>JAWWEY010000115.1:76986024-77056447 GCA_035582745.1 Loriotus luctuosus | reverse complement strand
AAGACGCACCATCAGTTGTCCCGTCCCGTTCGATTTGTAAATAGTTGCCGGGCGAAATGGTCTCCTCACAGGTAACACCTGATGGGCAAGCCGCTGCTCATGAGTAAGCTGACTCAGCACTGTGATGTTAGAAAAGAGGCCCAGCAGGCTCATTTAAACCAGATGGTAGCTCATTTGAAGGTTTTCAGTCCATAATTTAGACAAATGCAGGTGAACAGAGAACAAATATCTGAGCTTGATCTGATGGAAGCCTCAATGTCACACGTCAGGCACTGGAAACCTGTGGTCTGCTCTAGTGTGAGTCCTGCAGAGGCTGAGCTGCAGCTCCACTTGAACTTGCACCTGCTTGGAACTGTGCTAAGCTCTGCTGGTGTCACAGAGAGCTGCCCTTTGGAACCCTGGGGGTTGTGCTGGTGCAGTTGTGCCAGATGGTGGCTATGTATAGCATGGAGAAAGTTGGCATGGAATCTGGCTTGAGCTACTAAAACCCTAAATATGCCTCACTTTAAAATAAACATCTGATATGAATAACATCTAAATCAAGGGTCTTATCCAAACAGAGTATCAAATGGTGGTCTAATCCTATGGCTATTCTCAATTACTGAGAAGTCAGGATACATCCTTTTCTGGGATGCTATATGGGAAACTCAAGGATTCCTTTTGTAACCCTTGAGACTAGATAGCTCCAGGCAAAGGGGCTTTAAAATAGCAACTCCAAAACTGCCAAAAGCATACTATTGCTAGCTAGCTTTACTTGACTCTATATAAGCAGTGACGACCTAGCTTGTGGCTTGGCATAATTTTAGAGAACGTGGCAGACAATAGAGAAAACTCTGCCAACACTAATATCACATCTCTAAGAACTGTCTAAGCATTATTAGTTCAAACTAATTGTATGGGGTAAATGAAATTTTACCTAATAAGTACCATTTTAATAAAAAAAAGCACTAAATTAAAAATGACTAGTAGAAGTCCTGTTGAATTTTAAAAAGTTCTTGCTGCTAAATTCTCCCTCTCTCTTCAACTGGACTTCATGGGCTCTCCCCAGAATAAAGCAAAATAGATGTGACTTGGTGGAGAAGGTATGACTCTCACTCATGTTTGCAGAATTTTCACACCAGACTTAATAGGTGCAGGGGTTCCTATCTGCTTCAGTCAGGCTGTACTGGGTGGCACTCAGATGTGCCTGTGTGAAGAAATATATTTGTTAACCAAGATCCGCTGTTGGGTTGCTTGTGCATGTCTCTCCTTAAGTGGACTCGCTTGGGCTGCACTGCATTTTGAAAGGCTTAGCTTGATTTCACTTTGAATTCTAAGCTCTTTGTGGAAAAGTATCTTGGTGTGGCATATTTGACTTCAGAGGCTTAGTCGCACTCTGTGATACAATGGCTAAATGTTTTAAGTTTGTATCTTAACAATCAGACAAAATTGAAGCCTTTGTGCTCACGAACCTAAAGAAAAATTTTGTGCTACTAACTGGTAGAATGACAAGATTAACAGAATTTAAGGGAAAAGTAAAACAAAATGAAAACCCAGTGCAAATGCGTTTTGAAAGTAGGGATTTAAGTTCATGTTTGTTCTCAAAAGCATGAAACCAGACAGTTCATGCAGTGTGAGCTCTGTTTCTCTATGTTATGAATTCTCTTGCACAAGCAGCTATTTAAAATGCCCAAGGCAGAGGAATAGTCTGATGAAAATGTGAAACTCTGAGGAATTGAACTGATCTCTAAAGATTCTTCTTTGCAGGGATTTAGTATAATGCATGGACTTTTCATTATAAATCTGAGAAGACAAATTTGCTTCCTTGTCTGTCGCTAATGGCTTCCTGCCAGCACTCATGGTATTTCTGACATATTTAAAATACCAATTATTTGAAGTAATGGTGACCCTCTGCCCTTCTAAAACTTTTAGCTTTGCATGTAGGGAGTGAAGTTGAAAAGCAGATGGTGAAGCTAGGAAACTGAATACTGCTACTTGCCTGAGTATAATGTCCTCTAACTCTAGAATTATGAATTTTGTGAGGATTAATTTATTTTGTGGGGTTTTTTTCTTTTCCTTCCATGGAATTTTTCTGTAGTCTGTATTTTTGCTTAAAGGAGAAACCTGGAGAGCTGTAAATCAACATAGTCTGTGTTTTCTTGAAACATAAACAGCATACAGCATGCTCCGGTTCCTGCTAGAAGTCTCTTAAACTAACAAGTCATTTGAGTCAATCATTGTAATAGCTTAAGGGAAGTGCATGGCCTGCACGGTCCTTCCGCTTTCCTGCAGAGTCATTTGTCTTTTAAAATTGAGTTTTGGCACCCACAACACTTCTAGACAAGTAAACATATTTTCTAGGAAAACACTTATTCAATGTAAATTATCTTTTCATTTGACGGCCTTCAAAATTATATACCCACTTGGTGTCAGATTTACATTATTTTTATCTTTACCTAAAGACACTGCTCATGTAAATCAACAAGTGAATAAGGACGTAGATATGGATTCCACCACATCTAAAATGGCTTTAGCCTTAAGACCTCTCCACAGGCTGAACATCTCTGTGCTTCTATCTCTGCATCTGGAAACAAATCAGTGCAAGAGGATGTGAGGAGCACAGGGATAAGATGATCTTAATCCTTTCTAATTGAATTGGTTCACCATGGGTCTCACTGGCAGATCACTTAACTGAAGAACCTGTGGGCAACTGAAAGCCAAAATCCTGGTCTGCAGCCACCTTCTGCACAGACTGTACTCCCCACCACCCGTTTCAGTCAGAGGTGTGAACTAGTCTTCCTTCCTGCTGAACAAGGCAGTTCAACCTTCTGTATTAGGGACAAAACCAACTTTGCCATGTAGAAAAAAGCAGGGAGAGCAAATGGACATAAGCAATTTGAGGAGTACTTCAGCTTTTGGGGAATGCTGCATCCATCCAGATGACATGGACTGTCATCCTCCCTCTCATAGAATTTGCACAAGGAATTCTGTTCATCAGCCATAACTTTTTATGCGCTGGGTCTATCAATCCCTACTCTATTAGCCTTAACATTAACTAGATAGAGTTTCATGCCTTCTAGTAATGTCCACAAGGTCTTTCTTTCTTTTTTTTTTTTAATGCTTGCCATTTTCCTTTCAAAAATCTTAGTTTTTCTTGCCAGTAATATGCCTTAAGGCTTTATCCCCAGGAGGAAACATTTTTCTTTTAATACCACATTTACATGAGTGGTAAGTAAATTCTTTAAATGAAGCTAAGCAGTAAAAGACAGGAGCTCTGCAGGATTCATTCCCTTCTTGCTCCCTCTTGGGGTACCTGAAGCCATATGTATTGACAAGTTGAGTGACTTTTCTTGATGGTTTCGGGTGAAACTGATTTTCTTTTGAGCTGTTCCTAGCTCAGCCTCATTCCAGTGAGGAATAAAACTGAAGAAAACATAACAAAACCAGAGTCAGGAACAACATCAGAAAATGATCAGTATGTATTCTGACACTTAGCAAAATATATCCAATTACTCTTCTTGCAATTTTGTTTACAAGTCCTGTTACACTGCAGTTCATTTATACATCACATGACAGTGAATAAGTTCTGTAGACTTAAATTCACTAAACAGACTGAATCTATTCTTCTCATTCCTGCCATGGTTTTCAGACTTCAAATCATGCATGTAGGTCCCACTTTCCAAGTCGAAATTCCTTTTTAAGAGGTATTCAAACAGGTCTGGCAAGAACACACTCCAAAGCAATAGAGTCTTGTTAGGATTTTGTTCTATCAGTTGTAATATTTTGTAGTATCTTTGTGTTCACTGTTAATACACCATGGCTCTACTGATAATGAGGAGGACCTATAGGACAAAACAAGTTCATTTAAGAGTAAGCCTCTTTTAAATAGTCAGATGCAAATATAAAGCATATATTTCACTTCCTGGTGCATTCAGTTAATTTTTTTTCACTTTTCTTGTTTTTATTTAAAAAAGTCATGCTTAAATACAGGATAACTCAAAAAAAGAACTAAGAGAAAGCAAATTGCTATCACAGCTACAGAGATTTTATCACTCTGTTAATTGTGCTGTGATGTTCTTGGGTTATGGGAAAGTAGGCAAGACTAATACCTCATAATCATTACATCACATACCACCACTATGAGTCAATAATGTTTTGGATGGTATGAGACTAGCGAAACTTACTGCATGCTGTATATGGCTTTTTGCTAAGTGTGTTTTGTTGCTTCTACATGCAAATATATCTCTTGCTTAAATAATTTTTTGCAGACCTCCTTTTGAAGATGAGACCATTGATCCAACACTATTCCTAAATTCTTAAGTACTTAGTCTTCCTGGCTAGCCACCTAAATTCTTTTTTAGTTTCCAGTGTGGGACTCAAGTTTTTGGAAAAGATCTTGTCCTGCTGCCTTTTGATCACTGCTTTTCCTTACACTGTTGTTTCCAGATATTCATCCACATTAGGTTCCAGCTGCCTCTAATATGACATTCACTCCCTCATCCAGCAACTTTGGTTTCCTTTTACTCTTTCACAACCCTTCAATATTACAGTCTTTCATTATCCATTTCCACTTTATATGCCTGGGAATTAACCTTCTTTACAGCCCTGTCCACTGCTTCTCTAATACAAGCTGATCTATCATAATGACTGAAATATGACTCAGACCTACCAGCCTTACTTCCACTACTGCACATTAAGTCTGATTCAGTGCCAGATGGCAGTGGATGGGAAAACAAAATTACTTAACTTAGCTTCTGAATGAGTCTGGAAATTGATCATTTCCTCACATATTAAAAATTTTACATTCAAATAAGAATAATAGTGGCCCTCATGTTTTATGATAATTAATGTTTCATATCCTAGAAGTCCCATTTTGATTCTTAGACTAATATGGTTACCTGCTGACTTTAGGGAAAAAAAGGAGAGCTGTATCACTGAATTTGACTGAATCTGCTTTCGGTCTTCTGATCTTGAGGGGAAGATGATTTAGAAATAATAGTAGTCTGGCTTAAATTACTTTTCTTGAAATAAATATCAATATGCATACTCCAAGTTCCAACTAGCTAGACCTTACTCTTGCACATTGAATTAACAGGGCTTGTTGGCAGATTACAAAATAATTTTCTGTTATGATTTTCAGGCATAAAATTGAAAAATGCTTCAAATCCTGCATGTGGGATTGTAGGAGGCACTAAAGGCAAAGGCAGGTGCTGAGCATACGCCACTCTGCAGACAGTGTGGTCTCATTGTTTC
Organism: Loriotus luctuosus; assembly: GCA_035582745.1. Lineage (NCBI taxonomy): Eukaryota > Metazoa > Chordata > Aves > Passeriformes > Thraupidae > Loriotus > Loriotus luctuosus. The sequence goes on along the minus strand of JAWWEY010000115.1, from coordinate 77,051,215 downwards.
CTTCTCTGCCTCCTAACACAATATTGGCTACAGTACTGGTACCCTCAGGCTGCAGAACAGATTTGTATCATCAGACAACTGACTACATTTACTCTTTAATATAATCCAAGATCATAGGATAATTCAGGCTGGGACGTCTCAGGAGATCTGTATTTACATCTTCTGTTACAAGCAGGGTCATCTGTGAGATCAGACCAAATTATATAAGGCTTTATTCAGTGTGGTCCTGAAATTCTCCAAGGATGGAGAGAGACATTATATCTTCTCTGGGCAACGCGTTTCAGTACTTGACTGTCTTCAGAGTTTAAAAAAAATTTAAAAATTCGTCGTTTTTCCAGTCATTTTTCCAGTCCTTTTTCAATTTTCCATCCTGAACATTTCTTGTTTCATATTATGCTCATTGCACATGTCCTCTCACACTCGGCTTTGAAGAGACTGGATCCATTTGCTTGATTCCCTCGTTGCAGGTACAGGCAGGCTACTGCTAGGTCCCCTCAAAGCCATCTCTTCTCCAGGCTGAACAAGCCCTGAATCTTCAATTTGCCCCACAAGGCAAGACTCTGGGCAGCTTGGTGTCCTCCACTGAACTTGCTTCAGTTTGTTAATGTTGTTCTTGTATTAGGAAGCCAAAAGTGGGTGCAGTATTTGAGATGTGCTTTAAGACAGGCTGAGAAGAGAAGGATAAACCCTCCCCTCGATGTCCTGGCCTTTGACAGAGTGCAGGGTGCAGCTGGCTGCCCACCCAGCTTGCGCCAGCCAAGGCCCCAAGTCCCTTCTTGCAGAGCTGCTCCCAGTCAGGCAGGCATCACCCTGTCCTTGCACCAGGCTGTCTTTCCTGCCCAGAGGCAGCACTTGGTATTAGTCCTTGACAAATTTAGCTCATTCCATTCCTTGAACCTGTCTAGGTTTACACCCCTAAATTCTACACCCTGAACATATCAAAAATCGCCCCCAAATTTGGTGTTATTTCCCAGCTGGATGAAAGGGCAGTCAGGCCATTGATAAAGCTGTGAAGCAGAACAGGTTGTAGGGAAAGATCCAGGGTACTCCATTTGTTACTGGCTTCCAGATAAAGTATGACCCACTAACCCCTACCCTTATGAGCCTCATGAATAAGTTTGTAGATGGATAGTTGCCCATTCATCCAAACCATAACATTCTAACTTGAATACAAGAATATTATGCAAGACTGTGCTGAAAGCCTTGGTGAAGTCAAGATAAATTACGTGAATGCCTTTGTCCAGAAATGAAGATCCTGATCACAGCAGGCAATCAGGTGGGTCAGGCCTAATTCACACTTAGAAAATCCTTGCTTAATTATCCCTCAGAAACCATTAAAGTGGGACAAATCAGCCTGTAGTTCTTTGAGTTGACCTCTTGGCATTTCCTGTTTTTAAGATACATACGGTTTTTGCCTGTCTTTAGCCATCAAGCATCTCTTCCTGATCTCCAGAGGTACAGCTCTAGACAGTCCTTGAGAGAGAGGCTTTGCCAGGTAGTGTCCTTGCCCTGTCTTCCCTTCAGACACTTTGTTTGGATGAACAAAGTTCAGTTGGAACAGAAAGCAGTGTGTTGCTTTGGGTTTCCCTTTTTTAGCACAATGGTAAACTTTCCTCAAGCAGAGAGGAAACCTAAATTATGCTGCCATCAGCACAGACAGCACAGATGGAATGAAACGTTTTACTTGTGTGCCCCTATGCACTTGTGGGTAAAATGTCAGTGTGTGGCTGTAGAACTGGGGAAAAGTAGGAGATATGAGGCTGAGTTACAAACCTGCTGCTGTACACAAGGTGACAAAATTTCCCATTCTAAACTTCTCCTTCTGAAAAGACTTGAGAAATTTTCTTTAGTGACCTCTACAAATTATTCAAAAAACAAAAAGGCTCTAAATTTTCCCTCTATTTATATATGGCCAGAGCATTTGGCAGAGGTTTTTCACACTTGAATCATTCAAAAATAGCTCAGCAGATTTTACTCCGATATCCAATGTAATCACTTCTGGGCTGAGGTTGAGTGTGGAAAATTGAAGCCAAAAGGAATTTGAATTATGACCAATGGGAAAAGGGTTTGGGAGGCAGGAGAGCAGCTGGATTTCTAACTACATCACAAAGAGCCTCACAGTTACAGCTGCTTTCCTATTCTACTTCCACGTGAACGGGCACCATATATTTGTATGGGTAACATAGGAAGGAGTTTTCAAAGTTGTAAGCAAAAGCAGTCTGCAAACATCAAATCATCAGACAGTGTTTGCTTGTGTGTAACCAATCACTTAGGAGTAGAGAAGGGGAAAAAGAAATCTTTTGATGTGCTTAACTTAACAAGGGGATGCAGAATGTTTATATGCAGAACGTTTACTCATGAGCTGGAGCAAGTGGCATCCTCTAGATAAATGTATTTACCAAGGTCGGCTGAAAAACAGGGGTTGAGGATGTGGCACGGCGTGGGTTAGCTCAGATTGTCCATGGATTAGTAACATGGATGATGTCATACTGAAGTGAAAATTTACCCCACAAAATGCCAGATAGGTTTTTGAGAAGGAATAACTAAATGGGAGGGACAGAAAACTTGTCTTTGAGTATTTCAGCATAGGCTGAAGCATGCCACTTCAAAATATTCTGGATTCCCTGTGTGAAGAAGGATGGCATGAACTCAGGTAGCCATGCTCAGTGACAGTGAAGCCAGCACCAATGTCCCTCTAAAAGCTGCTGCTCCCTGTTCGTGTGATGGCTTGTCTCTCTACACCTAACAGGCAAAACTTGGTCACATTCAAATGATCTCTGATGACTAAAACCAGCTGCCTTCCCCTTCTGTCTCAGCAAATCTCAGACTTGCCATTGCTTAAAAAAACTTCTTGGCAGCTGTTTGCATGAATTTGAAGGACAGCTTGGAAAGCTGAATTTGAGCATTTTCTGGAACAGCAGTGACAGGCAGCCTCAGACAGTGCCTCAGCTAAGAGTGATATGCTCAGGTTTGGGCTCCACTGCTCCACGGGAGCCTTTGGGAAGTTCATCTTTTCTGCTAATACAGAAAAAAACCCTCAACACATTTTACGTAGTGACACAAATAAATATCTCAGAATCACAGAATAATGAGGTTGGAAGAGATCTCTAAGATCATCGAGTCTGACCTATGCCCTAACACCTCAAATAGACTACAGCACCAAGTGCCATGTCCAGTCTTTTTTTAAACACATCCAGAGATGGCGATTCCACCACCTCCCCGGGAAGAGCTTTCCAGTAGTTTATTATTCTTTTGGTGAAAAATTTCTTCCTAATATCTAACCTATACCTTCCCTGACATAGCTTGAGACTGTGTCCTCTGGTTCTGTCAGTTGCTGCCCGGTGGAAGAGACTGATCCCCACCTGTCTACAACCTCCCTCCAGGAAGCTGTAGAGAGCAATAAGGTCACCTCTAAGCCTCCTCTTCTCCAGGCTAAACAGCCCCAATGATATTATATGATATTATAAATAAAAACACAAGAACCTATGGTCTTAATCCAGTGAGAATACTGTGAGAAGGTGTCATGTGCCAGCATCCAGCTAAAACCAGAGGGCTGCTTTCAGCAATGGGAAGGCAGAAACTTAAGCTTACCCAAGTAGTGACTACAAGGAAAGCAGTGAAAGTAACACAAAAGTCCAGGTCAGGAAAAAAGGTGCGAAGTAAAAGGTGTAAATTCTGTCCCAGCTCAGTGAGGTATCATCCAGTGCAGCGGTTCAATCTTGAAGTGTGCTTATTCAAAAATATAGATGGCTAATTCAAAATGTGATCCAGGTGAAATTCAAGCTTCCTGTAGACTAGACATTTTAATATATTTCTAAAGCAATGCAGTGAATTTTAATTAGTGAAGTTTTATACAAGCTTTTCTATATAAATACACAATAATGAAATGCACATGAGCATAAGCACAACAAAATTCAAAGAACATCCTCTCTTCCAATAAAATTCAAGCTTTCAAGCTCCAACAAAACTGAAACATCTATTTCTCTTTTGAAAAGAACATTTTATATTTAAAAAAAGAAAAAGTGCAACAGAGAAGAAGAAAATAAAACTGTTCAACTTTCTCCAGAGAAAATATATTTTCAAATGTGCAGACAGGAATCAATGTATATGAATGCCATAATTTGTTTCTACTTCTGTGCACTTTGGGCATTGTTAAGAAAACAACTTGCTACATAAAGAGGCAAAAAAAGTATAATTTGTCACATTGAAACCAAGGTGCTCCTGAAAACTTTTTTATTCCCTTTTCACAGTGTCATTTCCAAAATGAGTTACACCTGTACCTTCTGAGGCCTCATTACTGAGAGGGAAATCAGAGAAAATGGTTGGACCTATTGGATTCATTCTGGTCCAAGCCAGCTGAATACTCAAGTGCCTGTCAATTGGGAATGGCCATGGCCCAGAAGCAGTGTGAATCCAACATGGTCAGAGCAGCTGTGTGGGCCTCTGCTCCCTCATTCCATAAGCCTTGAGAAAATGCTCAGTTTATTAATGATAGCATTTTTGAAAGCAATTAATGCTGCATTATGTATATATTTTTTATTGTCTAGGATGTAAGATCCCATTATCAGATTAGCAAAATTTAGAGAACACAATTCTCTTCTTATATGTTGAAAAGAACTGAAGAGCAATTTGACTGAAGGCCTACCATGTATTTTGTCACTGGGTTTGTGAAAGGTTTGAAGTTATTATGTCGATCTCCCTGCAATGAGCATGGCTTGTTACCTTTTGGATTAAGATTTCATGAATGCCAAGCCCCTTACAGCATGCTTTTCCATTGGAAGGAATTCAGGGCTCTAAAATGTCACCAACCATCTACAAACAGATCATGCAGGACCTGCAATAACTTGTTGCATTTCATCTTTGTTTCACAATTTCATATGAAATGATACTATCTAAAGTTAAATTTATTGCTTCTTTGTTATCAAGGACAGTCCTGAACATGTTTTACATATAAAATCCAACACCATTTTTCCAAGAGCAAACATTTCCAAAGAAACAGAATTTTCCCAGAGTTAACAGTGACTCATGAGGTCTGAAGATTTGACTGATGTAAATAAGCAGAGAAGTAATAAATGAGGTTATGTCATCTACATCAGCTGAAGCTGTCTTACCACACGGCCCTGAGAAATTTGCTGAAGGCATACCCATTTTAAGAACTCATTGATGGATCGTGGAGTCTACTACTGATATTTTTTTTATTCTTTTCTTTTTGGGTTTACTTGAAAGCTGTAGCATCTGTGAGCCGCAAACAAAAGACCAAAAGACAGTTATCTGTTAATTGTTTGTGAATGATCATAAGAGAGAGCAGAACACTTTTGAAGAAAACTGCTTTAAAATCATGAGGGTTTCCAAAGTGAAAACAATGACATGTTCTGGACTAAGGCTCTTTCCAGAAACGAAACAGTAAGTTACAAAATAGGCCAGTTCTCAAGCATTTTGGAATGACAACAGTTCAAGATTTTTGTGGTAAAAGCATAACCTTTGAAACTGTTATTTCACAAACAAACGGCAAGCTCTGTCCTTCTTCACACAAACACAAGATTTGATTGCCTCTGTAAAAACTGTCCCCAAAGCATTTCCTTTGGCTGGTGTGGAATGCTGACTATTCATTAAATCAGGCACAGAAAGAAAATTTTTTGGCCCTTATGAACTTTTGAAGCTTTGGGGGCTAGCAGCTGCTTATCTTGTGAACAGAATTTCCTGTTAGTATCCTTCTAGCCTATTTGTTCACTAGAAGCCCAACAAATGTCAACAAAAACAACACTCTATGTTCCAATTTTTAAACTCAATTGAGAAATCTCAGATATATATTACATTTCTCAAATAGTCCTGTGTACTATTAATGCAAGTACTGTTATGACCCTGCTCAGACCTTGTTTGGTTCTGGTGGTTGTTAGCTGAGTTGAAATTATAAAGATGTCGAGGGACTGACTATAAACACCATGGTTGTGTAGCATAAAATGTACTTCCAATAGCAGTGCCAGCACTCATTTTAGGAAAGATGGCCCTTTTCATGCTGTGAGAGTCTGAGTCTTGTTAAATCTGCTATTTCTGTAGAACTAAAGGATAAATGAAATATTCTACTCCTTCAAAAGTTCATTCAAATTGTAAATAGTTGAAATGAGTCTTTCCTCTCTGATCAAAACCAGTCCTAAGGAGATCCTGCTTGATTTTAGGATTGGTAAATGTCCAGAAACATGAAGGTTTCTGATAATGCCATTTCTGCCAATGCCTGCTGCACAGAATGGTGCTGATCTACTGTCTCCAAGGGTATTTGTCACCAGCATTAAATCAACTGGGTAGATACCCATTTTCTAATGAAGCAAGACACACAAATGTAGCAAAGAGTGCTGCTAGGCTTATTCCCAGGGAGGCAGTCTGAAAGCTATGCCTGACTTTTCAAAGCAGGGACCAGACACATGAGAAATCATTTATTTTATTTAAGACACTACTGGAGACATTACTGCAGAAAGCCAAGACTCTAAGAAGACCACCCACCATCCTGGACTTAAAACTACATTGCCTTGAACTCCTTTGACAGCAGTGGGTGACATTTGTAGCACACAAGTTTGTGGTGCTCTGTGATCCCTTCTAAAAGGCGGGAGCCGATTGGGAAGCCATGAGAATTATGCACTACAGAGTTTCACAGTGTTTGAAGGAAGTGATCCTCCTGCTGGCCTTGCAAGATTTAAAGTATCAAGAGAAACAGCTTTGTGCAAGGAAACGAGGAACTCTGAGAGCAATTGAAGTTACTGTAACAAGTGGAAGTTTGTTTTCCAGATCCCCGTGGCTGATGTCCAGTGTCTACCCCCCACAAACACACATGTTGTGCTGCATGTGCACACAGCAACTGCAAAGCACGTGTGCAGTAAAATCAGAGCATCCAACATCTGCACAGCACATCTGGTCTCGTTTACGATGATGAGATGCTGACTTGCTATGTATATGTGCCGTAAGAGAAACGTTTTTAATGTGCCTTTAATAACTTTTTTGCCTTCTGACTCAATTGTCTGTCTAAAGATGTGTCCAAATATTTTCCTATACCCAAGCATTCAGGATGCTCATATCAATACTTTCTGATGTTCTTGGGGTGAAAGTTGACATTAAAACTTTTCCCTAAAGTGGAGCAAAACTGGAGTCCCTTCAGAAATGAACACATGCTAGCTTTTCATGTGAAATTTCTATTGTCACTGTTAGATAAAACTGCCCAATAGGTTCACAGCTGTGAAGAGGAAGGGGGTAAGAAATTTAAATTTTGCATTTCTGATTGCAAACATTTTATTTTCCATATCCTCCTTCATATAGAACATCAACAGTGGCACTGTCAACACTGTCCTGTAACCTGGAGTCCAGGAAGCTCTTTGTCTCGTCAGCAAATAGCAAATGCAGAAAACATGAATTATCCACAACTGACATTCACCCTAAGATTGAGACAACAAATCCAAAGTAATCTAAAATGCCTTTTTATTGACATTAGTGATTCTTGATACTTCAGGGGGTATGTGCTTATTCACACATATATTTCCATTATATATTTTCTGTTAGGATACTACATTCCTAAGTCCATTGGTAAGGAAATTTTTTTGGCATCAGAAATTCAAGAGGCATACACAGGCCACATACAATCTTATTTACAGCTTATTACATGGACTGCAAGTAAAATTTTCCTTATTTGTAGCTGAAACACATTTTAAAATAGCTGCTTTATAAATAATCAGGCATATAATGATATCCACGTGAGTACTTCAAGGTGGCTCTGGATTCTCACACAGAAGTTCTACAGAACAAATCTGTACAGTTTCCCATGTGAAGGGGGACAGGCAACCTTTCCTAAGGATGCTTTCCTTTTATTGAGTGCATGGTAGTGTTTTGGGTTAGGAAGAATTGCTTCATTGTGTTCATTAGCATTTCAAAAACATTTAGCTTGGCTGGAGCACTACAAAAGATTGCTCTGAACTGTATCACTGTATGTATATAGGCGCTACTGAATACAATAGGAAATAGGATATATTTACATTTTTATAGAGTTTCCTGAGTTAAAGGAATGTGGTGACTACTTTGAAGTTGAGAGCAAATTCTCTTTCTTCTCTTCCTCAGCCAGAATGTTCTTATGTGCAGCACAACTGTAGTATCACAGTGTAGGCAAAGTCATTGTTATTTTAACCATTCTTGCATTTTCAAGGGTGCAAATGCAGGTGTCGGTAGAAAACTGAATCTGGGTTCTGGGGCTTGTTTGGCGACTAATTTCACACCTTGCCTGTGCTTGTGAGACATGTCACAGGGAAGGGCTGTGTTGTCCCCTTTCAGATCACAACCACATCTACCCCTGAGTGCAGAAGGGTAAGAGGGACATGTCCTAGAATTCTATTCACTCCAAAATATGAAGCATTTAACACAGCAGGTTTCGCATAACTTGTGAAAGTGAACATGTAGCTAGCTAGAAACAGGCTTCAAGGTTGCAGATACTGTATTGCTTCCTTGTATAGCATAAATCCCTGCTGAACCGTAACTGAAAGGCCTTGATCAGACAGGAGTAAAGCCATGCCTTGTAGGAAGGATGAGCAGGGGAAAAGAGGGCACAAGCAAGGAAGAAGAGAAGAGAGGCTTATTAAGAGTCAGGCTGTCCAGTGTTTCAGCATAAAGCTGGAAGACACACTCATTGAACATGTCCCTGTGTCAAGAGCCCAGGAGGAGGGTGCACTGAGTCTGTAAGAACTACCTGACCAAGAAGACATAGAAGATAAGGCCTTCTAAAATGATTAGTAAACGTTTCTTGGTTATATGCTCTCGTCCTTGTGCTTTTCAAGCCTTAAACATCAACGACATGGCAACATTCCAGGAAACCCCTAAACTGGGTTGGTGATAATTTCACAATAAAAACATTAGAGGTTCAACCACAGGTTGAGCTCTACCAGACCTATTGCTCACAAATTGTGAAGAGCTGGTGGAAAATGCAGTCATGGTTGGCAGCTTGGGCTGCAGTAGCCACAGGATAATTGAGCTCAGGTTCTGAAGGAGGGCTAGGAAGAAAATCAGCAGGGTTAGGATTTTGTATTTCAGGAGAGTAGACTTCGGCTTATTTTTAGGGAATTGCTAGGCAGAGTGCCCTGGGAAGCAGCCATGAAGGGGAAAAATGCCCAGGAAAGCTGGCTAATTTTTAAAGAAAACTTCTTGAGAGCTCAGGAACAAACCATCCTATTGGACAGGAAGACTGGGAATTCTGGCAGAAGGCCTGTTTGGCTAAGTCAGGAGTTTCTCAATGAAGTAAAACACATACACAAAAAAACGAGTGCACAAGAAATGGGAACAAAGAAAGATAATGAAATAAGCGTGCAACAATATTGCTGAGCAATGCATTGGGACAAACATTATAGAGAAAAAAACAGGATGGTCAAAACAGAAGGTGGGTCTGGAGCTAAAACTGGCCACAGTCAGAAAGGGCAATATGAGATGTTGAGGAACATCAGCTGGAAAAGGAAGCTCAGAGAAAATGTAGGCCAGTAGATGAATGAGGAGAGGGTCTAGTGACAAACATAGAAATGACTGAAATAATGAAGTAATAAATCCTTCTTAGTTCATGGACAAAACCTGTTCCCAGAGCCCTGAGTGTAGTAGCATATATTTGGAAAGAGGTGGTGAGTAGGGGGACACAACACATTAGAGGGAATATTCAGCTCATGGAAAGAGGTGGATGCTGACGGAGATGGCTGATGTGATTGTGATGTCACTGTCTATAGAAAATAATAACAATCAGGAGAGGTAGCTGAGGACTGTGTCCTCTGCACATTTCCAAACCCATGGACAAGAAGGCAATGAAGACTAGTCAACAGTTCCAAAGGGTTAATCCTCCTTTGCTAGCCAATTACCTTCTCTGGCAAAATGACCGGCCATGAAGGCTAGGGCATATTGATGGGGATAATATATCTGACTTTGGGAAAGAATTTGACATCACTTCCTACTGTAACCCAAACCTTACCTAGCAGCTCAGGAAGTTTGGATTTGGGCTCAAAGGCTAGAAATCAATGGCTTGAGGTCTGACTGCTAACTAGTGCAGTTCTTCAGAGGGTAACATTACAATCCATATTAGCCAGTGTTTCATCCACAGCCTTGATGATGCACACGCCTTCCACAAATTTGTGGATGATGCGAAATTAGGGGCTGGCTACTGTACTGACATCTCAAATGACACAACTTTACAGTTGTTCACAGGTTCACAGTGACCTGGGAAAATGGGACTCAGTAAGAGCAAGTACACCTGGGGCAGAATAACCCAATGTATCAGTACTAGCAGGGAACTGCCTGGAAGAACAGCAGCCTCAGTGATGAAGATCTGGGATTACAGGCATGTGACAGTGGATACCAGGCTGAACATGTGAAAACTGTGCACTCCCATCATGAATAAAGCAAGTGGTTAAGGGTTTTCTTAGGGGTGCATGGCTAGCAGATCAAGGGAAATTACTCCTTGTTTTGATCTGCTGCTTGGGAGACCACAGCCGGACTAACATATCTGGCTCTGGAACACACTTCTTGAGAGAGATGGTCTTGCAGAAGTTTACCAAGGCGGCAAGGGATGCAGAACGCGTAAGCTGTGAAGTAAAATTTAAGGAGTTGGGCTTGTTTAGTTTTGTAAGGAAGAGACAACAGGGCCATTGAACAGCCTATTGAACTACAGAAAACAAAGATATGAAGATGATTAAGTCAGATTTCTTTTTACAGCAGCAACCACAAAGCAGACAAGAGTAAGGCACACATTTTGTGACTTGGGAGGTTCAAATAAGACACTAGGAAAACATTATTCACCAAGATGGTAATGCAGCACTGGAAGATGTTATGAAAAATGCTGCAAAGTCTCAAACTTTAGAGATTTTCAAGACTTCTCCAGACCATGACAGGCTTAATTTAACATTAATGATTGCCCTGATTTAAGCAGAAAACAGAACGATATAACTCCTCAAAACAGCTCTTGTAACATGCTGTGATGTGCCTCTAGTCTTGAAATCTGGCATTTCAAGGAGTTTATTTTGCTACTGGGCTGTGTATCAGGGAAGGACATAAAATTCAGATTGTCTGGGAATACTTCTTGGTAAGGAAGTAATTTCAGTTTATGGCCTTTTTTCTTCCCTTTATCTCAAAGCAGATATTTTTTTAGAGTTTGTTTGGTGAGAGAAGAGGAAATCATATATTCAAACACTTTATTTTGAAAGGTCTCTGTAATCAATAAAATTGGATTGCACATTAATCCAGAAAGTGATAATTAAGCAATCAAATGGAAAGCAACCTGTAGTCGAACTGCTGACATGTAATTTTTGTTTACAGTATCAACTTTAGTATACCACAGTGAAAACGTTCAAGTTCAGCCTTTGTACCATAACAGTGCAGGAGCTTGCAGTATATTCTTCCCATGATTCCTTACAGGCCAATGACCTTGTAGTGAACTCAACATTCCTGCCATTTACTGAGGTAAATCTTGTTTTATCTTCAGCAGAAGGCTGGAAGTAAAGGCAAACCTTCAGCATCTGTCACTCATCACATGGTATTGGAAATGAGCTGTACCAGCTTCAAGTGCCTTTGCATTTTGCGCTGAAAGCAGATTTAGAAATGTCAGTGGGTACAGGGAACAGGAGAAGAAGTCAGCCTTCCTTCAAGCTTCCTATTTCTTTGTCTGGTTGGGGCGTCTTGTGGCTTTTGTGACAAAATTGCTCCTGTCTGTAAAATAAATTGCTGGCTACAGGCTTGTTCCTCCATGAGAAAGGCCTACTCTGTGACTGGTAATTTTTGCAAATAATTTCAAAATTTCCAAAATGCTTTAGAAAAGGCTAGCAAGTATTTGCTTCTATAGACAGAAGAAAGCAGTTGAGAAAGCGACATGAGAAAGCTTATATTTTGTCCCCTACTATTGATTTTCATCTGTGCTCAGAGGCATAATTAGTTAGGCCATGATATACATTTTCATAAAAACAGGCTTTTAAAAAATAATATTCAAAGAAAGAAGGCAAGAGGATTTGCTTTGTTATGTGACCAACTTCAGCACACAAGGTAAACAGACATTGAGTAGAAGCGGCAGAATAAGAAAACCAGATGTAGATTGTAGACTGAACAAGATTGGAGCTTCAGAATATGCATGTGCCTATGCATTCATTACCCATCACTGCAAATTCACCATGAAATCCTCAAAAGTAAGGCTGTTACATCTGTTCTGGAAAACCAGTATTCTCTCAGAATATGACTGGCCCAAAATGCCACGGGTCGGCTTTTCTTTCTGTGTGCAACCGTAAGGATTTTTATTCTTAGTATTGGCGGCTTCCATGCCAAAAATTGCGTGTAGGTTAGCATCTTCCTGAACTGATCTGATAACCCCTCCAATACCCTTCTTCTCTTCCGCAAGGAGGAAATCATCTGCTCTAGGTGCAGTTCTGCCAGGAGTGCTTCCTCCCTGGTGCCTAATTTCAGAGGCGGCTGAGCCAACATCAGAGCCATTAGCTACCAGTACACCAGAGGCATGCAGCCCCCACTAAAATCCAGGCTTGCTACCTCTGAGGCTCTTTCACTGCCCCTACAGGGGTATCACCCATGCTTATGCTGTTTGTGATCCTCACACCAAGAGCAGCCTAGCCTTGCTGCTCTGCTCACCCTGGTCAGGACCTACAGCCCACGGGTGTGCATGAGTGGGAAAAGTGGCCCCACACTGCAGCAGGACAGATGGCATGGATGGGAGACTGAACAGCAAGATGGCCGTGACTTGATTTTCAGTCAGTTTTGACTCGATTTTACTTAAATTATGAATTCCTGTAGATCCCTTACACTCCCTTTGCATTGGTCAAAAGTGGTATAAACCCCTACCTCTGCCAAGGAGCCAAAGTGCTGATTTGTAAGGGTAGGAAGGGGAGAGGGTGGAGAGGAAGAGTACAAAGAAGAGCTAGAATATCTCTTAAACTCTAATGATTCATTGTTCACTGGCCACTGTTTTGTGCTCTCATTTCCCAGTTCACTTTCTCAGTTCAAACAAACAGCTGCCTGGAAGCCCTCCTGCTAATGCAGTGGCTACCATATGTGGAGCAAAAACTCTTTAATGATTTGAGTAGTAACCTCTGCTTGTTAACAGCTCAGCCTCAAGATTAGGGAGCTCATGGAACCCGAAACACATTTACTAAACTGGCACTTACCTCCAGGTGTGGTATTAGCCTTGTTATCCTGACTGATGAATTAAAACACACAAGTTTGCTTAAGACCAAAGAGCAGATGGGGTCAATACAAGCAGGAATCTGTGGACTTGACTAACCAGAAGTAAAACCATACTCCTCTTCACAAAAATTCCGTGTTGAGGAGTCTAGACTGTAAGGTCACACCATGGACTGCTCTGCTGGTCACAGTTCTTCTGGTAGGTGCTCGGGATTTTTACCATCTGGAAATGATGCTGTTCCAGGAAGAACACTTGAAAAATACTTGTAGAAAGTTAAAACTTCCCATTCCAACAGATGGTTTGTCTTCTGAGTTTTGTGTCAGATCTACCAGCAGTGAGGTTTCTTCTAGTGGTTTTGATGAGAAAAGATGATGCCTTCCTTGTCTCATGGGAAAGTTATCAGCTTTTTAACTCACTAAATAGAAGCTGGAGGTGCTGTTTGCATGGTCTGAGTGGTTGTTACTGAAATGAACTGATCTTCAGTGAAGGACAGAGTGGCAGTATGGTGACAACAGCAGCCGTGCATGTCACCAAGGCTGCCACCAACACCTAAACAAATAGGAGCTGCTGGGCAAGCAAAAGCAGCATCTGCTTCTGCTACATGAAGTTTTCCAGTTACACTGGTGTACGAACTGTGGCTGATAAAGCAGGCAATGTCTGATAATTCTGTGCTGGGGTACACTCAGTTATCAGCTTCTGCATCTCCACAGATCCCACTGGTCTTCATCTTTTTCCTTCAGAAGTTTTTCAGTAAAGCTTGAACTATTTTGTGTGTGTAAGTAAGTGTTGGATTTATGTACTGTGACAACCTTGATCCTGCCATATGTCAGGAATCCCCATATGCTCTTTCATTTGTAGCATCCACAAGGTTCACTCAATAAAGGCAAAAGGTACAGCCTGGCTACAGACTCTCTGTCATTCAGATACAAACAGCTGGTAGTGCACATTACAAGGCTTATTTAAAGCTCAAGTACTTTCACCCATCCTCTCCTATAGCTAAACTTGGCACGTAAAAATGTGAAAATAAAAATATCAGTGTAGTGTAGCATTTCAAAGAAGCATTCAGGAAGCAGACAGCCTGTCTTGCTCCAACATGGAGGATCCTGTGGCTGAATGTACAGCCCATGCTCCAAGAATGTACTCATCCCTGGTATGACAAAACAGGTCCTCTAGGTGTGGGGTGCACAGCTTACCATGTAGCTGCTCACACTTGCTTTTGGTAGCCTAAAGCACTGAGTCCTTTGTGTGACCATCCACTGCTAACATTTTGACTTCAGATAAATCTCCATAGCTGGCTCTTGACTGGAAGAAGAGGAGTGTTTTCGCACACAGGAGTGTTCTCAACAACTCTATGGACATGTTGTTAGTTGAGGAATAATGGGTTAGCGTCATAAGTACAATCTGACTCTTTTTCTGGAGGAGTCACTTCAATCTCAGCATTTACAAATATTTTTAGCTTTAGCCTCCTCAACTGTAGTTGTTTGACTCTTCACAAGCCATTTGCAGCTTGCTCTTGGCACAAATAGCACAGTAAAGAAACAGCTTTAAATTTAGTGCCTCCAAGTTGAAGGAATGAAAGGGACTGAGAAAGGTGGCTCTATTGGTATATGACTAGAGCTGCTGTCATTTATGAAGGTTTAAACTCTTTTCCATGCCCACTTCAGGCACCATAGATTCTCAGAACACCTCATTTCAATCAGTTCCTGATCGAGAGATACCCTTCATTGTGAGAAGGTGGGGAAGGACAGGCAAGGTACACAAAATAAGTTTATAAGCAGTAGGAAGACAGTAGAAAGAAAACCAAAAGATCCTATAAATTTATCTCCTACAATGAGTCCTCAGGGTTTCCCACAGTCAGCTTCCAGGATGGGAGTGGTGACAACAGGGGCCACAACAGCTGGCTCCCAGGAATATTTGCCCCATCAGAAAAACTTGTCCGTGTCCAAAAAATTTTTCCATCTTTTCCTTTCTCTGCTTTGATTCTGGGGAAACACTGGCACTGTTAGGAGCATTTTAATTATAAGACTGTGTTTGCAAAAGTACAGATGTAGGTGATCCTCATGTGACCCAGCTTGAATCCAAAAGCTGAGTCACGAGTGTCATGAGTGCCTTCACCAAGGAGCAGAATACCAGGTAAACCAAATGGCTTAAGCTGGAATTACCTCAAGGAACTACATGCTGTGCTGTCTTCACACAGCTAATTGAGGTGCCAGTAGGCACCTGTGACAAACTGGATATTGCAGTGCAGCAAGCACAGGGCTAATCCACAAGGGAGGAGGAGCCAGGAGCTGAGAGAGGGGCAAGTTAAGGAGATAAACCAGGCCCAGGGCCCATCCAGAAATTTCAGTCAGAAGAAATAGAAGATTGGGTCAGAGACAGGGATGGGATCAAGAAAAAGTGTGGTGTAGCTGGGACAGGGACTGATGGCTTGAGCTGAGCTGGAATGGGGTACTGAGTCATGGGCAGAGGTGGAGGAAATCACAGGCTTGGCAGGGGCAGTCAGGGCTAACAGTGTCTTTGGGGCCACGATGCTGGGGTTCACAACAGAAGTTCTCTCTCAAGGTAGGAATCCAAAGACTTGTGTTTCAGACAGAATAATGTTTTAGTTCAAAAAGTAAGGTATGTAAGCATCCTTCATTGTAGAGATCAGAACACCAAGTACTGGAGCAAAGAATTGTGTTTTTCTTCTCTGAGGGTATTTGACACTCTTTTCTGTGCACTCACTTCTCCTGCCTTTTAGGAGGTACATTGTAGGTAGCTGTCACATCAGTTTGATCATCCAGTCAGGTGTGCATTTGCTCCTGCATTACTGACATTCCTGCAGCTGAAAGAAAACCGAATAAAATACTACAAGAGAAGCCAATTCTGATCACTATCAAGATACTGATATGGTCACTCCAGCTGTTAACTGAAAGACATTTTTGTGGCCATAGAAGCCAAACAGTGAATACCTTATTCAGCTATTTCTTCAGTGAGACTTGCCAGTGAAAATGGAGCAAAGAGTCTGAGATCTAACCTATAGATGGTCATGGAGAAGCCTGGCATGAATAAATCATAAGGGAGGCTCATGGTAGTTGAACACATTTGCTTCTTTTGCACATAAGTAACTCTAACTCTTTAGGGTAAGCGGGGTAAGAGACAGAAATAACCCAGATAATTGTACTGTCAGAACAGCAAATATATCCATCTTTGGAAAAACTTGCATGCAGACTTCAGTGGAGCAGAGAAGCCTTTTAAAATCGATGGCTAGTGCAGGACCTCCTGGGAGGCACATATGCTTTGTGTTATAGACTGAGCTGAAGCCAGAAATGCTGGGGTAAAGCAGGGTTCACAACCCACATATCCCTACCTGGCTATAGGCACAAAGTGCCACTCATGGTATAAACAGAACCAGTCTAGTTACACTAGACTCAGATACACCTACCACCATCGGATTTTGGGTTGTCCAGATTAAAATTGTTATCAGAAGTTTACATCTGTCTTTATGTCAGGACTTAAATGTGGATTGAGGTGTCCCAGTAGTGATTTATCAAAGTTGTTATTTAGGGATTTGATCAAAGTTCTTTATTTTATGTGCTTTGCTGGCAAATTTCTGAAATAATACCTTGTGTCTGCCTGTGCCATTGCAGTCAATTTTTGAAATTTATGTAGCTAGTAGTTATATAGGAGAGGAGATGATATCCACAGCAAATAGAAAATTTTAGATATGTCTTACACCAGCATCTTGCATTAGCCCCAGAATAAATGACTCTATAACCAAGAGAATCAACAGGGAATTATACTGTAATTACAGTTTAGATATTAATTATAAAATTTACTTTAAATGAATAATAATCTTAAGAAACACTTAAAATTTGCATAGCATGGTGAAAGAAAAAAACCCCATTATTACGAAAATGCTTATGGGGTAAACGGGCTTAGGAAAATCACTACATACGGGAAACTGCGGTTGTTCACTTCGCCTGGATACCGGGAAAACCAGGATCTGCCAATAAACTGAACAAAATGCTCCCTCTTGTGGTGTAAACTCGGGAATAGGAGAGCGCAGGGCAGCAGCTGGAGGCTAGGGCGGTGGGGCGGCTGCTCCTGCAGCTGCAGCCGGAGCTGGCAGATTTGGGAAGCCCTCTGATCTGCGAGAAGCCTGGATTTGCTTCTGTTTTGTTGTGATTGTAAGTGCGAGGAAGCCAGTGTTTCATTTGCAAGGCTGAAAGAGGGGCACAAGTGAGGGTTTTTTCTTGTTTACTGGTAATCTCTCTCTTCCCATGGGATAAAATGGAAAGCTCCCCTGCTACCCCAGCATAGAAACTCCTTATTGATCCTAGATTCTTTTGAGGAAAAAGTCCAGAGCGCTCAGACATAAAAAAGGAATTGTGGGTGACAAGGATACAGGCAGAGAGGTGGAAGGAGATGGGAGGTGGGCTTGTGAGTATTTTGGACTTGTGTTGTGAACATGCTGGGCTAAGACACGTGGCCTGTGACTCTTGTCAGACCTAATATAATCACAGAACAAAGACTTGATTATTAATCAGAAGAACAAACAATAAAAATTAATGAGGAAAGAGTATTTAGGATTGAATTTATTTCCTTCTGGAAAAGATGGAAATACGACAGCAGGTGACACCCATAAGAGAGACAGGGGTGAACAAGGCTGGGCCTGAAATGTTGAAGCTGGAGGGAAGAACACTGAGGTACAGTAGTGGCAAGAGGTGACAGGAAGAGCTGGCTAAGAAAATGGAGGTAGCTTGGCTATTTGTCAAAGCAGAGTAACAGTGTGGATTTCAGAAAAGCAGCTGTTAATTACACAAAAGGGCCTAGACTTGCCTTTCTACAACAGATCTGGTCATTCATCTTTTTTTGCAGGTGTCTCTGTCCTGCACTTTTTCTTCCTCCAGATACCGGTTTTCATTCCAGAAGAAAAAGGAGAGGATACCTTACACACCCTTAGTTAAGACAAAGGCTGTTTAGAATACCCATTTGCCTAAAAGTATCACTTTTATTAAACAAGGCATTCAGATATGTATCTTACCTTGATGCAGCTGAGTAACTGAAATGAGCATTTGACAAATTTTGAATTTGGCTGCCCTGAGATACACAATTTAGCATGTAGGTGTATTTAAAAGAATACTAGCTGGTAAACTATGGTTACCATCTGAGCCCTCCAGTTGCTGAAAACAACAAAATGATCAAAACCTCACAAACTGATAGTAGCAATGACTATTTCTGTGCCATTTTTAGTTGTACAGGCTTTCCCAAGCAAATGAATCAGAACACCCTTTTATTTCTGAGATATATTGTGACCCCTGTGTAACTTGTAATTCAGCTACAAAGTTTGATAGCGCTCCATTTCATGCAGGTGAGCATTCATTGCCTAAGCCCATGTTTAAACACAAGCTTAAATGACAGCCTCTTTCTTTCCCTCTAATATTGCTTCACACTAATTGTGTGGTGCTTGGGCAATTTTACAAGACAATCTTGACAGTCAGAATGTCATGGCCTCATGGGCACGGTTGGCCTTGATCGTCCTGGCCCAGCATAACCTGGGGCTCCCTCTGAGCCCTACCCACGGTCCAGGACTGATTTCAGCCCAGCCCAGGCCACCAGCCCCTCACTGAGCCGCTCTACGCTCACGCTGCTGCGTTCTGCACGCCTCTGCTTTACTCCATGGCTAGATATCGGACCCATCTTGCCTCACTTCTCGTTAACGCTGCCTCACAAACACTCCTGGCTCAGAAATAAAACTGAGGAGAGGGATTTTCTCCCTTGACCTTGCAGCACGCCACCGCCGGGCAGGCGCCTGCCTCTACAGGGATATTCCCGGGAAGGGAAGCGGGCGGGCGGACCCCGGCTCCTGCGGGATGCGCAGCGGCAGCGCGGGGGCGGGACGCGCCTCGCCTCCCTGGGGAGCAGCTACCTCCTTCTCCGACGTGTCAGGGCGTGTCCCCCTCCCTTTCTTCTCTTTCCTCGATTACCCAATTTAACGCTGGCTGCCGCATGCCTCACCCGTGCGGCGCAGCCGCCTCCCCGAGCCCCTTATCGTGAACGCAGAGATATCGCGGCCGGGGGGAAGGATCCCGCCTGCCCTCCCTCTCTCCCTCCCTCCCCCAGCTGCGGCAGGGCGCAGCCAGTCCGCACCGCGCCTCGGGAAGGTGGGAGGCTGCATCGGGGCAGGTGTGGCATGGAGAGCGCCCCGGCGGCTGCAGAGCGAGGGTAAAACCACCAGGAAAACGCGTAGATACGAAGCAGAATTAGGAAAAAAAAAAAAAAACATAAAATTAAAATATGAGGAAAAGACTGGCTTGCGTACGCTTTCAGGAAAATACAAGGAATTGTCCCTGCCCGGTAACCCACCGTGTCCATGCTTCTCCTTTCCTCCCTTCCTCCATTCACGCCCAGGGCTTTTGTGTGACCGCGGGGGGGACAGTAGGGGCTTCCACCGCACTGCCAGGTCGTCCCTGAGCCTCTCCTCTGGTGTTTCGGACCGGCTCCCCACCCCGGTAGCGGCTGGGTGGATGCTCGGCACAGCTACAGGTTGCAGGGTGTGGTGTGTAAAACACAAACTCAGATGCATTTTATTGCCCGATAGTTTTCCCTCGTGGGAATGTCCGGGAAGCGTGACACCGCACATCACACCGCACACCACGGCCCTCAGAACAGCACCCTGGCGGCCGCGCCCTCCCTCTCCACATGCCCTGCTCCCCTTTCGATCCATATCCATCGAAAATGCAAACCGGACTTAACCTTATTACGAGCCTACTACGCGTCTCTCACTCGGTCCTTGTCCCCAGATAAATGGGAAACAGCTTCCATTGTTCTTGCTGAAAGATGGTGCTGCCGGCTTTGAAGCCCCGGCGCAGCCGAACCGCGCCCCTTGAGCCAGAGGTTTCCCAAGACGCGCCGCCACCGCGGTCCGTTCCCGGCGGCTCCGCTCCTTCCCGGGCTGCGGGTCCGGGGCCGGTCACCCGGCGGGGCCAGCGCCCGGCCCGACCCAGCCCAGCCCGGCCGCCGCTCGGGGAGCAGAGGGCGCCCCAGTCCCGCGCATCGCAGCCGCAGCGCGGAGCGGCCGCGGAGCAGCGAGCGGGGCGCACCCGGCCCCCGCCGCAGCCGGGCTGTAAAAAGAGGGCGGTGGGAAAGTGCGGGCAGCACCCCCGGTTGTGCTGTGGCGGCCTCAGGGATGCTTTGGAACAGGGGGAGATCTGGAGGGATACCAGTCCTGAAGCCCCAGCGACGTTCAGGCCAGCTCTTCAGCTGCAGGAGCGCCCGGGAGAGATCCATTCTCCTGAGAAATGTGCTGCTTTCCTCTATTTTGCTGCCTTTTGTGTTTAACGGGCAGACCCTCTCCTTAAGCGTGCCAAGAGCATCCAGGCCCGGGAATTTTTAGTCTCCTCCGCCCGTGCCGCCCCTCTCCGCCGTGCGAGCGGCTTTCCCGCTCCCCGAGAGGGCTGCAGGTGTAGGCAGGCGGCCCGGCTCGCCCGCTCCCTCCGCCGCGCAGCATCCCAGCTCCGCCGGGCACGGCCCGTCCGCCCCACGGTGCGGTTCGGACGCGGAGGGTCGCGGAGCGCCCCGCACCTCGCCGCGCCGCGCCCGCTCTCCTCGGGGCAAGAAGGTTGGCCTCTCCCTTCCCTTTTTTTTTTTTTTTTTTTGAGGGGTGTGGGGGTGTAAGGCTGCAAGGTGCGTTCGCGGAGCCGCGATCCAGCCCCCCGCAGCCCGCACGGCTGACATTTAAACCTGGGCTCTGTGCGCCCCCTAAGCGCCAGCGCCGCGCAGCGCATCCCCCGCCCGCCGGCGCGGGAAATAAATAAATAAAGCGTGTGGCTTTTGAACTGCCCACAGACTGTCACAGGGAAGGGGGGAGGGAGGGAAAGAGGGAGGGGGAGAGAGTGAGAAATGCAGAGGCAGCAGCCGCGGTAGCGGCGGCAGTGCTCCAGCAGGCACTAGGCGCTCCAGTCCCAGCGAGCGAGCGGGCGAGAGCCACAGCGCTCCGAGCGAGGCGAGGGGGCTCTGGGCTACCCGGGACTCTCTTTGTGACACCCCAGCACACAAACACACCGACAGGGACAGAGGAAAAACACAAAAAGGTAAGACGCGGTGTGTCTCACTTATGCCATTTACACAGCAGCCCGCGAGAGCTTTGCCATTTTTATCATTTTCCCCCCTTTCGTTGTGTCTCGATTTGTGGGGAGGGGAGATGTGCGTGTGAATTCGTAAGAGCAGAGAGAGCGGAGCAGCCCGGGAGGCGCCTGCCGGGGCACATTTTAGGAATTTAGCTGCTAGGAGCTCGATTCCTCGAGAGGGGACGACCTGGGAGCGGGATCGAGGCACACAACGGACCGAAGGCGATTCCGTGAGATTTAAATGCCCGGGAAGGCTCTCCTGGGGAAGGGTGGGGGTAGCGGTGGGTGTGGTGGGAATAATAGTGGTTTATGCCCAATTTCTTTTCGGTGCTTTTAGCCTGTTTCCAAAGGGGGTCTCCTTAATTAATAACAATAATGTAAAATAAAAAGAGAAAAAAAAAAGAAAAGAAAAGGAAAAAAGGAAGATGCCCCAAGCTCTCCATGAAAGGAAGCGCCGGGAGAAGAGCACGCACGGCGCCAGGAAGACGGCAGGGCGGCTGGGCGGGGGGCGGCGGTGCTGCAGGGGGATTGCGGGCTCCGGGCGGCTGGCGGGGTGCTCCGCGGGGTGCGGGGGGCGTCGGGGAGGGCGAGGAGCGGGCAGCGGCTCTTGCCCATTGTGGCCGGCGACAAGGCGATTGTCGCTTGCCCATTGTGGCGCGGAAGCGGCGCTGCCTCCGCGGTCACGCGTGCGCGTGGGCGCGCCGGCGGGTTTGAAGCGCTGCTCCCGGCTGGGCGGCACACGCCGGGGCTCGGGGGCTCGGCTGCCCGGGCAGGGGCTACGGACCCGCCGTCAAACACGACAGGGACCGCCGCGCTACGCCCCGGCGCGCCTGTGCTATGAATATTCACCGACTGCCGTCCCCTGCTCCTCACAGGTCCGCATCAACCCTCTGGCTTTCCCCCCACCAAAGAAAGCTACGACTCCCCTCGATCTTTTTTTTTTTCCCTTCCCCTCCCGACCCGCCGTGTCGCATCTTCCCCACGCACACGCGTGTCTTTCGAGCGCGGCTCCCGCAGGGCGCTCTCCCCGCGCCTCAGCTGGGCGTGGCGGCACACGCGGGGGTAAGGGAGGCGGACACACGCACACCCCCGGGACACCCCCGCCCTCCTGCCACGCCGGGTGGGCGCCGCGCGGAGGGATGCGGGGCGGAGGGGGGGGATGCGGGGCGACGGGGAGGTGCGAAGTGGAGTGGGGATGCGGAGTGGAGGAGCGATGCAGGGTGGAGGACGGATGCGGGGCGGAGGGGGATGCGGGGCGGAGGGGGATGCGGGGCGGAGGGGGATGCGGAGTGGAGGAGGGATGCGGAGTGGAGGAGGGATGCGGGAAGCCCCCGCCGCCCTGCCCGCGCCTTTGTCTGCGCCCGGCGCATGCGCGGAGGCGGCGGCGCTGCCGGGGCCGGCGGCGGAACAAAGGCGGCTCCGCGCCGCTCCCCGAGCCCCGGGCGCTGCCCCGGCCGCCTCCCCCAGCCCCGGGGCTCGTCGGGGTGACCCAGCCGTACCCCGCACCCTTCCCTCCCCACGCTGCGCCAGGCCGAGCTTGGCGTCTGTTGCTGTGCGCGATGGCGTTGCGGACCCGTGCCCCCCTCAGCTCACCCACGCACAAAATTCGGCATTTAGGTATGGGGAAAAGGCCGGCCGTGCTGCCCGCCCCCTCCCCGCCCGCGGGTCCCCCAGAGCTCCCCCGCCCCGGGCTCTAACACCGCCCCCGCTGCTCTCAGCGGCCTTGGGGGGCACGAGGCGGGGCAGGGGTCCCACTGCAGCGGCCTTGGGGGCAGGAGAGGGGACAGGGGTCCCTGTGCAGCGGGCTGGGGTCGCTCGGGGGTCCCTTGAGCAGAGAGGGCGAGGCGGGCGGCGCGTACGTGCCGCAGAGGCGGCAGCCCCCGGAGCAGGCACGGCGCAGGGACGCGGTCCCTGCCCGGCTCCGTCCGTCTGGGAGGCACACGCGTGCTCTGCGTGCCCGGGCGGGCGCTCTCCTGGAGCATCGCATCTCCCTCTGCCGAGGGGAAGCAATCTATCAAGAGGAAGATTGTGTGCGTGCGTGTTAGTGCGACATCTTGAGATCTCTTTTGTTCGAATTCTTGCGTCTCGATGCTGGCTGGCATCGGTGCCTGTTCCTTCTTCACCACTCTTCTCTCCCAGCTCTTGTCCAAAATTCGCATATATATCTCTTCTTAGAGGGAGCATGCTTAAGCCTGTTTGAAGTGTATGATTTTGTAAGCTAATGACAGTTTCTGAGCAGAAGACAACTGGTGTGTTAGTCAGGCTGGAGTTAAAGCTGACAAAAGACTATTGCCGGTGGGCTGCTGAACAGGCGATGGCAGTGGATTTTATTGCTTCCCCTCGAGGGTGATGAACATTCACTAGAAAACATACACCCCAAGGCCCCTTGCATAGCAATTACTTGATATTTCCAGTGTTTCCAATTAAGATCTCTTCTGAAGAAGCCATCAGAGCCCTAAAAAATGTTAAAATGTTCCCTCTCTGCTTGCCAGATGCTTTCCAGGCACCACCTAAACTGGTGGCCAGGCTTCAAACACTGAGGGGTTTTTTTTCCTGCGTAGATGTTCCCCATTAAGCCAGGGAGAGTCTGGAGTGGGAGTGCCATACTGAAGGGAGATGCAGCATCTGCTGCTACTGCTCTCTCCAAGGGAGATACCTTGTCCCACACAATCCTTTTGTATTCAGAGTGTTTCTGAGAATTCTGGGCAACCTTTAGGGGTGCGGGAATAAGAAGAAGGTTGGACATGGCAGGTTTTTGCATTTGCTGTCTACTCATTGTCTCCCTGAACTTCATTTGAGGGAGAAGCTTTGTTTTGTGATCTCCTTTGCTAGTGGATTGTATGCAGTGGGTATTTTCTTTTTGTCCGGCTGTTTCAGTTTAGCCAGGGAGCACCAACTCTGATCTGTGGACAGAATAAACACAAAATGTTGGGAAATTCATGGTGGCTCTGTCTATTCTTGTATGCTTCATGTATGGAATAGCTGATTGTGTAATACAGGGAAATTGTACGTAGCTGCCAAAATGCAATCATGCAGCAGTTTTTTTTTCTGTTAATTTCAACCTCTGAGTGTATCATATCCAGTTAAAATCAACATTAAATGGGTGAAAATGGTAAAATCACTGTTCAAGTTATTGCCTGAAGCAATGATCAGGTGAAATTTTTTTCTCCCCTCCCCGCCCTCTTCCATACATCATTGCATTTGAGATGCAACACCCTCTAAAGCAACGTGGTGACACAAGGTTGATTTATTTCAGCGAGAGGAATACCTTTGGTGCATACCCTTACCCTATGACTACAGACTGTGCAACCTTCATAACTTCTGAACCATCTCTAGAGCTGTCTCCAGTCCTCAAGTATTTGTGTTTTGATCTTTCAAAATCAAGTCTGTGGAATAAATTGTATTTTCCAAGTGAAGCTGCTTCTGTTTGTGCTGTGTTCCACTGGTAGCTTTGGCCCATGCAGTGAACCATGAAGTCCTTCAGCAGAACCTCCTGCGTACAACAGTGGCTTCCGTCTGAGCAATGGTGAATTCTTCCCTTGTGCCAGCACCCACCCATGGCCCAATGGCACACACTGAGCAGGGTAGGAAAAAAAAAGCTGTTTGCAGGGTAGAAACAGGCCTTCCCATGAAATCTTGGGTGAGTTCTCTGGGGTTACGTTTTTAGACACTCAGCTACCATTGAGTTAGTAATTATTTGGAAATCTGCCATGGAAAGCTGATCTTGCACTAGTTTACTAATTTTGAAATTTTGAAAACAAGAATTTTGGAGGTCTTTTGTTTGTTTTTTTTTCTTTTTTTTGACCTCATCTCTATGAAGAGTATTCTGCATCTTTTGTACACGTTTGTGCACAAATCCCAGGTCTTGGTTTAGGTGTGTAGGTGTAAGTGTAGTGTCCATGAATGCAATGTAAATTTAATGCGTAAAATCTAACTCTTGAAATAAGAAAACTGGATGATCTTGAAATACATAATGAAGATTATAATAATCAGCCAATATTCAAGGCCTTTCCTTTATTCATACAAGGGTAGTAAAGGCAAGCCATTTTGAGGTACACTACAGAAGTATGGAGACTGATTTATAACTAAAGAAAGATACTTAGGAATGACTTGGGTTGCTGCTTCTGTGTCAATCAGGAATGAAAAGAATGAGGTAACAACGAGAAAAATCAAAGAAATTCCTGAAAGCATTATAGACTTGATAATAGAAACCATATGCAGCATAGTGGGGGTTTCATGCATTAGTAGGAAATGCTTTTGAGATTAAAAAAATATGCAGGGGGAAGAAGGGGGGAAATCTTATGCAGAATGGAAAGGACTTTAAAGTCTTCCTTGCAATATCGTGTATCTCACAGTTCTCTTCCCTAAAAGTGATGCCACCTAAGCTTTTTACTTCAAGATGGAGAAAGGTGATTAGGATAAAAATGTATCTACTGATTATTTGGTATGGAAATTCATAAGTTTAAAATAGAAATAAATTGATAGCAATGTGATTCCTCAAACATGAAAGATTCCTGCCTTGCCAGAATCTGAAAAGAAATCTTTGGCTTTCGTCTGCACACCAATAAATGTAAAGAGACACTGATTTGTAACACATGTGGAATGGTCAGGTTTTGCCTGGGAGCAAGATGTGTGGTAATTCTGTCTTAAGTACAGTTAATGGAATTTAACTCTGAGGAAACAGTTTTATTAATAAAAACCTTGTGTCTTACGATATAAATAATAGTCTGATCTCTTTTGATGTGTTTGGTATTGTCTTCTGCAGAATAGGAATGCAGCAGTCTGTATAGTTGCCTGACTTGTTGGGTATATACTGCCAAGTACCCCGCCAGTGCAATAGCATTGGGAAAGCCACATGCTTTCAGTCACATGTTGCATAGTTTAGATTTTAGCCTGGTAAGTGGTGCCACATATGATTATGATCTGCTGATCCAGGGATTTTTTTTTTTAACCTTTAGGAATTTGAACATCTTTTCAAAATATTTTATTTTGTGTACACTGCGTTAGCAGTTGTTCAGAGCAGCATGACCTGGTACTTCATGTAAACTGTAGGACTGATGGCAGGATCTACATTTTGATTAGAGACTTACTGTCCTTACAGAAGATACAACACTGAATGTATAATAACGCTGGACCTTAGCTACCAACCTTGATGGATGATGTCGTGATTGTAGTACTACTGATGCCTTGGCATGAAGAGGATATGAATGCACTGTTGAAGCATAATCTTTTCCTTCAGGCAAAAGCCTAGTAGCTATAATGACAGTTTCCCAAGAATTAATTTTAGTGATAGAAATCTATGCCACATTGTGTGGCAAATGGAAGATCGTTCTGTACAAGTAGGGAAATCAGGGGGCTGCTGGCTATCTTCTGGTTCAATAGTCTTTAAATACTCAATGGGATACAGAACATAACCCCTGCAGAGGGACAGAACCTGGTTATAGTTTTTGAACTTAATTTCTGCTATTACTGTTTTCCTTGTGTGATTGATTGATTGGTGATGGAGGGGTTCATATTCAAAATTACATCTTGATGTGATGAACTATTTTAGGGTGAAGTAGATGCTCACGTAGTGGGATCCTGTAGATGTGCATCTGCTAGACAAATTTAAGATGATTGCTGAACTATGGAGAAGAAATGAAACAAAGACAAAACAAAGAATGGATCAACAATGGTAGAATTGATGCAAGTTTCTCTCATCTTCCTACCTTAGAAAAACACATGCCAAACATGCACAAATCAAGATGTATAAAACAGTGAAAACCCAATTGCAAACATAGTCAACATGGAAGAGTTACACCATGAGAAATGCTTTGGTATGTGCTTGTCTGAGATAGTCTGGAGCCAGAGAATTGCTACATCAGCTTCCTGTAATCATCCTTCCTCAAGGCAGTGAAGCGCGTCATTAGCGGAGAACGAAAACAAAAACAAAAACAAAACCAGGGTAGAGGTGGTATAAAATTAAGAGTCTGGGAAAGGACAGGGTGAAACCTGTCACCACTGGATGAGGTGTTTGGATTATTTCTATGTTTCCCTTTCATACACAAAGTTTCCAGTAACACAAAGTTGCTGTATTTTGGCCAGTGCTGGTAAGTGCATGATTGACTTTTGCTGCTAACTGTGCAGATGTGGTGGGAGGAGGCAAATTCAGTGAGATCTGAGGTGGTGAAAACAGTCCTTATGGGTTTCTTGCTGTCACCAGAAAAACTTCAGCAAATGGGGAAGGTGTGCTAGCTGCTCTAACCAATGTTTCCTAACTAGATATGCTGAGAGAGTGGGGCTCATTTTCTTCCAGCAGCGTCACTCAGCTCACCCTGCACCAGTGAATGCATATTCTGCACTGGAAATAGCTGGTGTCACTGAAGAGAGGGTGAAAGATGTGTGTTGGCCCTTGATTTTCTTTTCAGATCTACAGGCCTTGCAAAGCAAGGGAGACAGAAATTCTCCAGAGGATAAAAATTCAAAATCAGGCCAGATTTTCCAGGCTCTTCCATTCCACACTTTGCTTGAGATGTAGGAGAGTACTGTTGGTTTGCAACTTCATTTCACTTGGAACTTTCACTAGGAGCTTGTGAGGCTTCTGTAGGGTACCTGAGTTCTCAGGATAGCCCCTGAGCCTGTAATTCAAATACTCAAATTAGCAGAACAAAGCAAATGTGGAAATGTGGAAACCCTTTCCTTGTTTGCAGTCCACACACGCTCTATGTAACTCCAGCAATCATAGTTGAAAGCTTTCTGATAGCCTTAGAATGCTGCATGTAGGATGTGACAGTTCAAGGAGAGTGACAAGTTGTCCTTGAGGATATCTTTTTACTGAAGGGTCTGGTATTACTCACAGGTGAGAATTTTAGTTAGAGGAATTTATCCATTCTCTGCTTCTGTATGCTGTTCCCTTTTCTCGTTTGCTACCCTCGGAGATCTTCATCTGGGAAAAAACCATCCTCCAGTGAAGAGGTACCAGCAGAAACCTTTTTAGCTGCTTGTAGCCATCTGATGTTCCACCAGTATTGTGCATTTTAATGATTTATTCAGTGCTAGTTTCCCTAGTGATATCTGGGGGAACATTCAGCTTTCTGCATAGTGGCCCATCCTTTCCATCCAGTTGCCTTGAACGGATGACATTACCTTAATGAATAATAGTTTTAGAACCAAGCTAAGTAAGAGCTGCCATGTGCACTGAAATATGATAGTGCACTGGGGTGCACTCTTTTCCTGTTCGTGTAATAGTGAGTAGAAGCCTCAACAGAGCTCAAGAAAACTAATATTACAGTATATTTTTGTAAGCACTAGAATGATTATTAGGTCACTGGAAGTTCAGCTGTCATCCTCTTCTGTGGATGAGTCAGTGACTGACAGATTCATGAAGAAATTATTGGTGCTGCTAGCAATAGGAATGTGGCACTCCTTATGGTGGCTCATTCCCGACTGAACAGCGCACTGTACTGACAGTCCACTGGGCCACAGTGCATGAAAGTGGCCTTCAGTGCTGAGGTGCCTTCTGATACCAAGGGTTCAAACTGAACTGCAAATCACCTACAGATGTCTTTGCAAACACCTCTTGGAACGTCACTGTTACCAAGACATTACGGAGAAGCGCAAACATATTAGCTAACAGATGACAAATGCTGGAAGCAGGATAAATATTGTGTCTTTAAATACTTGCCCTGTGTGTTCTGAGTCGTAGTTGATATATGGAGTATGGTGTTGAGGGAAATGAGCTGGCATTGCATGCTCTCCCACAGCCATTGACCCTGTGAGGAACATCCGAGTGCCTCACCATCTGAAACACAGAGGTGATTGAGAATGAAGGAAATTCTGCACTGACAGATTTGTAGTTCAGAAAAAAAATGCCTGTCCAGGAGTTTTCTGTGGAACAATGACAGTAAATTTACAGACTAAGGATAGAAATATTTATCTCAGCAGCTTTTATTTCCTTTCTACTTAAAAAACAAGTTCTTTGGCACGTCTTCTCCTGACTGAAGAAGCTATTTTAAATGCTTCTTGTTAGAAATTGCATTCTAACCTGTTGGGATATACTGTATTTTCTCTGTCCATATTTGTAAATGTATCCCATTAAAAAAAGTTTTGTTGTCTTCACACTAATTTTTCATGTAGCTTTGGCTCTGTGCCCTTCCTTGCCGTATTACTGTAGCTCACTTATCTATATTTAAATGAAATTATCATGGTGGCTATGTAGCCATTTCCCTTGCTTATCCTTTCTAGAAGCCCATATTTTCAACCATGAACTAACTCAGCCTATTTCAGGGAACACCTTGATAATCACACAGTGAGAAGCAGTGTGTGCATAAGCAGACATGCAGAACACAGGAAAATCTATGTCATCAGCTTAATTGTGTGCTGGCATTCATGTGTAATGAGAGTCCAGAACCACTTCTTGTAAAACTTCAATTTTAAGCTCTATAACTCATGCTACTAGACCCCAACGGTTTGCATGCATATGGCTCCCAAATCTAGATGTTCACTAAAGTAAGATCATATCAACATGAGAACTTGGTCTTAAACAAAGTTTCATGCAAATCCTGTAACAATATGGAAAACTTGGAGCTCTGCCAGCTGAAAGCATTCAACAGTATTAAACTTCTTACCAGCTGAAGAAATATTAATGTGATTTCCTCTACTGAGTGAAAGGGGAGAGAATTTTTCCTTTTTACACATTGTTTTAGTTTTAGACAAAAGTGGCTTTTGACTAAATGAAAAAAAATTCCACCAGCAAACCCAACCCTTCTGTGATAGCTTGAATTGTGTCTTATTTTCAAGAGGAACTAGATTTGTTTGATCCTGTAGACAATTAAATTGCTGCAAGCTCATAATTAGACTGCATTAGTGAGTTGAAAAATCGTCCAGAACACAGTTTTAGGGGAAATATTTGCTATTATAAAAGACAAAGCTTGTCTGTCAAGCTGTGGCTGTGCTGGGTTGCATATTGCATAAAGGCCAGTAGCTGTCACAATCATACTGGCCTGGGCTTCTTTTATAGAGAACCATTATTTGGATCCACTTCTAATTGCTCTA
This sequence comes from Loriotus luctuosus, assembly GCA_035582745.1. NCBI lineage: Eukaryota > Metazoa > Chordata > Aves > Passeriformes > Thraupidae > Loriotus > Loriotus luctuosus. The sequence goes on along the minus strand of JAWWEY010000115.1, from coordinate 77,020,891 downwards.
GATTTTAATTGTGTCTAAATAAAACATAACATCTATAAATGATGGAGATGACAACGCGATTGCTGTGGGCATTGAGTATGATGCCATCAAGGTGAGGACTGTGTTCAGGCCAAGTGAGTTCATGACGACAGATATATATGTCTTTTATTCTGATATATGTCTTTTATTCTGAAGGACAAGTTTGTAGCTACGGGGCGAAGACACAAAATAGCCTTTGGTCTCTCTGGAGGGTCCCCAAGCAGGGGGCCAGGGAATTGAAGGGTATTTAGATCATCTGCTGTAGATTGTGCTCCCAAAAAACCCTCTCAAAGGACATTCTTTGCATTAGAATTACAGCTAGTCATCTCAGTTAATTGACTCCATACACAGAGAAAACTCTTACATAGAGTTGATAGAGCCGAAATAATAGATGAATATAAGGTTTATCCACAGCCTCATCTCCGCCCACAAGCCCTTTCAAGTTTTGAATACTAATACTTATTTCAAGTACGCAGAAGTTTTGTGCATTGGAATGAAAATCTGGAGTCCTCCCTAGTCCCAAACTTCCTTTTTGACACCCTTAAAATTTGACTGTGGATCTGCTACCCGGTCCTCAGCATTTTAAGGGTTTTTTTTCTAAGCTTCAAGTTCCTGGCTTGAATCTCTTGTCTGTCTCACCCTGCTGTCTCTGGCAACCTCACCTTTGAGCAGCCTTAGGGATTCCTCCTGGGAAGGAGGTCCTCTGGTCTTCTTAAAGCAAACAAAGAAAATCAGACTGTCCAAGGGAGCCTTCTGGACTCTCTTACAAAAAAGTGGCTTTGGTGAGACTGCATCCATGGTAGGAAGTGCCAGTCATCGGCTGCTCACTAGTGATGTTCATTGACTCCCTGCTGGGGAAAGAAGACCAAAGAGGTTACTTAATTATTACAAACGCCTGTTTTATCCTTATCTTTTATCTAGCCATAGGATTCTGGTCCCCTGATCTAGTTAGTTAGGGAGATAGTTAAATATGACTTCATGTATCTAGGCACATTTAGCTATTTGTGGTTAAATCTGCTCACGGTTCCTAAGAGACTGTATTTCAAAGTTACAGAGCCACAGCCAGGAATACCTTCACATGAAATAAAAAATACAGAGAGTTTGTCTTTTAACTAACACAGTGGAATATTTTTTTATCTTAGCAATGCACCTCTTAGCTTACAATCACATTAAAGACTTTCATGGAAACAAGGAGTCATCTTCTGTCTTCTGTCACTAAGGACTAGCAGGTAACTGAGTTGTGCACAAGAAATGGGATTTCCACTGTTCGTGTAGATAACTTTGGACTACATGAGGAAAATAATTGGTCTTTGCTCTTTATCAAATGACAGATGATCAGTAAGCCGACTTAAAATTATTTAAATACGTTTTAATGAATAAATCATAGTAAAAATTCCTTGTCTGTGGAATAATTTCTAATAAAGACAGTATGTAGTAGTTGTTGAGAATATATGGTCAGAATTGCCATGAAGAAGATTTTGTTGACGAGAAAGGGAAAACAAAGATAACAGAGGTCCATTCCTTAGTTGTGTTAAGTGTTTAGAACCAGAATAGAATAAATTGTCTTTTAACTATCCTAAAATGGACATCGAAGAATTTCTTTTTTTATATTGTGCTTTGATCATTTAAAGATATTACTTGCATGGGTCATATGCCACATAAAAGAGAGCTACTGTTCAAGTGGATGCACATGTAAACAGTGTGATCAAAGAGGACCTGTGAAAGGGAGAAATGAACACTTCGGTTTTGTGCGGGGTAAAGAAGCAAATGATTATTTTAAGACTAGGTAAGAAATAACCACTGAGAGATTACTTAAATATGACTCATTCTGCCTTGGGGCAAGGAGAGGAAATATCTTGACTTCTCTTGAGGTATCTTTCAGTCTTGTGGTTTGTGTGATCAGGGACATGGGGAACCTTTGGAATGAGCTAGTTCTTGAATGAAGAGAAATTAGTTCAGTTGAAACAAAATCCTTCCCAAGTGTACTGATTTATGGGCAGTGTGTCTGAGCTCTGTTAATATTGAGATCCAAAGATGAACCCTCTGCTGAGATGTTTTATGGACATGGTATATGCTGTAAATAAATACACAAATAAGGCTTTTCTGGAGCTGTCAAGAGGCTGTTTAGTTTATTGATGATGAACAGCATAGGTTGTTAAATGAAGATTTCTCATAGTACTCTTGACAGAATTCCTTAAATGGACTGTAAGTTTGAGGCTGTTCTTCAAAATGGGGCTGATGTGCAAGAAGGGGAGTAAAGCTTACAAATATGATTGAGGCTTTTCAGATCATAAGTTTTATTTCAAGACAGTGATAGGTAATCATATGTCTATGTTTGAAAAGTTTGCTCTTCAAGCCCAGAATGAAATTTTGTGACTGCGTCTGAGGACAGTCGCATACTTCTGATTGATACGACACTAGGATGTCTTTTGTTACTTATCTGTATACTGCAGAAACCTTTGGTGGGTTGTTCCACAGATGAGTGGAGAAGGCTATTCACATGCTTTCAACACATGGTGACTGAAACTTAATGGTATAATAATGTAGCTTGGAAAGTGATATAATTTCTAAAGAAATCACTGGTGTATTCATAAATGCTTTTGAATAAACATAATATTTAGCTGGACAAATATCTTTGTGCAGTTCATCTTTTGCATGCAGGTGGCCAGCTGCCGTTGAAGTTCCTGGCTCAATGCCAAGGGCCACGTCCATGCTACTTTGGACTATGTGTTTGAAATCAATCAGTCAATCAATCAATCAATCAATCAATCTTTTCCTACCAGTGGGCAACCTAAGAGGAATTTAGTTTCCACATGTGCTTGCTGGAAATAGTGTGCTCTCAAGAAGCACTTGCAGATTTTGCCTGTGTTTTTCTGTTTAACGTACCAGATTCTTGGCTAGTTGCCCATGTCTTGGTATTATTAGAGATAAGGGAATGCTCACCTTCGTTTAGCTGCTAATTGTTAGATTATTCAGCAACCTATGGATGTCAAGTTGTGCACAGCAGTGTGTTGGCACTTTTTAAAGTGAACCTTTCCAAGAGGGAGGCATGTTTAGGAGCAGAACTAGAGTGGTGGGCTTGATTCTGGTTTTATTCATGTTGATCAGTGAGTATCTGATTTGAATCTAATTGAGTTACATTAATAAAGTCAGAGCTGTGAGCGACTAGATTTTCACTGTAATTTGGATGGTTGAGTGGGCAGCACTGATTGGGATTGATGTTCATATATACATATATATATAAAATATAAAATGCTTGTGTTTGCAATCATAATACAAAAGCATTTACCAGAACCTTAAATCCCAGTGTTCTGTCATCTGTCTGCTTTTCTGCTTGTCTTTCTCCTTGCTTTCTTTGAGAAACAGTGGTAGGTTAATTTGAATAGTATCAATGTTGAAGGTGAGTTTTCTACTACCTGAAGAGGAAGAAGCATTATCTTTTCAATCTGTGCAAGGTAAGTGTGTGCAGCAGTGAAGTTTTCATGTTGAGAAGATAGGTCAGAAAACAATATGCCTTAGGTTAGAGTTCTTTTGGTTGGAAACAAAATCTCTGGCATTAGGTCTTATTAACATTAATAAGCTCAATATAAACTGACACAAAGTACTGCAAAATTGAATGGTTTTTTTTCCAGTTCATGGGCCTGTACATGAGAAAGAGCGCACCTAGTAATTATGGCAGTGAGGAAAAGGAGTGTGCCCTGGATAAACTGGGTTCTGCAAGTGTGTGCTACTATGCAGTAGCATGCACTACAGTAGGTAGGGAGTGTGTAGTAGTGTAGACACAGGCAGTGCCCTGTTCTCTGTGGGAGATCTCTGTGTGGGAGCTATTGAATGAGGGTTGTGGGTTAGAGTGGTTGTGGGGATTTCACTGCTTGTCCTGGGTTTGAGTCAGCACCCTGAATCAGAGCTGCCTTCAGCAGTGTTTTGATGGTTAATCTGGTTTTGTTAAAACTGTTCACAAGTAATCCAACCAAGCCTGTTTCATCAGCTGCCTTATGGAGCTCTGCCAGGCAAACAAAAAGTAAGCAAGATGAAGGACTAAAATGATATGTTGGAGCTTCATTTACAGGCTGATAAGTCCTAGAAAACAGTTTTAATATTTAAGTATTACGTTCATGCTGATGCTTAAACTCAGAGCTGGTCTGATTTGTCATAGAGAAATGTCTCACAGATATCAGTCAGATATGGTTGACAAAATTAGTCACTTTTACAAAAACCTTTTCTACTGAACAGACAGGCCAAGGAAAAAAACCATGAATTTTAAAATCAGCACTCAGATTTGTATTTCAGGACTAGACTATGTTTTTGAGACTATTATCTGTAACATCCTCTGCTATGAGGACAAGCCGAGAAAGTTGGTGTTGTTCAGGCTGGAGAAGAAAAAGCTACAGGAAGACCTCAGAGAAGCCTTTCTGTACCTGAAGTGGCCTATAAGAAAGCAGGAGAGGGGATTTTTACAAGGAAATGTAGATATAGGACAAGGGGGAATGGCTTTAAACTAAAAGGGTAGATTTAGATTGGTTATTAGGAAGAAATTCTTTGTTGTGAGGGAGGTGAGGCACTGGAACAGGTTGCCCAGAGAAGCTGTGCATGTCCCAGCCCTTGGTCTGGTAGAAGATGTCCTTGCCCATGGCAGGGGATTTGGAACCAGATCATCTTTAAGGTCTCTTCTGACTCAAACCATTCTGTGATTGTAATGACAGTTCCATTTTCTACTGTAAGGTAACTAGGCACTTAATAAAGAGTACCATTCATAAGAGTTCCTATGTTTAAGACCTAAACCATGCAATATGACACAAAGCCTATGGACTAATTAGTGTTAATTAATGAAAGACATATATAACATGGACAGTCAGGATGCAAATCCTTGCTCTTGCTGACTTCTGCTGGGGTATTAGTTTTGTCTTCTATAAAACATATTCAGCAGAATATTATCTTGTTTTGCTTGGGTAAGGCTCAGCCTCTACTGATAGAGCTGTCTGCTCTGTGCTGTACAAAGTACCAACTGGCAAGAGAATGTCTCTGGTCTGAGCCCTCACCAAGGTGTTGAAAGCTCAGATTCAAGCCTAAAATTGGCAGGGGAGAATTGAAAGTTGCTCTTTTACAGAAAAAGTGACCCACTTTAAGCAAGGGGCAGCTAAATTTTCGTCTGTTAGACTGTGAAAGCTTATATAAAAATGCCACAAATTCCAGTCTTTTGGGAGACTGTAACAGGTTTTTACCATGTAGTTCTAGTATTAAGAAAATGTCTTTGCTTGAATTCAATATTAAATATATACTCCTTATGCTGTTTTGCAGTATTTTATTTGTAGGAGTTACTGGGAAGATGTTCAAGTCCCCAACTGCCAATTAAGTGCCTGGTATGAATCTTACCCACAGAGCCGGTCCCATTACTTTACATTAAAGACAAAAAACATAATGCGAACATTTAAAATTTACATTACAATGTCTGTGATTTTTTTCTTGTTTGAGCACTTATGCCATTTAGATATTAGATAGATACTGATGTGTGGTAGATACTTCCACCCCAAGGGTGCAGGTATGACAGCTGACCTGAACCAGCAGCTCCATGGGGTGGGCTGGCTTCATGCTCTCCCGTGTTTGCTTTGTTTTTCTTCTGGCTGGGCTCCTTTCCTCACAGCTCAGTGAACTGAATCACCTCACACAAGGCTCAGCTAAGAGCCAGACCAGCTACAAGGGAACAGGAGCTGGCAGTGGCTGTCCCACTTGACAGCAAACTATTTCATTTGGCTTAGCTGTGTCACCAAGATACACCTTCATTGCAATAGTCTAAAGATTTTTAGTGTTATTCATCTAAGCATACTTTTCATCTAAATCCACATTTGTAAGATGATTCATCTTATGACTAGAACATGGAAACATCACATTATAAAATTTAAAAAATAATTGTACTTTAAACCCAGTTGAGAAGTCTTCCAATAAAAAGCATTTGTTTTAAAATATAGTAAGTGAAGTACTTCAGTCATGAAGGGCTAAATGTGCCCAAAGACCCCTGTATGTCTTGCAAGGGAGTTCCAGTATGGGAAATCAGAACTGTGTTAACTCACACTGTGACCTTTAATGACTGTCTGCATCTCTTACATCCATTATTTTGTGTAAATGAAGACTGACTCAAATATTAAGCTTGCTTTTTTTTCCTTTCTTTTTTTTCTTTTTCTTTTTTGTCATTTAAAGTAGTTTCCTGTCAAAGCAATCAATAACCCTTATGGTTTATCATGCAATCCTTTTGTTTACATCTGGGTAAAGATTGATGTGTAAATCTCAGGTGTGAGTAAACTGGCATGGTGAGTAGAGGGATGCCTCTGACCATTCCACGCTTTGGTGTCTTGGCCAGGAACAAGATTGTTCAAGGGGTATTGTGATCTTGGCATTGCAATAGAGTTGCAGAAGGCTCACTAAATTCTTATTTTATGTTGTCTTTTGATTTGAATAATTAAAATAGTGAGTGGGTTGTTATTATAAAAGTGTTATGTTGAACTGGAAACTTGGGTTCAGACTTTCAAGTTTTTAGTGTTTGCTTAATGCTAGTTGGAGGGAGTTTGGGGGGATTTCCATCAGTTTTAATCAAGGAACCTATATTTTAATTACTAATACATATGTATGATCTCTTCAAAGGAGAGGTGGGGTTTTTGTTTCAGTTTTTTGTTTAATACAAGAATCACTTATAGTTTGCTTCAAAAGATAAAGGTTATTTTAGCTTGATGGTTTCATCTGTAATTCTTGATTCCCACTACAAAACATATCATTCAGACTACAGGCTGTACTCCTTGACAGAACTAGTTCAGTACAGCAGCAATCAAAACATGTTGCACATAACAAATTGCTACATCAGTGCTGGTTTAAGAAATCCTTTTTATCGTAAACAGGAACTTAGCACTTTTTCTGAAATGTCTTATCCTGTGGAAAGCTGCTCAGCATAATTTATGACTTCTCACTTAGCGTATTTATGAAACAGCTGTAAATCTGCACTTCATTTTGTACAGGAGTTTTGTATTTATGTCTAACTGTGTCAGCCATTTGGCTGCAGAAAAACACTACCACTTGCTCAAGGGAGGGGAGGTTAGCCCTGTTAGCGAAAAATGAGACAGTTTGTCAGGACAGCGAGGTAAGTGTGCTATTCTTGTGTAAAGCTGTGTTTTATGAGGTGAGCCCAGCAATCATATTGTCTTTTCATGCAGTAACTCATTGGACTCTTCCTGCCTACCAAAACTCCGGGAGAAGTCTTTTCCACCATGTCCTGAGGCAAGGCAGTAAAAAGAAAGGCCTATTGATGGGTTTTTGAGAAGCAGACTGCAAGTAAATGCATTTTCTGATTTTATCTGGAAGTGGAGAATAGTTGGACCAACCTCATCCATCAGTTCTACAGCTTTCTGCTTGTTTATATTGCAGCCATAAAAGTGGGAGTCTGTCCATCATGCATTTGGTAGCTTTAGAAGTGCAGGAGTTGGCTCTGTTCACAGCAGCACCATAAGCCACATTCATGAGGAAGCTCTGTGGGAACTAATTTTATCCTTCTGAGAATTTTAATCACCTCCTGTAGAATTTCACATGTATTTTGCCCTACTGCTTCCAGTAGCATGGACACCAGTATGTTATACCTCTCTGTGCCCTCTAGTTCTGCCTTCCAACTGCATGCTTCAGTACCAGTTTTAGTATTGCTTTGCCTGGAGTGTGTTCTTGTTTAATTCTTTGAGATTGAATAAAAGCAACATATCAAAAATCAGTGGTAGTCATACCAGCTTTATCTTTCACTATAAAACTTTTTTTTGCACACACAGCTTTTCAGAAATGCTTGTAAAATCTAACAGACTCTCTTCAGTCTTAAAAAAACTGAGTAATGACCAAACGGCAACATGAGAGATGACAGTAACGATGCCTTACATTTGCACACTTCTACCTATGTATGGCACTACAGAGACTGAATCCATCCTAAAAGTGTTAATGGGTCCAGTATCATTCCTTCAGCACAGATAGTCAGCATAAATGCAGGTTAAAGCACACCAGTGTTCTCTCTGTTAAAGGGAGCAGGACACTGACCCCTGTTTTCTAGTGTATTTGCTTCTGTAAAGCAAACTCACAGTGAGTGAAAGAATGAAGCTTCTGTAAACTGTGATGGACGCTCAGATAACAAGTGTATGGCTAGCATATCATCCCTGATATAAATACTAAAAGCAGTCAAGGGGAACAGACTGAAAAAAGGCAGGTTTTGACTTGAAGTTGTGTTTTCACAAAACTTCCTGACCTGACTCCCCCTGGGCAATGTCATGTGGCTTCTTGGTGGAGAAGCTTCCCAGCACTGGGGTGTGAGGAGCAGTGCCTGAGAGCTTACCCAATGGTCCTGCTGGGGGAACTGCACAACTGTACTGCTGCATCAAAATCTGCTTCCTTCTCCTTCTGCCTGTGATTTTTTTTTGCTCATCTACACTGTTGGTGCTGCTGGGATGGCTCTGTGATGCACCAGAGGTTTTGAGTTCTCCCAAGGTACCTGCTAGAGCTGCATGGTACTACAGGGTTCAGCAATCTGCAGAAACCATGCAAGCAGCCCTGCAAACACGCAAAAAGTCAGCCCATGCTGTGCTTTGGGTAGCCACATGGCCAGCAGCACCCGGTGTAGCTGGTGTTGAAGCCAGGCAGTGTGCCTCGGCGCTGCAGGCGGTCTTGTGCGAGCCTGTGCCTGATGAGGCCTTGGAGCACTCCAGCTCCTCACCTGCATTAGCATGTCTGATTGAAAAGCTGTTTGTTAGACTCCAGTAGGTATAAAAGCTGCTTCCTCTGAGAGGAGGAAAGGTGACTTTTTGAGTCGAACTTCTTGAGACAAGGAAGAAGCTATATGAATTTTGATCTGAAACTCAAGTGCTAGTAAAATATAATCACTGCAAAAATCTAATCTGAATATTACCAGCTCCCTCTGCTCTTTTGCGAGGACAAACCTTTCATTCTAAATCTCAACAAAGCAAGCTTTTAATGTGGGTCAAATGGAAATCCTGTTTATTAAAATGTTGCTAAAGACAACTAGATTTTTAATTTCAATGGAAGAGGCTTCGCTGTGACCCTTAAAGGCATGCCAGTGGACTCTTCCAGCACATGCTTCAGTAAACAACAAATGAATCACTGAGGTGCTCTAACAAGGATTGATGTGTCCACCCAATTAGAGGGATATAAAGAACTCTCCCTTGAAATTCTGGGTTCATTTGGGTTGCTCTGCTATTTCCGCAGTCTAGCGCTGAAGCATTGCTTCAGGGGTATTGTTGGCCTCAACAACTGGCTTGTGTGCATTGTCCTAGCTAACAAGTACAATTTTTGTACAGATATTTCTCCCATGAAGTACTCTAGCAGAGAAATAAAGAAAATAATGCTGAAGGTCGAAAAAAAATCCCTCACTAATATCTGTTTAAGCTAAGAGCAAGATCTTCTCCAAATTTAGCACTGCTACAAGTGTGATTGATAAGACTCCTTGATCACCTGTTTTCAGGGACTTGCAATTTCTTAACTTTACATGAGTTTAGTTTTTGTGTACAATTGGTGCAGTTTTGGGAGGTGAGAAGGTGCAGTGCATGTTGTATGGTGTGGGTAATGCAACTGGTCAGATGAAGCAATGCATGGAAAATTCATTTAGTATTCTGAGGCCATTTCCTCTTTCTCTTGGAACAATGTTTCTATTTTCCATTTCAACTGTACATGTAACTTGTACTGCTTCAGAAGTTTCTTACATCATCTTAAAAGAAAGTTAAAAATTAAAACTTTTTTCACTCTACAAAGAATTTCTATTTCAGATAAATAGTCCAATTTTTTGCACAGAACAACACATAAAGTAGCCTAAAGAAGGATATAATGGACATCAAGAATAAAGCAAAGATGAGAGTATGTTTTGTTTTTCAACTGGTTGCTACCTCAACAGTTGTGGAGCACTTCAAGACTGCACAGGGTATCTTGCTGGTGCTATTTAGGGATTCACTCTGACAAAATGTGGTGGCCATTTACAATTCCCTTACCATGCTTCTAGGAAAAGCGTATCATGTTATTATATCTGAAGATCGCTACACATTGACGCCTGAAATTTCATTTCCTAGATTGCAAATGAAACCCTGACTTTTTTGTTGAACTGCCTTGGCTAAGCAACAAATCATTACAGTCCATCTGGTTAAGATATTCGAGTAACTGTTAAAGAAGATGCTTTAACTCCGACCTTTTTGTTGCTTCTTTTTATCCCTTCATTGTGAGCTGGGGATTGTAACTGAGTGTGGTTAGCAGGTATTTGAATTCAGTTACAGTGACATGCCCAGGTTAGACGGTATTTTGAAGCCTTGATTCATCATTTGTGAAGGTCCTTGCACCAAGGGCCTAGTGCTCTGAAACACATCATTGTTACATAAAAGATTTTGCTCTATTCTGTATGTTTTATAAAAATTGTAAATGTAGTGTTGCAGTTCTTGCTAAGTATCTTAAGAAGAAAACTCAAATGCCTAAATGAGAAGCCTTGACATCTACCATTGGTGGAGAAAGTCATGTTCATCAGTGTTCCTAATTACCCACTGAAGATAATTAGCTAACCATTTTTGGACATGTTTATCATAACTCATATGACAGCAATGAAAATGATCTGAGGATTTCTTTGAAGCAAAGTAAAGATGAGAAGTGTGAGTTAGAAACAAGTTCTCCTAGTTATTGCCTCTCCTCTTCGTATAGCCAGAATCCTAAATACCAGGTGTTCAGTGAAGCTGAGCATATTTAAAAAAGTTTCAGATGAAAATTGATTTTAGCCAACTTTACTAGAGCCAGTTACTTTAAATTTGGGTTTCTGCTGTCTTTTAAGCTCAGAACTTTCCTAGTTTATCTTTTGCCAATTCCTGATTTTTCATACACAACAAGACTTCATTTTATTAATAGATCAGCTGTGTTGGGAATTGTTTGATCTCTATTTCCACTATTTATGTAATCAAGTCACTGAACTACTGTGAAAATTCAGTAGCAGGCAGTTGTGTACAGAGTGTATGTGCCTTATGTCACTGACCTTTGTGTCCATAAACCTAAAAGCTGCTGCCTGGCCTTTCCTCTGCTTGAAAAATCTTCCTGTTTGCCAGGTCCTTAAGGACATAAAAGAATTGACGTGTTTCTTAAAATTGAGGCACGCACATGTGTGTATGCATCTGTGTGTGTGTGTGTGTGAGGATTTCCCATCAGAGTGAAAAAAATAAAAAAGGCAGCCCAGTGAAAATATCCTGGAATTACTTCAAAAAATATCCCCCTAAAGCAGTGAGTGAAAGCTCTTTATTTAAAATAACCTTAATAGCATTAAATAGTAGAGTGAATGGAAAAACAGATGAACCCTGTGCTTGTATTTAATCCATTCCTGTCTGCTAATATGTGTGATTTTTTGCAGTAGTGGAGATTGTTTCACCTCTGTTTCTCTTGGGTACCTGCTTTGGGATTGGACCAGCATAATGGACAATTCTTTATTAGCTCAGATAATGGAAAAGAAAAAAAAACACACATGAGAAAGGCTTGGTAGAGAGAAGTTTGATGGTACAAAACTCCACGGTTTTAACTCCTGCTCAGTACCAGACCCAATCCAGCTGTTTCCAGGACCTCATGAATCTTTGCAAGGCAACAAGCAGGCAAAGCACTTATTCTTGTTCTCTATAGAGTTTGGAACATAGGCCAAAATTTGTTTGTATGAATCAAGGATTACCTTGATACCTTGAACAATTTGCTTCTTCTTTTATCTTCTTTCCCCTTGAGACCCTCCACCTCCCAATTTCCAAACCAAAAGAAGGTAGATAAGACTGTACTCACCCAGGGGCTCTCAGGCTAGAGTTTCATCTCTTCTTGTCCTTTAACAGGGTGATTTTCCCCTGTCTGGGGCTTCTGTGTTTCTGCTCTGTGGACATTGCCCTTACAATTTGTCACAGTTGTCCTATTCCTTATCACAGCAACAACTTCTTTCAAATACATTCTTTTATTGTGTTGATCCCTCTGTAGTGAACTATTGGCACAAGCATCTCTGCCATTAAGAATCCTTCTTGTGCCATTTCCTCAACCTTCTCCCAAATCCTGCAGGTCTTTGGATCTTAGGGCTTTTCTTGCAGTCAATTCCCATATAAGTTTCACTTCTTTTCCTCCCACATGCTGCAAGGTAGTCCCAGGCCCCTGACTGACCATGGGCTTCCCTTTGTGCTCATCTGTTCTCCTTCATCCCCTCTCCCTGTGTTCACTCCTGCCTGGATGCAGATTAGGTGAGAGACTGCCTGGTGCTGCCAAGGCTCACGGGAAATATACTTCCAATAGACATTGCAAAGCTTGCCAAAACCTTGGGCCAGGGCACAGGATAGTTTATTCTGGCAGGCTGTATGGTCACCAGGCTGCCAACTGGCAGTGATTCTTTTGTGTATTTGCAGCATCTCAAAAAAATACCGGTCTTTCCTTACTTTTGGTTTATTTTAAATCCTCTCTTACATGTCTTAAATGTTATGGGATCAGCTTTTCCATTGTGGGCTATAGGAATGGGTGGAGCCCAGGAGGCGCACACTGAGTGCACAAGTGCAGCACATCCATGAACAAGGAGCTCCTTCTGCTCCTTGACCATCAGCCACGTCTTCAGCTGCACTGAGCTGAAATCCTCTCATGGGTTAAGAAATTCTCTGTGATACTTTACACCCCCACAACCTCCCCCAACAAGTGGGAGGTGCAAATGAGTACCTCAGAGCAGAAGTCTCTATATCTGGATTACTTCCTTTGCTGGAGAAAAGAATTACTTTTAACTGGCAACTACATTCATTTGGATACAGAGAAAATATCCTGTGTGCTTGGTATGTTGGAAGTAGTGAATAATTGAGATATGTAGAATGAAAAGAACTTACATAACACAGTTTCACAGATCTGTGGAGAGACCTGAATTTGCTCAGCTCTGCTCTGCTGCATGAAGCTCTCTAGTTTTTACCTTGCAAATACTGATTAAACATAGAAAGTGAATCAGACCAGCCATCTCTTGATAGCTTCTAGATCAGTTATGATCTTTTCCCAGTTTCATTTCTTAGGATGTTTAATGAGCAATTTCAGCTATTGCTTTTGCATCTTGCCTTTTGGAAAATGTTCTTATACATGAATGACTTCATCCATATCAGTAACTACTAATTCTTTCCTTTCCATTCCTGGAACACCTCATGGCTACCACTGTCAATACTGAGTAATAATGAGTTTTCCTGCAGTCACCTCAGACCACTCACTGTAAACAACTTCTATTTGCATCCATTTGACTCTTTAAGGACTTCCTATTCTAATCTGTTGGAGCACACAAAAAGAAGAATATATAAAATGGAGATGTCTGAATAAAGTTCTTTTTTTGTACTGACAACATGGCTGATTCCTTTAAAATAATAATGATTAAATATTGCCCACATCACTGTTGTACTTTTAAAATTTTAATTTTCTTTATTGAAGACACAAGAAGGCTGAATCACTTAAAATTGCAAACTATTTTAGAACTATGTCACAAGTACTGGGATGGTCTCTGGGGTGATCCTCCATGTTGCTTCTCTCACTTGCAGATTCCTTACCAGAATACTGATTAATTCTCTTGCTAGTTTTATTGGATAAGTGCAGACCACCTGCTGTTTATGCTTGAATTTTCATTTCCATTTATGTAAGCTTCATTTTTGACACACTGATCAGAGGATGACAGTTGCTTGCTGGAGAAGCTGTGAAAATATTTATCAAATAATGCTCTGGCTCTGATGTTCTTGTGTGTAAAGCACCTTTCTCCTACCACATGTGAATTAGAGTAAGTTACTGCATTTCTTAAAATGAATTCAGGATGGAAGTCGTAGGGTTGACTGTGTCTGTGAGGTGTTACTTTCTTTTTCATTCAGATCATTGTGCTGAGTCTCTGTTGCTGCAATAGAAGTTCACGGCACTCCTGTGAGAAAGTCCTGCTTGATGCAGGACACACCAGGATTTGCAATTCAGATAGGTGGGACACCTTCAAACCATGCCAGGAATCAGTGTGTGAAATTTAAGGAATAAATTTCATGAATAACAGAGAAATGTTGTCCTGGATCTGGCATTTTTATTGTGTACAGTGGAATAAATACCACAACTGCTTTTAATAATAGGACTGTGCCTCTCTGAGAGAGTGCCACTTTAAGTTGTCTTGAATTTTGAGGATTTTTTTTCTAAATTTATTTTATATTGCATAAAACTAGTAACTTGGTAGTGTTGAGTTTTGAGGATTTTGACAGTTTAAAATTTATTCCTTATTGTTAGTCTCCATACTGATATTCTGCCATTGAAGTCCAATTTATTGCAGTTATTTCCATCTCTCCTTCAAAAATAAGTGATACTCCTTTCTTTTATTATGTCCAGGGAAATCCCACAGCACATTATTTTGCAGCTTTGCACTTCACTTTTACAAGGTTTCTCACTATATTGAAAAGGTTATGTTCATTTGGTGTTCCTGTCTATCCTCTTGCAGTGGCTGGTGTGAAGAAAGGAACCTTAGCTTTCTCTGGAGCTGTGGCTTGCTTTCTGTCATATGGGGATTCTTTGCATCAAATTCTTTTTAAGGCAATAAAGCAAGCAAAATCCGGATGTGGTAGATCCAGTTCCTTAAATTGTGCAGTGTTTGATTTCATAGAATAGACACAGCTGGAAGAAGTCTTGGTCATCCAGATCATTGATTCTTCGAGAATCTGATGTTAAAATTGGGGTGAAAACTTGTTTGTATTTAGGTCTGGAAGTAACAGAATGCCCTCTGAATCCTCTTTTCTCTTTGCTTAGGCTTGTACCAGGCATGTTTCACACTACTGTGGTATGCAGGTAGAATCTTAAGTGTTGAAAGAAAATGTTGATGATCTCCTACTCCTTCCTTTTGGCCTCAGAACTGTTACTTTCAGGGTGGTGGCAAATACTTCTGTACTTTAAGAAGCCTTTCCTGGTTCTGATTGAAATTCCAGTCATGCCTAAGTGCCTGCTTGTATGCAGGTCTTGTGTGGAGCAGCCTATCTCCAGTTCTGCTCTTAATTAGTTCAGAGCCTACAATCATCCTAAATTTGTAGATACTGAGAACTCTTCCAGTGCAACCTGATATCTGGCCTTAGATGTTTAAATGAGTTTTGCTGCAGGTTTTCAAAGGTATTACAACACCAGGGTTAGTGATGACCTGGTGACTACAGGGTTTTCATTTTGTTAGGTTGCCCAAAGCTCATACAGTTTGTCAACAAAACAAAAAAAAAAAGGGAGAGATTATTTGTAAATTCTCTTTACAAAACATAATACACATGGAATATCAGCCAGTTTGGCTACCTGTGGAGTGATTGACAACCCCATAAACTCTTTGCTCTGAGTTTTTCTGTTTCATTGCATTGCGAACCCAATCACCTCTACTTTTTCTTTCTTTCCTTCCAGCTAGATGGTATCTATATTCAGCTGTATATTAGAAAACTTGTGAACTTAGGGTAGTTTCACTTCCTGCAGCATTTCTGCCATCCCAGGCCGGTGTGTGGTATGCCGGCGCCTGTTGTGAAACTTTCCTCTTTCAGAAGCTGTGCCCCGGGGTGTGGGAAAGATATGTTGTAATGCTAGGGAGGAGAGAAAAAGCACACCAGCCTCATCTACAAAATGGTCATTTCTCAGAACCTGTGTGGTCATCTTCTCCCCTGAAAATGCTGAAATTTTGGCTATGTTTGTATTATTTTTTTCACTTATTTTTTTATGGACAACTGTTGACTAAAAACACTTGCTGAAGGAATAACTTTGCATACATGCTACCTGTGCTGTACCTTTTCAGACAGAAAAAAACTTTCCTGACATTAACTGTACATCTCTGGAAGGCTTAGCAATTCTGACCTGACAGAAAGATGGGGTATGGAAAAAAATGCTCTGCAGTATTTACTTGAGCCTTCCTTCTGTCCACATGAACCAAAATTAGCAATGTCAGTGTCGATGTTGGGTAGTTATGCCACACATGGATTTATGAGCTTGCGTAAACATCTTGTTATTAAAAGTTTAAATATTTACACTGAGAATCTGCTGCCGTATGGAGTGTTGTGAGATTATTTCTAAACAGTGAGGATTTTTTTTTCTAATTGAGAATATTCTAAGGTTGACTAACATAAAACTGCTTTAGTGCTCTTCTAATCAACAGTTACAGATTAATTTATGCTAAATCAGGGCTTAAGTGTTGCTTAATCCTTTTAGAGTTCTAGCAAAGACTGACCACTTGACTAAGATTATGTAGCTTAGAAAAAACCCCAGTTTTAAAGAGAACATTGAAGCAAAATTAGGTAGAGCTCAGGGTGCTGGCTTTTGCTGGTATTTTCACATTGGCATTTTGCTATGATAAGGCATATTTTTCTATGGGATCCTTAGAAAATCAAGGCTTGTGCTGTCTATTCCTCTTAAGGACCCAATGTAAATCCCCCTAAAAGAGACCCCTTGTTTTTGGTGAGGCTTGAATTGGAGTATTAAATCAGAAATCATTATATTGGGTTAAAATTTAAACTATTTTCTGTTTAGTTGTACATACATGTAACAAAATATGCCCTTGGCTTGCCAAAAGTTATCCGGTTGGCAATCACATGGCAAACAACATGCTGAAAATTAAAAGTCTGTGCTTTAAACAACACCTTCTGTACTTGATATTTCCCTTTTTATGTCAGGACCTAGCACTGTTAAGTGGAAGCAAATACTTGCTGTGAAAAAGTGCAGAATTTCTGAGTGGAAGTTTATCTTCAAAATCATAGTGGGTGGTGGGAGATAAGAAACAACCAAATATACCCAGTGGAAGGATTGGCTTATAAGTGACTCTGCTGCACTTGAATATTGTGGGACCTGGAGGAGCTGCAGGCTGCCAAACATCACCCATTGAGGAAGGCAGAGACAGCTCTCTTTTAGCAAAAACACAATGGACTTCAGTCGGTGTGGAGAGGGAAATATGGGATGAGGCAATTTGTGTCAGGGAGGCATGTTCTAGCACCAGCTGACTGCAGTGGATCTTTTAGTTCTAATATTTTTTAGCAGAGTTTTAATTCATTCAGAGAACAAGATAATCCTATTTTTTTCCTCTTTTAGAAGTTTGCAGGGAGGTAAAAGAAGGATTAAGTAACGACTTTGGAATTTTACACTGAACATGGATGTTGGCTCTGTTGCTGTAGCTACATCAACCATCTCAACATACAGTAGCTATGGGAACAGAGCTATTGCACCTTGTAAAAGGAATGCAAACATTTCATTGCTGGTTTACCATTTGTCAGAGTTCTTAGAAGTCTTAACATAATTTCTATTCCAGTCTTAGCTCATCCAAGCCTAAAATTCTAACCATGGCATCTCCCCCCTACAGAGTCAGTCTCAATGCAAACAGGTCTCTTTTCTCTGTATTCTTACAAGTCTTTCTATCAAATTTTACTTTTTTGACTGAGAAAGGACACTGAGTAAAAATAGCTGTAGACAACAGGGGAAACCAAATGGGCATAGAATAGCATCACGAATAGCTTCGCTGCACAGGACACACCTGCAATTGGACAGTTCAGTCACAGAATCCCATGGGTATTGCAAGTCCAAATGTTCTGGTACTGTTGGATCTTGGGGAATATGGTGGTAGTGAGCATTTTAAAAATGCTTAATAGACAAACTTGTCAAAATAACCACTAACAATAAACTTGTTTCAGAAAATGTTGCAATCAGCTGCAAGGAGTTACAATGCTGTATTTTAAATATGAATACAAATGAAAGTTGTAACTGTTTAGCACTTTTTTTCCCTGCTACACGGCATCCTGACATATCCAGCAAAACTCTTGCTCTTTCCTGCCTGAAGAATGAACAATATTAGGTATATGTATATTAGGCTACTTTACCTGAGCACTCTTAAATGTTGGTGGCCTTGGGAAGGAACAGAAGGAACCATAAATATTGCTCTGTCAGAAAGCTACAGGAAAAGAAACAGGGCAGTTAAAGTAAGATACTTATGTTGATGAAATTAATGTTCACAGCATGACTCTGTCAAAACTTGACTTAGTACATTATAAGCAATTTATCAAAGAGAACTGGTATATTCAAGATAAAGACAGCCACAGTGTCCTGGTTTTCGAGAGTGGAATATAGTTGAGTTTGAACCTCAGGAACTTGATCCAGGCTTACAATTTTTGGCTTCAAATCAAACCAGTAACATTCTACTTCCTAGGAGATGAACTAAAATAAATCATCCGTGAAGCTTGATTCTGTTTCTTGCTTCTATCTATTCTACTGCAAGTAAGATTTCTTATTAAAATCACCATGGATACATGATCCTTATAATCCTGTGAGTCTTTTTCTGATTGTCTGCTTAGCTGCAGAAATTTAACTAATACTGTGCCTAAAAGAAATGAGCTGCTGCCCCTCTCCCAAAATCCCAAATCCAAGCAGCTCACTTTTAAATTAGCCACGAACACATTGACTTGGCTTCACCATGGCAGATGCATTTGACAATGCTACACATCCATCCAAGTGGGATCTGGGCTATGTGCCCTGTGCTGCATGGCCTTTTGCAGTAACAGAGAAATAAAACCTGTGTGGGAAGTTGCTTAGGCATCTTTGGGAAGAGTGGAGTAGCAGTTCAGAAGCAATTGCCCTGACACAGAGCTCTTTCACAGAGGTATGTGCACACTGCAGACAACAAAGTGCCTTTATTCAATAACCAGTACCATTGCTGTGGGCCAGCTGGTTATTGCTGGTAAATGGTAAATCAGTATTCTGATTTGTATGTCCCTGTGTGAAAATATGAATGTGCAATCTCTGATCTTCTATCCTACTGCTTATATGCATCAATTTGAGTCCCTTAAACTTGGTGACATACAGTGCATGAGTAACTTGGTGGTCATTGAGATCATCTCCTGGCTGCTGGACAAGCAGTGGTCAGGAAGGGAGGGCAAGGATCAAAGGTCCTAATTTTAGTAACTGCAACAATATTTTGTACATAGCCATTCTGCAATCATCACCTTCTACTGGTATGGGCTTTAAATAAAAGGTAGCACAGATGGCTTACACTGTACATGTATTTTCTGGACTCTTCCTTAGCAGCAGTGATGTGGTGTCATTATATGCTTCTCAAAAAAAGAGGCTGAATTAAAAACAACTTCTGTTGCTGTTTAATGTACTGCAGCAAATGCTCTGTAGATCTGTAAATCAAGACATTTGTTCTTCATTTTTAGCAATGCCCTTTCCCTGAACTCATTTAATGAGACAGTTGTAAGATGTTTGTATGTTCTCCAGCTGGACTGGGTGCACAATTCTTGAACTCTGTCTCTTACTACATTCTCATTTTAAAGTGTCCTGTGTCAATAGATAGTGGCAGCTATACTCTTAAGGCAGCCTTGTTCCACAGAATACTACTCTATAAGCAGTGTAGTAGACAGGAAGATGCTTGAGAGTGAGAGGATTTGGGAATTTCTTTGTCACTGAAGATCTTGACAGCTGCATTTTATAAAAGTGAAGGGACACTTCACTTTTATAAGTAAAAGGGGAGGGTAAATTATGGAAGGTACTGTACAGACCAAAATGTGATATACAGCATAAGGTGATAGAAGAGAATACTGTTGCTTATTATCCCTACTTGTCACAGAAAACATGCACAGAAATAATTTCTAGCATATAAATGAGGTTTATGCAACTAAAGCAATATGAACGACTATAAAAGTAGTTTTAGATATGTAGATTATTGCCTCTAATTTCATCTATCTCTTAAAAAAATTTAAAAATACGTTGCTAAGTAACTCTACTATTTTTCTATCTGCTCTAGATTAAACTGGAAGTGAGGATTTTATCAAACAATTTAACAATGTCATGCCCACTTTCTGCTGAACGTTATGGCAAATATAGATTGCTCACGTTCCTGGGTCAGCCCTACATCCCAACCCCCGTGCACTGAGCAGCCATTTACCAAGAATGGGTCAGGTAGAGTGCTTTCCTCTGAACACTTTGCTTAGGTTTCACTTGATGCCTTGCTGGGCTTAGCCTTGTGCATTTGAACTGTGCCACTTCCCTGGTGACACCAGGCACTTGGGCAAGCCAGCCCTGTGCCCAAGCAGATGCCGAGCTCCGTTGCTGGAAGTGCTACTACTGGTCTGAGAGGTCTTTTGTTCTTAGCTGGTTTGCTGGTTTGTTTTGGTGTTTAGCTAATGCTGTATCTTTCTCATCTAGTCCAGGGCATCATCTTACACCTATGTACAACAGCTAGTGTATCTAACTTCCACTTATGGGTGGGGAGAACTTTTTGTTTGCAAAGATCCCGTGGAAAACGGATGAAAGCTCATCTTGTGTTAGCATATTCTTGCTCTTTTTGAACATGTGAAGGATAGATTTCTTATATGTCCTTTTGTCCAACATTTTAGTCTCTCTTTTGTCCCTCTCCTTCTCTCCCTTGCAGAGTAAAAGTGTGCATTTACTTCTGGCAATTCCAGGTTTTCATGGGATCTTTTGCCACATGCCAATGCAGAGGAAGCAGGAAGATGATAAATGGCATCAGGAAAAGGAAAATGGGGTGCATCCTGTGCTGAACATGCACAGGAGAGCTTGAAGCTGAGATGCTCTGCCATGGCAATAGAGAATGATATGAACCATACTGACCCTGTATACAAGCTGGTTTGGGTTTTTGGTTAGAAAAGAAGATGTCTTGCCTTCTCTGTGTGGCACTTCACACTACCTTGCATGCTAGAATAATTTTCTGGATATTTCTGCAGTGAGGAACATGGTAGAAAAACAGAGGAAAGACAGTGGGAGGGAGGTGACCTGCCATTTTCCAATATCCACTTAAAAGCTAAAACACATCCTTCAGAAATGTTCTGAGGGGAAAAGGTCACCCTTTTGTCCTTTCTCCTTCTTTTGCAAACTGTTGGATGTAAAAGCAGTTTCACTCTTTAACATTTACAGATTGACCTCAAAAATAATCAGTGGCATTCTAAAATGACTGTTAATCCTGGGGGCTGCAGAGATGTCTGCCATTTGTCAAATGCTTACACTACATTTGAATTATCAGAAAAGCATAGGCACCAGTTTAGTAACCTTCTTCTGGGATTGTTTGCTTAACATTTCCTAGTAGACCATGCTCAGTGTGGACAACATCATTGGCTAACTTAGTTTTCTGAATTACAATCATGACTCATGCTTCAGTACCTTATGTTCTGGCTGCTAGTCTTAGTTTAAATCTGTGGTTTAACTTTCCTCTGTACCTTTAACTTGGAGATTGTACATAAGAGTTTTTCTTGCTAACCATGCTTGCAATGTCCAGATTAGTGCCCTAATGCCTTAATAATTTTGAGATTTAAAACGCCGCTGTAGAAAAGAGTTAAAACATAGCCTGGAATGAAAGAACTACTTAACAAATGTTGTATCCCCTTTCCATGGAACCAAATCCAGATGAGATGCAAACTCCTGTGTCTCTTCTCAGGGGGAAATGTGCGGTAGGATAGTGTATATTTTATTTTCTTTCTGCATTTAAAGTAGAGTTGAAAATTTAGGAGGATTTAGGTGAACAGGAAAATTAGCCTCCATGAACCTATACTACCAAATTCATGCTAATATCTGAAAGAGATGTGTCTCCTTAGTACTACAGAAGCCTTCCAGCAATATCATGCTCCAAGAACAAAAGTATGGCTTGGAGGTGTTCAAACAATAATTCTATGGAAGTGTCGTCATGTAGACATCATTGTTTCAGGCTGTGATTGCTTATTCATCCCATAGTTCTTGTAAATCTGCACAGACCCCTGGAGTGCTGGTGGTCTCCAACCTTAGGAAGATCAGCAGTGGAGCATGTACCCTTTTCAGAGCTGCAAGATTTCCATATGAGGTGTTAAAGGGAAAACAAATATTTCAGTGATGCACTCCTATTTTCTGTGGGTAACCATTTATTTAAAATAAGTGCAGACTGACAGGCTCAATGAAGTCCCCACATCTGAATGGGAATGGAGAGTGGTAACGTTTAGCATTTACTTTTTTGTTCTTTTTTTTTCCCCTCTACTTCCTTTCTAGTACCAAGGGAAGGGGGAAAAACCCCACTCTTTTCTCAGATATTATTACCTCTTTAAAAACTCCAGACTTTGTTTCCTGGCAACTTTAATTGCAATTGTGCTCTAATGTCTCTCTTTTTTAATACAAAAATGGGTACGTGCACAAAGTTGTTCTCCTGTTGCTCTCTTCTCCTGTCTACTTATTAACAGAGCTGTAAAGTGGTTGATCATGTCACATGAGGGATGTCAGACCTTTATATTTTCTTAGACATAAGTCCAAGGTAGAGTTACAGAGGGCTAATGGAAACTCAGGCTTTTAATTTCATCCTTCTGTAGTTTAATATTTAATTAATTGTTCAATGTTTTTGCAGCTGAGCGTTGAGTCTTTTGTTCCATGTGCTTAATTCCATGTGCTGAGCTTTCATAGGCTCTGTGGTGCATTCTGCTTTTGAGCATCATGCTGAGGTGCTAGTCAAGGGGAGGCTGAAAATCTCAGCAATTTACAGTGGTGTATCTTGCAAATGTAAAAAATTTGCTTCCACTAACTTTCTAAACACTGCTGGAAAGGTATTACAGTGATCTGAGGAGAGTGATGCTCAGTTGAGAAGAGATTTAATTGCTTTCAATCTGTATAGGCAGGTGGTCATGTGTAGCTGCAATATTTCTTTTCTCTGGCTATTAGCTTGCAGATTCTGATATTCACCCAGGTTTGCCATTGAGACTAATGTTTTCCAGCTGCTGCTTGCTAGTGTGAGCATGTTTCTGGTAACTGAGCCTTGCATTTGAGTAACTGTAGATGTCATACAGTTGGGCTGCATATGGAACACTTGATTTAAAAAAAAATTGTTGAATTTTAGGTTCAACAAAGCCAACTGGCTTCAGAGCCTCTGGTTAAGTGTTCTTTGCTCCAGTTTCTAACTTCATTCATAGAACAAGCAAAGATTGCTTGAGTTTTTCTTATTTTTTTTTACTGAAAGAGAATTGTACTAGTAAACACTGGAGTTGTGATCAAAGAGCCCAGTTAATTCCACCTTCCTAAATACAAAACATTTTTTTTAATACTTATTTGAGTACTGAATTACAGACATTCATTGCAGATTACTTTTATTTAGGATTTCTAAACCTTATTTTTGTAGTTGAGTCAAACTGTAAAATTATTCTTAATGATGATGGCATTTTATAAAGACTGAGTTCTTGCTTTGCACTAGCTATAGTTATCTTTGAGGAAAAGATCATAAGGAAAAACTCTCAAGACCTCTCAAATGAATTTTGAAAATGTAACCCATGCAAATAAAATCTGAAACTTAAAAAAATGTGAGGAAGCCCCCATCTCTTCAGCAATATTGAAATTGCACACTGATTTATATCTGATTTGCCACATTACTCTGAACGAGTTTTAGAACTGCTCTTTTAATCTTTTCTAATAGCAAATAGTTATTTGCCAGTTTCTAAAAATAAGAATGAGATGCAAAAAAAGATGTTCAAAAATATCCAGGAAAAACAATTGAAACAGCATGAGAGGCAGCCAGGTAAAATTCCCATGTTTTTATTTGTGGATTAATTGAAGTCTCTAAATAAAATAAATAAAATCCAGTTATTGCCATAGTATTCCAGCTGGAAAACCTCTCAAGAGCAGCAAAAATAAAAATATCAGTAATGTGCAAACAAGCAAAGAAATTTATGACAGAATGTTCAGTAGCTGGAGCGTTAATGGCATAGATTGTCTTACAGTGATTCACTATATCTAGCTTGTAGATGACAAAATTGTTCTCAATTTTATAAAGTTAATTTAGTATTTTAGGGCAATTTTGTATTTAATGTGGAGGTTTCAAATGGAAAAATGCCAGAGATATCTTCTTTCTCTTCCTGTGCTGACTTTGACAGACTCCCATCTCCGTAGTCCTGGCACACTAGTTACTAGGGACTCAGTTCTCTACTTTCCACTTACAATTCTTCTGTCTTCTCTATAACCTTGTAATTCTGGTTATCAGGTTTATTTCAAATGGTGCTGCATATCTTGGCTTCTGAGTATGTACAGTAAACTTGCCAGAGCAAAGCATGCTAAGAATACTCACACAAATTTAAAAAGAAATTTAAAGGACTCTTATGTTTCTTGAACTTATCTGAATACCAGCCTAACAAGTATGAATGATTGAAATAAATTAACATCCATTTTTAAAATGAATATTTCACATACCTTTCTTGCAAGGGTGCAGTATTCTCAGGCATAAACATTTAAAATTAATGATGTAGTAAGAAATCATGAGACAAAAATTGCCTTATGGTTTAGGACTCTTTCAAGACTTTTCTTGCTAAATCCAAGATTAGAAGTGAAATCTAGATTATTTTTGTACTCAGTACTAGAGCTGATGCTTTTTAAAAAATCCAACTGCTTTGAGTTTATCATAAAATTATGAGCTGTCAACTTAAAAATACAAGAGTTCATAGAAAATGAGTAAATTTGAAGCTGAGTGTCATTTGGTTAGGATCCTCTATCATTTATTTACTTTAAGCTCTCTTCTTTCTCAGGCTAGAATCTCTAATGTTTTTTGGCGCGCACGAATATTTTCCTGACTGGTCTCTGAAAAATATGATAATGAAAGTAGTTTTCTTTTAGTTTTAAAGGAAAAAAAAATGCCTCCTAATTTTTTCTTTCTTCCTTTGTAACTTTTGAACTTTTTACATGGCAAGTGTGTTTTCAAAAGACTTGTGGTTATGTAATGTAAATGTTCTGACATAACCTGTAGAAACATAGAAACATTTAGGCTGGAAAAGACCTCTAAGATCATTGAGTCCAACCCTTAACCCAGCACTGCAAAGTTCAGCACTAAACTATGCCCCTCAGTGCCACATAATCTACTCATAATAAAAATAACCAAATCAAAACGTACAAAGACAGCGGTTCACAAATTCAGTCTGTGACTCTGAGCCTGGCCTGCAGTCCTTTGTTTCCCTCTGTCCCTTGGTGCAGGTGCTAAGAACTGAGAGCTGTGGGACTGTTCTTCATTCCCTTGATACTGATCTGGTCAAATTTGTGCTGCTGATGTTGATTTACTTACCGAGACTTCTGAAATTCCAGAATAGAATCTAGTTTGAGTGCTGTGATAGAGGGGAATGTACCTAAATTTGCCACCCTTCAAATCCCTAATTTCTGCCATTTCTTTCACATAATCATCTCCAGCAGTGCCATGTTGCTGTGTCTACTTGATGCTTAATCACACTTTAAAGGAAGACACTTCCGATTTTCATTACTTTCTATGACTATAATAACGTAATTGCTACAGCTCAGATCTGTGGGTAGGAAAGGAAGCTTCTGCAGAATGTGACAAATATAACTCAGAATTTTCAGACTTGTGTAATCTTAAAAAAGGTCTTGGAAAGTTAGTGAACCAATTTAGAACTTCCTCTTGTATCTGTTCAAATTTGAATAATCACTCAGAAAAGGGATGTCATTTCAACAGAGACATGCATCTACTTGATAAAACATAAAATAAATATAGCAGTGACCAGAATGTGTCCAATGCCCAGAAACATAATGAAAGCAGATTAAAAAGGGTTTATGGTTGTTTTTCAAAGATTCAAAATGTTCTGCTTAAGAAAAAATGGCTTTGTTTTCTTACATCTGTCTTCGATAAAGCTCTAAGATGGCTGCCAAGCAGTAGCTACATCTTCATCCAGCTGGATACACCTGAGCTTTCTTAGCTTGAGAAAAAATCCTTCTCAGCAAGTCAGCCATAACTGAGCGAAATGTGCATATTTGGAGCTATAAATCAAAATGTCCACGTACAGATGTTCTCAGCCTAGAGGCATAAATGTGAAGGAGCTTGGTTCCAGAAGGATTTTTCAGCAATACCTGAAATTGGTCAGAGATGCTTTACAACTGCAGAATTGACATAGTACTGTAAAATCACTGTGAGTGACTTGCTTGTTATGCTGTTCTCATATGTGGTATACAGTCTGAAGCTTCAAAGAGAGCAATTCAGTACAGTGCCAATATGCAGAAAAACAGCCTTCTCTAACAGAGAATTGGGGTGAAGAAGCCCATCATATGGGATGGGCTTGCTTTTTAAAACAAAGAGAAATATCTCTGAACCCTTACAGCACCTGTTGGCATCGGGCTTTTCTGAGGATGGAAATGGATATTATCCCATTTTGCAAATGGGGAAGTTGGGCTGCAAATTCTATGGCCTTCCATGCAAAAGCAACTGGGAAAAATTGAGTAGGTTTTGGGTTCTTGCCTCCTCTGACCCCAGGCTGCTGTGGATCCCTGAAAATAGAAAGAGGGAGAGGTAATCTTTATAACTTTGTGCTGTGTTACAGTTTTAGTGCAGTGATATATGTCTGCTTTAAAGGGAAGATTTCATCTGTCATTTTTACCATGGTACACTTTTGTGCTATGACAGGTCCCAGAGGCTTAAACTAAAGAATATTGTCCAAAGAATATATAGAAATAGCTCTAGGATGGCTATTTCACCTTCTGAGAATCAGATGCCTCCTGCTGTAAATGAGCGTGTTTTGATTTTAGGGAAAATGTGATGGGGTGGTTGTAGTTTTGCATTATTTATGTAAGTTGTCCTGAGTAAGGAGAATAAATCCTTCTGTATCTGATTTCTGTTTTGGAATGAAGTGGCTCATGTCAGATTCTGTGAGGAGAAGTTTGTGACAAACAGTGTTTGTAGTCATTGGCAAGCAACATAAAAGAATCTAAATGTTTTAGACTCGTATATTCACACAGAGTAGAATTAGAAAAGGAAACTTCTTTCTAATCGCCATGTTGCAAAAGCTAGTAAATACTTAAATAGAAGATTTGTCTACTTATAGTGAAGAATTACTGAGCTGAAGTGGACAGGGAAATTGGGCATTTCTGTAAAAAAGGAAATTTTTTTGGTTTATGTGTAAATCGTAGAATAACTTTACCTGTGGTATTACTTACCAGTTACTGTGATTAAAAATAAAAGAAATACCGAAAGTGAGAGATAGCGGTATGTAAGAGACTGAAATGAATATATTTGGGGTTGTAAATATTCTTAAAATAGTTAGGTGTTTCTTGTGACGTATTTCTTAAAACTGGCTCACTTGGCATTTTTTGGGATAGCATGAGAGCTTTGAAAGTAATATTTCCAAATATGGATAAGAGACTTTAATGCGCTTGAATCATATTTCAAGCCAGCCCCCTTGTTTGGGATGTGTGAATTCAGTGCTCAGCTTGTGCATATGGGAGGGATTGCCCAGAAAACTGCAGTGAGCAGAGCTGTGAACATGATTTCTGCAGAGCTATATCCCTCCTGGCTCCTGACAGCCAACATCTTGGAGTTTATGAAATGCAGCTCCCTCTCCCCAGTGCCCAAGAAAATGAATTACCAAACTCTGGGAGCCAGAGCGGAGGCAGCAGGGCAGAGGCATTAACTCAGTTCACATTTCTTGATGACATGTCACAGGGGAATGCAGGGGCCCTGTCCCACCAGCTGACCTGCTAGAGCAGAAAAGGAAAAATCCCCAGTTGAAGTGTTGGCCAGTCTGACCACTGCTACCTCACCAGCCAGAACTGATTTTAAAAAACCTCTGGAAAAGCCAGTTACTGTTGGGAGTTGTAGCAGCTGTGTTCTGTTAATGGAATTTAAATGAATTTATATCCTCTTACTCCTAAACCATGGGCTTCCTGGGGCACAGATGGGTTCCATGTATCTGCTAGTATGGGGGATAGAGAAATGGAACTGCAGTGCTGGTTTAAAACATGGGCTACTACTAAAATATGTTAGTGCTGAAACAGCTAGCAGAATCTTTCTAGTGGTATTTTGCTTTTTATTTATGGCTCTGTCTTGAAACATGAAAACCAATTTTCCATATTTCTGCAGTCTCCATTGCTTTGGTAGATTTCTCTTATTTAAATCCTGAAATAACTCAGTTATACTTTATATTGATGTCTTCTTATCTTCTTTGGCTAGAATAAATAATTTTTCACATAGCCATGGGCTGAAATCTTCTTAAACTGAAGGAATGACTGTAAGAATTCTCTATAAATAGCATATGGGCATTGAAAAGTAAGTTGTTTTCTGGTATATGGTACAAGGTGACCAAAACTGCAGAGTGGCCTACATACAGCCTTGTTGGAGGTGCATCTAAGAGCTATATCATCAAAGACAATTGGTATGGATTCTGAACTGCTGAAATTGAATTGTGGCCATATTAGGTATAACTAAATTCATTTACATAAAATGCAAGTTAATGCCCAGGTGAGGGCGTGGAAAAGGGCATCCAACTCCACAACCCTCCCTGCAAAGTTATTTTTGCTTTCATTTAGTGAGTGTAAATTTGATAGCTCTTATGGACAGATTTTCTACTGATACTTAAGTGGAAATGTAAACTAAACTATTTTATTGAGAGGAGATATGCATCTGATCATCTTTCCTGATTTCTAGTTTTCATTGCTGCTGCAATGATGTTCTTCTTTTTGGGTAGTTGCTAGCTTGGAATGGTTCTGGCTGAGTAATTATTAAATTGGATTTCTGCCTTTCCTGGTTTGAACATAAATGTCTCAGTGCAATTCATGGATTTCACTAGCTGCTCACTTTGTATCTTGCCAAATGGACTTGTTTGCCTCTGGTCTTACATAACCTTCCCTCTAGCAGAGCTAATCAGACATCCTAATATAACCCAAACCAAAACAAGCAAAAAGAAAAGAGAAAGTACAGTCACTGAAGATTTCAGAAAGAAATTTAGGCAATCAGTCCAAGCCTGGGAGTCTTGAGTCCAAGCTGATGTCTAATAGCTTAAAATGTGACATGGTGCAGCTTACTGCCTGTCATGGCTCTTACTTTGAGATGATTAGAAACACTCTATGTTTTTATAGTGAATTTTTTAAACCTGAGCCCCATCCTGTTGGATCAGGAGATGAAACTCTCTAATAGATGTTGGTTTTGTTCTGCAGTTCCCACTGTTGTCTTGCACCACTGAAACTAAAAAGCAAACTGGTTGTTTCCTCTCAACCCTCTGGTACACAGAATATGCTGTACCTTATTAGCATCATGGGGCACTGAAGGATGGTAAAAGGCTCCACTGACAGTGCTCATGGATGCAGCCTATGGTTCTCCATCTGTGTCAGGAAATACAGCTCTCATTTCTCAGGTTTTGGAGAATACTCCAAGTTTTAATTAAAGGTTGCCTAAGATGTCTTGGTATTTTTAACAGTCATTAACGGAGTGCAAATGAGTAGGGGTGGAAAAGATGGAGAGAGATGACATACAAGTAAAAATTAGCTGGTTAATACTCTTTTCTTTCAGTAGTTTTTGAGTACCCGTTCCATACCATTTTGATAAACTTCCCCCAGTAACTAAAGTGAAACTGGTAAATCAGTGTGAATGTAATATTTTGTTTAAAAAAGGAGGGGAGTGGGGGAAGAAAAAAGTCAAAATGCAGTATTAAACATGCATTCTAAATAAGATCAAAAAGAAAGTCTGGAATATGAGATTTTCTTTTGTCTTAATGTATGCTGGTTTAAAAACACCCCTGCATATTGTGCTAGTGTGAGAACCAGGAAGTGAAAGAAACTGAAGTGAAAAACTTAATATAATAGACAAAGCTGCAGTCTGGTAGAAAATGTATATGGCACAAATGACTGCTGAGGCTCAGAAATATAGAAAGTTTTCCAAGGTGTTGAGCGTTCCATCTTCCATTTTCCTGATTTCTTTTGATCACGTCTTTACTAGAAGATGTTATTACAACAGAGCTGTGAGAAGTTGAGGGCTGATAAGCTGCTGACACTGATACTGTGATCACGAGGAAGAATTTTTCTTAGCAACATGAGAATACTTGTAATTCAGCCCAAAGTCTCACAGGTTTAATTATAGGTAGTTTTGATGTTACACAAGGCATGACTTGACTTGAATGTGTTGACTTCAGCACAACATTTTTTGTTTAAAATGAAACTTTGTACACAAGACTGAAAGCCAGAAGTTTTTATTCCAAGAAGAAATGCAGCAGCTCTTCAGGGAGTTGGTGTAAAATACCCTGTGAGTGCTGCTGAGGTGGTGAGAAGGCTTTGTGCTGGTTGCTTGCAGGAGGTTAAATTCCAGCAGTAGCATGAGGTGTAACACTATCCTGAAGACGTAAGCATGCTCAGCTTTCTAATGCCATGTTAGACGTACAGGTATTTTTGGAATAATGTTTCAATTACTAATTTAACTGTCATCAGCAATTGTGTATTAACTGGAGGGTGAAATTGGTTTATCCTATGATTCTTGCATATGTTTTAATTTTTGGGGAATGCTGTTGCTCTGTTCAGGACTGGCGTTGTCAGGAAGGTGGGCACATCATCAGTGACTGAAGTAGATGCATGTTCTTTGGGAGAAAAGAGCTGTCAGTGCTCTTTTAAAATCAGCCAACCTCTTCTGATGTCTAAACCCAAAAATGTGATACACCCAGGAGCATCAAGTGGATGTGCAATCATTTCCTTTTGAGGAAAAAGAGAGAAAATCTATTCCTGCTGCTCAATATAGAGCTAAAACAGATAGAAACAGACAGAGAATATGTTAACTAGATACTACATCTTAAAATGCTTAAATAGTAATGTTATGGAATAAAGGAGTCAACAATAAATATTTCATTTAAATTTCTATTTTTTTGTTTTGTTTTGCTGGGTGAACTAAATACTGTGTATTTTGGAAGAAGTGCTTGCAGTGCTCTCATGAACACCACAATATGCACAGCAGCAGCAGGTGCTGCATTGATTCAGTGGCAGCTGGTCTTGGCTCCCTGTTTTCCTCCTTTCAGTGGTGCAATTGTGGACTTGCGTGCTGCAGTCAGAAATGGTGTGTTGCACTCCACGTGCCTCAGATTTAAAGATGAAAAACAAAACTGAGAACTGGATTTGGTTTATGGTGGTAAATGGAGTTCCATTCCTTGTGGTGAGGGTGTCATGCAAACAGACGAAGGAAATGACATAGTCTAAGGATTGCTATGACTTGTCCTAGGTCTGTTAAAAGTTCTGTTCCCAGTTATAGGATGCTTTCTTACAGCCAGGGTTTAAGAATGGTTTCTTACAGCCATTGCTTTTTTCATCAAGCAGCACCATGAGATGGAAAGCAAAAATGAGGAAGAATTTAGCAATGACTTGGAGAATCCATTTTCAAAGCAAATCTCGTAGATCCTAGATTTCAAAGCTATTTCTTATAACATACCATAATTAATATTCTAAGAACTCTTTCAAGTTTGATTAAAACTAGTTTGACCATTTAAATGGGCATTAAAATAATAGACGTATTTTTGAGAGTGGTATGTTAGACAAATAAAATATAATTATAGATCCCCATAAATAACTTTCTCTAGTGACAGTTCCCTAGTTAAATATCCAAATGCCTTATTCAGAATGTGAATGTGGCTCTCCATGACTATTTTAAGAAATGACAGGTAAATTTACTATTTATACAAACAGTAACCAAGAACTTTTGCTATTGAAGAAAACATGTAAATTAGGATCATATGATCATTTCTTTTTTTAGTATAGAAAGCATGAGTTTCAACTCTCTTCATGTTTCCCAGACTGTTTGTTCTTGTTCAGGAAGAGGCTAGAAAAATATAAGCTATAGGTGTTAAGCTTGCTTCCCTTTTCCAGTGTGAAGTTCCTCCAGGAATGAGGTCTTCCCACCACTGCTCTTCAGTAGGACTGTAGTGTGGAGGAGGATCATGTTTTCATTGCTTGCTAGCATTTGACTGTTACATTTTTAATGTAGTCTTTGGAGGCACCCAAAGGAGGAACTGTTCCTGGGTCTACAAGCCAAGCATATTTGTGGTGTTGAGATCCATGGTAGGGACTGCACTAGAGGGACAGAATTCAAGCAAAACATGATTCAAAAGGAAATCATCCCATTATCTAGGCTCTTATCACCCTTTGTGTTTTTATAATTATACATGGTGGTGGTGTCTTAGGTATTTGAGGGAGGCAAAAAGTGGCTGGCCATTATTGGAATAATATGTGTGGAATCTCACCTCTCCCTCAGTATTGCATGTCCCGGGACCTCAACAGCTTCAAAGATGTGGATAATAACCACCTCTGAAATTTGCATCGTTACCTACTTAGAAATTTGATTCTAGGATACAGGTTAGAAAACTGGCTAATACAAAATATTTATTAAGCTGCCTGTTGAGGAGACATGCACAAACCCCAGAATGATGTGGTAATTTAGAAAGAAGGTGATGGCATATGCTTATATGTCTTGGCTTACTCTTTCAGGTTATTTGAATCCTGCAAGCTGTTTCTACAAGAGGTGTTCTTGTAAGGTTAATTTCAATCTTTGCAAAGCAGGTGTTTACAGCAGAGTTTCCTCTTCCAACCATGTGCCTAACAATAGTGTGATTAAGATCTCACTCTGGGGCAGGCTGACTTTTGGCTGCATGTGTGTGCCTGCACGAGCATGTCTGCAAGCTGCTTTTATTATTCAACAAAGAGAACATATGCAGTTAAACTGAATATAGGAGAAATGCTTTGAGTGGGTCTTGAATCTGTAAGAAGACTGGTAGGCAGAATGGAGCAGATGAGGCAAATAAATAGAAATTGATGGCAGCATTTTTAGTTTAAGCAATCAGAGCATCAGATGAACTGAATGCAAAGCTGAGCAATACATCCACTGCGCTGTAAAAAGAGTATATTTTATGCTGCCTCTTTTTTGCTCAGTTTTTAATATGACTTGTTTTTGTTACACACAATGCAAAAAAGCTTTGGATTTGCTGCCAGGGATGAAACTGAATGTGCTAGAAGTTGTATTTGCACTGCTGGGCAAAGTAGTACTGTGTTGGATCAGTGAAAAAAGCCCACACGTGGCAAAACACTGCAATTCTGCTTTGAAAGCAGCAATGAGAAAATAATGAAGAAAATCAACACTAAAATGTGTCGGTTGTAGACAACTGTCTAAGGAGAATAGGGGTGCTGTTATCTCTTTCCCTGTTAGGTGGTCTAACAAAAGACTTTATCTTTGCCTGCAAAGCCCAGCCTTGCCTGGGGTGAGGAGGGAATTTGTGCACAGCAGAGCATTTCTTCCATGCTGCTCATTGTCTCAGGAAGGCAAGAATGGCCTGTGGTTTCAGTTTGTGTGCTCTGCAAGATGGCTCTGTAGCTGGAGAGGCTACTTGTGCACTGTGGAAATGAGGTGTGTTATGTTTGGGAACCTGCTCCCACAGACTGCAGCACACAGGGCAGCACTTCACTCAAGTGGCTCTCATGGAGTGACACACACAGACTGCATAAGGCAGTGATGTCACACACTTGTTCCCACAGACCCTCCTACAGCAAAGGGAGTGCTGCTGTCTGACCACAGTCGGGCTGAGCAGTGGATCTTCAGTCACTGCTGTGCACCCAGGTTCTCCATCTGTAGGGCTCTCCAAGTCAGGAGGATGCAAGTCCAGAGTCTTCAAGAGTGGATTTAAAAGTAATGCATAAAATCTTCATCACTTTTCGATCAAATAATGGACAAATTTTACTTTTATTCAGGAATTCTGCCTAGATAGCTACCTTTTTTACACACAGAGTGCAATCATGGATTACACGTGTGAAATGCTTGTGGTTTCAGGCTGATGCTCTATGAACTGATAATTCTGGCAATACCTTTACCTCTTATGAAACTGCTGATCATCACCCTTCATCTGTAATTGGAAAATTTTTTTCCTAATTGATTGATTAATACACAGCTCTGACCACAATCACATAAATCTTAGCAGTATCTGAGGTACAATTTTTTAATTTGCTCTCAAAAAATCGTCATGTGATTGATAACTTGCTGTATTAGTAGCAGTTATGCAGTTATGCATCTCAAATGAAGCAGTTTTTCATGTAGAAGTTCTTTAATGGACAGAGATAATTTTATATCAGCCTGCAGTGTGCTTAAATTATTATCATTCTGCTAAGTGAAGTCTAATATAAACAATAATAATTTAGGTATATTAATAAAAAATGGCTCACATTAAAAATATTGCTCCCCATTTTTGTGTTGTGTACGTGTCCCTGAGAAATTTAAAGTAATATAAAAATTGAAGTTCCTTTTTTAAAAAGAAATTTGCATTAAATGTATTCTGCTGCTCACCAGAGAAAACTAAAACTGAAATCTGCCAGAGAATTGAGCATTTAAACTTGGCAGTATTATTTCCTAGAATTCCTTTATTGTCTGAGTTTTTGAAGAAAATGAATAAGTCCCAAAATTTGAATTTGCTTCTTTTAAGATTATGGTTAGGATATCAGGTGAGCATAATTTCTCTGTTTTAAGCACTCACTGTTCTTTTAGTCTATACCCCTTTTCTAAGTCTTGAGATTCACAAGGCTTTGGAAGGAGACAAGGAGATGCAGTAGTTACAGGACTGTGCACGTATTGAGGGAGGGATTAAAAATTATCTGTGGTCCGTGAAGAAAACAGCACAAGGGGCAAGCAGAGATGTTCCCAGTTTGTTATTGTGTCTCATAGCGAAAAACACACAAAGTTGTGTGGTGCTAAGGAACAACCAAGTAATACTTTTTTGTTTGCACCTTATATCTGAGCACCTTGCTGTTCTGGGGTCCGTGCAGGTGTGCAGGTGATGCTCACAGCCCCATAGGTGCAGATTTCCACAATGTGCTCTGCTTCTCCTGCTACAGCTTTGTGCCAGGCCAGCATCTCCTCAGAAGGGAGAGATGGGCGAGGTTGTGTTTCCCTCTGCCTCCCTCACACCAGCCTGCCTGACTGTAGAAGAGCTGGTTCCTATCACTGCTCTGAAGCATAAGTAACATAGAACAAGAGGGTGGGGTAGGGTGAGGAAAAGAAGGAAAGGGAAGGGAAGGGAAGGGAAGGGAAGGGAAGGGAAGGGAAGGGAAGGGAAGGGAAGGGAAGGGAAGGGAA
>JAWWEY010000115.1:76898186-76976674 GCA_035582745.1 Loriotus luctuosus | reverse complement strand
GCTCGTGCGCTCCCCGTCCCTTCCCTTCCCTTCCCTTCCCGTCCCTTCCCTTCCCTTCCCTTCCCTTCCCTCTTTTCCTGCTACTATTTTAATGGTGGATTTTGGGAATGGAAAAAACCCTAAAGTAATGTTAAATTATTCATAATGAAATGGCTTCCTAGAAGCAATGCCTACCACTTGCCCTGTAGTTGGTTCCATACACTTTGTGCCTGCACAGGATAAGATACCTCCTTGAAGAAACAGTACAACAAATGTTTTAGTGTCCCACGTGACAACATTTCCGGGCACATGTCTGTGTGGCTGCCAGTATCTGAACAGTCAGTGGCTTCTGAATTTCTGCTGGCACTTCCTTTAGCCCGGCTCTGAACCAGGAGGTCTGTTTGGTCTCTGTCTCACCTGACCATTGCCTTTTCCAGATCACCGTGAACTCCAGCTTCACGTAAGTGTACTGAATTAGTATTGGGACTTGATGGGTGCAGCAAGTCCTTAGTCTTCCTTCAGGAACTTCTTATCACTGCATCACATTTCTGTGAATTTATCCTTATTTAACCAAATAGGGGAGTGTCTCAAAAAATGTCTCAGATTTGTTGCCACTGCTGCAAGAAAGCATTTTCTTACAATACATTTCTTTAGTACATCTTCTGCTCTGCTTTCATTGTTGGTCATTGCACGTAATTCACAGCATTTAAAGTTATTTTTCAAGATTTTTGAGATGCTAATCATGTGGTTTGCTCTTTTTATTCAACAATACACATTTTCTTTCTGCATTCAACTCTTGACATTTATCTTGACTGCAATTTAGTTGACTTTCTGCATCTCATTTCATTATTTATATACATATTAAATTTTTACATCCTGTTTTATATCTAACCTCCCCACCATTTTTCATGCAACATGAATGCATATGAGCTGTTAAGTGGTCAGATTTAGAAATCACGGCACTGCAGCAATGGGAAAAACATAGCCAGCAAAAGGAACAGCAATGTACAGGTGGTTTCCTCCACTGCTGTGAAAAAGTGTCTTCTCCAGGACTGGCAGAGCTTTGCTTGCTGCATTTATCATGGTGGGGTCAAGATCTGGCTATAGAGTTCGGTAAGCAGAAGGAGTTTTTTTTGCTTTTTTGTTGTTGTTTGTTGGCAAAGAGAGGAAAGGAGTGGATGTTTTGAAACCTGGCCACAGGAGTTGGGACACAGAACACATGACACAATCCTTTTGTTTCCTGGAGACAACACTATTGTGTGTTAGCTGGCCACCACAGGGCTACCAAGCCTTTTCAACTTGGCAGGATTCTTGTGTCTCTTTTAGCATATTTGCTTGCCTATGCAATGAATATTAATTACAGCTCTTTCTCTTATGGTTGTTTAAATGTACTGTCTCTATCTTTAGCTTGTCTTCCTTCCACAATTTCGATCTGACTTCTCTTTGAGCCTCCTATTGCATCAGGAGGTTAACTGAATTTCTTGATGTTTTGGCTTGATCAAGACGATTTTTTTTGAGACTGTTCAGTCAGGTGAGATATAGATTTGATGGAGTTAAAAGTTTGTTTCACTTACTAAGCAAAAATTCAAAGGCTTTACAGGTTATTCCTGCTGAGGTTAGAATGAAATCTTTCTAGAAGTCCTATCAGTCTGTTTTTTGTAATATCATCAGGTTGCTGCAAAATGCATAACTTGCTAAACATCACTGCTGGTTCAACTGGCCAGTAATTTTAGATCAACCCTTGGTAAAGTTTGACATTCAGTCTTTCTTGAGAATCAAACAAATTGTACTGAACTCAATTCAAGGACAATTTAAGAAACAGAGCTGTTCACATTAGGAGATAAAAAAGTAATAGAATATTTTTTTTAAACTTTATTCAGTTCCATACTCTTCAGAAACAAGGTCTGCCCCTGGCTCTTCTTTTCACTTTGGGAATGAGGCAAATCTCATAGCAGCAAGACTGTAAGTTTCCTAGCCACAAAATTGTCTCTAAAACTTTATAGTTAGTTCTTTAAGCCTTAAACTCTAATAGCAGATGTTTTAATCACAGGTTGTGCACACCCCTGAGAAGCAGGGCTACTAGAGGCACCCAGTGTGGCAGGAGAACAGCTGCTGGTCTTTCGTTCTGTCTATTCCAGTGGCTCTCATTTAGCACTCATTTTCCCCATCCTTGTTTTATTGGCTTTCTACTAGTGATTGGTTTATTATATCTTAATGAGAACAGTGCACAGTAATGACAGACCCTACTGATGTTCCACAAATCACATTTTTCAGGATTTGAATTTTTGCATAGGATTCTGGCATTACTTGCAGGATTCTGGACTGAGGTAGCAGAAACTTCTATGTTTACCAAGTAGAATATTAATTGATCTGGTGGAAAGGAGAAGCTGAAAAAATAATTATGTTATTGGAAATTGGTGCATGTCTGAAAGAGCAAAGCCTTTATTCTACAACAGTCCAGGATTCTGCAATGGTTCATTGTAGCTAAAAGACCCTATGGAGATTTCAAAAGATATCACATGTCAGTATGCTGAATACATTGTTGGTTTAAGCTCTGCTGTTCTGTCCAATTATCTGAACTTTGTCAGCTGCACTTCGTTTTATTTTATTTTTAAATAAAAGACAGCATTCCTAAGC
The DNA here is from genome assembly GCA_035582745.1 of Loriotus luctuosus. Classification (NCBI taxonomy): domain Eukaryota; kingdom Metazoa; phylum Chordata; class Aves; order Passeriformes; family Thraupidae; genus Loriotus; species Loriotus luctuosus. The sequence goes on along the minus strand of JAWWEY010000115.1, from coordinate 76,974,058 downwards.
TAGCATTTTTTTTCAAAAAGCGAACAACAGTATCTCGTAATGACTACATTGGAAAAGAAAATTTCAATCTCATTAAAACTTGAGTAACATTTCCCAGTAAAAGAAGCTCTAAAACTACCTACAAAAATTTTCCACCATGTTTTCTAGAATACATTTTAAATAGTTTTCTGATAGGCAGTTTTTCAAGGACATAGTAATAAAACCATACTTTTATAATATAACAGTTGACCGATGGTAAATGGACAGTCTAAAGGTGTCTGGCCACACATTGCCTGCAATGTGTAAATAAAGAAAACCTGAAACATGGGAGGGCAGATCATCAGCTGACAAAATTAGTGATTTAGGTCCATTGAACTGTATGAAAATAATTTTATTTCAGTTATTCCATACAGAATAAAAAACAAAGCATGAGCAATAGAATGTCACATTATATTATGTAGAACTGAATGGTCAGATATGAATGAATTAAATTTAACCTTAGTGATAAGCTTTTAACAGACAGATTGGGATTTGAATTGAAGAAGTATATGAATAATAATTAGGAAAATAATACAAGTTCTAAAATGACACATTTAAAGGATTTATTTAAGACTTTAGGTAGTCAGTTTTTATGAATGATTCAGAGTGTTTCTGGTAGTCATAGGGGACAATATAAGGATTAGCATATTTCTGCATATGCACGTGAAAATTAAATTAAGATAAAAATTATTGCTTGCACACAGAAGAGGTTTACACTTCCTGGTAAGTGTTAAATTTAAACTGATATGTCAGGCTGCACTTATCTTGGGCCTGAATTTTGCCTTTCACTGTATCTTGGTGTTTTAGCTTAGCTGTATCACACACATGTTGGAACAGACTATTCACTGCACTGTCACGTTTTCTAGTTATACCTGACCCAATTTTATATCCATTTTTCTTGTTTAATCTGCCAGGACCAACATGCCTACATTCATGGAGATCTAAACAGATGATGACCCAAACTATCAGATGAACCTTTAACATTCAGACCACCTCAGTTGTACTGTGTTCCATCTGTGCTCGTTGCCTCTGGCTTTGGTGTGTCCGTACCAATGGCAGGCACTGGGGAAGATTTCAGAGGGTTTTAACGTGTGCTGTTTCCCTCTCTTCCAAGTGCTCCAAAAGTAAAGGTGGCTGATATATTCTAGCATGGTGAGATGAAGGGTGTTTCTCTCAGCTGAAAGTTTGAAAACTTGGAGAAAAGCTATTCAGTTCCTGGGTCAAGAGGAGCAGAAAATGGAAGAGTTTGAAAGCCTGAGAGCTGGTATAAACATTATAGTGATATTTAACTTCATAGTAAAACTAAGTTGACAAAGACACAAGTTGTCCTGAGAAGAGCAGCACCTTAGGAATGGGGTCTCACACAGTATTGTAGAGGAGGAAGCTGAGTATAAAAATGTAGCTATCGCAAGAACAAATATCACTTTTAGGCAAAAACAAAACTGGTAATGATGGGAGGGGCATCTAGTTTGGCAGAAAAGCATTTCCACTGTTACAATCATTTTTAGAGAAGAAATCACATTTGAAATGTGTTTAAGGAGATTTTTTGTGTGTGATGTTTATATTCCTGAATTGGTTCCTGAACTTATTTTAGATGGCAAATGCAATAAAATATGTTTTGGTGTTGTCCATAAAATTTTTCAGCATCATAAGCAAAATCTTTCTACAGCAGGATACAGGAGTGTAAAAAGAAATGGACTGTGATGTCAGTGAAGTTCAAGTTCATCTCTAGGATCCTGAATACATGCAGTGTTTCCAGTAAAGATGAGAAGATGGGATGGAAGCTGTGGCAACAATTCTACATGGTGACCTGAGCCAATATTCAGTGAATTTCCAGTTTTAGTGATGGTGCCATGAGAGACTGTCAGATCCAATAGTACTATTAATCAGATCCAATTGCAGTCAATTCTAGTCATAATGCTTCACCATTGATATGGATTTTTGAAGGGAGCAATTTTTATGTGAATGGCAGTTTTCATTGATTTTACACCTTGCTGTCCAGTTTTAAAATCCCAGAATTAGTTTGATGACATTGAAAGTAAGAATCAATCTATCTGTGGCTAGTCAGTGACAGGGTATGTGTAGCTAGAGAAGCTGACTGAAAAGACATTACAAGGTCAGATAATCATTTGGGAAGGAGTCAGTCACCAGGGGATGTCAGCAGAAGTTTTCAATCAGTGCGAAAGGCAAGGATAATGATTTTTCAGATCAACTCTAAATGAATGTGGAGGCAATACACAAACTGGCAGTCTGGTCTAGACAGCATGGGTTGCTGTCTAGAGTTAGCACACAGAGTTAGCCACACTGTGTAAGAAGAAAGTAAAGGGGTTTTCCTGCATGAGAAGGCACAGAGAAAGTCACACACTGCTCTTAATTTTCCTTTCACTCCAGTTCTCCCATTGATATTTACTTCCCCTTTCAGAAACCTTTCCATCAAGGATCTCTTTCTTTTCCCCAGTACATGCTTTAGTTAATAGGCCAGATTTTCCTGAAGTGGCCAAAGCACTAATTTAAAAAGAACGTGATACATATCACATGCCTTCCAGAGAGTTCCTTCGCTTCTGGAAAGGCTTCATGTACAGCCTTGCATTTCGAACCATGTACAAAACAAAAATGTACCAGCTCACCTGGTACCTGAAACCATCACATGCTTTACCCTGGTACCACATAGATTCTCTCCCCTGTTTTGTCACTATGAAGATAGAAGCAGATGTGTAGTGTTTTAGGATTTTTCTTAAAAAACAATGGTCCTATTAACCCAATAAGGCCATTTTATGAACAGCTTCTCCTGTGTGCTGCCAGGCCTGGATGACCATGAGGGCAAGAAGAGCTGCCCACTTTTAGCTCACTAGGGCTTCCTGACTGTCTGCCCTCCAGCTGCTCTTCCCTCCTCCTGGGATGTAGCTGCACCAGTCTCCTGCTGAAGAGACTTGGCAGTAAATTATCTGGGAAGGTTGTGGAACCACCTTGAGGGAGCTTAAGGATGGAAAGAAGAACTCTTTGACAGGATTTACATGGATGTGGTTGCTTCTCCCTTAGGGCAGGGGAATGGAAAACCCTAAAAGACTTTGAAAGTCAAAGTCTTTCAAGTTTTCTATTCTGTGATTACCAAATGTTGTCCCAGTAAGTACTATTTTCCTTCATCTGAATTAGAGTTAGACTGTATTTGCTCTCATGGAATAATAATTCATTCTACCTTGCCTTCAGCAGGACTAAGAGCAGTACAAGGTATTCTTACATGCATTTTTGAAGTGTTGTCTGAGTGCCTGCAATGAAATATTTCTCAATTTTACTTCTCTTCCCCCCCACCCCCCACCCCTTACATGGTTTCATTCCAGCCATTCTTTTCTTCACCAGGCCATCAATAGGCAAAACTGTTTACTTTTTTTCTGTGTACATCAATCACTCCTCAAATGAGAAACAGCAGCATGTGTTTTGGTCACAAGCCTCCTCACACATTCTTCCCTTCATGTCTCAGCCTGCTGTAGGCAAGGACAAAGTCGCTATTTCAACTGGGCAAAATCATCAGTTGTTATAAATCCCCATGGGGATATGAATATGTCCAGCAGTAGTGAGAATTTTCTAATCTTTGTGTGCTTTATTTAAAAGTACAATTCACAATGGATCTCTGATGAAAAGTGCCAGTAACCCTGCAAACTCTTAGACTGCTGCCTGTGCAGAACTGGGTGAGGCTTTCTTTTAAGAAGTACTTCTGTTGATTTGGCAGAATTGGACCAGCAAATTGCAGTGATGAACTGGATAAAAATGACCTGGAAAATCCCTGCCTCATGTACAGTGCTGACTGCTGAGCAATCATTGCTGTTCTGTGTTTTTTTCCTTTGTGCTGGCCTGTGCATAGATAAACTAGTACTAAGTTAATTCAGAGCTGGGATAGGCACAGTGGAAACCACAAAATTTTAAATTCCCACTTTTATCCTGAAGAGAAAATTATTTTCTAAGCCTTTCATTTTTGTTGTGGGGAGGCAGCAACAAGATTAGAAACTGAAGCTAGGTCAGAGTCTCTTGAGTCCTCGTGCATCTCCACACAGCCACGTTTGGGCACAAGAAGCTGCTCAGAAGTGACTCAGCCATGTATGTCAGAGTAATTGGGACCATTTAAAACCCAGGAACTAACAATTTTGAGGATTCGCTCCAAGTCTTTCTAGTTGGAAACTTCATGTGTTCTTCTCCCTCTGAACTTAGTCTTGATTGCTGGCATCTATCAACACCAAAGCTTCAGAGCAAAATATCTGCAGAAAATTCTGGATTTCATATCAAGATTTTTGAAAACCACCACGGATTTCACGTCTCTCATGCTTCCCATCTTAGTTTATCAAAATTCTTACAAATTTCAGCGAACTTATGGACCAGACTACACATTCAACTTCTCATTACATTAGTCAGGAAAATTGTGCTGTCAGAAAAAATATGCAGTTAAAATAATCATTAAAGCTATTAGAAGGGAATTTTTAAAAAAGGAAAAAATTATTCAACAGGCACACCTGCATGTAGACAAGATGCTTCTTTTCCATAAGAAAAACTGGAATTGCTGAACAATTAGCCATGCCCTTCCACAGAGTTTGGACTGTTTATTCATGGGTGGTTCCCAAAGAGTCCTCTCACCTGGTATCTGAAGCAGTGGATGGTTTACACTGTTACCGTGTAGGTTTTCTCCACTGTTTTATCACTGTGCAGATACAGGTGGGTGTGAAGTGCTTTCATACTTGTGCGTCCCTATTTGTAATACTCCCACGAAGTCCCTAATCTTTATTGAACAGCTTTATCTTTTACAAATAAGAAACGTGAGTTTCTTACAGAGTGAACAATTGGAATAGTTGTGAGAAGTTACTGAGTAACTAAGGGGAGAACCATGTTCCTTGAGCCATTGTATCAAAGCTAAACATGGTTAATGAAGAGAAGACAGCTCCTTTTTCTCTTCCTGATGTGGTTAACAAAGATCTAAGAGAGATGAAATAACATTGTGGTTTAATTATTTTTCCCCCTCTGGAAAATTTCAATATTTCTAGTTCTCACAATTTTCTTTTAGGGAAGTATTCCAAGCTTCTCCTATGTGTAAAGGACTTGGTATCACAATGATAGCAGTGGCTCATAGTGCTCATTATCTGCACTAACTGTTCAGAAGGGATGCTATTTCTATTCATTAAATGAATGGAATTATAGAACACGTACTTTGGCATACTCATGGACTGCAGGGTATGTTTCATGTGTTGATTTTTCTGTGAAAGAAAAATGGCAGTGTGTGTATACCCATTACTTATAGCTGTTGCAGTGGGCCCAGTCATTTTGTACAGCGAAGTAAAGCCATGTGCTATGGCTGGTAACCCAGACAATCACAGATATCCCCACTCTATCATGACTTTATGTTTAGTGAGATATTTTTCTACCTTGGGACAAAGACAAAACAATTTTTCAAAACTCTCTCCCCTTGATATGCTTAGTTTTAAAACAACTGCCTAAGAGTATAATCAGAACAGCTCCCAAGAGGTGCTGGAGGCTTGAAGCAGACAGTGGAAAGCTAGAGAGAGAAAATATATTCATTAATATTGATTTCTTATTGTGCAGCACTTAGCAGCTGCTTTACTAATACATATTATTTTTAGGACATCAGCTCTATTTTTGAGATTTTAGAGCCTGAAGCAGTCTGTAGAGGTTCTCAAATCTATTCTTTACTCTTAATGAAGAGAAAAATAACACAGAAGGTAAAAAAAAAAATGGTCTCACTCTAAAACAAAGCTTGGAATCAGTCACACCTAATTTGTTCTTCAGCTGCCTAGCAGTAACCCAGCAGGTAAGGAAGTAGTGTGCATGACATGACAGCCTAATTCACTTGGATTTTTGGAAAATCAAGCTGAAACAAACACAGCCTTGTCCTGGAGAAGATATCTATGCTTCTCATTATTAACTGCTGTTCTGGAATCAGGCATGCTCTAGTTATTAATGTAGCCCACTTTTCCTCTCACCTCCCTTGCCTCTCAGACTCCAGGGGACTTGCAGCCAAATATTCTACTCTGACTAGGCAGTGCCATCTGAGGGGGAAAAAAGGTGATGGGGCTGCTCTGCTGTACCATTGGTATAGCTGCTGATAAAACGGGGAGAAATAATTCTGGTGAGATGCAAAGCTTAAGGGCTTATGATTTCATGTATTTGTGATAATACCAACTCTATTAAATTATCTGAAAGTATAGAGATTTAATAAACCTCTGTGTACAATGCTGTTCCAACCGGGTATTTTGGTAAGCTGCCTTTATGTAGATATCTGTACAACATAAGCTAATGTTCCACTAAGACAGAAAATGTTTCAGATTATCCTGGGACAATGAAGAGTCATTATGTGAATTACAGAAGTATAAATTACTGTCTGTTGGTTTAACTAGTCTGTGAGAGAAGTAAGTCACCAGGGAAGCACAAGGGAAACAGTCAGTGAGAGGATTTAAAAGCACCACCTAAACATAAGAGGTCAGGAAAGCATGAAGGGTGGTGGTTTCCTCTGCTTTCTCCTATTCATTTTCTCTCTTTATTTATAGACTCAGCAGTTTTTGGCATTTCTCTCCTTGCAATAGTTCTATGATCTTCTGCAGGTGGACAGTGCTGACATATTGTAAGTATAGAGTCTCTGTTGTAGACTTTTGCTTTATTCTGAAGCTCTCCTGACCATTGTTTCTTTTAAAGAATCCACCAAATATGATCTCAAAAATTGTCTATACTCTTCCTCTTACATACCAGCATCCCACTTTCCCCCTGCTGCAGGGTCTACAGTGGTGATCTGATTTATTTGCTTTAAAGGCTTTCTTATTTCTCTCTGGTTTTGGTTTTTTGTTTGTTTGATTGGTTGCTTTTTTAACTACTTTGAAATCTTGACAGGAAGAATTTAACTGCCTTCTCTTTGGGGAGCAAGGTTCCCAATTAATCTGTTGTTTTTGTTATTGAGTAAAAGAAGTCACTGCACTTGTTTGTTCCAATAACCTCTCTACTTTATCTGTGTTCATCCTACCAAGTACTGCTTCACATTTTAAAAAAACATAGAAAGAAAAGAGAATTTATTTCCTAATCTTGTTCTGAATGCAAGTGAGGGAATTTTTGCTTTGACTAGGAATGACTGAAGAGCAAGGTCCTTCAGAACAAGGCATTGGCTTGTGCAAAACACTGCAAGAATTAATTACACCACCTCTGATTTTAGTGTGGCAGAGGACGAGTTCAAAGTTGTATGAACAGCTGATTTTCCAAGTTACCATTTTCTCTGATTTTCTCTTCAAATTGGAAGAGTTGCTGCTATTAATAACAGGCAGGCAGAGAAGGTGGAGGAGGAAAAATGTTTGAAGGAGATGACTGACAATGATTTAAATTTTTTCTCTTTACAGGACCAACACACTTTGAATCCTTGCTGTGGTGAAAGGCCAGTCCAAAGCCAGCACATTCACTACTCAGGCACAGAAAGAGAATCTTAAATTCCCTTGGAGAAAGTTCAGTCCTTTCATCCTTCACGTGAAGCTTACTGTGTAAACAGTGTAAATATAGACTTTTTTTTTCTTTTTCTTTCTTTCTTTCTTTCTTTCTTTCTTTTTCTTTCTCTTTCTTTCTTTCTTTCTTTCTCTCTCTTTCTTTCTCTCTCTCTTTCTCTCTTTCTCTCTTTCTCTCTCTTTCTCTCTTTCTTTCTCTCTCTCTTTCTTCCTCTCTTTCTCTCTTTCTCTCTTTCTCTCTTTCTCTCTTTCTTTCTCTCTTTCTCTCTTTCTCTCTCTCTTTCTCTCTTTCTTTTCTTTCTTTCTTTTCTTTCTCTCTTTTATTCAATTTCATGTTCAACTGACTGGTTCTCCAGCTGCATTGGACCAGTACAGCTTATTAGACTTCAGAAATTCATTGGCCTTAAGACATCTTAAGATTTGAGCCTCAATTTTTATACTTAATGAAGCTGCAACAAAATTAACGCAGTTGCCAGAAACCAGAGCTCTCCTCTGCTGAATTTAGCTTAGCTTGTCACATTGTATACAAAGTACATTTGTTTAACTGCAAGGCTATTTTAGAAGGAATTTATTAGTGTTTCTAAGTTGCTTCAAACAGGCAAGCCAAGTGAAAGTGCCATATGTACTCGTACTCACTAATTAACAGAACAGTCATAGTGCAAATCTCCAAGTCTGAGCTACACCATGATTAACGGTGAGCCCCCATTTAAGATTAATGTCTGATGCATTGTGCTCTTGGAAAGTTCATTTCTGAAAGTTGAGTTTTGTATTCTGGTACTGGTTGTATACATAACAAAGAAGCATTTTCAATGAAGGATGGTGTTGAAAAGTGAATTTCCATTTTTACCAGTAAAAGGTTGCAGGGAGAAGTAAGCGTAGAAGGCTATATAATGTGAAATACTCTAGAAGATCTCAACAGAAAAAACCAAATTTTTCTTCTATGGAAAAAGGAAAAGTTACAAATTTGGTTTTTATCTGAACTGAAAATGTTTCTATTTTAAAATTTCCAGCAGAATATAAACTTATGAAAGGTGTAATTCTGAAAAACAAAAATATTTTGTTAACTATTTAAACCATTAGAAGATTGTGATTATGTACAATAATGTGAGTTTGCATTTTATGTTTATATATGCATATAGTATTTGTAATTAATATACTGAATATGTATATAAAGATACTTATGTAACCTCAAAATTATAAAGCTGCAATGGCATTTATCAGACCTAAAATTATATATTAGACCTGAAATAATTAACTTTTATTTTTCCCATGGGATGAAAGGAATGGTTTAAATGCCTCAGTTTTGACCAGAGCACATTTAAAGCAGTGGTGAAAAAACTCTTCTGACCTTTCAGGGGGGCCTTAACATTTTTACATTTTTCTGCTGAGAGGAGACAGTGTAAAAAAGCTAAAGAACACATGTCAGAGCAAGCACTGAAGTTTGGCAGAAGTGTTGAACTTCACACACAGAATACCTCCCAGGAATCGGCTGGGAGCCCACTGAAGTCAATGGGAATTTTTGACTGGCTGCAATGTGCATTGGATCTGATCCAAAAAGGCTCTGTTCAGCAAAATACTTAGGTGGATTTTACTTCAGGCATGAGCTTAATGAGACTTTAGCAGGTACTTAAAAGTCATACACACTTGCAATTTTTTTGAATGTAGGCCCATTTTTTCAAATTTATTAAGATCTCTACCATGTGATTTGCTGCGAAGTAATAGTACGAGAAATCTTGAAGCAGTGTTCTTTAGTTGTTTAAATACACAGAAAACAAAGTTCAAGGGAGATGCTGGGCTACACTTCTCAAAGGAACCACAAAAAAGTCAACTATTTCAGAATGGGAAGTGAGAAAAAACAGACGTTAAAACCATGGGATTTTCCAAGTTTTTAAATATGAGGTCAAATTTGTTCTGTGGTAGGACTGAAAGATCAAAGCAAAGAAGGTATAAATTGGCATATCAATCACTCAGATTAAAGGTTTGATTCATCGTGTATCTGCTCCAGAAATGGAAAAAAATGCGAAACAGTATTTAATAAAAATTTTGGCCTCTGGATTGCAGTCACTTCCATGCCAAATCCTGCTTCACCCACAGTGGATCTATTTGCAAGTGAGAAATGGATTATAGTTTTTATGTTAAAACTAGGAGTAGGAGAACTGCTTAAATACCTATAGAAATTAAAATGAAGATAAAAATGCAGACTCGTGGATTTCAGCAGCTAGGAGCTATTGAAATAAGATTGAGATTTTCAAAGAGAACATTTCCTTTCTGACATTAAAGAAAATATAGTCTTGGGATCTGTGGGGAGAAAAGTAGGTATGAAGTTGGTAATAAGTCGAGATGGATTAGAATTGAATTCCCAGATCTGGATCTAGGCAGGCTTCAGAATTCAAACCTCATGGTATCAGCTGAAATCTGAAGTTTGACAACACAGCACTTGAGTAAGAAAGCATTTGAATTCAGTGGCAGAACTGATATTCTGAAGGGATATATTTTGTTAATTATTAGCAAGTGTGATCTTTTCACGTCCCTCAATAAATTGGGACTCTTAAGTCAGTATACTGTTTTTGTGGTTTTACTTTAGCCATTTTACAGTGATTTGGTTCTGTGGGCCTGTTTTACTGTTCTGTTGCAGACATGTTTAGTACGTAGTGAAAACATGATCACAAATATATGCTAGGTTTTCTGATACCACATTAGAGGGCTCTGTAAGTGTAGTCACCACATTAGCATCCTGCTCTGCTAGTAACCAAAATATTTATGCAATTTTATCACAGCACTCAAGATGAATCACTGGCCACCCTCGGGGGATGCTCCCATCAGATCCATTGTCATTTTCTGGAATGACAGTCCTGAGTGTGAAACCTGAGAAACAATAAACCCCTAATATGGGTAATCGGAAAGCTCAGCCCTTGCAGGACCACATTCTGAGGTCGGGTGACTCATGTAAAAGCAATCCCGGCAGTCATGAGACAAAGTTTTAGTAGCCACATCAGCTTTCCAGCATTTGCTGCAGTTCTCAAGTCTGACTTTTGCTCATTGTGTTCTTTGTCAGATTTATTAATGCATTGTTCTGGGTTTTAAATTACAGCCCTTAGCAATCATGTTCATACAGATCTGTGGCGGGCAGCAGAGAAGTCTTAGAAGCAGAAATAAGCACACACAGAGTCCCTGCTCTCTGCAGGATACTGCTTGCTAAAGACAACTCTATTTTAAGATTGAAACTTTCTATGAAGTTATTGAGTTTCTCCCTTCCATTTTCCATTTCACAAGCCTGTACTGCAGGTCTGGCTTATGTCTTCTATCCCCAGGAAGCAACCTGTCAGACCACTGCGAGGATGAGACATTCCTCCAGACTGGGTTTACTGCCTTGCTTTCTTTTACCTCAAATCATTTCCAAATCAGGAATTTTAATCAAGTAGATGAAATCAGATTTCCTTTAGGAAGAGCACTGGATTTTAGTTCATACTTGTGAATTTAACCATGGCAGCTTAAGACATGACTGGCTTCATGCACCCATGCTTTCTCTCTGCTCCGTCCTTTGTCCTTTTCTCATGCTTATGGTAGCAAGTGAAGCATGACTGTGTTACTCTAAATCGCAGTCCTATGCTTTTAAATTGTTTAGGAAGTTTTGAGTACAGTATGAGACTGGGAAAGCCCAGGAATGGATTCATAACTCCCCTGGTGTTCCCCTTCTGGGGAAGCACAGTGACTCTGCTGCGGATGAATCACCACTGCTCAATGCTCAGAAACATTTGAATTATACTTATTTAAAGAGTCTGAATAAAACTAAGGATATCAATAGTTCCTCCAGGAAAAAACTAAAACTACTAAAAATAACTGATACAATAAATAATAAATGTACAATAAATATCATTAGATCATACACATAAAACTACACATGGTTAGTGGAAGTTCTGTACCAGATGAAGGGTAAGTGACATGTGGACATTTATACAGGAAACAAAATAATTTGCAGATGTCTATGGGTGATATATGATGGCTTGGACATAAGAAGAGCAGCTACTTCTGTGTCCTTCACATACAGGGGAGTATGGCAACCATCATCTCAATGTTCAGTGACTGAAGCCACTGAAACAACTTCTCAGATGTATCTGGGCTTTACAGAACAACTTCAAATCACCAGGAGACAGATACCAGAAGGTTTCCTACCCAGTGTGAAAGGAGAAAGGGGATTTTAATCTCTGGAAACCATGGAGTGGAAAATTCTGAAAGCACAGCAGTTGCTAATACTAGCTGCTAGTGCTTTCTTTACAGAATAAATGAATAGTGGTCAAAGAAAAGCAGCAGAGGAAGCAGCATTCATAGCTCAATGGATGTGCTGTGTCTGTTTCAGAAAATCATTATGCTGGACTTCCTCATCCCACAGAAATGTGACTTGGAAACTTTACCAATTGGAGTGCTCCTAATTGGAGCACTTTTTGGAAATGATGCTTCAACTGGGCACAGCGTATAAAGAAGGAATGAGGAAGCTCTCAATAGCAGCTCTGTAGCTGAGATAGCTTTTACTGGGTTTCAGCAGTTTCACCAGCTCAGAAACATGAGGTACAGGACAGTTTTCCATCAGCTAGAAGCAGACTTTTTGTGATCAAGTAATTTTCATTTCAAATGCTAAGTTTAAGGTGCGAGATGCCACTGTTCCAGGTGGCTGTAACAGTGTGTACTGTATAAAGGTGTACACTTCTGATGTGTTTTTAGTTTATGGACTAAACTGCATCTGTTCTTACTTAATCCATCTGTAGATTAAACAATTTTTTCAAGTATCTGTGAATGGTAGCTTTTAGGACCTAGGATTTGTGCATGAAAATAATATTTGGACCTGGAATGGAGGACTGAAGTGTGGCTAAAGTAACACTTAACCAAACACAAAAATCATAGCATAAGCATGATGTCCAAGATGTTCAATATTTTGTCTGCTGTATGACATCTGAGGGCACTGTTAGCCCTGACTGTCCCTGCCTAGCCTGCCTTGGGCCTTTTCCCATGATTCTGATAGCCCAGAACCTCATTTAAACTCTTTTCTGAGCTGTTTCCCAGGTGGTTATTTTGAATTGTTACGATTTCATGGGATGATGACTTACTTGTCTCAAGTCACCCACCTGCATTTATTGGATGATCACTAGGCTATTGATGGGAACCTCTCTGCTGTAGCCCAGTCCTTCTGAGGTAGCACAGGCTGGTTCCTCCTCATCAAGAGCATGGCCAGTAATGGGATTGCCTTTAGATCTTTGCTTATCCCCCATTCTCTGCTCCCAAAAGGACTTCCTTTTTACTGACCCAAAGCCAGATGGCTTCACAGAGTGTTCTGCGCTCATTGGTAATTTCCATCAGTGTATTGGATTTGCATGGCCAGGTTTTGGCAGTGGGGGCTACAGGGGTGGTTTCTTTGAGAAGCTGCCAGAAAGTTCCTCCATGTCTGACCAAGTCAATGCCAGCTGGCTCCAGGATGGGCCTGTCCCTAGCCAAGGCTGAGTCAATCAGCCACAGCAGTAGCACCTTGATGATAGCATATTCAAGAATGAAAAAACAGGTTGTTGTTGTGAAGAAATTGTAGCCAGAGAGGAGTGAGAATATGTAGAGGGACAACTCTGCAGGCACAAGGGTCAGTGCAGAGTGAGGGGCAGGAGGTGCTCCGGGCACTGGAGTTGAGATTCCCCTGCAGCCCATGCTGCAGCCCATAGTGAGGTAGCTGTGCTCCTGCAGCCCTTAGAGGTCAACAGGGATGCAGAGATCTACCTACAGCCCCTGGAGACCACTCATGCACGAGCAGGTGGATGGATGAGAGGATGTTGTGACCCTGTGAGAAGACTGGGCCAGAGCAGGGTCCTGGCAGGGACCTGTAGACCCATGGAGAGGGACCCATGCTGAATCAGTTAATGAGGAACTGTCTCGTGTTGAAGGTACCCCACACTGGAATGGGGGAAGGACTTCCCTCCCCGAGCAGCAGCAGAAACAACCTATGATGAACTGACCCCAGCTCCCATTCTCTGTCTCCCTTGCACTGCTGGGGTGGAGGTGGCAGAGCCTGGAAAGAAGGGAGGGGCTGCAGGGAAGGTGTTTTTATGATTTTTTATACTTCTTGTTATCCTGCACTGATTTTCATTGACATAAATTCAATTAATTTCCCCAAGTGAAGTCTGGTTTGCCCATGACAATAATTGGTGAGTGATCTCTCCTTCCCCTTATCCCAGCTCACGATTCCTTTGGCTATATTTTCTCTCCCCAGTCCAGTTTCAGAGGCAGGTGATGGAGTGGCTTTGGTGGGTACCTGAAATCCAGCCAAAGCCAAACAACTATAATGAGTCTCCCATAAAATGAGTGGGCATCCTTTTTGAGATTTTGGTAACATAATTGTTATGATTATGAATGGAAAAGCATAGATTTTGGTTCTACATGGTTCATTGATACTTGTATCTTTTTAATTCAAGGAGACAACAGAAATTAATGCAGAATGGGATCCCAAAAGCTGATTGTGAATTTAAAACATGTCATTTCTTATTAAACACAGGGTCTGTATCTATAAAACTATATTTGAGCATGTTTTTAAAGCACAGGATTATCTTTCCTTGTTTTGACCATACTGCAGTACCCTTTAAAATCTGAAACCAGCTTCAAATATCTGTCTTAGAAATTCTGCCCTCTGCAACTTTGCAAGGCCCTTCCCTGCTCTCAGCTAAGGTTAAAATATAATCAAGAAACAGCTCTTGTGTAAGAAAAGAGACCAAATAACAAGTGTGCTTCAAAGGAAATTTGAAAAATAATAATTCTAAAATCTCTCTAGCAACACTCACATGAACACTGAGAAAAACTATTTAAGATTTTTCTTTCAGCACACTCAACAACATGGTTAAATATGGGATTACCAGAACTAAATGAAGGAATCTTGATGGCACTTATCTCACAAGGAACAGCTTGAAATTCACAGCACCTGGATGCTGTTGTTTTCATGCTGTTTTGTAAATGACACCATGGGAAAGTGGTAAACTCTCTTTTAGAAGTGGAACTGTGGTAACAAACTGTTTGGAGTTAATTTGAAAAAATGTTATCAGTAGTAGGTGACTGGCCAGCCAATGGAGTTTTTTTCATAATCTTGTAACCTAGGATATACCTAGGTACACCACAAAATTGTCTCCAACAGCTTAATACACTAGGTAGTGCTAGAAATTTAGAGCTGGGGTCAAGCTACCAGTAACCCAATTAGAGGGTAACTGTGGTTGCTTTTTTGACAGGTCAGTTACCCAGCCTGGTGTTGCCTTGTTCTGCTTATTACCTGCTCCTAAACTGCTGAATTTAAATTCTACTTCTCTGTCACAATGGTTTTGTGGCTGCAGTCCCTACTGTCCTTGGCCTAAATTTGGCCCCCAAATGTACAAGTGCAACTCTACAGTACATTAGCAGAAATCAATTAAGTCTCTCTCAATTTATGGCAACTGAAAGCTGAATTTGACCAATAAATTCTGCTGACCCTCTAAATGCCTGTATCAAATGTAGTGCTGCTGTTCTAGTTTGAGCCAGAAGAGAATTTAGCTACGTATCAGAAAATCAATTAAGTGAAGCCTTCAAATAATCAGAGCTAACCTCTTGACAAGCACATGGAAACATGTATCAACACTATTATAATAATAAGGAAAAAATATAAAAGTGGGTATGAAGCTACATTAGTTTTACATGTACACTATTTGGAAATAGAGAGGAATACCCACATAAACTCACATTCTTCTAAACAGATTATTTTATCTCCAGGAACTATCATTTGAGAACGTTCTACATTATGCTGTGTCTGTCTGATGTGATAGCTTTGATATTCTTGATTTATTAAACCACTTTGAGTGATTTCTGCTGTATGATTAGTCTCCAACAGAGGAATATTTAGATGTCTCAAATTAGACATATAACAATAGGAATATAAAAGGCTGAGAAGGAGTGATAGGGATGGTGTCAAACATCTTTTCAGAGGCAAATGGCTCGGGATAAGGGGAAAATTGGGGAGTACACAAGTCTGCTCAGATTTAAATTAGGATAATCTGAAGGGAAGTATATAGTCATTAAATGCAATATCAGCGTCAGAACCTCCAAATATCTCACACCATCACTCAAAAGCTGTTACTTTATTCAGTAAACCCCATTGCAATCCATGTACATTTTTTTCAGCTAGCAGCTTCCATCTTTAACTCAATTGCTAATTGTTTTACAATGAAGCTCACATATTTTCTTACTGAGAGTAAAAGAGGAAGTGTTTTTACTTTGAAGGGTAAGTCACAATAATGCTTTAGTTGATTGAATAGTGTTTCAGGAAGGGGTTGAGAAAGCTTTGGGAGGCTTTTGCTATAGTGCTTCCTGATGTTAGATTTATTGTGTTCTTCTGACTGCAGTGATATAATTAGATAGCTCTTTATTATAGTTAGATAGGTCTCTATTATACAGAGATAAAAGCATACCCCAAAATCAATTAAATAAAGCTTTTTGCTTTAGCTGAAGCATTTTGCTAAAGTCAGTGCTTATCTTATAAGCTACCTGTCTAGAATTCTGCTTCTCCAAACAGCTGTTTACTACAAAACAACTGGCTCTGAGGGTCCAGAGAATGAGGGTGGTGTAGGACAAAGAGGTTCACTTGTATGGCTTAGGTTCTGGACAAAAGTCCTGTGGTGGAAGCTAGAGATAGAGTATCATTTCTGCCAGCTGAAACATTGATATCCAGTGATTTACTCTTTTCCTCTTCCCTCCTGCCAGGAATACAGTGTCAGCTGATGAAGAGATAATTATATACATAATTAATTCTTCATATTCACCCTTCTTCTATGGACTTTTCATGTATGTGATGAAGTCACAGAGAAAATTTCCACTTTAGGTGGGGGTTTTTTAGGACTTTTTGGTTGTTTTTTAAAAATTATATATAGTATAAAGGTCAGCAGTCATGTGCTAAATCAGAACAAGGTTCCCCTCTTTTTTTTTCTTTTAACTGAAGTAATACAACAAAGCTGACAAGAGTAGAGAAGGAATATTTTCTTCTAGCATACCCAGTCACATCAGATTGTAAACCATGTGAAAGGGAAAATTGTTATAAAAATAAGTAAACTGATACTGTTATTATAGCATACATTTCTCAAATTAAAACAGCTGGTGAATTTCATACAATGCGCCTTCCATACTGTGAAATAGCAAAACAACACATTCCAGCAGTAAGGACTAAGGGTGGTAGCCTGTATAATGTATTCAAAAGATCTCACTGGTGATTCAGAAAACCTTGTGTGATCAAGATCTTCATCTCTCCCTTCTAGTTGTATTTTAACAGATTCTAAGAACAAATTACTTTCTAACAAGATTTATGAAAAAGATTCAGAATAATATACAGTACACCTGGACACCAGTCCTCGACATAAAGTCTGGGCCATTTGATAGATGGAAGTGGGGGCAATATATTATTTTTTGAAATAACAACAACAACAACAACAAAACAAATAAAAACCAAACAAACAAAACTCAAGAAAAAGATGTTTAGATTCTCAGTTCCCAGACAAATAAAGTTGTGGAAGTTAGGCATCTGCTTTCCTTAAAGTAGTTCTGCTCAGATCACAGCTTTCATGGTCCTCAGTAGTTACAAAGTACTTTGCACTTCTTCAGATCAGAACCTGGGCATGGAGAAAATCAGCTGGCAAATAGACTTTTAAAAGACTCTGTGCATTGATCATCTGTAGTGGGAAAAATGTTTGGCTCAGTGGTATATTGAGTATTGCAGAAAATATTTAGTGCTGAGGGATAATCTTGCTTTTATCTCTCAGCTCTGCAAGTCCTTGCTGCTCGTTTACTTTCTTATCACATTGTCTCACACACCTCTAGTATCTGTTCTGGTTTTGCATCTCAGTTTCTACTTTTCTTATTGCTCTAAACTTGTTTGCTTCTTTTTCCATTGCTCTTTTTCCTGTGTCTTTTTAGAGCAGCCACTGGATGATCCTGCCACTGCAGCAGGTCCTATGCCATGGCTGATGCAATTCCAGGGTAAGTCCTGTGTGTCCCTCAGGCTTTTGAGCAGAGAGGATAGAGTTTTATAGGTTTAGCTATCAAACCATTGAGCAGATACCAACGGAAACATTCTGGGTCTATCAACTAGTTTGAGTGGACATTCAGAACAGAAAAGAAGCCATTACTGGAGGTGATCTACGTGAAGCTCCTGCCATAAAAAATATCCTTAAAAAGCTCTACCATGGGGGTTCTGCCATATTGTTTAATTTCTGATGGAGTCCCTTATTTACTTCTGAAAAGCAAGCATGAGAAATGCTTCAGTACAAAGAGGTAAAAGTTTGAAGACATGTAAGCGATTGATTGTAGAAAGGATAGAAAAAATACTTCAGTCCTGGCTTTGCAGAGAGGAAAATCTCCAGACTAATACATATTTATATTTTCAAATTTCCGTAATTCTTCTTTTTCTTTCTTTTTTTTTTTCCTCTCTGCATATGTGAACATATGCATTTCATGTAAAAGTAAGTAGATCTGTGCTGAGGTATATATATATGCACATATCTATAAATTCAATGCAAACAAGGTATAGGTGGGATAAGGTTCTGCCTTCAACAGACTTATCTGGTGTAAACCCATTTTTAATAGGCATGTGTACAGGCAGCAGTCTTTTTAATGAAGTTAGTGTATCTCTTGCAACAGATTAAAGTCAAATATGATACTCAGAAGTCTCCATCTCTGTTAACAGTTAAGCATTCCAATGTGAAGCAATTTCCAAAACACCATCATATGCAGTAGGCTCCTTCTTTGAAGTCAGCTTAGATGTTTTAGTCCTAACTGGACATTAGAACATGAAGAATATTTTGTATTTTATACATTCTCATCAATATGTTCATTCTCTGATAGGAAAATAATGCTGGTAAAATTAGAATACTGCATCAGCCTGAAAAGTGCCCAAGTACTTGTTTTTGACAAAGAGAAGAGAAACACCCAAAATGTCCAAATAATTTTCTTGGGGGGTTTTTTCCATCTCTCTGCAACAGTTCCAACAGTTCTGTTTTTGCTGTTGTTTCCTTAGAAGACATCGATAAACAGAACAAGAAATTTAATTGTGTTTGTGGTATTTGGTGCAGTTCTACATAGTCATGTTTTCTAGTTTTTCTGGGATTTGCCCATGAATTCAAAGTAGGCCTCAGTTTCATGGTTGTCTGTGATTTGCAAGAACTCTCTTTGAATTAATGGTCAGTTTAAAAGCTTATCTCATCTCCTGCTCAGCTTAAGCCAGAAAATTTCACCTGGTCCAAAGTACTATGTCCCAAGATGAAAACCACAATCTTCTCTGCCAAATTTGATTTAAATTAGGTAAAAAAACTGCCTTTATATTAATGCTGACCAGTCATGGTTGTTTCAAGCATATTTATGTGTCAACAGCTTTTCACTTTTGCCAGGTTCCCAATAGAACTTCTGGAAGGTATTTCTGTCTTCTCTGATGAACCCTCAGAAACACTGATTGCTAGAAATACAGATGTCTTGAAACTAGTGGGTGAAGTAAAACTACTAGTTTCAAGTGGTTAAATTTTCATTCAAAATTTATTTGAGAATTTGTTATGTTTTCCAATGCACTCATCCTCCTTGTAAAATTAGATCTGTTGGATTATGCTTCCTACATTAAGTTTTAATATGTAGAACTGCAGGGAAAATTTTATTTTCCAAGTATCTTGGAGGTAATTAACTGTTATTATCTTTTCCCAGTGGAAAATATGTTTTTAAATTTTTTTTTCCCAGTGGAAATTTTTTTAAAGTATTTCTAGTGGTCTTCAGCTGCTCAAGCAGATTGCCAAAGTTCTCAGTGTTCCGTTAGCTGAGATTTAATTTTTCTGTCCTTCTGAAGTCAGTATTTATTTGATTTGTAAATGAATAAGGAACGAGGTGGATTGTGCTTGGTTTATTGTCTCCTTCAATACCTTTGCAGATGTACCATGTGAGCCAGGTGAACAGAACCTCACTTCCATACTAAAAATGAATGAAATTTGCAAATTCTTTCTTTGTTCTGAAGTAATTCTCAGACAACGCTCCTAGAGAGATACAAGGAAAATGTTTTGTCTTGATTTTTTTACTACATAATAGAAATATTTTGAGGGAAAAAGTACTTCTTACATTTTCTATCTCTTTTTAATCTGAAACATTATAAAACTGTTTTGGTCCTCCAGCTCCTTTAGAAAACACACATTTTGGTTACAATAGTCTCTGGCTTTGTTTCCAGATGACACAGGTGGTCTAAAAATATGGAAGTAATTTCTCTGAGCAGAAGAATCATTACTCTACTAATCTAAGTCACACATATTTGCTACAGGACACAAAGAGGAGTTGAAAACAAACTCTTTAATGTACACATGGTAGAAAATTATGAGAATATAGAAAAGAGTTTGAATTTTACATTTTGAGAGCATGAGCTTGCACAATCAATACACCAAGGGCAGCTGGTTGTTGATAGGCAGGTAATAATCCAGATTCTTCAAAGCTCATGTTCTGGTTTCCATCATGTTCCCACCTGGAAAAAATATGAGAAATTTAAGAGTTCATTGTGGTACCTTGGGAAGAGTTGGGAAAAAGAAGAGAGAACAGTTCTGTAAGAAATTAAACTCTCATTCACCTTGAATAACTCTTCTAGCAGCTGGAATCTCAGGTGAAATGTTGCCTTTCTGCTAGGGCTTCCTCCTTCTAAATAAGAAATGTTTTGTACATTATTACTGTACTTAAAATTAGAATGTGTGGTTTTGTTGGATTTTTTCTGCAGGAACTTCTGTCAAAAGTCCATCAGACCATCAAAAGCCACCTAAGGTAAAATAATTTAATATGGGAGGAAGCAATAAATTTTAGGATCTGTGGATTCCATTTGGGCATATGTTACAAGAATCCTGTAAATATTAGTTATCATGAGGATCCCAGCACACATGATTATAAAAACTGGATCCAGACAGTAAAAAATCCTGCACAATATAATCTGATATCTTAGAAATGTTAATTTGTAATGTGAAATCTCTTTTGTTTTAACAACAGCAATTTTGAAAGTGAAAAAAATGTATATTCAATAGAATGTTAAACTTTTTTTGCAGGAGGGGCTATAATAACTGCTGGCTAAGTGTCCAAATAGCATATTTAGTAATTTTCCTTTCTTCATTCATATTAGTTACTTGATGGATTTTGGTAGGGTTTTGATATTCCTAAATCAGTTTTAGAAATACCAAGAAACGAAAATGAAACTGAAACCCCAAACTTCTAACCAATGTATATTCAATTTCTAAGAATGAAGAATGGTTTTAGTATGTGTATTGCTTGGGCTTTTATCAAAAAAAAAATTTTTGTTATGTATTTTTACTTCTTGACTTGCTTACAAGTTAAAATATCTATTGGCGAAAGAATATTTCTTAGTAGCAGCCACAGCTACGCAGTAAAGGCAGACAAAATTATGCAAAGGAGAGTAATCTTAACACTCTTAAGAGTACTTTTAAGCCCCTGTAGTCATGACAAGAAATAAAATCAGTGTCATTTAATTTAGAGAACACCTGCATCCTTCTTCAGGTATCTGAATTTTCTTTGTTAAACTTTTTCGACCTATTGAGTAGAGAGAATTACTAATTTGAATTAAAGACATGGATTTTGGAAGTCAAAGATTGTAACACTGTAGTGTCGCTGTAAACATGAGGCTTTGATTTGCAATGCAGAGACAATGATCACACTCTTTTTAGTGCTACTAATAAAGAGATACCTATATAGAATAGGGAGACCCATTTAAAACCAGGAAATTTATGGACGATGATGTGGACATATACAATCAAACTAAGCCTACTTCAAAATTAAGTGCTTATGCTGAATGAGCAAAAGGCTTTCTTTCCAGGCTGCATGCGCATCTTAAGACTTCTGGTTTTTGTCATGAAGTACAACTTTTAGTTGATCTCAGGGTTTATTTTCTCATTGATCTTTTGTTGACTTTGGTATGTGAAGCACCCAATAAATCATGAGCATCCGTTCAGCTGAGTCTTCTGCTCTGAGATGGCACATTGGTTACATGTGTCAGCCCTGGTCAGGTCTTTTTTTTTGTTAGACTCCAGTTAGGCAGAGCGAGCTACCTCATCTTATCATTGTTCCTACAGGAGGAAAGGGAAGGTGCTGTGATCACTGAAGTATGCAGGTGAAAGGCAAATTCCATAAATGGCACAGAAGTTGGCTGTAGTCTACTTGTGTTTAAATGTGACTGTCTGACATTTGCTGACCCCTGCAGATTGCCTCCAATTCTGAACCCCTGGATTTCTGATGTTGCATGCCTCCTTGTCATCATATATGAAGTCATCTAATCTTGAGAGAAAATATTTAAGTTCTTTTTTTTGCCAGAAATAATAACCTTGACATTTTCCCTTTTACCCTTCACACTGAATAGCCATGTTGATTGGTGCTGCAAAAGTACATTAGATTGCTATGAACTAAAACCAGAATTGTGCCAGGCTGTAACTGATAACAATACAGGGCTGAAGCATGTTTGTATCAATTACTGGGAATTCTGGCATGAAGGGAACATGCAGTGTAGAAATGTGGGGAAACTCACTTATCCTATCTCTAATTAGATAATGACTACAGGAAAAAAAATGAAAGCAATGCATTAAACCCAGTTCTATCAGTTTTAGGATTTCTGTGTCAATACCTTGAGTGTTCATGTACTGATGCAGGGGAATCCAATTTTCTTTAACTGAGGTGATCATAGGGTTGTTTCTATGGTATTTGAATTTGCTCACTTGTGCTTCTTTGAAGCTGTGGAATTGGCTTATCCCTGCTATTTGGACAAATATTGGGTTGTCATGCAGCAATGAAAAGCAAAATGCTGTGACTGTAAACATTTTAATTGACATTTTTGTCTCCATTAAAAGCTGTTTTCTCATTACACTAGTCTAAACCTTCAGCATCTTCATGCTTTGCTTCCACTTCTATCATTGAACTGAGAATAAGATTTTCTGACAGATATCTTCTATCCTACTGCATGCATATTTTATTTTTGCTTCCACATTTGGGAAAATTTCAGGAAGTGTTGAGCTGAAAGGTACAGATTCTTCGTATTAAAATCCTGTTACGGAACTGTCATGTCCAACTAGATTAATTTAAAATCAACCTTGTGCCAACTCCACAGAATACCTCGTGTTCTTCTTGATCCTGGGACCAATTGATGCAGCTCACAATGGTGAGTGGTCAGGGTGGTGCCAGGTTCTGTGTGTTGACCTATTGTGTGGGAATTGTTCACCTCTCTTGTATGCTCTGTTATTAATAATGTTGTTGTTACTGTTCATTTCTTACCACATTGTTTCTAGTAAATTTTCCCTATCTCCACAAGTGATATTTAACTTTTGCACCTCCAATTCTTCTCTCCAGTCGTTTGCAGAGAGAGAGGGAGGGGGAGGAGGAAGTTAATGAGCAGTGCATGGTTTGGTGTGTCCTCAGGGGAACACTAAATTGGGGAAGAACACTAGATTGGGGAATACCGTTCCTAAACCGTGACAGTTTAATAGGTATTTTGGGAATAATATCTTCTGTGTCTTGGTACAAAGCCTTTGTTTATTTAGTGAGATGCTGCAAAAAAATATCAAGTCTTTCTTTTGAGGACTGGCTACTGCTTTGTACTTGCCTTATCTTGTGCTGGGATATGTTAAATTTATTTTGTCATTTATGCTTTTGTCTCATGTTCTATTCACATCAGACTGGTGGACTGTCTGAAGAATGCTTTTTTTAGAATAGAACAGAACACAATAAAATATTTTAAGTTGTAAGTGATCGATAATGCTCATCTTGTCCGACTGCTTGACCACTTCAGGGCTGATCAAAAGTTAAAGCATATTATTAAGGGCATTGCCCAAAAGCCTCTTCAACACTGACAGGCCTGGGGCATAAATCACCTCTCTAGGAAGTCTGCTCCTGTGGTTGACCACCCTCTCTGTAAAATAAAAAATGCTTCCTTTTGTCCTGTATAAACCTCCTCTGGCACAGTTTTGAACCTTTCCCGTGTGTCCTATCATTGGATACCAGGGAGAAGAGCTCAGCACCTTCCTCTCCCCTTCCCCTCCTCAGGAAGCTGTAAAGAGCAATGAGTTCATCACTGAGCCACCTTCTACTTAAACTACTCAAACCCAAAGTCCTTGGCTGCTCCTCAGAAGACATTCCTTCCATCTTTTTCATCAGTTTTGTTGTCCTCCTCAAATTGTGGAGCCCATTTTCCATTGTTGGAGTTCTTTGATATCTACTTTTTGTGCTAAGATGTTTGAGGATTTTTAAAAAATCTATAAGCTAACAACTGTCAGCTCCTTTTTGACAAAGGACTTCACAAGCAGCAAAAGAAGAGTTGTCCCAGTACAGATCTAACATCTACCTGAGCATCACTTAAGCTGATCATCACAACGACATACTAAGCCATGTGCTCCTGTTGTAGAGGTTGTCAAGATGGATCTGTAAGGCAGAAGTGTTTCAGGATTGTAGCTGGGCACTCCCCAAAGCAGAGTTATTTGTTAATGGGAAAAATGTCATATGTGGAATCTGTGAACCCATTTTAAGAAATATCTTGTTTTTATACAAGATTAAGTGAAAGTATTCCATCAAGCCTTTGAAACTTGGTGACTTGTTTGGAAACATAATTTCTGAGAAGTTGTCTGCCAGTAGACCTATTGAGATGACAGTTTCTAAGGTATTGTTTGGGTTGGTTTTTTTTTTTGTTAGTTCACAAATCTGATCCCTTTTTTAATCATGACTTTCTGAAGATGTTCTTTCTTATTGCAAAAGACTAGTGAACGTGAATTTCAGAAAAACACCTTGAATCCTACTATTCATTTTTCTTACTATTCTTCTCAGTCATGTTGCAGTCTTGTTTGCCAGTGAAAATACAAATTTAATACTGGGTTTCCTCATATAGGAGACTTTGTGAATATAAATGTACTGCTTTTCCTTTTGAAGTGATCTACCTTCACTTGCCATCAAATTCATTCTCTTACAGAACATGTACATTAAATGTGGTCTCTTTCCCTTCCCTGAGAGTTTGCTCTGGTTTTACTTGTCCTTAATCAGGCCATTTGTCCTGTTTTACCCAAACTCTTCTTGCTCAGTGCAAAATTCCTTTCATAATCATTCTTATAAATTACTATGGCATGAACTCCCCATGAACCCCACAAGTTGCCTCAAGCATTTCAAACAATCAGCTGTGATGCATTGGTGCAGTAGGCAGTGAAGAAAAAAAAATTGAAGCTTGATCAAATACTACCCTGCTTCATTGAGGCCATTATTTGTCACAGGGAGTTTGTCACAAAGGGGTTGGCCCAGGTATTTTTTATTATCTTGGAATACAAGAAAGATGACATATGATGTTTTCACTCAAAAACCAGGAAACACCTGACTTTCTTACTTTTTTTCTTTACTTTTTTTTTCCCTTACTGTGAGGGTGACTGAGCAGTAGCACTGTTTTCTCAGAGAGGAGACAGAGTCTCCATCCTTGACAAATGACAAAATGACATGACAACCTGTCTGAGCGAGCGGCTGGACCAGGTTTTCTCCAGAGGTCCCTTCCAAACTCGGCCATTCTGTGATCTTGTAATTTTTGCTTTCCCACCTTTCATTTGGAAGTAGATAATAAATTTTAATTTGCTTCTTCTTCTGGCTGGCATTGGGAAAATTCGATTTTGCTGATTCTTTATCTTGAAAAAAGGCCAGTCTGTACTCTAAACTAGCTATGAAGTTCCCCCTGGAAAAACCTGGAATAAATAGGGGCCTCCAGGACAGTTACCTCATCCAGAGATAGCTGTCTATAACTCTAAGACCAGAGTAAGCAAGTAGTTTAGACAATGTATGTAACTTCTGTATACCTACAAATAGGGAAGATGAATTCCACTGTTGGCTTCTGTATGGTCCTTCTCTCTTCCCTAGAGATCAGAGTGGCTCTGATCTCTTAGGAGATTTTCTGCTTTCATTAGTGTGGATATTCTGACATGAGAATATAGGGGAAAAATACCTACACATTTGGCTTTTGCGAAATCATGCTGTTTGGAGAGACAGATGAGGTCAGTCTGCAAGTGTCCAACACAACAAATGTAAATGTGTATTCATATTTGCTCTGGAGGATATGTTACTGGATTCTTTCTGTTTCCTTGCCCTGGCAGTGTGGTAGAACAGTCCCTTAGCCTTACATTTTATATTTCTGTGTTATAGAAGCACAGAAAGAGTACTAGCTGGCAGAAGATCTCATGCTCTGACTTAGTTGCTATTTATTTTGTGATGTAAGGCTGCTTTGCATCACTTGGTAAGCACATACCTGTGTTGTGTACCATGCATCAAATACCTGACATTGCAGATTGAGTAACAGGCACCAGTCTTTAAAAATGATCTGTAGTCACGGGTATTTAAATTTTGCCTGAATAGTTCCCCCTCCTTGAACACACAGCTTGAACTTTTCCCACCTGAGTGGCACATAATGGTAATGGTAAATAACACAGGCCTTACAGTACATCTCCATATAGTTAAAACTATCCTTCTGTTCCATTCCCACCCCACATAAATGGGGTTGTCGAGGATGGCAGCTCAACAGTTGGGCTACATCCCTGACTCCTGCTCATTCCTACATGCTTTCTCGGCTTCCAAGTGAAAGAGCAGAATTTATGCACTGTGTAACATGTAGTAGTCATTTTCTGTGGTGGCAACTGCAAAATAAACAACTGTTCTCACTTGGTAACCTGTACTGATTTTATTATGAAGAGTTTTGCTTTAGTGTATCATAAGTTCTTTAATTGTGAGCAATTATTCTTTTAATTATTCTCGTTCATTTAGTTTTTAATATATGTGTTTGGCTTTCTGATATCTATCATATGCTTCTTTCTGAAATTTTGCTACTTAATGTGTGATATTTAAAGAAATAAAAAAGAGATATTAACTTTTCTATAGTCTTAGGAGTGCATACTTGAAAATTTATTGTCTCTAAGCATCTCAGTTCCTGTCTTGCTTCAAAAATACATTCCTTCATTGCATGGATGCAGTAGGGTGTTGGCCACTAGGAATATGGTTTTTATCGGTGTGTGTCTCACAAGAATCATCCGCAATTTAGGTTTCATGTGCAGGGATAATAACTTTCTTATTTTTGCTAAATATCTTCCTAACATCTGTACTACCTGAACTTTCACTTTATCTACTTGTAACATGATATTCTATCTTAATTTCTTAGGCTGGTAGCATTGTGATTGTGTTATCAGAGAGCCAAAAATTTAGTTCTGTTATATTTTTGTCTCTTTATGTGCACTTCTGAAGAGGTGTTTGTGCCTTTCACACACATTGATGCCCACTGTTCATTTGCATTCTACTTCTTACTCTGTTCTGCTGCCCTGTCTTTGCATCTGGTATTAGTCTGAACTTCACAGTCCATTTATCTTTACTCTTTTGCTCTTCACTGATGTCACATACATGCAAAGATCTCTGACTCACTGATTTCTTTTTCATTATGAGGGAATTTTTCCTTGTCTGCCATTCTTTGCATAATGACTTGTCAGAATTTTTGGATGTGTTTCCATGTAAAGAGAATTTCATTATTATCTTTTATTCCCCCCTCAATAACCATAGGTCTTTGGATTTTCTTCATCTCTTCTGCTTTGTATTTGTATGTCTTCTTTGCTGAATTTTTTAGTAAATTTTCATGCTTTCCTTTCTCTGCCTTCTTAAATAGCTTTGTGACTACTTTGTTTGTATTCTTTCTTTGGATGTGAGTTTGTTCACTAACTGTGCATGTCTCTGGTTCTCTGTAGAGTTAATGGGATCTGTAAGCATTCACATTTGAGTGCCTGGATTTTTGTCCTGTCATTATTCTGTCACCAATTAGTTCAGCCTGTACAGTTTGGTAATTGCAAGAATCAGTCATCTTTGTGAAGTTTGCCATAGCTCTGACCCATTGTTCTGCATTGATGGTTCTTGATTTATGCAAAAAGGAGTCCTTCATGTAACAGGAATTTTTAATGAATTAAAATGCTCAGGAGCATTAAGATTTATCCCTGCCTGCTGGTGATGTAGTGGGATGTCACCAAAGTATAAGACACCCTTCACCCATAAAAACCATACCAATCTGCTCCTCTTGTGGTTTTTTTCCTTTCCCTGCTTTCTAGAGTAATGACAAAATCTGTTGTTTTCCTTCTTTGTTTGAGTAGTTCTATGCATTCTCTCTTTAAATGCCTATGTGCTGAGGCACTGGACTATATTGTCCCTCAACTTACTATTTTTGTTGTCTGCAAGATCACTTTGAATTTCCTGTAATTGTACATAAGTGCAAGCAAAGATAGTCAAAACAGGTCTACATTCACGTATTTTTTTTCTTCCTTCACATGTAAGGTCTTCAACACTCCCACAAAATTGAGCATTTTATCCTGAGGAAGACCCCTCCATTGTTCTGACAATGTTACTCTCACTTTTCTGTCCTCTCCATATCTTCACTCTGAGTCTGGCCTCTAGTCACTTGTTCTTTATCTCCCTGGCTATGTTTTGAATTTCTCACCATTTCGTAAGGTGGTATCTTTGCTCCGTAAGCTCCATGCCTCATGCTTATAAAATCTGTCTCACCTGTCCCTTAGCACATTTTCTGCTGGTTTGCAGGTTTGCTGATTTTAGCCAACTTTTTGCTCCTCCTCCTGAGACCTCTTCTTGCCACATCTACTTATCTTATATTTGGTCCCTAATGTAGGACTCAGAGAGATTCCTGTTCCTTCCTTGGGATCTGGCACATATGATGAAAATGATGCGGCAAAGAAGGTGTTGCTTTATCCCTGGAAAAAGTGGAACAGCAGTTTTACCTGTTGAACCTATGTAACCTCTACTATACACATAGAAAATGGGATCAATCCCCCACCGCCAGAAGACTTGTACCAAAATCCATTTTAAATACAAATTTGCAAAGCACATTTTCCTGACACAAAGGCCTGACACATTGCCTTGTCCTTTCATAGTTTCTGCTCTTAAATGGAAATTTTAAAGAAATTATCACTGTTTTGTTTGATAACACCACTGCCCAAACATAAAAGAGGATACAAATCGATGCCAGCTTCACTGTGTATGAAATGGAATGAGAACACGAGACCGTTTTCTGAGCATTGACTCTGACTGAGAAGTTGCAGATAAAAAGGTGCTGCCTAAAGCAGGAAAAGTCTTGAAACTTCGTCCCCTGCACTATTCCTTCTGTTCTGTTCCCCTTGAAATCTTCAGCTGCTTTAAGTAAACACTTTACCTCTTAGATAACACCATTATACAGATTACCTAGGTTTTGCACTAGTGTGCAGGCTTTACAAGTTCATTCCAGGCTTATCCCAGGGTGGTTTGGTCTCCTTGATGAAGGATTCATTTGGTACAGTCAAAGAATAGAATCATAGAATGGTTTGGATTAGAAGGGACCTTCAAGATTGTCCTGTTTCTGCTTCCCTGCTGTGGAAGGGTCGCCTTCATCTAGACCAGGTTGCTCAGAGCCCCATTCAATGTGGTCTTTAATATTTCCAGAGTTTGGACATTCACAACTTCAAATTCCTATTGTCAGATGAAATTAATGGGGAATGTTTTGGGAACCGTTGCTTTCAACATTCATGAATCCCATGCTATGTGAAAGTAAGTGGCCTACTGCAAATATTCAATGACAAATAACAACTTTAGCTTGAACTTTGTAGAAGTCTGAAGGATAATGACCTGAATAGGTTTTTTATTATTTTTGTTTGCTTGTTTCTTTCCTTTGACCCCATTTTGCTTTCCTTAAGTGTATTTGACAGGGGACAGGCAGAAGAAGCTCTTTGAGGGAAGATGTTTGTTGCATCAGGCAAAATATGCTGAGACTGGGCACTGGCCTTTGGTAATGCACAACTACATCCATGTCCCTGTTTGACCTGTGCCATGGTTTGGGGAGGACCACATGCTAAATTCTTTTCCTGACCAGTAGTATGGATGAGAGTATACAGCTGTGTGTTGGGAAGGGAAAGAATAGCCACTTGAAGGTGGGTCACATTGTGCCACTTGCCATCTCAGTACCAGAGGCTAAGCTCTGGTCTGAGTTTCTTATACAGGAGAAGTCTAAATGGATCAGCTAACTGACCTCGGCAGGGGTCTGCTCCTCCTTGTCAGTCTGTTGGCTTCCATGGAGAAATGAAGTTGGCTTTAAAAGAATTGAAGCTGGACCATTATTTTCTTTAAGCTGTGACATGGATGTGGATATTCTACTTTTATATTAGTAAACCACGTGCAGTTTGGTGGACCTTCAGAAACTATGAACAGAAAAGGACCAAGAGCTGTTCAAACAGCGTGTGTCCTTCTTACATATCTCTTCATGTTTCATTTCTTTTCCCCATACTACCCTCTAGTTTTAACTTGTGTATTCTGGGCTTGCATATGTTTGTTACTTTTAATTCTACAAGAGCTTTTAGGCTCCATACCACAGTATGTGATCACATATCACATACCACAGTATGTGATAACTTGTACCAGGGAAGTTGCACTTAAGGAAAAAGTAAAAAAGCTGAAGAATTTAAAGACAGCAAAAATAAAATAAAAATTTCAAACATATCAATTCAATGCAGCTCTCCTCTCCTCTCCCTTTTCCCACCTAACTAACATTTGAAAGAGGTTCTTGATAAAATACCAGTGCTGACTGACTATTGTTATACTGTTGGTATGTTATCACAGAGTACATTGTGATAAGCCATGACAGATATGTTAAGCTGAATTTTTGTGCTGAAAAGTCACAGATAGTTATAAAGCAGTAAGTTTGAATTCCTGATATGTTGCCAGGAATCCCCCACTGCTCAGGCTGGCTGGCATGAGAGGGCATAGCTCTCAGAATCTACCTTCCAGTTGTCAGCAAATACTCACTGTGATTTTGATAGCTGCACTAGAAGGTCAGGTTTCTGTGGCTGGTATCTGTTTTGTCGCTTCTGGTCTGGGTCTGTGCTGACAATCTCTGAACATAACCTGTGGAATTTGCCAGAGAGCATTTTGTCTTCTCATCCAGGCTCACTGCCTGATTTCTCTGTTCCCAGTCCTGCATTTTCTGTTAGCTCTATGTGCTTCACAAAGCCATTCTGATAATTGCTTCTGTAGATCAACAACATGCTTGGTTCTCTTAGCCTGTCTTTGCTTTGTCTCTGCTCACCGACTGTCTATCAGGCTTTTTTAATTCAGAACAAAACTGATCTCCAGTGGTCTCGTAACCCTCTGTCTCTCTTCTAAGCACAGGGTTGCCTTCATGTTTCTTCCTGCACAGAAAACCTGCTGGTATTCAAACTGGAAAAACTGGGACAGCATTTGTAATAAGCACAAAGCATGGATCAGAGACGCCTATCCACTTCCACGTGGGCAGAAAAGAGAATGGAAGATGAAGAGCAAATAGTTCTTTGTCACCATATTCAACCAAGCAGAATTGTCCCTTTCATGCCTGATAGATGGAAATTAAAGACTGTAATGGTAGTTGTTAAAATTTGAGAGAACACATGAGTACAGGACTTATAATTACTGAAATGAGGGCTGAAAATGAGAAGGATCAGTATGTAGTTTAGCTGAGGAATGATGCAAGTGGAAAATAGAAGGATGAAACTAGGTGGGTGGTGGTGCGGATGCAGGAAAGAGAAATACTCTAAAGATCAATAATTCAAAAATAACTATTTGGCTGAAAATTTGTCTAAATCTATTTGATTTTCTCCAGCTATAATAAGAATCCCACATAGTTGGAGTAAGGATGTTGTGCAGAAACAGTTTCAACATTTTCCCTGAGGTTCTGCAAGTGATTTTGAAAACTTCCAAAAGAGAGATAGCCTGGAATATTAGGTAAGGTACTAGATACAGACAAGATTTCCAGATTTCTGATACTTGATTTTTTAAGCTTCCAAGATTTTTATAGGTTTTTGGGTCAGATCTCTAAGATGGTCTACTACCGAAGACAACCTTTGTTTGCTGCTGCCTTTTCCTAAAAAACAATAAGCCCTACAAGCTCTTTTGAAAATCTGTCTATAAATCAATGTGGAAGAAGAGATTGAAAAGCGGGGAAGGTCCAGATCTACATATAACATCAGATGCATGTTGTAATTTTCTTTGGCAATATGGCACTTGAGAAGTTTCTGACTTCTCAATCACTCCAGAATGGCTTATGGCCCACAACAGTAAAATAGTAGAGGAGTCACCGTGTAGGAAGTCATAAACCTTATTGTAATATATTATACACAGATGTATCTCCTACTCAATGCCTTCTTTAATTTACTGGCTGTTATGTAGGACAAATGTTTCTTGTGCAAAAGATAATTTTAAAACCAAAAGGAGAATTGTTTACTTACAATGGTCTGCAAAAGCACAGGAAGGCTTTATTGTTTTTTAGGAAAGGGCAGCACCAAATAAAGGTGTCACAGATATAAAAATAAACTAATGGAAGACTGCATACAAAGTAAATAGCCAGAATAAATTATTTTTTAGGCATTCATAGTTGAATTATGTCATGCATGTTAGTCCCCTTTTCCTCACTTGGAATCGAAGCAAAAATTCAAGATGTCAGAGTAGAATTACTTTTTGAGGTACTAATTCAAGGCCACCCTATGACAATGGATCTGTTTTTGTGCTTTCAGTGTAGATGCTTATGCCATCTTATTTCTACAACCCAGTAGAACTTTCTTCCTTGACACCTAATATAAAGCAAAAAGAGTTAAGTAACTTCTGTAACACCAAAATCCCCAAATGTGTGATTGGTCAGAGGAGTATAAATACAACCAGCTGTGTACGTCACATACATTTTCTGTTCCTGATTCAGGGTGGGAAATCCCAGCAAACTTGCTGGAGTTCTGTGTGGGTGGGTTCTGCACACTCTCACTGCGCCCTATCTGAAGCCAGCGTTTGCTGGTGGTAAAATTAGGTTAGAATAGTGACACATAGATATAGGGCAGTACAGAGAAACAAGCTGTGAAAATGTAGTTAATTCCTCTTATGTAGCTGTTCCTGCAGAACAAAACCATGCAGACAAAACCTGTGTGTAAGTGATCTAGAGTAGTGATTTTCAACCATCTTCGGTGAGCAGTAAAATTCCTGGTATGGAGTGGACCTCTATATCATAAGCTGATTAACCTTTCCTAATAATCTTTAGGACCCTACAGACCAGGGATGATGCTTCAGATCACAGAGGGAAGAAATTTCTTAAGCAGAGACATATAGACATTTCTTTTCTGTATTTTTGCAACCTGTTCCACAGAGCATCAATCTGCTGGCCCTTCTTATCACAAGATAAAAACAACCCTTCCTGAAATAAGGTAGGGGAAATTTGCATAACAGCAATTCTTTCTAAATTTTAATTTTCCTCACAGAATTGATTTTCATTTTCTAGAGAGACAGAGAGTTCTGTAAGTCAAGTAGATCTTGTACATCCTCATGAAATTCTATTCTGCCTCATTATTTTACAGACAAAATTGCCCATTGGCTTCACAGTGGGTTTGTGTCATGCCATTTCTTTAGAAACGTTAAGAATGTAGATGCAACAGGAGAGAAGCAGAAGTAGGTCCTAAAAGTGGATTTCTCTGTGGATTGTGTAGTTGGATGAAAATATGTAGTATCTAAGAACTGCAGCATTTTAGTTGGCAGCTGAGTTTTCTCTGTGGTTAAAATCTCTGTCTTGCAGTATGGCAGGGTAAATCCTCAATAACCTGGGCAGCCTTCTAAGGTAGAACCTCGTAAGAGTACTTGATGGTTTCGATGTAAAGCAGTCTTTGTAGTACATCTGGACCTGCTCTGGCACCTCAGTGGTCATGATGTCCTCTGTTGGATCATCTAAAATACCTAGGCATTTTCTGCTTACTTTTTAATGGATTTCATATAGGAAGGACAATGTGGAGGTGTTTATTTTATGATGCAGTCATGTTCCATTAGGGTTTTTTTTATGTGTGGTAGATTGTTTTCAGATGTAAAAGCTGAAAATATTGAAAGATATTTGGTAATTTCCCATGTTCCTCAAATAGCCTAGCCAGAAATTCACCAGAATTTTCTGCAAAATTTCTGGGGCTCAGAGAATACGCAAATATTTCTTTAGTTTTGCAATGCATGAAAAAATAATTAACTGAAATAAAAAGAAAAATACATTTCATTTAAATGACACATCTTTTATCTATACTACTGTTTTCAAGGTTATATGTACGCTTGGTGAGAGATGAAACTGCAAATGCACTGTCACAAAAGGCTTATAGACTGCCACGCTTTTTTGCTGTGTTTGTACAGATTTGTCATAAAGTCAGCAGGTTCAGGAAGCTTTGGGCCCTGGCACAGTTGCTGATGGGGAGAGGCAAGGCAGAGCAAGGGAGGGAAGGACTTGTGCTAGTTGAAGCTGGGGAAGGAGGAAGGATTGTGACAGTCTGGAAAGGCAAAGGCAAGTAAGGGATAGAGGATGTAATGGGAGAAGGAAGGAGATGGAGGAGGACTGAGAAAGGAGTGTAATAATTTGTGAGGGGTGTCAGGAAATGAAGCAAGAACAGATGGCAGAATGCAAATGAGAGAGAGAAGACAGCAGCACCTCTTGGGCTCAGCTGCAAAGAGGTTGAAACTGACACCTCTGTTTAATATAATCCTCTATTTGACTCTGGCTTTGAGAGCAGGGGTATCTGGAATGTGGGTTATGGAATGATTTGGAAGGTGTCTTTCTATGTGGCAATTGCTATCTCTTGTACAGCAGCTGGTTTGAGCCCTGCAGCCCAGCCAGAATGAGCTATGCAAATAGATGAGAAATGAAGGAACTACTCCTCCTCTCTATCTGTCTCACACCCTCTCTGGATCATCTAGCCCAAGTACTGACATCCTGTTGGGGGTTTCAACATCTTGCCAAGAATGCCTAGGAAGCAGAAGGGCACTGGAATCATAAATCTAGAAGTCTTGCAAAGCAAATCCTGTGGTGACATACGTAAAATCTATATTCTACAGAGAGCTCTATAAACTGAAATCCTCCATTTTGTCTCCTACTAGAGAAAGTACATATGCCTTAAAAATCATGGAGAAAGGACATCATTATTTATTAAATTCTGTGAGATGAAGGCCTAATGAACTCTATTGACTTAATCACCATCTCTTTTCACTGCATTTTTTCATGAGTAGCTTTTTTATAGATTGGGTCTACAGTAAAGCATGTACACGATTTCTATTTTCAGAATGTTTTTATAGTTTGATTCCTGTAGTGGAAAAATTACAGATCACTGAAGCTGATTTCAGTTCAGTCAAAACTGGCTCACTTTGCAAAGAACTGAGCACACTGTTATCTTTCACTAAAAGGTTATAGTTCTTTGGTACCAGTGCCAAAATTTGCATGAGGTATAGTGTCTTAAAATACACAACATGCCTGTCCCTCAAATTGCTGTAAAAGAAATACTGTGCTTGCTCGGTGATTATGCAAAGTGAATCTTGCCCTGTTTTGAACTTTGAGTCAAAGGACATAAATATTTTGAAAGGAGCTATTGGCTTACAAATGTGACTCCAGCTGAGACTTTTTAAACATCAAAGAGATGTGTTGATGGAGATCAGTAAGAATTTATAAAGCCATATGACTTGGAACATATCAGTCAGAGATGAAAAAAAGACTGAAGTCCTGTGATCCTTACTTTCCCATAGTAAGTTGCATTTTCCTGGGGGTGCTCAACTCCTATTAATGCCAAAACAGTACCATAAATGTTCATCTTCA
The DNA here is from genome assembly GCA_035582745.1 of Loriotus luctuosus. Taxonomy (NCBI): domain Eukaryota; kingdom Metazoa; phylum Chordata; class Aves; order Passeriformes; family Thraupidae; genus Loriotus; species Loriotus luctuosus. Next base: position 76,938,868 of record JAWWEY010000115.1, on the reverse strand, counting down.
TATCTGTATAATACAAAATAATTCTCAGACAGACATGACTCATTGACAATTTCTTTCCTTATGATATAAGGTTCAGAAAATACCATTTATCACACTTCAGACATCACCAAAATTTCCAAGGCGCTGCAGTTATTAGGCATTGGAATAACGCTTATTGGGACAGCAAGGTCAGGTAAAATAGATCAGGATGGTACACCTGCGTGTAAGTAAGTGTACTTCATCAGAGGTGTTGGGGAAAGTTTAATCCATTCTTTATCTTACTGAAGAGAACAGGGGAAGGAGGAGATGTAGTGTGCAAGGAACAGTTTCACATGGAGATACAATTCAGCCTTTCACTGGATGGCAGTAGCAGTAACCACCATGTGACCTTTCTGAGAAAAGAACCTTTCAGAGTGTTTTATTTTAACTTTTGTATGTGCTTAAAAAAGATTTAAGTTTTTTTTTGTTTAGTGGAAAATCACTACCCCATATTAGTTCTTCATGATATATTGAATATATCTTTTACTGACAAAAAATCAAATGTAGAAAAACTGTGCATCATATCCTGATTTCATGTATTGGTGCCTGTACAAAAGAAGAGGCAGCAGAAAAGGGAACTCCTCTTTCCCACCACATAATGTTTGTACCTCCTCTAATTAAACTTGGCAGTCAGTGGTTCTATAACTCATTTTCAGGCTTTTAAGATCAATTATTCCTCACATTAATTGGCAAAAGAGCTTGTACTCCTTTTTTCCAGGAAAGGATTGCATCCTTTTATCTTTTACCTTAAAAATTGCTGGCCCTGGACCTTTAATTTGGCATGGCTTGTGTCTGCAATGCAGCCATTCCAGTGGTATCAGAGTCAGCCTTCTCAAGTGAAAGAAATGCATCATGTTAGGAAATCTATGGTGGGCCTCAATCTGATTTCTTCACGGAGGAAATCTGTAAGTAACCAAGTTTGTGTACGTGCCATCTGAACTTCACAGCAGGATTTTCTGTGCAATTTCCTGTTAATGCCGTCTTTTCCTTCCAAAACTGAAGGTAACCATCTCTACAGTCTTCTTCACTGGTCTTGTCCTGAATTTTCAAAAAAGGGCAAGCAAGCAGAATGTCTTTCAAAAACTAAAGGGGGGTTAAAAAGTTCCCAAAATCTACCTATAGTAATTTCAGGGAGAAAAAAAAATAAATTAAAAAGCAAGCCTTTCAGATTATTTTTGTCATTATTTGTTTCTTGGAAGTCTCAAGTCCTGATTTAAGTATCTCCTGTGTTCCTAGTTCTTGGTCAATTTCTAAGCCTATACTTGTAAAGAAAAGAACACATATGTAAATTCCCATTCAAGAAAAAATACATTTTTCCCGCCTATATTTCAAATGTTTTGAAATGAAAAGGTCTCAGCTTCTTGACAGACTTTCTTCCAGCTGTCAGAAAGAGCTCCTAATTTAGGTCAAATGTGTAGATTGCCCAAATGTTCATCTCAGGTTGTCAACCTCCTTCTTCAGTTCTGAAGGTAGTGTGAAAACTCAGTCATTTTCTAAGTCTTTGGAAACCTAGTGGATGACCCAGTGGATAACTGCAAGGAAACCATTTGGATCACATAGTGAAATGACAATTAAGGGAACAAAAAGCTATACTCTACATATTTCTATGTAAGAATAACGAAACCTTAGGCATACTGAGTGAATGCCTTAACATTCACTGTTAATCCAAAGAGATCATTGTTAAAAATCTGTTCCTCAAATTAGACTTCAAAATTATTTGCATAGTCTGGCTCTGATATCAGCCATGGTTACTGATAAGCGACATATATTGGCATCATAGTCCTCATGATTACATTTGTTGATTATGGTTTGAATGAACCTGAGAAGGATTTTCCAGTGTGCTTCAGCTTCTGAGCTGCGCTGAAAGCTAACCCCTGAGAGGTTAGCTGTCTAAAAGGCAGATCTAGAACAAGAGACCTTCTGCCTCCATTTTAAATCTTATTTCTAGTACTTCCCCTTTAACTCCTTTCCATATTTAGATTTTGCCTCAGCATGCCAGAAGCTATATATTGGACAAGGATAAGGAATCAGAAAGATACATTGAGCAGAGCACTCCCACGCCAGCGCTCTGCAAGAATTTCTCTGGATGATGTTTCTGTGCAACATACATAGTCTGATCTTGTAGAAATGGCTGTTTCTATGTGTCTTGTTTATTACTAAAGGGAGCACCAGAGCCACCACAGTCATGTGATGCATATTCACTTTATAATTACTGATTTCTCTTTCTCTCACCTTACAGTCAGGCTTCATTTTTCTAGTAGTGGGAAAATAAAAGTTTCTTATGAGAGATGATGCTATGATTTTGGAGGCTAGTTTTTTTCCTGGCATCTGACAAATTCTGTATTCAAAAGGGTTCAGAATTGGGAAAGTTAGCCAGCAAAGTTTTAAAATATGTTTTATAAGAACAGATTAAAAGGAGCACAGGGAATTAATGAGTCTGCTGCACTCCCTGTTTCTCTGACACCTGAGAGGCTTCACACTGTGTGCTTCCTTCTAATATTATGTTCCTTTAAAAATAATTCTCCTATTTGCATTAATTTCTGTCTTTGGCAGTCATTTAATTTTCTTTAGTCTTCATTACTTTCAGTGAAAATGCAAGAAAGAGTATTTATTAGTGTTTCTTCCTCCTTTGTTCTAATGTTTTGGTCAATCTTTTTCATCTGAGAGCTGAAAGATAAAAAGATTAAAAAATTTTAATCTGGGAGTGTGCTCCATATGGCCACTTTTTACTCTGAATAGTCTTGTTCCTGTGCCTTGTGTTTTAGTTATCATATTACACTTTAGCTCTTTCAGCTAATGTTTGCAGTTTGTTATTCATATCTACCGGCACTGCGAGGACTCTGGGTTCTATTATTACTGGTGGAAGGAATTACTTTTGGGAGAAAAATCTTCTGTTCAAATTGCTTGTTCCTTTCTCTCTCTTTCCCCCTCTTTCTCACATAATTTTGTTTGATTGGAGAATTGATTTTTAGCCCTCCGTCTGAGACCTCCTGGCTCTCTTTCCTCTACCTTGACATTTACACAGATCTGAAACTGAATTTTGGCTATTACTCAAGCTATTCCCTGTGATTTCCTTCCTGTCTCTGTTTCTTGCTTTTGTTTTGTAAAAGGAAACCTTAGTTGGTGTGTGTACAAACACCTCTCTGTAATCTTTGGAAATACCCATTCCCATTTCTTTAGCTAAGATCTCCTGTAGTACGTGCCTACTGGAGAGTCCCACCCCATTTTCATCCAACACATTTATCATTTTATTTTATTACTGTAAGCTTGGGTATAGAAGTTTTACAATTAAATCCCAAATCGCTGTTTCTTAGGTTGTATTGTGATCAGTTTTTGTCTGATTCCCTCTATGTCACAGTCCATGAGAAGCCATCTGCTAAAGCAAGTAGCTGCTGAGTGTAGTTAAAGTGCTAGATCATGTCTCCTAGTTACAACTTCAAAACAGGAATCATTCAGAGTTCCAAACCCTTCTGCTCAAGGAAACAATTCTATCTACCTTACTTGTTCCTTGCTATATATGTTGAACGACCTCACCATGGTAATTTGGATTCCCCCTAAAGAATATACCAGTTGGTTCCCTTGTTTTTCATTGGGGTTTTCTCTATTTACATACAAGGACAAAGCAAAGGTCCACTGATTTGTTTTGTGCTGGGTTAAAAAAAAAGGAAGAAGAGAACATAATCATGTTTCTCTAAATTAGAATAATATCCTCCCCAGCTATCCCTGGTAGGAAATACTTTCTTAGTTCCCTATTTCAAATCTTTTGTTAACTCTTTCATTTGACTGTGCATTTTTTAATCTGTACAGTATTTTTTCCTTCCATTTGCCAGTTCTTAACTTTAACAAATGTATTTCTTTTACCCTGCAGTATTTTTCCACTTTCACCTCAGCGACCTGTATCAACTCCATTCTCTCAATTTTACACCTCCTTTATACAAAATTAATGTATTTTAAGTGAAGTTGCTTCAGCTTCTGGTCTGGCTCTATCCTCATGATGACAGCACTTGTTTAAAGTCCTTTTTATGAGAGGGCACCTGGTGGCCTCAAACTTAGCCAAGGAATCTGTGTGATGAGAGTCTGTGGGGAGAAGCTCCTACTTTTTCTTGCCTCATTAGCACAGCACAGTGAAGAAAGGTCATGCCATATACTGGTTCAATTTTAATGCTGTTAAAAAATGAAACTTAGGATGTGTCTGAGAATCTAGCTAGCTAGCAGTTACTGGTGAAATGGTGATTTTCCATCCGATTTGAGCTGGCTCTCCTGCTCAGGTCTTCAGGCTGAAGGCAGTTTATCTTCACAAAGAAACGGAAACTTTATCTTTGTTTCCCATCAACAGAAAATGTGTTCTGGTTCAAGGTAAGATATAGCTAAAATAATTTCCCTTTGTATCTAATTTAGCTCCTGAGAGGACTTACCTCTGCAGAATAGTTCCCTGCTGCTTGTTGTTTTCTAAATATGGTATTCTTACACAACATTAAGTAAGGCAATCAATGAGGTATTTTTTTGGGGGGAAGTACCTACTGAAGCTGTTTATTTGTGTTTCAATTAATAGTATTATATATACTATTATATATAATACTGCCCTTACAGTGCATCTACCTCCCCAAATATCAGTTTATAAACTGTGTTGAAGTGTTATCATTGTCACTTAATATTTCATTGCTCATTAAATCTGAAGCATGCTTACCAATGTGTAAGCGTGTTTCCAATGCCTCCAAAGAGATTCATGGGTGTATTTCTGTACTGAGGGTAAGACACAGTGTCATAGGCTGAAAATGTAAGTCTTTGGAAGTACAGCAATGATTTATGAGTTTTCATGCATGGGAGTGTAGGAAGTCTAAAGGTTTTGCACAAAAAATAATTTTGGGTTCAGTTTTTTGTTTCCTTGTAATAACCCCATAGTAGGCATGACAAGCATCGTGTAAAAATGCCCTAAAATACAGACATGGTTTGGTTTCTCTCTTGTGGTGTGTGTCTGCATGCTTCATTGATTCTTCAGAGCTGAAAGTGCTGGTTTAATTATGGTTTAGTTCAAGTCACAAGTGACATTGAGAGACATCCATTTAGACCTCTTATCCTTGGTAATGAAAGCATCACTATAGGCATTAGCAAAGGGTAACACCTTTAAATCCTCCTGTGTTCAAGCTACATAAATTTTTGCACTTATTCCTAGTATTTTCAGTAACTCACTGGTAATAATGTGTGCTGACAATTCAATAACCAGACAGAGCAAGAAGATAAACACATCCAACCCCAACCTTTTTATGATTCCTGATGTCATAGCCACTTGTTGGAGTTTCAAACACCAGTGGACCAAAAATGTAAATACTTGTGGTGTGTGTACCACAGTTTTAGTAAGAGTGGAAGGATAAATGGAGAAGGGATCAGGAAATCAGTCTTTGATTTTTGCAGTTTTTTACAGTTGAGTATCTGTTTAGTTGTGATCTTCCTCAGCTAGGCATTTTTACTGAGGTACAAGGAGAAGAATAAAGAGGACTGCTCTATAATGATATTGGAAAGAGTGAAGAGAAATGCAAATTTTTTCTGGTAAAGTGAATATTTTAATAATCTTACTTTTTAATTTAAAGAAACTTCAGGTGTTTCATTACAAAGTGATTTTAATAACAATAAAAGGGAAATGGCTCTACTCAGAGTATTCTGCTATGAATATAAAGGCAAAATATTTTCAAGAACTTTCCTTCCAACCACAGACTCTTGTTCATTCTTTTTCTTGGATCTCTGCATCTCAAGCATGTGACCTTCGTAGTTGAGCATGAATGCGCAGCTACATTGTCTTTGAACAATTTATTTGACTTCAGGCTACAGTACTCATAAGCCAAGAGCTGCCAGCTCTGTGTAGCTGGGAACTCTGATTTCAAATTCAAAGGTCCTGTGTACACACAAACCTCCCCCAGCCTGGAAAATACATACACTGGTATAGCTGACTTAGTGCAAGTTTGCTCAATGGTCTTTGCTATATGCAAATTGAACCTCAGCAGTGGTCTTGAATTTTGGGTTAGTGTTGAACATATTTGTACCACAGTAGCTTGTCCGAATGCTTGGTGGAAGAAATCAGTGCTCACTTGCTTTATTGAGAATAAATCTATATGTTCTTTTACATTGTGGTAGAATTTGTTTGGATTTAAATAGCAGTATTGTTTTCTGGAAGTTAAGATAAATTATGTGCTCTTTGATAAAACAGTTGCACTGGAGATATGTCTTCTTTTCTCATACCAAGAATTTTCATGTGATTTTGTTTATGCGTTGTATGGACATAAACACAGCGTTCCAATTTAGTCTAAACAATTGGGGCCTTCATTTATGAAGAACTGTGAGAAAGTCTGACAAGAGAGGTTCAAGGGAAAGTGCATAAAATCAGCCCTGGAATCTCCCAGCATATCTAAACTTGTCAGTAATTAAATTCAGAAACTGCTGGAATCCTTTAGAAGTTGAGTAGCTGGGGAATATTTAATTTTTCTCCCTCAGCGGATTGATTACTATGGTATTTCTGTTACATGTGAAGAAATCAGCCCCTATGTAAGCCAGCCAAAATGCTCCAGGGCTTCTTTGGAAAGAAACTTTTAGTCTTGTTAATATGTGGTTTAAGAGATAGTGAGTGAGAGAGACTACATGATGGCATAATGTTTAGGTTTTGGCATTGTAAATGGAAAATCAGGTATCTGAATTTCTCCTTGCAGGGCAATGACAAGGAAACCTTAGTTGCTAAACACTTTTTACAGTTATGCCTATGAGAGGCTGGGCCTATTTTTTCTCCTTTGAACTCATGAGGCGGGATGAAGGAAAGAGCCAAATATCACTTAGCAACAGAAGACAAAAGGCAAACCAGAAAGTTGCTACTACAGGTGAACTCTCATCTAAATGTAACTGGAAAGGAAACTGTGTTCCTCATCTGAGTTATCAGCTGCAGCTCTTCCTGAGCCCAGACATGTCTTGGTTCCGATCTGCAGTAATGCCTGAATGAGAGTAAGGTTTACTAATAAAAACCTTTGTTTTTCCTTTTGTGTAATTTATCATAATTACATACATAACTTTATTTTAGAAAGCTTTACCTGAAATCTCATTCTGGTTTTGATAGGATTCAAGTGGAATTAATTCTATTGATACCAGGTATTAAAATTAAGCTTATTCTGAACGCTGTCTTTTCCTCTAATTCTTTTCCTAATAGTCACTCTTTTTTTTTCTTTCTTGAACACAAAAGACACTTTTGAGGGAAATGGAAACTATTCATGTCCATTTCTAACTCCTAATCTTTATAATATATGCAGACCTGACTTTACAGAATTAATACTTTAAATTGTCTCTAAAAGAAAATCATTCTTGAACTTTAGACTCACTGGCTGAATGCTAGCAACGTATTCTACCAAAGCATGAAAAAACCTAATTGTAACAGACAATTAAACAAATGAGCAAAAGGGGTGGGGAAAACAAGAAATGTGAAATGTCGGATCAGGATTAAAGTACACGTGCACATACACAGGTATTTTGCATAAAAGCCCTTTTCTGATTTTTGGCACTATTTTATGGGAATCCTAATTTGAAAATGAGAGGTCTTGGGAGACAGTATCAAAAGTTTACTGCTGCTTCCATCATACTTTGGATGATAGAACTATACTGATTCCAAACTGTAAAACTTAAAGGGCTAAAACCAAAAGTTCTTGCAATTGTAATTGTTGCCAACTCTTGGAGCTTTCTTGGTAACTGGTCAATGTTTAATGTTCTACTTTTAAAACCTCAGTTCCTGGAATCAGCTGACTAAATGAGTTAAGATTCCCACAATAAAACTAAAAAGGAAAATTCAAATTTTTGTAAGTATGGAAAAAAATCAAATAAATGAACTCCACTGGTATGCAAACCAGAAGGAAGGATCCAATATTTTGAAAATCATAGTATTAAAACATTCAATGCATTATATTATTTAGTGGAATATGTACAGTCATGAAACAAACAAAAAAAGAAAATATCATTTGAGTGGTTTCTTGTTCTCTTTTTTTTTCTTGTCTTTCAATGTACTTTTACACTTGTGTTCAGAGCCAGAGCATTGCAACTTTGCTATCCTACTAGAGCAGACAGTTTCAGTTATTTCTTGCAGTGCTTCTGGAGGAAGAAATGCACAGGAATGAGGAACATTATTCTAAAACCGCTGCAAAGAAAAAGAGAACAGCCTGTATTTAGCCTTCTTTCCACTTTTCCTCTATACTAACTTTGGACACAAGTCTCCTACAATGAAGGGCTTTATACATTTTAGCTGCCAATTCCAGAAGGAAATGTTGTATTATGCAATCAGTGGAATTTCACAGTAGATAGCTTTACATAAATGAAGCTCTTCTGGATAGTGAGTGTGCTGGGAGATACCTCTTGTTCTAAGGAGGAAAGATGCTGTCGCAGTGCTCCTGGCTGTTCAGATTCCTGACATTTTATTGATGTGCTCTTCTGATCCAGGGTAGGCATTAACAGGAGATACTGATCAAACTTCTGCACTGCTGGTCTGTGTTAGGTACAGTGGGGATGATGGGCTATGGGCAGGGCATGGTTGGTGCCCTCAGGCTGCAGGGACTGTGCCAGCCCTGGCTGGGTGTGGATCCACCATGCCCAGCAAGCTAACCAGAGAAGGGCTCAGAGAGCTGGGGGCCGGAGGTCACCAGGTGAAGGCACAGTGACAAGACAGGTCCTGGGGTGCAGTGGGCAGTCAGCCTGTGGTCCAGGAGCAGGGACTCTGATCGGTGGGGTACATGGATAGGTGCAGGCGTGGCCATAACACAGCTCCAGCACAGCTCAGGCAGAGGCAAAGGGCAAAAACACAGCTAAAAGCAGTTCCCAAGGGAAGGAGAGGCAGTGTCTGCTGGAGCTCCTTCTAGTTTTCTTCACAGCAGTGTTCAAAGTCAGAAGCTGTGCTCTCTCTAAGCTGGCCCTGAGCCCAGCAGTCAAAGCCTCAGGAGTAGTAGGATGTGCTTTAAGCCATGTCACTACCTGCTTGCATGATGCCATAAAAATGGAGTTCATATGAAACAAAATACCTGTAGCAGGTCAGACCAAAGTTGTGTCTAGCTCAATTTGTTATATCCACTGATAGATATCCTCTGCTAAGAGTATAAGGACAGGACGAGCATGTAGTGATGTTTCTCCAAGGACTTATCTGATCTTCCCTTGACTTCATAGAAAATTGTTAGTATTGCCAGAGTTCTTTAAGTTTTTTTTCAGCTTATTCTATCATAAATCCAAATTTCTAACATCCTTGCCTCAGTTCTAGAGTATAATATATCTCAAAATCCCTCTATTCCCCTACTGCTCTCCAAAACCATTTTTTTGGCTGGTGTTGGTCTCTGGAGAGACCTTTCAGACAAATCTGTTTATTATCAACTTCCAGGTTGTCTGACCAGGTGGCAGGGGGAAAAGGAATTTTTCCCCTTGAATATCCTGAAAAAGTTGAGCTAGACGTACAGATAGTAGTTTTTGAGGGATTTCCCTCATATGAATTTAACTAATATTCTCTTCAAGACAGGTAAACTCTGGGTCCACAAACTGTTCTGTCAAGGAATTCCAATAGCTAACAACACCTACCTCTGTGTTGAAGTGTGCTCCTTCAATGTTCTCAATGACATTTAGTACTTGAGTTAAACAAAATATGGATGGTTGATCTCCATGTTTCTTCTTCCTGCTGCCTATGGTTTTAGAGACCCTTATCTTAATTCCCCAGGATTCCCTCTGAGCCAGATGAGAGTCTTACTCTACTTACTTATCACCTCTACTGAAGCCCTTTCACATTTCTAATTATCTTTTCAAGTATTTATTCTCGTTCTTCTGTGTCCTTTTTAAAATGCAGAGACAGAATTACAGAGCTTAATATGAGGGAACCCTGATTCCTTACAGTGGAATGTTTTGTTCTCAGTTTTGTTCTTAATAATCAGCTCAGAGCCCATGATTTCGTATACAAATTTAGGATTTCTCTTGCCCTTATGCATTCTTTTTCATTTATCCCTAGTGAATTAAAACTGTCTTTTTATTATGCAGTGTGCAAAGCACCTCTGCACTCTTTCACCCCCATGCTTGCCTATTCCTGCTCAGTTCATATCATTAGCAGATGTTTTCAACTTGTTGCTCACATTCTTTCTGGTTGATCCTCACTGTATGGAGCAGCATCAACATACGATTTTTCTCAATCTTAATGATCTTATTCTGTTCTATTTTTATTCTGTTTTGTGTTTCCTGACTTTTAATGAGGTATTCACAATGCAATGCCTCAACTAATTAGTTTTCTGAAAATGTGCTGAAGGGACACTCTTAAAAAGCACCTTTAGAAAGCCAGGTAGTTTATATCAGCTGAATGTACTTGCTGACCCCATGAAAAACTCCCATAAATTTGCTAGGCAGAACCATGGTGAAAACACTTGCTATTTTTTTCCCAAATATATAGTCTTTCTCCACATGTCTACTAATTCTGTTATTCACAATAATTTCTTCTAATTTTCCAACCATAGATATGGCCAGAGTTAGAAGTCTGCAGCTCCCTTGTAAATATTCTTTAAAAAATTGGCATCCTATTTTCCACTTCTCCCTCCTCAGATGAAAGGAGTAATAGAAGAGAGATTACAAAATGATATTTTTCCCAGCACTTTGCTTGAGTTCCTTTATAATTTTGGAGTTAATATCATCTCAGTTTTGATCGTTTATAACAGTTTATTTTTTGGATTACTCTGTTTAAGCTTCTCCTGTTGTCCCTTACTTAAGATACACCCTTTAACTTGCTTTAAAAAAGTGGTGACGTCTCCATTTGTTTCTACAGCCAGCCATTCTTTTGGTTCTATTTGAAATTTATTTGGGGAGAAATTTTGCCAGATGGTAAAAACTGTCTACTTTCAAATTAGATAAAGGAAAAAATCTTTGAAATTTCTCTTCCAGATTATGGCTTGACACTAAATCACAGAGTGGGTAACATGTTAACCTGTTTCTGCTCAATAGTCTAAATTTTGTGTTTAACCCTTTGTGCATCCTATACAAGACATAAAGCTTGCTGTTGCACTTTATACAATCAGGTAATATAAGAGTTCAATAATCTTACTTGTGGCAGCTATACTGGAAGGCAATTAATTTTCATTAATAATACTCTTACCATACCTAAAGCCTTATTACATTGTAAGAATAGACTATGATATTTTGCATTTATGTCAATAACAGTTGTTCACACAAATATACAGATTAGGAAGTTGTAGAATTGTTGACTAGAAAGGCAGCATTCTGCCTCTAAAAAGCCTTGACTAAAACATGAACAACTGGTGGGCAAAAGAGCATTATAAAAATAGTAATTTGCTTTAGTTTTTTGCACTAAATCAGTGAGTGGCATTCAGTCCTTTTCTGTCTGTAACATGAAAAAATTATTATCATTGTTTTCCCCTTGGCTGTCTCAGATCCTCTTGTGGATGCAAAAAGATCTTTTAACAGGATCTGTATCAGAATGGAAATGAAACTACCTTGTGCCCAAGTGTGCTGCTAAATCATGGAAATTGCTGCTCATTCTCTGTCATCTAGAGATACCCAAAAAGACCCAGCTTGTGAAGCATCACATAAAGGTTGATGTTTTCTGTACAGGCAGCAGGGACAGACATTCCTGGCTTCATTTGTGCACAGCAGGAGGAATTTCCAGTTTGCTGATTTTTTTGTTACGGCATAATGCACTACTAGTGACAGCCATACTGAGCTGGGGACTCCCAGTCACAGCCATTCATTTCCCACTTTTTGTCTTCATTCTTTTACTTTTTGATGTCTTTCACAGAGGCCAAAAGTTTTTCATTTTCTAGCATTTTTGGAGACTGTGCTCACAGTTATTAATGACCTGGACTTAAAAAAACCCAAACAACCACCTCTATCAAAAGGTATGGACAGCAAATTCTTAAGGGGTAAAATACCAACAATCCAGCTGTGAGATTGGATAGATTTGGGTCTGATTCTTCCTGCACCCTGAGTTCAGTAATAAGTATGTTCTGTTAATAGCTGCACAAATTGCTGGGTTAGTTAGCTTTGAAGGGAGGCTGATGTCAGATTTTAAAACAGATGTAGCAGCAGCAGCAGTGCTTCATTCCTCACATTCCTTGTCATCATAGCCATCTCCAACCTGGAGGGCTGATGGGACTACTTAGCTGCTGCTCTCATTAGAGTTGGCATGCAGCTGGCAGAGGAGGAGAAAAAAATTGACTTTCTGGTTTGCTTGCTTACTTTGTATCCCCCATCCATCTGCAGCGTTCTCCCCTAATTTCTCCCTCAGATACTGAGATTTTTTTTGCTGTTTCTCTTCTTCATTGAGCTCTTCTGTATTTGTTGAGATTATCAAATGATTGGTTGTGTTCAGTCTTAACTATGTAAATGTAGGAAATTAAATATGACTATCTGGCACTTGTAAGACTTTCCTGCAAAAGGATTCCTGCAAGTTTTGGAGTACTGGTTGACAGTCTGGGTGGTGGCATGCATCATACCCCATAAGTAAGTAATTGAATTTGCAAAGTATACTTTACAAGAATTATTTGCATTGCATTTAAAGCAATATTTGCAAAATTTGTATACTGTGGAAGTAAGATAATTAAGAAAAAAGAACAAAAAATAATTTTAAGAATATAGTCTATGCACATATATGATATAGCAGATGTTTCAATTATTAATCACTTGGAATTTTGCTCCTCGTGCCTCGATGCATGACGTGGTGAGGAAGTGGCCATATTTTTTTTCTTTTATCACTATATTCAATGGATTATGTTTGCTGTACATTCAGAGCTAAGCCTGTTCTGAGCAAACAATTACTAATTTCTGTCTGGGCTCTGGTCCTGATAACAACATTTCTGTGTACCTCACAAATATTATCTAAGATACTGTCCCACAGCCTGTGGAAGGTCGAGGCATACGACTGCTGCTTTACAGGTAGAGTGTTAAGCTGCAGAGGGCTAAAGATCGTATGTGTGCAATATTGGGACTGCTCTGAATGCAGCTGGAGCTGGTCAGGGAGCCTCACGTTGGTTGCAGGGGCAGCTCCTGGGGGTTGAAGGAGCTGCTGTGTTCACTCAGTGCCCTGCAGCCCAGGAGGGGCCTGTGCAAGTGCTTTGCTAAATGCCCTGTACAGCCCCAGCCCCAGCAGCATCATGGCTCGGGCAGTCAGAAGTAGGTAAGTATAAATACCACGCTGAGTGAAGAAACTTGAATTGCTTTATGGCATGGAACTGGTCTTCAAACCAAAGATGTGCTCAACACCTTTCAGGACTATGTACAGGGCAGACTGGCACAGGGCTGCTTGAGTGGTGGAATGTGGAGTCAGAGAGAGAAAACTGCAACAAGAACAACAACACCACCACATGCCCCAAGGGAAAACATAAAGAAAAAAACCCAGATGCACAGAAGGCCAAGCACAGCCTTGGAGCAGTCCCCTGAGAGAGGTCCCCTCGGTAGAGAAACTTTTGGCTGGAAGGATTGGAGCTGTGAGCAGAGAGAGGATCTGTAGCTCTTTGATTTTTCTGGTGTTGAAGGAAGCAGGATATTGCACATTCCTGTGCTGTGTCTGGCCTGCATCAAAGACACCTGACCCCCACACACACATCTTCCTTTTGAAGGGGCAGTTTTCAGACTCCTGGTACTGTTTTATCTGGTTTGACTGAGATGCTTAGGTTTGAAAACCTAACATGTTCAGTCATGCTCACACCAACCTCAATTATGCACAGGGAATACTGAACACTCTTCCAAATTGGATTTTCTTAGACTCAACCAACATTCAAAATAGGTTTTGGATGCAGTTGAACTGATGCTGCTTTCCAGATTTCTTTTTGTGGTTTTTTTTTCCCCCAAAATTCACTCATAAGGAAATATGCTTGCCTGGTAAGGCTAGATCCTCTAGAGATCTATCATGAATCTTATCCCACCCACAGTAATGGAAAAAGACTGTTTTTCTATTGGTGTGAACAGTCACCAGAGGTGGGAAATCTTCAGAATTTGCAGTTACTGGGTTACTTCACAGGTCAGTCATGGCTCTGACTTTCTTCTTTTTTCTAAACTTTGAAGAAAACCTTTAAAAGAACAGCTGATTGGTCCATGTGGGTCTGGAGGTGTACAGAATTTTTGCTTATGCAGTTAATTAAGAACTCACCCCACTTTTTTTACCTTCTTCAAATACACTTGGATACCTCAATTTTCACTTCCTTTATGAGTTTACATCATTTTGCCCATGAGGGTTGACTATATTGCTTCCCATTCCTTTCTTTCTTCCTTTCTGTCCCTGCAAAGCAGCCTTTGTTGTGCTGTCCTTGGATACCTCACATGTGCAGTTTGTTTGATTAAGGTATTCTTTTGAAGTTTGATTTGGAACAGAGCATGCACATTGTCCTTGAAGCGGTGTCAAGCAGGTAATCTGGTTTCTCACTGCCTGATGGTTAGGCAGTTTTACTTTTCAAACCACACCAGCTCTGGCAGTCTTAGGAATCCCTTGCATACCAGGAAAATACAAGTTCTAAAAGACATGCCCAGGCACATTTGCTCAAATATGTGCTGTATATAAGGTATGTGTACCCTTAGCTTTTAGTGAAAGTTGTTTCCAAACAACAGAAGGCACCTTCAGTTTATTTACTAGTGGAATTTGAAATGATGTTGTTTCACTGCAGAAAATAGCAGTGTAGTTGCATCTGATTGAGAAATAGAACCTCTTTCTCTGAAAAAACTATTTCCCTGTGTTTATTTCTAGAGATGAACTACTCGTTTAAGAGGAAAAATACCACTTTTAAGCCTCACAAGGTCAAAAAAGAGAAATTGAGATTCATATAATCTTATCTTTTGCTGTTGGGTTATTTGGGCTTTTAGGACTTGATTCATCTACAAAATAAGTTTGAATGTTTTATAGTCTCAGGTGGAAGCTTACATCTGTGTTGTTAAGGGGTCAAATTTCTTATTCTGATTAAACTATCAATGAAAATTAAAAAGATGTAGAGATGTTCATTTTAAAATGTGACCCATTAGAAAAGATCAGATGTCCATTTGGTGGAATGTTACATTTAGTGCTAACAAAAAATTCAGAAATGTCTATATGCTAAACCAGATTTCTTTAACCCTGTTGAGTGAAACCTGAGGGTTTCAGGTTGTTTTTTTTTTTTTTTCAAGTCTGTAAACAAAATCTAATGGGGCGTATCATTATAATGCCTTTTTAAACAAGAGTGAAAATTCTACTTGAGAGACCTCAAAACAGATTCTTAAGACCAGAATTTATAAATATAATCTAAGGCACTATATTACATGGATTCTGTTCCACTCCATAATGTAATGTACCCTCATACAATTTAGATAGTCCCAACAAAATCAATAACACTACCTGACATCATTATTTCTTTCCTATATTCCATTCCCTATGTTCAGGTGCATCTCAGCTATATTTGATTAATTTTTTAGCACCAAGCACTAATGAAGAGGACTTTCTTCTGCCTAAATTAAGAAGGTGAAAAAGGAAATTTTGATCAGAATTTAAAGGACCTCTATTTTCCATCAATAGCTATGGTTATCAACTGATTTGAAATTCGTTTAACTTTTTGGTGAAAGAAAGAATGCAGGTAAAAAGATTAATCTTAATAATAATCTGCTCCCACTTCAAGCAGTTTGGTATATTTACAGTATCTCTGCCTATAGATGGCAATATCATGAATGACAATAACTCATATTTTCTTATTCAATTTGCACAATCATTTCAATTCTCAGACTGCAATTTTTTTCTACTATTACTTTTGAGTAAAAAAGGTGTTAGATTTGTTTAATAAATAAATTTGTCATAAACAATAAAAAAGAAAATGTTTTTAAATGCTTTTTTCTTGTTTTCCTCTGCCTTGAGACTTTGATTATATGATTTCTTCCTACACTACAGCATCACCTTCCTTGTTCATTAAAATTTTAAGCTAAAGCAGTGAAAAATATTGATTTTTTCCCCCCTTTTCTTGTGAGTAGGATTCTTCATTTCAATGCAGCTTTAGGGAATTAAATATGGATTTGAAAGAGATGTCCAGCTGCTCATGCCATTTGGCAGAAGCTGTCTGAACTGTGAAAGTGGGGAAGAAATGCAGTCATCTCGAGCTGTTCCAGCCTCTTCTAGACTAGACAACTCCATCCATTATGAATCCCCTGGGCCAGATCCTCACTGAGGTAAATTGGCACTGTTTCCTTAGGCTCATTGCTTCTGTGCTGACTTACACCAGCTGGGCCCTAGATTATATTCTCATTAAGTGGACAAAAGTAGCCAAAGCATGTCTGCAGGACACAGGATTGAAATACATTTCTGTAAGTACTGTCTTGCTCTAGTAGCAGCACTAATGTGATGGAGGCCCCTGATAGCCTCTGCAGAGCTGCTCTCAGGGGAAAGGGACTGAGGGTAATGTATCCACAGCTGTGAGCTGCTGTCCCTTTGGACAACGGGGAAGTAGCTGTGCCAAATGAAGCAGAGGAACTATGAGCTGTGCCGGCGCATCCTGGATCAGCAGCCCCAGTGCCCACATTGCTGTGCTACACACTCTTTCTTGATATCTTTCTTTCCTGCCTCCCTTACCACCGGATCCAGGTCTCACACAGGACAATTCCTCTTTTCCCACATGTCCATTGAAGAAATGGTGGAAAGGGGATAGTGCTTTCCAAGGTGTTAGACTGCATGTGAAGGTTTGATGTGTCTCTCTCGTCTTCTCAAAACCAACAAAAGAAGCACTGAACAGTCTTCTAATGGAGAGTGGAATAAATAGGTTGGCACCTAATCTATATTAAATAGTAATAAGTTCCTAGACAAAGTTCTAATATACCACCGAGGCAGGCTGTCAAATGGATGCGAACAGTCTGGAAGAGTTAGCAAGGTGTCTGCTTCTGCCAGATTTAAAATAATCTCATTGGCTTCACAAGCCTTGGTCATTCTGGGTCCTGTACATGGTCCATGTAGACAAGAGTGTGCAGTCATGATTGTTTTAGAGCCTTGACACCCCCTTCAACTAGAGAATTGTGATGTTTCTGAACCTGAAAATCTGGAAAAACAGTGGATCAATCAAATGGTATGATGTTGCTAACACGTGTTGCATTTAGGTGGGTAATGACAGTGTACTTGATGCACACACATGTAGGATTCTATTTATTAATAACCTAAAATTAATGAATGCTCTCTTAAGAAAATGAAAAGAAATTATTCACAAGTGGCACAAAAGCCTACTAAGGAGAAGTTTAAAAGATTTTCATTGCCAGGGGAAAAAAATGACAGCGTTTATAAATGCTGCCTGATTTTATTGGCCGATGGCTCAAAACGCTACCAGCATGTTGTGCTTTTTATTTGCTGAGTGGCCATTTTGAGCTTGTCTCTGCTGACTGTATTGGGCTTGGTTTCAAATCTCTCTTAATCCTGCAATGAACCTTTAATAAAGCTGGATTGACTTTAAATCATTACTTTGAAGCATTAATTAAAATAAAACAGGAGGGACCAAAAGATCAAATGATCCATTGTGGTAGTGATGGTAGTGGTTTTTAAATCAAAGCTCTCTTCTCCACCCCTCTCCAGAAAAAAGTAAGCCTTTGAAGGCTGCAGCTGTAGGACTTCCAACATGGTTTTAAGCTGGCCTAAGGTTTTAATTACTTTCGCTGTTTTGGGTTGGCGTTTTCTATATTTTTGAACTGTTTAGGACACTTATTTTTAACCTTCCTTTCAGAAAAGTAGAGGTTAAAAAAGGCAAAATTTCTGTAAATAGTGTGACAGAGCATGGCAAGCCCATTCAGCCTGCTCTGCTCTGTGTTCCAAGAGTACAGTCTCTTGCAAAGGCTGGAAATGGCCTTGGAGAGTTCTGTTTTCTAAGCCAAATTGTAATAGCAAGCATATCCAGTGCTTCAGCTCTTTTTAATTTTTTTTTTTATTTTATTTCTTAGTGACCCTCCAGCAGTCTCTTTGTTGCCTTTTCTACTACTAGGTAGCAGCATGTTCTCCAGACAATAAAGCCTGTATAGTAACTGCACTCCCTGTTCTGCTCCACTGTGCCTCAAGCCTGCAGAAAGGCTCATAGACAGAAGAAAGAAATGTGATTTGAACAGAAGTGTTAGCCTCTCTCAGGGCTGATATTAATTACCTGGTATGGTTACACTTCAGGAACTAGTTCAGGGACACCTGATCCTTGTTGTCAAGGCTGCTATTTCATAAGTAAATGATCTCATCAGTTGTTCTCAAAGCAATTGGTCTTTGTATTGTTTATCAATTCCTGCACTCCCTGTGTCAGGTTACAGCAGGAGCATTCCTGTACTACTTAAAAAAATACAATTAAGCTTGTGAGAAACCTATCAGCTGTGTCACAGGGAAACCTAATAATCAGTTTCTTGGGCCTTGCTTCAAGTGTTATTCACTTGCTTGAACTGAAGACTTGAAAATATTTTATAGCACTACTGAAAGGGAAGCTGAAGAAGAGTTGCGTAATTTTCTCCAGCCTCAGTTAGGTGGAAAGTCACGGATCTGTTTTCTAAGGCTTTCTCCAGGAAGGTAGTGTCAACCTGATACAAAACGTGTGACTTCAGACACAGGTAAGGTGGTACTGAGGAGGAGGAGGGTAAAGATGTTTAACTTAACAGCTGTGTGGGGTTAGGTTGCTGCTGAGCTGTGCAACCTGAAGCTGTGCAGGATTTCACTCATCCTCCATCTCCCTCCTCCCAAGGATCAGAGGCCAGGAAACCTACAAGGACAAGCTGTCAAGGCCTGTAGTGATTTCTCAGTGTTATCACAATATCAGATACCACTGAATCAAGAAGAAATTGCATCAGAACAAGTACCATGGTAAAGTGAGCTCAGATGTGGTTTAGCTTGGACCACATGCAGAATAAGTTTGCTTTTAGCCAATCCAAAGTAATGTCTCAGGAGAAACTGTGAAATGCATCCTTCTGGGATGGTCACTTCACACCAGGGAGAATCTGGGGGTAGGTAGGAGGTGAGAAAAGCTTTAACATAAAGCCAGATGTTGCTGTCATTGCAGTGAACAGAGTTTTATTGTTTTTTCTAGGAGAGTGAATCTTCTGGTTTTGTTCTCTATGGTATCTTGGATCTGGGGCTTACTGGGGGAGGAGGAAGAGGAGAGGAGTTAGACAGACAAGAAAGTACTACTCATTTACTTGGTGGAAGTACACTGCTTTTTCCACTGCATTGCTTTGCACTGGGTTGAGTAGGAGGGATGGAATTGTCAAAAATAATTATGGGAAAAAGGAAGCAGAAAACTAAAAAAAATATCCCTAAATGTTGAGAGCAGCTGCAAGCTTAAAAATATGAATTCAAAGTGAATCGCTTCTTATATAGCAACATGTTAGCTTCTCTGGTGGGCAAACTGCTCTTCTTGACACAGTCACACAGAATTAGTCATACATACTCTTGCTAGGCACCAATCTGTTAGGTCTCCTGTTACAGGAGCTAATGGCTTTTTAAGCTAATGCATACAAATATAGTTACTTAGTTAATCTCTCTCTCTTGGCTCCCTCTAGCATGTTTGAAGTGTCACCAGCCTTATGAAAACTTCCTGAAAATATTCCTGACTTTAAGTCTTGCCAGTCAAAAAGGGATGATAAGAGGATAGGAGTGTAGTGGGAGAGGGGAAGAATGATGCAAAAGGGGATTAAGCCCTCCGCACCACCACTTTCCCAGCAGATCAAAATAAAACAGCTAACCCAAAAGAAATTTTGCAGATTTATACCCATGAGAGATGTGATTCATTTCTTCATTTCAATTTGCTGTATGACATGATTTTAATTTATTTGGAAGATGTTTTTTAAAAATGCTGTCACAGTCCCAGAGTCTGTGGCAATTAATCACAGAGAAATGAAAAAAAAACCAAATAAGATCCACATTCTTTTAATAAAAAAAAAGTAAAAATCACATTTCACTTTATTTTTATTAATTTTTTATAATCTTCATTGGAAAATAATTAAGACAGTGATTTTAGCAAATTAGACATAAATCTATTATTTTTGGAAGGTAGGTGGTGAATGATGGGCAGAGAATGTGTAAGTATGAGAAGTTACTTCAAGAATGAAAGTTTGAAAATAATTAAAGGGAAGAAGAAATAAGAACAAAAATGGCTGAGTACGCATGGTATACAGAGAGCTTTCTGTGAGACTTTGCAGTGTTAATTTGGGAGGGGTTTGATTGAAATGCATATTTTTACATTTCTTGAGAATTTCCTGCTTTAATGGTGACATGAGCAAATGTAACACTTGGTCAAAACCAAGTAGCTGTTTTTTCACTGGGCCTACTCAAAATCACGTTTCTGATGGTATTTGACAGTCTATTTTTATCAACACTTTCTTCTAACTTTGTATTTATGAATAAAATCCCAGCTGGACATTGGACTGCTATTTCTCTTGCTAGCACAGATACTGTTAGTTATTCAGTGTATTGTCAAATGGGTTTTTCTTTCTTGAAAAATCTTCCAACCTAGGGATGTGCCAATACTGTAGTCATTGTAGTTAGCAAAGGCTTTTCCAAAGCAACTTAAAAGTTAGCTAGCCCAAGTACTGCTTTCAATGTTTTCATAATGCTCAACACAGTTTATGATTCCCACCTGAGAATCTTAATAAACATTTGAGCTACTTAGTACCGTTTGAGATTGATGGTGTGGCTATTTCTCTGCTTGCAGCCCCTGATATAAGTACCTTAAAACTGTCTCTGAAATGTTTTTCTGGACAGCAGGGAGTGGGGTGTAACCATTTTCTGAGTGAGAACTCATAGCCTCAATTGCTCAAGATTGCCTCTAGGTCCAACAGCAGATGGTTCAGCCACCCATGCTGGTTTATTCCCAGGTTTCTTTAAAACAGACTCAGTGAAATGACTGAATCTGGAGGAGGAGCTTATTCTTGGTGACTTTGCCTATTCCCAGCAGATCTCTTCCCTAGGAACAAAAATCAGTATTGACCCAATGCCTTTGGCTGGTCCTTAGCACGTGGGGCACCAATGGGGGTCATGGTGAAGATAGACTAGATATTAGGAAAAAAAGTTTTTTACAAGAGGGGAGGCGAAACACTAGAACATGTTGCCCAGAGAGGTGGTAGATGCTTCGTCACTGGAAACACTTGTGGTCAGGCTGGACAGGGCTCTGAGCAACCTGATCTAGTGGAAGGTGTCCCTGCTCATTGCAGGGGACATTAGACTAAGTGATCTTTTTAGGTCCCTTCTAATCCAAACTATGCTATGATTCCATGGGTGGATAGATGCTGTTGGAACACTTGACAATGCATTATAATTTCACCAATCATGGCAAAGTCTGCTGCTTCTGCATGCTGAAGACAGGTATTCATAACTGGATGAAGTGACTGTTAGAAACTCACAGCGATAGCCCCTTTCTAGAACTCTTATCACTGAAAAGCCAGCCAGACAAGCAGAGAAGGTGGTTTAGTTTGATCTAAATCTCAGCAGGTGGAAGGCTGGAGCTTTGCACATCCAGGGCTAGCCTTTATGTTCACTTCCTCTTTATACATGAACAAGGAAAAAGTTACTTTCTTAGAAGTCTCAAAGTCTTGCTCTAAAGTGGCTCCCTAAATTGAAAGATTAGAAGAAAAGAAATGAAGGACCTTAGAGTTCTTTAGGATATGAATTCTAACAGTTATGAGGAACAAAATATTTTGAAGTACAAAATGCACCTTACAGTTCCTGCACAATAAGTGTTGTTCTAGGCTTGAATACTGTCTATATAAGTAAAGAGAAGGATTTTTAATCCACTCACAATTGGTTTTGGTATCATCTTTGCATTAATCTGGTCTCTTATTTCCAACAGGAACTGAAATGATCTGTTTCTCATTTATTTACATTGTTCTTAATGTAATTATTTGGCATCAAAACACATTCAATGAAGTTGATAAAAGATTTTGCTATTTGATAAGAGAAGCTGTATTAATAGATGTTCCACTTCTGACTTTCCACAAATCTTTGAAAAGGAAGTAGACAAAACCAAAATGAGATTTGTGCCCAAAATGAGATTAAGTGCTGCTTAATAAACTTTTTGTATCATTGGCTTGGTAGAAAGTGAAAGAATAGTTTTTCTTCTGTTCCTTCCTGTTCCAAGTACTGCATGAAAAAAAATTTATTTTAGAAACTGGTTAGTTTAATGTATTCCAGAAAGCTTAGATGGAAACAATATAACATGGGCCAGTTACTACTAAAATGATTTTCAAAACCTACCAAAATCTGTCCTGAAGTTGAGCAGTTTAAGTCATTAGCAAGCTGAGCTAACACTTTCTCCACACCACCACCCACCTACTCACTCACCTAGTTTGTGTCTCTGTTCAGTGAGAGGAAAGTGTAGCAGTAAAAGGAAGACAAGGAGATTAAAACTGGCCTGATATCAGTTACTCGACCAGATGTATCTTTTGGATTAGCCCTGTGGTGCAAATAGCCAAATTTATCATGGTGTATTTTTCTCCCACGTGTTTGAAAACCTCGGTGACCAAAATACTTATTGCTGATCAACCCTGTAAGAGCCAGACATGCTGAATGGAGAGCTCTGAAAGCAGAGTCACTGGAATGAAGCAAGCAGGAGGGATTGCAGAACTGTGCCCAGAGAGATAAGCACAAATATCTTGGTTTTACGTCAAGAGCCATCTCTGTGAAATTCTTAAGTCAGTCTGATCTGTGTATCATACAGAGCCAGTACAGTAGGTTTGAAAGAAGAGAAAAAGAAGACAAAAAACATAGAAGAAAAAAAAAGGGAAAGAGGAAAAAAACCTGCAAAAGAGTTTTTATTTTCTTTGATTTCATACCTGTGAGCTTGTGCTCTTTTACTCCAGTTCTTCACCCTCTGAGCAGGGCCTGAGCACCAAGCTCTTGAATCTGATATGAGAATGTCATATATTTGGCTCTAAATTTGACTACAAGAAATCTTAAAGTGACATTGCCAAATGTTGTCTGGCCACCTGTGGGTGAAACCCAGCAAACATCTAATCTGTGGCAGCTACATGAACCCAAAGAATAAAGCTTAATAGTGTTCCTCATTTTCCCTTGAGATCCTATAGCAAGCCTGAACTGTTTTCTAAATTTCTACCTTACTCTGTTTTATGCCTGGCCTTGTGGGTGTTTTTACTGTCTGCAGGTCTCATAACCCTGAAAAATTAGGTCTATATTTATCTCCTTTAGAAAATACTCCTGCCACATTTTTCTCTATCCTTCAAGAATCCTTGCAATGACCTGTAAAAAAAGGGCAACAAATGAAAATAGTGTGATTTTTGGTTTAGTTTGTTTGTTCTAGCAAGCAATTTTCAAATACATGGCACCAAGTTAGCATAGTAGCTTTCAAACTGTAAAAATGCATCTTCAGAAACACTTGATGGCAAAGAAAACCAGCTGTCTTAAATAATGCAAATTTTTCTACATCTTGAAGCATTTAGTGCAAGTGAAAGAGCTGTCAGAAATATGGATCAGAAGACCTAGCTTTAGTTAAAATCCTTGCCTTCTAATTCTGGTTCTATTTGTTTTACAAGGATCTCTTTCTTCCCAGCTGTTGCTTAGCAGGCCATGATGCTCCAGAATGCGAATATCCGTCAATTACGCAGCATTAGTCAGCCGCTGAGCGAGCTCGCTGCAGATGATGAAAGCAGACAGGGAAGAATGAGGGACAAGGCTGCCTCCATTCACAGGTATTACTTTTTGAAGCATGAAGCAGGTGAGATGGAACTGTAATTCTGGGCTGTGTTACTGTCCATGGAAGAGGAATGTCAAGGCTTCTTCTGTGTCTATTTTTTTCCCTTTCATGTATGAAATCAAGAGCACTCTTCTGCTGCCTATGTTTATTTAGTAACCACTGATTTTTCAAGATCTTTTCAGCATCTGGAATCACCTTTATACTGTAATCCACAGTCCACTGAATTAACAAGGAAGTCTGAAGAAACCAGGATATTCATTGCCTATAAAGTCCGTGTATTTTACCTTCCCCCCATCAAATCCTTAAACCTGTGGGTTTTTACTTTCTGTAATTGTTTTTTTGTTCTTTTTTCCTGCTAAGTTGACATCCTAATGAACAGCTACATGAGATCACTTGTAGGCAGGGGCCATGTGAGCCAGTTAACCCAAGGCAAATAGAGCTGTCCTGATTTTTGCAAAGCCGCAAAGCCATCATGTGACTTGAGTACAGCTTGGGGCTGTCCCAAAACATCCTTGGATGAGTCAGGGCCATGTTTCTTGGATGATCAAATGTCTTTATTTCAGTGTGCAGCTTGCTTCTTTCACAGGATTTCAAATGTACAGTTTGCTACTTTCTCAGGAGCTGCCATGGTACATTTTTTCTCATCCATATCAACACCTGCAGCATTGCCTCTTCCATCATGCAGCCAAAGTCTCAGCTACGAGTCCCTGTGGCTGTCACAACAGGACTTCTGCAGCTCTCAACCAAAAAGATTCAACTCAGTAGAGGAGCAGCCAGAAAGAGCACAACTGATGCATTTACAAGTTTGTTTTTGGCAGTAGTCTCTTATCAAAACTAAATTGTTATTTTTTGTTTTCTTAAAGCATTTGAAAGAGGGATGTTGCTCTCCCTACTCATGCAGTGACCTGCAAGGTCCATCACAGCAGGCTGGTAAGAGGAAGAGAACTAGATCCTTTCATCAGAGAGGAAAACAGCAGCAAGGAAAATAAAAATATTTGCCCAAAGTCACATAGGAGAGAACCTGAGCATTAACAATGAGATTGTTCTTATTGTATTTTCTTGGGCAAAGCAGGAGCTTGGGAGCTTTCCAGGTAACCTAGGGTTTTTCCCCTGTTGCAGGTAAGTGCTTGGACAAAGTCTGAATATCATAGCAGATCACATCAGGCACCATTTTGTATCAGTGGCTTGATACTCTGAATTTTGAAAAATAATGATATTTTTATGGGTTCTGCTTGCAAAAAAAGAAAACAAAAAAACCTCAGGAGTTTGAATCACAGCGGGGAGAGCAAAGAGCTTGCAGTAGTAGTTCTGAGAGGTCCAAATGGCCCATTCATTTCAGCAAGATAACTCAGCTGGCTAGTAATGGTAATTTAAATGTCAAACTTGTTAGCAGTTTCATTACTAATGAAAGACCTGGCTTTACAGATAGCTTTACTGGATAACTTTCCAATAAAACCCTACTAATGGAATCAGAGTTAAACTAGCAAAAAAGTGCTAGGGCTAGCATAGTTTGCAGTGGTTCAATGTGTGGAATGAGCTATACTGACAAAAGCACTTTTGAACAATATAACTGCTTCTATGGTATCCAGCAGATTTGAAGCAATGGATTAAAACTAGGCAGTTGAAGGGGTTATAGCCCACAGCTTTGATTTATGTCCATTTCACTGCCTAGCAGCATCTGTCAGGAAGGTGCAGAAGAACACCTGGGTCCTCTAGTTTTAATCTGTTGTCACAGATGTGTCAGAACACAAACTCTGGACTTTAGGCAGTGTCACAAGGAATTTTACAAATCATATGCACACCTATTTAACCAGTATAACTGATACAGCTAAAGTTTCTTACATAGTTTTCTGCAAGGAGTCATCCACAGGTTTTTATTAAACACTGGTACATGGACATGCCAGTGGCATGTTTGTTTGGTGTCAGAACTGATATTACTTTTTCCTGGTATAGAAGCAGCTAAGTCAAGAAACCCAGGAGAGCTGCTGAGTACATTTGAGCTACACTATACCAACACAATGGTGATATGAATATTTGTGTAGTACAGTGCAGGTGGCATCTCAAGAAAGCAAATAACACAACCCCTGCCTGTACTGGAGGGGCTTGCACACACATTGTCATTTAAATCTCACTCAGGTATTCTATTTACCTAACATTGAATAGGTATGTCTGAAACTCTGAGTTGAAATGCAGATGCAAAACCTGGGAGTAAAGCTATATTTTGGTTGCTTTTTTTCTGGTTTTTCTGAAAGCAGTTTGAAACACAGCATTTGTGAATTTGACTTTTCAGCGTGAATGTTAGGATTTGTGCATTCATAGAAATGAAAGAAATCTACCCTGTCATATTCTTCACTGAGTTTGACCTTCAAACTGCTTTCTAAAAAAAGTAAACTTTCTGTCTTCCATTAAAAAAAGACGTTTGGTGCATGCCTATACTTTATGGCTACAGTTGGAAGATTATAACCCAGTTGCTAGTGTGTCCAGTGTGCCCTTGTACCTGTATGTAATATACCAACCTGAGTCTCTTTTTCCTCCTCTGTCTCACAACACTGAATCTAAATAACCCCTCATTGCACCCTATTAATTGTTCCACTAACTGTGCACGTTCAGAGGTAATGCAAGAATGCAGTAGCCTTGGGCTGAAACTGAAGGACCTCAGTACAGCCCTGCCTCTTTCCAAGTTTCTGCCAGTGTGGCTCCAGGGAGATCATTTAGAAATAAGGACCAGCATGCTCCAATAATGAAGAGCTATGTCACTGATTAAATGACCAAGACTGTATCATCAGGATGTCATCTTGTTTCTCCACAGAGGTGTAAGAAGCGGTCCTGGGTACGCAAGTCATCTCACACAGAGCTTCCCCTGTCAAGAGAAGCTCTCATGTATTACTCTTTGTTGTTCACCTTCAGGGAAGCCTCTGTAATATTTCTCCATGTATTGTGAAATAATAGTTTCTGTAAGATGGCTTCTTATCTTCCATCAGAGCAGCACGTGCATAGAAGGAAACAGTGTGCTTCATCTGCTAATGCACAGGGCTGGGACTCGAGAGCTATGGATTCCCAAACTGCTTTTGTCATAGGCTTGGTAGGTGACCAACAGTGTAGCAGTAAATTGGACTCTTGTGCTGAGGAAAGGAAAGTATTACAAATGTCTATATATTTTCTAAAGTGTGTCTTTGGACATTGATTTTATGTGTTGCAGTGTTAAGGTGTTAGCTTTTATCAACAATGATAATAGAAAATGGATTCCTTACTCTAGCAGCCACTGAATTTAAAAATAGGGTTTTTTTACAAATAGCATGATCTTCAGGCCAACCACCATGTTTTGTACAGGTTCCACAGAACATGGACATTTTATTTAATTTTTTTTTGTAAAGCATCAGTCATGCATGAATTACAAAATACCTTTCTGAAACTGAATATATATGGCTTTACTGTGCAAATGTTTGAAGTGCATGACTTCCATTAGGAAATTTGTTTAGTGGGGTGAAATTCTAACTGTGTTAAAATCAGCAGGGCTTTTGCTATTTGTTCCAGCAGGGTATTACATTTTCAACTGAGAATAGTTTACCAGATAGGGTGCAACCTTCTCCGCTTTTTTGTGGTTTTAGAATTATGTCCAGGCAGAGTAGATGGAACATAGCTTTTTACTATGAGTTTGAAAAAGCTTTGCTAATTCCCCTAGCAATTATTGTGCATGAATTGGTGTTTATTCCCATTTAAGGGATAAGAAAATTGAATAAAATCTCCCAGCTGTCCAAGATTGCACAGAAGTCATAAAACTGAGGAAAAAAGCTCTGACTAATTGCAAATTCTGGCTATCACAGTTTTTCTTAACTCAAGAACTGAAAGAAGGGATTCATGCCTTTCAGTGTCAAAAAGGTTGGGATCTGCCTGAAACCCTCAGAAGACCTGAACAGCACATTGAAGCATGGTACACATTTTTCTCTAGAGCTGATTTTCTAGTTTGCATCTCTCCTTTTCATTCTGTCTTGACCCTGTGTGTTGTTTCTCTGATGCCCATGACACTGCTTTTAGAGCTCTTTTATGGATTTAGAGAGAACTGAAAAGCCTGCAGCAACTTGTTTGGCAGTAGGCATAAGTGATGGATTTGAAAAGCAGAAAGGTTAGAAAACTATAATGGTGTATATTAGTAAAACTTGTGAGCAGTAGAGGGTTGTTTGCCCTCTGCTTTTGGAAGTGGGATAGAGGTGACTGTAAAACCAAAACAATAGAAATTAAAGGTTAAACTGTACTGAAAATGCATTGTTTCAAATCTGCTTTTAGCAGACAGACCAAAAAGCTTTTTTCGTCAATTAGACCTTTTTTAAAAAGTGTCTCTGAAGTATCCATTTACACTCCAGCCTTCTAATGCATAATGCCTGCATCTCAGAAGGTCATAGCTGCATGGGGAGAGTGTTTTCATTTGTTACTTTGGGACAGTTTGTAGCTCCTGCTATACCTGACTCTTGTAGGAAGAGTAAGTATTTAGAAAGCCTCCAGAGCCAAGGCTTGGCAGCTCAAAGCAACTGCTGAGGTCTCCCAGTTTTCAGAATAGAACGATGCCTTGACTGCAGCCTCTGGATTTTCTGTTGGAATGTTATATGAGACTTTGTGCAAAGCAGGGTCTTAAACAAATCTTCTTCAGTTAGGATCTATTGTCTGCAAGACTCATCAGCATTGAAACACTTTTTTGTTCATCGGTCTGCAACAAAATTTCCTGCTCATGGTACTAACTGTGGCTTTAGGAAGTGGTGCTGGCGCTGCAGTTCTTGTAGAGAAAGATGGCTCAGCCCCTGAGAGTGGCATTAGGAGGCTTATGATGGAAATGCGCTCCTTACAGTAAGTTTACATTTTTTCCCATTAACAAGTTGCAGGTTTCTGAGCCAAAAAGTGAGAAGAGAGAATTGCAAACCTATAACTCAGGGTAAATTAAAGCAGATCCATATGGTTAATCTGTCAGCTATTGCTTTGCCCTCCCATCTGGTAATAATCAATAAGAGGCATAACATAAATAAGCCACAGTGTATTTTGTGTGCATGCATGTGTGCGCGCATGCGTGTGTTCTGGACTTCTGTTCCATTCTGAAATCACATCTGCACTTTATTAGGAAGATGTTTGGACTAGATTGTTACCAGCATTCCACATTTGAAGCATCCCTCTACTCTAGTGTGATAAATATTTAATGTGTTTGGCTGTGTGCATGCAGAATAATAGGCTCTGCCAGAAATGCAGTCACATCACTCAAGCCTACGGGGGCCACCACATGCAGGGGAACACAGTGCATGCGCACACACACAAACAGGATCACCCTCTGTCTGTCATTCAGTCAGTGGATTTAATGTTTATTATCATGGGCAACACTCTTATCCTATTTAATCCTGTCTAGATGGCTCTAGAATTTCACACAAACACCCAACTGAGAAAATGTAATCCAATAGTACTTTGTTTCAGGGAGCTGTTGAATGCAGATGTAGTAGAAAGTTCTGGTTTTGCCATTAACTTTTCCCTGTGCATCATGCTGATTGCCTTTTCCTTCTGCAGTAGCTATCCTTGCTCCCTTATATGCTCTTGCTGCAGCAACAGAGCCTTCTGGTGTAGAAAGGTAATTAAGTAAAATAGTATCTTCTGAACATAAATGCACAGCAGCAGGGATCATGGTGCATTTAACTTTAATCACTTCATCAACCTAAGAAAAGACTACTACAAATTGTAGAGAAGGTGTAATATTCCTTTTGAATCTCTGTCGTGGAATTGTTCCAGACATTTGAGTTAATACATGACTGCATCCATAAATAATACATTTTTGAAGGCAGCATATTAGGAATAGCTGAGCTGTGTAGTGATGAATCTGCGGTGAGCTAAGCAAGTTGTCCAAGGGAGAACAGAGAACTAAATTAAAATAACCTTTACTTCTCTCCTCCTCTCCCACCTGCATGCCATTCTCCATAGAAATAATCATTATTATGTTTGACAATAGAGCGCACATTATGTCAGGTATTTGCTTGACAGAGAATAAAGAAAAGTGTGTTGCTGTAAGGGAATTGAATATACATTGCAAAACATGATAGATTTGAAGGTCAGTGGATCCAGCTCTCAATCTACCAAACAATCTACCCAGCTTGATTTACCTGTCAATATTTAGACCTAGTCAATATTTTCTTTTATAAAGGAACACTGGTACTTAAAAATGCTTAAATAAATTAGTTTCACTTGCCAAACAAAAATATTTGCTAAAAAAACATATATTCTGATTCTGTGCTGAAATGTTAATTCATGTCATATCCTGGTATGGATACTTGGCTATGGACTAAGATGCCTCCAACTTTATATTATTTTGATACAAAAATCAGAAAAAAAAGTAAATTTTTTTCCTAACAAAACTCTTTGCTCTACTTTATAATGGAGAAAAAAAATCAAGAAACATAAAAATATCAAAACTTTAGGACCTAAGCATTCTGCTTCACAAAAATACTTTTGGAATTTACATCATAGAAATTTATGGGCAATTAGCTATTATTACCAATATTTTAAATGATTATGTACTGTCCGATTAGTATCTGTTGCACTCTATGTTTTAGTAAACAGGCAAGCCTTGGCTACCCACATCTTTCTAATCCAGATGGGAAAAAGGCTGCTCATGGGGATTACATTATCAAGCTACCAGAAGACAAAGCTTATTTTCCCCAGTTTTTTTTTTTTTTAATGAAGAGCAGAACATGCTTTGAATTGGCACACACCCCCTCCTGCCCCCCTGCATCCCCAAACCATACACTCTCCTATTTAGCTCTTTTCAGGCAATGGCTGTGCACAAAGGAAGCATAAATGTGGGAAGGGCAATGAGCAAAAAGAACAAGTGTGTTGTTGGACACTAAAAGTGATTGTCAGGAATCACTGCCCTGGGTTTATGGTGGGTGCTGTGAGTTGACTCACCACAGTGAGGCCTGAGGTGTGCTTGGTGAAGCACTCCAGTTGTCATTGTTTTCTTCAGCGCAAAGAACAGAGATGACACAATAAAGCTGCAACAGGAGAGGCATTCAATTGATACAGAAGAAAAACAGGCATTGTTGAGCTCTGAGTGTGAGTTAGTGTATGCAGATTAAATGCAGTATAGGAATGATTGATTTGTAACTTGAAATGGAAAAAAGTACATTTCCTAACTGCTTTTGCTTTGGTATGGTCAGTGACCAGGGTAATAATGGATCTCTATCTTTACATAAAAGCCTCTTTTCTTAAAATAAACAATGAAATGGTACCCTTCTCCCCCTCCCTCTAGCACACACAGAGAGAATAAAGCTTAAAATTTCTTTCTGTGCTAGCTCTTTCTTTCTTTTTTTTTTCTTTTTTCTTTTTTTTTTTTTCCTGAAGACATTTATCCTATTACTGGAAAAAATCTCAGTCAATAATTCATGGAAAAAACACCCATAGTTCACATTCTGACCTTCCATTTTGGTAACAGATCTCTCTCCAAATCTCACAGGGCCAGAATGAAGTGTTTTATCTGGTGCACAGGATGGAAGCCTTCTGCCCCAGGAAAAAAGGACCTTTAGTATGTGTTTTGGTCTGTTAATTGAGATGGAAATCGGAATTGCATATAAAAGCTTTATATTAATCAGTTAGTGCTTTCTGTTCTTTGGGATTTTTTTTTGGTTGTAGAATTTGAAAGATGTCCAGGTAGCTCCTTTGTGTAAGTTTTTGTCTGCTAAAACATGTTTAAAGTCCTGCTTCTTTGAACTTAATAGGAAGAATTCTATTAACCTTCAGTACATGCTAATGCAGAGAGAGACAACAAGAGTTAATTCATGTTTAGATGCCTTATTGATCTGGCACAATTTGAGAAGTGAAACCCAGTTAACTACGGCTTAACACAGTTATATCTATTCATATCTCACTTATTTCTATTCATCCCAGGAAGCAGCATGTCCCATGAATTTTAGATTTACTTCTGAGCTGCAAAAAAATTACAATTTATTGCTATTATTGTTATTATATTTCAATTTTAAGGGCTGGAAACACTAAACTTATACTCCCTTGAACATCAACTATCATCAGACCCTGAGATGCGTGTGATGGCACCTAAGATGAATTTCAAACCTATAAAACTTTTTCATGGTTGGCTACTCAACAAGATATGCCCTAAGATCTCTTCTTTCTCTTACAGGTTTCTTGTAAACTTGCACTCTACCTCAGGCATAAAACACCCTGAAAACCTGCAAGAACTTAATCTGCCAACTAAGCATGTTCCAGGAAGTTTTTATAAAATTCAGCAACTATTTGTTACTCATTTTCTAAAAAAGCTACAAAGTATGCAGTCATTTCGTGTAGCACGAACACAGCGACCGTGAGCCCAAACCCACTAACTTTGAGTGCGGGTTTAACTCTTTTCTGATCTAAAGCGGAAATCCACCACTAAGCAGAGGATTCAGCAATTTCTCTTAGCACTATAGTCATAAAATATTCACTTTGATGATGTAACAAGATGAAAAGGTCTTAGAGGTTTATGTCTATGGTGCAATAATTTCAAAAGACCTAAGGAATATTCTGCGATATGCAAATATTGCTGTTATTCACCATCATGTGCCTTTATCAAGATAATCATTGCAGGTGATTTTCCTCCTCCTACAGTAATATGTTCCAGATGTCGGGTTAGTTTAAATAAATGGCAGGCTAAAACTTGATATTAATTTGCTCTGTTATATAATTAAGCATTATCTATATCCCAACCCTTAAAAAAAAGCCATAGATAATGAACAAATCAAAGGGAAGCACAGTTTTGAGATTCTCATGCTACCTGTATATTCTGTGTGAATTGAATATTTACTTAAAAAAGATAACTGATAATTGTTTAAAAGATATATTGCTTTCATTCTCCTGGGTTACTATAATACAAGGCATGGCATGCAAGGATGCATGCTCAAACACAAGGAGGAACTTTACTGTGTGGGTGACTAAACACTGGAACAGGTTGCCCAGACAGGTTGTGGACTTTCCCTCACTGGAGATATTAAAGAACTGTCTGGACACAATTCTGTGCCATGTGCTCTAAGATGATCCTGCTAGAGCACGGAGGTTGGACCAGATGACCACTGTGGACAACCTGACCCACTCTGTGGTTCTGGATGACTCAATTCTGTATTGTGCAGGGTGGGTGGGGTGTCAGGAAACACCTTGTAGCAGCACTCAGAGCTCCTGCAGCAGGAATGGGTCTCTGGGCCACTTCACCTCTGCTGTATATGAGTACTTGTACATATATGACTACCCCACTACCAAATTATTCCATTCACTTCTCTTGGATATTTATGAACTCTCTTTTAAATGGGGAAAAAAAACCCCAAAACCAAAAGAGAGTTCCATGAAGATTTAATTCCTTTATAAATTCTTGAACTGCACTGCAAAAATGCCATTCCTGTAAAACCTCTGTACTATGGGGCTAAAATTATGGAATTGTGATAATGCTGGTGATATTATTCATACATTTAGCGTGAAGAACTCTACCATTGTCCTTGCCAGTCATTTGCAGGACATGTATATGTACTCCCTGAGATCAACTTGCTTTGTCATGACAGAGACACAGACCTTTTGAATGGTATTAAAACTTAATTAATATTTTCTGAAGTGGAAATCTTCACCATGCCTAGACATCGCAGTTTACGCAGCATCCTATCTTACTGTTTTTGTCTCCTTTACTACCTAAAAATGTTTAAGATTATGTTATTTTTTTCCCTGAAATTAAATGGCAGAATAGGAGATCTCTTAGACCATGCAGCATTCTGGGAAGTACATGCATTTAGAGAATATTAATTTTGCCCCTAAGGGAAAGGGGTCTCCATCTGCTCAAATCTTTCATTGCTTAGCCTGTGAAAGGCTCTACATTAATTTTCAGTGAATTCTTAATCTCCATAGGAATGGTTACTGTGCTGACATTGCAAGCTAGTGTCACCATTTGAAATTCCAATTATCACTGACTTCTTTATGAATCTGTTTGCTTATGCTTACTTTCTGACATATTCTTACTAATTTTATGTCTTGAGATATGCTTTAATTAGGTTCAGTCAGCTTGGAAATGAACTGTGAGCTTACTGGAGCTCTGCCAACACGCAGTATGATTTTATGCTGTTTGATCAATTCAGATGTCTTATGTATGATGGTTCACAAAGGCTGGGTGATCTAGCTGTGCTGGAGTTAACAGTAGCAGTGAGAAATTTTGTTTTGTATGTCATGGCTTCTGTGCTGGTTTTGGCTGAGGCAGAGTTAATTTTCTTGACAGTAGCTGGTATGGGGTCCTGCTTTGGTATTGTGCTGAAAACAGCATTGATGACACAGGGATGTTTTGTTATTTCTGAGAAGTGTTTACACAGAGCCAAGGCCTTTTCTGCTCCTCACCCTGCCAGTGAGGAGGCTGGGGATGCACAAGAAATTGGAAGAGAGGATGCTCTCACCCCAGGGACGTTCCATACTGGATGGCATCATGCTCTGTATATAGGTCTGGTGGAGGTACGTATATAGTGTACAGGTCTTGTGGAAGAAGGGGAGGGAGGGTGTTCAGAGTGAAGGCATTTGTATTCCCAAGTCACCTTCATGTGTGATGAAGACCTGCTTTCCTGGGAAAGGCTGAATACTTGACTGTTCATGGGAAGTAATGAATGAACTCCCAGTTTTGCTTTGCTTCCATGTATGGTTCTGCTTTCCTTATTAAACTTTCTCTATCTCAAGCCATGATTTTTTTCACTTTTACTCTTCCTATTCTCTCCCCCATCACCTAGGGAGAGTGCCTATGTGGGGCTTAATTGTCAAGTACAGTTAAATCATGACAACTTCATATGAAGGAATCCAGGCAATGTAAGCTTTCTCATTTGGTAAACATGAGGAATAGAGCATTCTAAGGTTGTTCAAGGTTTCCTATGCATCCAAATGGAAAGGGGATCCTCTGGCTTCCTAGGGACTTGAGTTAGCTAGTTAGCATTAGCTTGAACTGACAACAGTAATTTCTGTAGGAACTCTCAAGCAACTCTTTTCTATCCTAAGGCATGATTTCTGAAACATTAGGGTATATTTAGTTACTTCAGGTTACCTTACACCCATCGCTAATTTAGGAATTGGCCTCTCTAAAATGTTTCATGATGGTTTGTAACAGTCTCCTCTGAATAAGGCACTTTTTTACTCTTCTTTATTTTGAGAGATATATTTATGTCCACTGAATCCAAAGACAATCTGTTGTAAGATGGATAGCTATAGCAATGTTCTTTGAAAAATTCCCATCAGACAAAGGTCTGATGATCATATGTAAATTGTTTGACACTTGCTAGTTGTTCCTAAGTACCCAAGATCAGCTTCATGTACAACAGTAGGAATGTGATTTCCTATAATTCCATTTCAAATAAAGTGGTTGGATGCTATCTATGAGAAGATTTCAGATCTCATACCTTATTTCAGTTAGGTGCCAGAGGCTTCTGAGGGCAAAATGCAAGTGTGGTGCTTCATTGGGAACTTTAGTTTCTGTTGGGAAGGTCTGATTTAGCACTATGCTGTGTCTGAAATGATTGCTCGTAATCATCAGATCTGTTAAACAGGAGCTGACAGATCGACAGATAAATGGTTCTAAAAAATGTTGATGCTATTCTGTT
Source organism: Loriotus luctuosus (assembly GCA_035582745.1). Lineage (NCBI taxonomy): Eukaryota > Metazoa > Chordata > Aves > Passeriformes > Thraupidae > Loriotus > Loriotus luctuosus. The sequence continues at coordinate 76,903,584 of JAWWEY010000115.1, read as the reverse complement.
ATGTGCAGTAAAGAGAGAAAAATTGAAGAATAAGGAAAAAAATCAGTCAGCAAAATTGTAAGTGAGAGAGAAGCCTGGCAAAGGTTATATCATGTTATTAAGGAGAGGAATAAGATGAGAGGATATGATCTGTTCTGTAGGAAAGAGAAAATAGGCTCCCCACCCAGAAATTTTGCCTACTGCTGGTTCTCTGCAGGGGAGCAACTTCTCTATTTAAGCTGGCTGCTGTAAGCAGTTTTTCCATCCTTACCTCTTTAATGCATCCAATGTCCCACTTTCTGTCTTCGTCACATCATGCTGGCCCCTTTGCTGCAGGATGCACCCCTCCCTCATTGTGGGGCTCATGGTTAGTCAAGAGCAGAGCAGCTGTCCTGCAAGGGCAGGGAGCTGAGTCGGTGGCAGCCAAAGGGTACAGAGCAGCGGTGATCCAGACACCACTCACCAGTCCCCTCTTGCATGTTGTCGGTAAGGGGAAGGCAGCTGTTCTGTTGCCTCATATTAGGTGTTTTTTTCATTACATCCCAGGGTTTATGAATCCATATCTATCTCACTAACCTCTAACATCTTATTGACACTGGCTTGTGATGATGTCCTCCCAGCTACTGCCCAAAGAAGAGAAAAGAGAAAGGTAGATAAGATTAAACACTGTGCAGAACAAGGCAGACTAAATTGTCTTTGTCTTCTGTTATAGACATAACCCCGGAAAACTGCAAGCTTTTCAGAGAGAATATCCAAAACCAATTCAATACATTCTGGAGCTCTGGTTTCAGTTAATACAGCTAATCCAGGAGTTGCAGGCCATTTGGTTACAACTATACTGCCAGTTCAGATGCTGCTGCAGTAAAGCGTAAGAGTGCCCCAGCCAGCTCCAGTATGGGTATGTCAGGGACCAGTATCTGATTATATCTGATAACCCAGAGCAGAGGGCAGACACAGAAAACTATTTGCTTCCTTTTCCAGTACACAAACTGAGTGGCATTAGATTCCGCTATCACGTGGCAAGATCAAACCTAAAAAAACCAAAGACAATTCATTAGAAAACATACAATAAATAAAACTGTGTAACCTATGCTGTGGGCATGACAAACCTGCATGTAGCATTAAAATTTGGAAACGTGTTTTGTGGTAGAAATGCACACTGTAGCCTTTTACAGTAGATAACTGTGTTGGCTCCGAAAGTCTCTGGTCTATAATAATAACCTGGTAAATATTTAGGCCATTGCTACATCCTGCCCTGTTCCTTGACTCTTTTTCAGGCATCCATATTTGACTGCTCTTGGTATAAGTGGAGTAAGATAATATGCTGGATGACATTTTATGTATTTAGGATGAGCACTAGCTGGGAAAATCTGTCCTTTATGGGCAAGGAGGCAGAGATCAGAGGCACTCAAGCTGCACTGGGGTAGCAACTAGAGTTTGTAACAATATTCTGGTGAATACAAGATTTCTAGAGAAAACAGTGTGGGATGAAGAGAACTAGGGGCCTTAGATTATAGCCATGGGCTGTTAGTCTGGGAAAAAAAAAAAAAAAGCCCTGAACAAGGCCCTGTAGCTCCAAGTCTCTAGACAGATGGAAAAAAAATGTGGCCTGAAGGCTACTGCAGTGATGTAGGAAATATCGATAAATGATATGGCTGCCTGGGATTATACTAGCATTTTATATGACACACTAAATTGCTCAGTTGGGACCTGAAAGCTGTCCCCTGACTGGTGGGACTTTAACTAGTGAAATTGCAGACGAGGACTGAGAATGATTTTTTGAAGAATACTTTATTTTTAGAAATCCCTGCAACTGAAGTTTCATGAATATTATATGCAGCATTACTCTCAAGTGAAATGGCCAATGGTTTCCACGAGAGAGTCATAATTCACTAATGCACTCTATTCCTGATGAGGTTAGCTCTCTTGCTACTAAGATGGCCATTTTTAAGGTCAGGCTGCTCTGTGGGCAAGGCAATGTGCAGACAGCATGTGTGCTGTACCAGAAACGGGGGTTGGGACACTTGCTCCAAACGCCCCTAGACAAGAACTCTCCTTTGACAGGGCACTGTCTGTTCTGCCCATCCCTGTCTACACTTGCCTGGCCCTTTCCCTGCTGCACCCTGTGATTCAGGACCATATTTCAGATCCCTGGGGACAATAGCTCCTGCCCCAGTGACCCCAGAGCAGGGACAGTCTCCAGCCCCCCAGAGCCCTGCCCTGCCTGGCCATGGGCTCCACTGAGACGCACCAAGCCGTGGGCCTATAGCCCAGCCTGGCCAAGCACATCCCAATCCCCATGGAAGTTCCTGGGGCTGGGGCTGTCTTGGAGCCCCCTGATGCCAGCAGGTCAAAGGAAGTGATCCTGCTTGATCCTCAGTTCTGCTGAGGGCAAATTTGCAGCGCCGTGTCCAGTTCCAGGCTCCTCAATATGAGAGAGACATATGGAGCTTCTGAAGCAGGTCCAGTGGAGATCTGCTAAATTGGCCAGGGGTCTGGAGAACCTTTCTTATGAGGAAAGGCTGAGGGAGCTGGGCCTCTTCAGCCTCTAGAAGAGGCCACTGAGAGCTGACCTTACTAATGTGTGTGTATAAATATCTAAAGGGACTCTGTCAAGAGACAGACTTAGGCTCCTCTGGGTGATGCCAAGCGATAGGACAGGAGGCAACAGGCAGAAACTGATGCAGCGGAAGTTCCACCTGAACGTGAGGAAGACCTCATGGCAAGGGTGACTGACCACTGAAACAGATTACTCAGAGAGGTTGTGGACTCTCCCTCAATGGAGATATTTCAGAACCGTCTGGATGCAATTCCATGCAATGTGCTCTAGGATGACCCTGCTTGAACAGGGAAGTTGGAACAGAAGTATCACTGTGGTCTGTTCTAACCTGAACCATTCTGTAATTCCTTCATTCTGTGATTCTGTGATTCTGTGAATGTAGACTTCATTAACGATAAACCTCTGTAAGTGTGGTCACACCCCTTAGCATTTCTGTCTCATTCAAACATCCTGGAGGAAGGACTTGAGAAGAAAATATATTCAAAGGGTTTTGGAATCCTCAAAATCAAATGCCTCAAAACCAAAACCATTGAGATCTTATTACTAGAGCCTAATTGGAACATCACATTTTGCTCTGGGCAGTAAATTCACTATTGCTACAAAATGATTAACATTCTCACCATCTGTTACAGGTGTAATGATAATTGAGAGTTTTTTTCATATCTAACATTGACATGATCTGTCTTTACATTCTCATATATGCCATTTAATCTGGTATTTTTCTGAGCAATAACAATATATAAAATTATAAACACTACATATTTACTGATTAAACCTACTCTTTATTTTCTTGGGGTTTTTTTCTTAGTTATTACCTCAATCATGACATAAAAAGTTTAAATCTTCTAAAATACGACACTGGAAAGCAAAATATTGCACTAATTTTTAAAGATTTGTTGTTCCAAAGCCATGTCACATAGACTGAGATCAAAGGTCTGTTTAGCTTGTTGTTTCCTATTCTGATGGTGCTTAGAGGGAGATTGAGAATCAGGGCAGGCACAGAACAATGCTCCTTTGAAACCTCCCAGTTTAAGGCATTTAACAGGGCAGACTTTCTGAGCCAGGGGCTGTTATTTGTCCACTGTATTTAAAAGCCTCTAGTGGACCTGTCTTCTGTGATTTTTGTCTAGTTCTTTTTTGAGCATGTTCATTCTTTTGCCCTCAACAGCTTACTGTGTCAATGAGTTGGACAGATTATTATATGTGGTTTTAAATTTAAAATTTCGTCTGGAAATTTCATTGGATGCCCTCCAGTTCCTGAATTATGATGAAATACTGAATTTTCTTTTTCTCATTTTCTATGACTGCCATCTGAATCACTGGCAAGCAAGGATTCTTCTAGGGTTTGAATGAGAACTACAATGTAACTAAACAAGAAAAGCATTCCATTTTATTTGTTATAAAAAACCATTTGCAAAAATCACTGTTCTCAGCAACCATGGTGAAACTATTTTATGTCCTGTGATACAATTCTAAAGTCATAATGGAGTGAGAACTCAAATGCCTCAAACACTTAACTGCTGGGAAAAGAATAGTGATGATGGCTTAAATTTATTTACTATCAAATTTCTGTCTCTAACACAAGTTCTGCGCAGATAAGCTGCTTTAAATGCATGAAAAAATGAAAATTACGAAGGGACTCATCCTTTATGGTAGTTCAGCCCCTTAAAGGTTTATGAAAATACTTTATTTTCTTAATGTTATTTTTTGGCTTGTTAATTCTCTCTTGTTTAGATGCTGAGCTACAACTTGAAAGATATCCAGTTTCTGAAGAACACAGTTATTTTTCTACTTGGGTTTTGCTCAAAAGCATGCTTTGGAAGTGAAGTTCAAATTAAACTGTCAAAGGTGACTAAATCACATTATCTAGCTTGTCTTTAATAGATGAGATTGCAGGTGTGTTAACTTAAGGGTCAAAACTTAAAACTCAGTCCTCATACAAAAAGCTTGATTAAAAAATAGTTTCAATTTACTATGGAAGTTAGGAAACCTTTACAAGATCACTTTAATGAAATAGCAAGAGATCATACAGGAGAGGCTTGCCCACTTGTCTCATAGTGACTCATCATTGTTAATGAGATATCAAAAGAGCCAGGGAATAAGAAATCATAACCAAATATTTCAATGCCACTAAAGTACTATATCTGCCTATACCTGCAGAAATTCTGTCTGTGGCCTCTGAAAGTAAGGTTGCTAGTTTTGAGCAACCTGTCCTGATTATCATCTATTAATTGATGGGTCACTCTTCCATCAGGTTAGAAAACCATAACTTTAATTTAATTCCTTTCTGGATGTAACTACCTGTGGTCCTTTATCAACATTACAGAGAGCTGGTTTGTGCTTGAATATTGGTAATTTCAAAGTTATGCTTTTTTTGTTTGTTTTGCTGTGTCTTGTCCCAGGTGGTCAAATTCCTTCCTACATGCTGTTGAAAAACAGTAATCCTTTTAAGATTACTGTCAAACACAATGAAAAAAAGAAGCTGATAGACCAAAATATGAAGGTGGGTGGAAAAGAAATTACAATCTTACACACAGGTTAAGTAGGCAATGTAGGCCATGCTTGGACAACATTCTGATTTATTGACAGCAATTGATGTCTCATTTTTGACAGAGGTATTTTGATAACATTTCATTCTATGTTTTATGAGGGAAAACAAACACTGTAAATAATGTCACAATTACTTGGATCAAATAATGACTTCCCATTCTGATCCCCAGGTAATGTCTTAGCACTTTTTGTGTGATTTTAAGGACTGATTAAACCTGTTGCATCATGGCAGGGTGTCGCAGACATGTCTTTATGAAAAATCCTTCTTTTAGGATTTTCCTTCTGAGAAGCTGTAGCCTCAGAAGCAAA
>JAWWEY010000115.1:76752350-76898086 GCA_035582745.1 Loriotus luctuosus | reverse complement strand
TCTTTTAATATAGTTATAATAAATGTATATAAGTTAAGATAATAAAGTCAAGCCTTCTGATATGGAATCAAGAATCACGTCTCTTCCTTCACACCCATGAACCAGAGGGAAAAATCATACCAACAGCAGGGGGCTAAAAACAGGACTTGCTGGACTTCTATGCAATATAGACCTTAACTTCTGCTCAAACTTTGGCATATTGATTTGCCCATTTCTTCCTCAATTAATGATTTTTGGAGCCTTGAATTTCTGATAAGTACTTTTTAAAAATGTTTTAAAGTCTTTTCATATTTAGTATTATTGATTCTGATTTAAAAGATGATTTTTTTCCCTGGGTTTGCAAATTAGTCATGACTCAGCAACAGAATTATGCCTGTTAGGGATATTAGTAACATGAATAGTTTGACAATAAAACTGAATTAAAATAACATAAAAATAAAAGTTAATAACCACTATCCACATATCTATTTTTAGCAAAACCTGGTTAGTTGACTTGTTTGCTCATAATTCCCCTTCTGTGCTAAAGGGGTGGCACAAGCTGTCACAATACAACAATTTCTTACAAGAATTAGTATACTTCAGGACAATGTGTTACTGCAGAGATAAATGTAATACAATTTAGTTATTTAAACATGGATTAAGTCTCTTTTGAATTCTTCAAATGCATTTTTCAAAGCTGAGGCCTTTACTTTTGTAAGGCAGACATAAAACCCTGGGTCCATTTCCTCTGAATGTTTAATATTTGTAACACAGCTTTGGTATCAGGTCTGTGTATTTTGGCATTTTTAGTTCTTAAAATTGAATAAAATACATAAAATAGTTAAACATTTCTTTATCGATCTGTTTTTTTAAGACATTATATACATGTCCATCAAATGGATGATGAAGTCAAGAGCGGGATTTCAGTACCCCTTAATGAACCTTGAACTACTGATGAAGGTCACTGGGTTAAATCTGTTCATTTTCTAATCTGGAGTAATCCATCATGTGGAAAATACACTGGGCTTCTACATGAACAGGAATCATGATCACTCATAATTTTTGTTTGGTTTTTTGTTCATCTTTTATTTTTGGTCACAATTTTACTCATCCTGTGCTTATTTAGCTAGCTACTGTTTCTTCTCCTTATAACTCCTACATGTTGTGTTTCATAGGCTGGGAATCCTGACAATCTCACAGTCTTGTTCTTACTAAGAGAGTAGAAGAGATAGGAACCTTGCAGGAATGCAAAACTAACAGAGCAGAGCAACAAGGCTAATAGGGAAAAGCAGCAGGAGTTAACAGAGAAAGAAAATCCCCACTGGTGTAGTGCAGTAATGTGTGCTGGTCTGTACTGATCTTGTGCCCCTAGAATTGAGCATTGTGATGTGTTACAGTATTGCTGCATGTGATAGTGGTAGTCTCAGCAAGATCAGAGGCATCTACATCCTTTGGTACAATGGCTTTGGAATATTTTGCATCCTTTATCCTTTCCACAGAACTGTGATCCATGTTATAAAATGTCCACAGTTTTGCATGTGTTTTCCTCCTGTGCCCATAAAATCCCAGCCATGAATCATCTGAGGACCGATGTTTTTACTAATGCCTGAGTCTGCACCATATCACTGAAATAATGGCTATGAAATGCCTTCGGTAGTCAGTGCCCATTCAGAGATTGAGTAGTTTTAAAATTTTTGAGAGACAATGTTGGAGGCCATTTAATGCCTTTGGATCCCATAACTCTGACGTGTCCTGTTAGTTTCCTTAATGACTTGAATGTCTCCCTGCTGTCTTCAATGTTTTCTGACATTGTTAAAATAATTATCATTTCACACCACAGAGAGTCTCCTACTGTCAAACTAGAGAGAGAGGGCAAAATAAGGCTCAAAGGTTTGCTGCTTTCTAGAGATGTCATTCTACTTCTGTGTGACTGTATCAATATACACCAGAGAGAGATGTGTTTGTCATCAGTGTCGGAAATTATAAGGAATGCTCACTCAATTGTTTTTCAGGAGAGTATTTTACTGAAATAGATCTTAAATGAGAGGTCTGTGGCCTTGCTGGAGAACTTAGATTGTATTCAAAGCTGAGTACCAGATTCTTGCCTGAGGGCTTCTTTGTAATGATGAATCTGTGAGTGATACCAAGCATTAGGAGAAGCTTGTAGATGGGAGGAACAACTCTGTAGGATACCATCTGAGGCCAAATGAATTTCTCTGCATAGGCAATTTTATGTATTGAATTTTAAAAACAACTTCTTATGAATCTGGAACTGGTCCAGCCTATGCTAAAATCTGAGTTTAATTAAATGTATTAACTTAATCAAAATTATGAGTAACCTTACAAGTAAGTAAATTTTTCTGACGGTTTTGTTGTAACACAGACTTTTTAACATAATTTCATTCAAACAAGAGGAGGAAAATGTGAAAATACTGTATAAAGCAAAATAACTTCAGTAATAGACCAAGAAAAGGCTAATTTTTAATATAGCTTAAAAAGTTGTCTGCAACTATTATTTTGGTTTAAGGCATTTTTACTTACAGGAAGATACAAAAAAAAAAAGTGTGTGGTGTTCCCATGATCCCATGAAATGCTACAATGGAAGTATGAAGAGGAACTTTCTTCAACCACTGTAGGGCACAATCATATTTGTTATTTAGTAGGCAGGAACAAGCTGAAATAGCTAAATGCATCTTCTGAGCTAGACTGAACTTTCACCCTATGCCAGAAATAAAGTCCAGAAATTCACTCTTGCTCTTCTGATTGTGCTTTGTTGAATACTTCTTCAGTATTTAGATGACTAAATGGATGTCATAAACAAAACATATTTACACAAAGGGAAAATAAAATGGCTTTTCTCTATCGTTTTTTTCAATTAATCACCTCACTGCCCTGCAGAGTATCCCCTGAATAACTCGGAAGATTACAAAGAGCAATGTATTTTTTGTAACAACATAAATAAAAATTTGAGGTGGGGAATTGAGGTGCGTTCTCAACTTCATTTTTTGTAGAGTTTTATTTATCTCTTGCAAATAAAGCTAAAACCTGTCTGTTTTTATTCATATTCATTTTCAAGATAAAGGACAGAAATTTTTTTCCAATTATATTAGTAGGGAGTTATTGCAAGTGAGAGTTGAGGTATAGCAATGAGAACATCATATTTCTTTAAGTGAGCTGATTTTTTTTTAAAAATTATGTTCTATATGTCATTATTTAGTAAGAAACTCATGGGAACAGTGATCAACCAGTCCAAGGCTTAGTGAGGAATTATGGCTCTGGGACAAAAATATGCAGGATTTTAGGCTGCATGGCTTAGTGGCTAGATTTGAAAAATACTTAGAGGCAGAAAAATGCAAGTAGCCTCTTTAATCCCTAATTGAAATAAACTGAAATAGACTCCCAGGGATATTTGAAAACTCCCATAGGTGCCATTGCCTTGACTAGAATGACCTAATGGTCGAGCTCTTTTTCAGAGTTACTCAGGTAATTCACAGTCCCGTCACTGGGCACACTTTTTCCTAGATATATAGCAAAATTGCTTAAGGTATAGTTGAGTCACTTTGAAGAATAGTGTGCGTTTGTGTAAAACTCATGGTCTGTGTTTGGTAGAACTTGTGTTCAGAGAGGCTGGATTATCTTCTGAAGTGTAGGACTTAGTTCAAGAGCAGATCATGTTTATGGATTTTCTCACCAGGGTAGGCTTTAATAAGTTGTTTCCCATGCAAAGAAAAGAGACCTGGAATACAGGGAATACTATTTTATCAGCTCTAAATTCTCAGGAATGGCATTCTCATAAGCTCATAATGAGTTTTTAGATGGAACCTTCAAAAAGCAAAGGTAATACAAACCTGTGTAGCATGTACATTAATGAAACTGCCAGACTGCAAGCTCATAATACTCTGCATGATATCTTATCAATTATTAGTCTTAAAGCATTATTTCACTTCATACAACAGGTTTGTCCATGGTCATTCTAAGCCGTGTGAGGATACGACCGAATTAGGAATGGAATTGCTATAAACTGGATCAAATCTGAGACAGTTGGAACTGGTTAATTTAGTCAAATAATTAAAAGCAAAGTGTTGTTACTGCCTCAGTTCCCTTGGGGTATTTTATTTCTGTTTACAGAGTAAATAGTCTGACTTCAGTAGGTATTGTCTCCAGGCAGAAACCAGGCTATACTGTGCAAACAGTGAGCTGCCAAATAGTTGGTATCAGAGAACCAACTGCACCAGGCATGCAGGACACATTTGTTGGAATGTACCTTTGGAATTGGATTCCTCATGGAGCACTTTGCACGTGGCTTGTTTAGACTGAAAGTGTGATTGCACAGCTACACAATGACTTGGCTGGTCATTTTAAGGACACATGAGAGAGATTTAGGCTTTTCTACATTTTCGTCCGAAATAGTCTGATTAGAGAAACATTAAAAACCTTTCACTTGGAAATGCTATGACAGTCCTGCCTATTCTGAAATCTTTTCCACAGAAGAAATGTGTATTGGTAGTCTGAAAGGCAGATATTTGGTACTGGTATATGGGGAGAATGCAGCCCTCTAGTCTATAGAAAGGAAAGAAATAACTAAGAAATTCACATGTCCTCACTGCTGTTTTTTTTTTTTTTAATTAATAATACCTTGAATTAGCCTAGTCCTTTATTCGTGTGAGAGGGAAAAACTGAATTTGACACAGCTGTTGATTTTCAGCATAGTGGAGGTCAGCAGAGCACAACCAACCCAACGATGAGTTCAATCATTGTGTCCCTTCAAATACCCTAGGACAGTGAAAATGCAAAAGGTCATACAGATCTTCATGAAGGAACCCTGTTAGAAGAAAGATGACAGGGAGAGTAATAAAGGATCATTCCTCAACAGTGACTGGAAGAGTTCTCAATATTTTCTTTGTTTAATTTTTCAGAATACTGAAAAGCAAATAGAGACCCTTTTTTTAAAGTCAGGTTTTGGATAAATGTTTAAACAGTGAGTTTTATTTTCTTCACAGTGGGTCACCAATTCATTGTTTAAAGGGGACAATAATTAAATATTCAGCACAGAAGACAGTACATGGGAGGAACACAGGCAAATTTACAATAGAGACGTATGAGAAGCAGACACGAAATTTCAAGATGCCTTAAATCATCCCTTTGCTACACATGTACAGGCAAATGATTAGATTTTAGGTTGCATGTGATTGCTAGAAATTGAATAAAACAATGAAGGTAGGAAATCGGTGGATCATAAATGAACAATCAGGAAGCAGATCTGAACCTGAAATGAAGAATGGATTAAAGGCATCAGAATTTCCTTTGCTATGGCACCATTTCAGGTTCAGTATTTTTCCTGTTTCAAAGGCATGGTTCATTTTATATCTATTTCTGACAGTAGTGCATCAACAGACAAGGTGTCCAAGCAGAGAATTTGGCACATAAAGTAACCTGATAAGAGTAAAGTAGCAGCATAAGACACTTTGCAATCTGAATATAAAGTAATTTTAATCTTCATTTCCAGTCTTTAAACACAAGTATTTTTCTTGAAAAGTAATGTGTGGCAAAAATACGCTTTCTGCAATAGTAATTTCCATTAATATTCTTCACACATTGATTTAACCATCATGTGAAGAATAAGGACTGTAACTTAATAGTCAAAATAAACATTTATAGGACTTTGCATTGAGGTTTTATAAATTATGTGCAACATGTCATTAATAGATCCAGCAGAATTTTAATCAAATGCCATTAATCAGTCCAAGAAATACATGAATAATTTATAATAATGCATTGATTATAGCCATCTATAGTACATATTATCAATGATTGACATATAATCATACAGCTATAGTACATATTATCAATGATTGTGACATACTCAGGAATATGATTAAAAAATCTTTGTTATTCATAAACTATTTGTAAATGAGATAAGTGATATATGCTTAAAACTCTTTATTCCAAATGACATCATCTACTTAATGATTAGCCAATTATTGACTACTGTTAGTGTTCCTTTTGTGTAAAGGATTTTAGATTGTTCCAGTTCTGTGTAATATGATTTTAGCTGGCAGGTTGGTCATAAATATACTGTGCATTTTTAACTATAATCAGATGTTTATAGTCCTCAGATGAAATGTTTCTGTAAAATCAGTAGTTATATCATCTCTTCTGCGTTGTGGGAGTGCTATGAAACAATAGTTACTGTTTTAATTGCTGCAAAGCGTCTGGCAGAATTATGTCTAACACTGATACAGATTTGGTGCAACTCTGCAGCAACGTATTTGTTTCTGTCATTCTCTGAAAATGATGACATGATATCTTCAACCCAGAGCAGTCAGATCATTCAGAGTGGAAAAAGTGATGTAGTTTTTCTTTTGGCTTTCTTTCCATAATTTTTGTATAGTAGGATTTACTAACAGCTCCTTTCCTCTACAGTTCTTGATATGACCACTGCCATTTCTCCCATTTCTCTGCTGATTTCCTCTTCTTGTTCATCTCCCTGATGGGTAATTTCTGACCCCAGAAGCTGAAGAAAAGAAGCTGTGATGACCCTTGCCCTCTATCTCTCAAAAAAAAAACAAAAAAAAAAAAGCAGAAACCCAGAAGGCCCTGACTTGAAGCAGCTGCAATGGTGGTATATCAATGTGAACATGAGTGTGAGGACTAAGTTCATCCTGAAGTCCCTGTTGGGCAGGAGAAATGACATTTAACTGAAGTGGACTGTCTTCTGTCTGCTGGTATATCAGTAAAGGAGTCAACAGATCAATAGGAACATCCTGAGGAAGGTAATTACTTTTTGGATCAAAGTTAAATCCTCGTCCCTGGGTGGAGGTTCTTGGTTTAGTCAGAGGAAAACATTACAGAGAAAATATTATTGAAATAGTAGTTAATCCAGTCATGCTTGTCTAACCTTAGCTTTTACTAAAGCCTAATTTAAATAACTTTTCTTCCTAAGTTAATTGCAAAAAAATTGAACCAATCCCCAGTCTTTTAGAAAAACACAGGGTTCTGATGTACAGACACCACTAGTGTCCCTTTCAGGCATTACTGCTTGGAACTGACCCTCTGTGCTGGTGATTACTGTTTTGAGCACTCAGCATAAAAAAAATAAATCTTTATTTACACTTTCCATGCTCCAACTTCTAGTTGTTGTTTTAGGGTTACTCACCTTCACAGGTGGTTTAAGCAAAGGTCCAGGAGAGAAGGAAGCATAAGCACAATCACTTTCTGATGTTGTTTTTGCCTTGGGCAATGTCACAGACAGCTGTGAATGGCACTGCTTTACTGCCACCACGGAATGCATGGCCTGTTCTTGATCTGGTGTATGGCACAGCCTCACTGATCCAGTTAGGCCTTAGAAGCTCCTCTTTTCTTAGATAAATCAGAGCCCATGCATAACTGTTCTTAATTCCAACACCTATCCCTTTAAAATGGGGGATGTACATCCTGTTTTGAAGAATGATTACAAGATAGAGCTTGGGGGAGGGTTTTACCTGCTTGAGTTTCCTGTGGAGAATGATTCTCAGATTTCAGCATTTGAGAGTATGAGTATTTGTTATTTCAACTGAAGGCCTAGATCTCTTCAACAGGATGTAGTATCCAGCACATGAAGTCTGCAAATTCAAAGCGACAGGAAGGCAAAGTGTTCTTGGGGGCTACCTATTTACTGTATTTGTATTTTTGTTTTTTCCTGCCTGAATGGCAACAAGACAAGCTTGTGTTGAATTGAAGAGCAAGCAACTTCTGTTTCCAGATCTGCTTTTAAAATAGCATGTGTTATAACCTTAATCAATTTCCTCCAGAAAATAAACAAATTCATGTGACGAGGGCTTGCAGTGAAGGCTCTGGAGTCCAGAAATGTTTGTAGCAGTCACAAGAAGTGATGTTACCATGACCTGCAGTTTCCAGGCTTGGCTTTGGGAGTCTTCCTGTGAGTGGAACACTCTCCAGACACACCAGCAGGGAACTGTGTATCTGTCTTAAATCCTGTAGTACAGTTTCTGGTGTAGTACGCTTTCCTCAAAAACCCTTCAAAATATTTGCTGGCCCCTTATCTTCTTTCCTACTTTCCTTCTCTCTGTCTGTCTCCTTCTCCTTTTGCTTTTAAGAATGATGTAAAAATTGTCAAAGTCGCAACTAAAAGAACATTTTTTGTCAAATTTGTAAGAGTTAGCTAAGGTGACAGATCCAGTACTCCTGCTTTAGACATCATTTGAAGTTTGTTTACTACAAACCTCAGTGAAATGTGTACCAAGAAATCAGTAGGAAATGTGTTAAAATGAAAATGTAGCTTTGAGTCACTAAAAAAAGAGCTTTGCTTATTGTTTCATCTGTCCATTTAAAATTCTAATTTCTTCTGAATTATCAACTTGATGCCAGTCATGGGAGTATAGAAGAACATTTTTATTAAGGATGAACTTTTTATCATATTTTATTTACAAACATTTGGATTTTTTACTCTAAATTTACTGCTCTTTCCATACCTTTTAAAAGTTGTGTGCTGCTTAGGCTGCAGGATTTCTGCTGAATTCAATGTGAGTTTTGCAATTGATGTAATGCAGAAGTCTTTCTATCTATGTTGTATGAACAAACCTTTATTAGAAAGGTGAATATTTTCTTTTAATGAAAAACTCTTCCTAAAAATGTTTTGAAATATAAAACCCAGCAAGACTCAACTTTTGACATTCACCAATTCTCTATAAAAATGTGTGGGTTTTTTTTTCAATCTTTATTATTCTTCTTAAGTTTACAGCTTTGGGCTTTATTCAGTTATGTAGAGATACATCCCTGTGGAAGTGATTGGGAAAAAATGTCTGGAAAAATGGAAAGATTCATTTGTATGGCAATACATTAAATGGTAACATTAGAAGATTTAATAGTACTAGTATCTCAGGGGATCCTAAAGGCTTATATTGGAAGCAGTGTAAACTGACATGTTTTGGTTAACCTGTTTTACTTCTTAGGGTAAGTGAGGCCAACTTACAGCAGTTTAAATTCTAATTGTATTTTCTCTCATGACGCATTCCTTTATACCCATAGAGAGGGTTTTCTTCAATTTAGGGCTCCTGCTAAAACCAAGGTGATGCTCACTTCTCCCTCCACCTCCAACTGGAAGCACAGAAGGCAAATATCATGGTTTGAGATAAGAACAATTTACTGGAAACAGCAGTGAGATAAAAAAGGGACAGCAACAGCACCAATATTAATAATGAAAGTATACAAATGAAGAGAACGATTAACATACAAATATGCTCACGCAGTTTTGCATGAGCAAAACTAACAATACCCTACAACAATAGAAAACACCAGGCATCTCTCGCTACCACATTTTCTCAAGTGGAAGGAAAGCACTTCTCCTTGCAAGCGGGAGAGAGTCTTATGGTATCAAATACCATTAGGGTCCTGGTCACACCATCTCCTGGATATTGCAAAAAAATTAGCCTGTCCTGGCCAGAACCGGGACAACTCCAAAGTTCCAACCAGGACAACCCCAAAGTTCCAACACTCTATCATAGTTAGATATTTATTATTAAGAATCTTCTCTTGGTTTCAGGAAAATGGCTAAAAAGTGGTAACAGTGGGTCCAAATGTTTGTTGAAAACTGAATGACAATTATATTACAACCTATTTAGAATAAAATAGTTCACAAATTACAAAAACAAGAGCTGTTATCGTAAAATCAGGGGCAAGAAAAGAATGTCTTCTATTCCAAACAGTTTAGAGTTTTATTAGAGAATCAATGTGAAATATTTCTCACCTGGTTTTCTCTTACAGGCAGGCTGAGCTGATTGTACTGTTCAAAAGGCACAAAATATATTGAAGTTTCTGACATATGGCTGCGTGACTACTCTGATTCCTTTCATGTACTTAGTTGATAACCAAAATTAGTCATGAATGACAAATAAATCTCATTATTTTATTGAGATGGGGACACACTCTGCACTGCTTAGTTCAAGATGACACAGAAGAGAGCAAAAGCAGATAGACTGTGCCTTGTTCTGAGACACAGCTGCCCTGAACTAGAGTGTTGCTCAGGTTCTCAGGAGTTTAGCTACCTCCATTAACTTTAAGACTTGCTGAAAGACTTATTAAACCATTCTGTGCTCTGCTGTATGACTTCAGGATTAATATCTAGGGTGAAATTTCTTTGGTCTTAAGTCAGATAGTCCAGAAGGAATTCCATCTTTCAGACTTCTGCACCGGGCAAACCTCAAGGCAGTACTAGAGGAAATCCTGAATTACTTTGCTAACAGGTCTGGAGATGCTGTATTTATTTGGTGTAAACCTTATGCATTTCTAGCTCAGAGAAGTCTGAGTAAAGTATAATAAGAACAGATCACAGTTTAACCTTCCTATTGGCTTTAGCCTTAGGAGGTAATTAAACACACTTTCATGGAGGCAACAAAAATGTAGTGTTTTTCACCCTGAAAGCTGACACAGCATTACTTTTATTTCTAGGCCTTAGCATGAACATAATCATTTGCGGTTTACAGACATAAAATAGGTCAAGGATTGAAGCATAAATAATTACATGCCTTTTCTATAGTGAATCCCCAAACCCTGCGGCTGAATGAATTCCATTAGATATACACACCTTTTTTCCAGCTTTACCCTTAGCTTTTTGTCAACAGACAGTATTCAGAATTCCTCAGATCTCTGAATTCATTATGCCCATCCACTCTGTTTTCATCTGCTCTGTCCACTGAGATTTATTTTATTTATCCATTTTGCGACAGATACATAATTTGTTTTAGCTTTTTATTCCTCAAAACTGAAAACAAGTTTTGAACTACATGTTACTGCACTTCCCCAGCAACAGTTACATCAGTGTAATAATGTCTTTATTATCATCAAATGCAGGTGTGTAATAATTTAAAGGTGACAGTGATTTCCTTGGGCATTGTCTTAAAAAAGAGAAGAGCACAGCTGCATAAATGCTCTCCCTTGCAGTATCAGGCTTCAGTATTCTGCTTCTCAATGTGCTCACTGCATTGCCTGAAGATTTCAGTGTGCTGGAGGTACCTAAAAATTCCCTCTGTGCCTTAACCCCCACAAGAAGTTCAGCTCTGCTGAGCCTGGAGCTGAGGGAGGGCAGTGCTTCCCTAAATGACAAAGCAGAAAGTCGGCTTTCATCTCCTGCAAGAAACACAGACACCACTGTGATGTGTTGCTGCCACATGGCAGAGAAAAGCAGGGGTCAATTTATCCCTCTATTTCTCTCTAAATAGTGTCCCTTTTCTTCTGCTGTTGCCTCTGCCTCAAGGGCAGGAGTCAGGGAGCTGGTGGAGAGCCCTATTGCCCAGCTTGGTTCTTGTGCAAGGAAGGGACAGTGGGGCACAAAGGCTTCCTATTTCCTCTGCCCCTCCACATCAAACTGTGTCTGTACCACACAGAACAAAAGCATCCAGCTGTCTACCAGCTGCTCTGTGTGTAATGCCAGCATCTCTATGTCTGTGCCTGTATGTGCTCATGCTTTGCAGTTCCCCTCTCCTTGGGGCACTTTGCTGTGCACCCAGGAGTGCATTCATACTTGGGTTGCCCATGTCTGGTGCTTAGTGTGGCATGTACAAAAGGCCCTTTGCACTGAATGCCTTCTGGGCCTTGGTGGTTTTTTGCAGAGTTAGATGAGTGTCATGGAATTATCCCCAGTGTTCTGCCCCTTCTGTTAATGAGAAATGATCAAAAAATGTTCAAAAACCAGAACTTTTTTAAAATTAATGTGAGTAATTTTTTGGAATGTTTCAACTGGCTCCACTACTGAGTTCTCATCTGTTGTAATTTCTCCTCCTGGGCAAGAGAAAACCAACGTCCAGCCTTTGGACTAGGAGCCAATGGATTAATTTGCAAGTTTTCCAAGTATTGAACGTTGCAAGACAAAGAGATTTTGTAATAGTGCTGGACAGCATATAGGTTTTATGAACAACCTCACTTGTTAGAATTATTGCTTCCAGAACTCATCTGGAGAATTAAAAGCTCTAGTTTTCTCTGTCTAAACAGAAACCTCACTGCTGGAGAAATGATCTTATGAAACAGCTCCAAGCTCTTAGTTACTATTTTTACCACTAAATTTGCCTGCAGCTGCCAGTTTGAATTACTTCCATCTTTTCTCTGCTTAGAACAACCAAGGGACTAGAGAAAAGAGAAAAAAGAGGATCTTTACAGATTCTGATTCTTTAGGATGCAGTAAGAATCTGTGTACCTGAAAACTCGATAGGCATAGACCCGGAATGGATAAAACAATTGATTCCAGCATTTGTCCATGTAGGTTCCTCCCTTTCCCTCATGTAACCAATTGGCTTATTACCATTGCAGTGTAAATCTGTGGACAGTCTATGACAAAAATGCAAGTTAGTTTCCTTATGCATTGCTGATTTGTGTGGGGTTGAAGAGTTAGCTATTTGGAAAAAACTGTCCTTATTTAAGAATTCAAACCTAGGCTTGGATTTATAAAACTAGTAGCTATGCTTTTAATGTTTCAAGTGATAAAGAAAAAATATAGCACAAAATGTAGCAAATGCTTGTAGTTTTGATTTATAGAGTCTGATATGTGTTGACCTCACTCTGTCTACAAAGCAAAGGAGTGTGGAACTGTCTCCTCTTATCACTTTTATTACAGTGATCAGTCTACTGTAATTTTTATCTATATCCTGAGATACTGACAGTCTAGTGGTCCTGGATTTTACTTTTCTGTGATCTAAAAAATTGTGTTAAAATAATAGTGGCAATTGAAAATTTGATGGTTGTGTTTAAAAATAGATGTATTTTTTCCTGGAGCATGCTATCTTGTTTATTATTGCTGCCACTGAAATTAAAAAAAAAAAAGTGATGAAATTTCAGGATTTTTACAGAAAATCTTTCTTAAGCTTGGTCATGCCATGATTAAATTTGGTTTCTACATTTTCTCAACTGTGTCACAGAAAAAGAACTGTTATGTGGTTCTCTCCCATGATGCATTCACAGCAGGGATGTTCAATAACCGTGCTATTTTTTTCTCCATATTCCAGTCATGTGACTGTGCTAAAAATAACTCTGCCTGTGACTTCTGGCTTTGTAGATTTGCTATATTTGCTGTAAATGGAAGAAGATGAGCAGGGGCTTGAAGTTGCTCAGTAGTGGTCTCTTACTGAAGATGTGAGATGCCATATAAAGCAGCAGATATTAATTGACAGAATTAATTTGAATTAATACCGGTGTTCTTCACATTCTAATATTGTGTTCTATTTATGGACAGATAGGGAAAAGTAGATATCTTCAGAATACTTTGAACTTCACTTCTAATTACTTCTATTTTAAAGATGTAAGTTCAGATGAAAGGTGGAATTAGGAGGTTAATCATCATGTATTTACTTTCTTTCTCTGGAGAATAGGGTAACATTTGTGGCAAAAAAACCCAGATTCTCTATCACCAAGGCAACAGATTAACCTATGCCAATAATGCAAACATGATTATATATAAAGATTAATATTTTGTGGACTACATGGTGAGGATTCCAACGGTTTTAATAAATAAGGTACTAAAGAAAAGAACCTGTTAATTACCCTTTAAAATGTACCAAAAGGAAGGCTATGCAGGTGAGTGCCTGGGAATGTTAATGCAAGGGGCAGAAGACATAGCAGGCAATAACCATGATGATAGAACATCACCTGGTGGGAAATAGATTTACAAACCAATACCCTACTGCTTTGAAGTAGGGACCAATTTGTTTGCACAACTTCCTGCTGAACTGACCATCCTCGAAGGCTTTGCATTTCCTCCCAATGCATTCTTGTCACTAATTTAATGAATGCCAAGGCCAGAGGAAGAATGTGTTAGGGTTGATCCAGAAGATAATCTGCTGTACAAAATGTTTATGGTCTACTTCAGCTGAAGTCAATGGAAGATTATTGATTTAAGTTGAGCAAAATCTCTCTCCTCTTTTAGAGAGACATTTTTCTTTATAGCAATTAGCTTTTCATGGGATCCTGGCTTCTAATTAATAAAATAGGGGGCTTGAATTTAGTTTATGTTATAGTGTAGGATATTTTCATGCAGTGTTGAGGAATCTTCTGGGTAAAATGTGTGCACTAAATCTCTTGCACACAGCCAGTGTAATATAAAGGAGTCTTACTGTGAATTGAAATCATACTTGTGCATATTTACTTTATTTGCAACCTTTGTATTTTCATAGTGATTTCCCTTCCTGGTGGAGAACATTAATTTTCAAATGAAAATCCAGTTAACATTTTCCTAGAAAATACTTGTTAGTGCTGCCCAGTGTTTTCTACACAACATCAATGAGTTTTTGAATGTAGTGACAACTGAGGAAATGTGTGTATGTATGTACATATTATGCAACACACTCGATACTTTAATTTCTCGATTTATCAACATATGCAAGAGCTTACCTGTCTTTTCTCTTGCCTTACTTTACACACCAATTCTCAGAGAAACTAACTGAGCCCAGGCAGCAAAATGGCTTTAAGTCTTGATGATAATTTATTTGCATTGAAGCTCATCTGAATGAGTCAACTTTTACTTCTACCACAACATTTTTTCAAGTCTGAGTTGTCCAGAGAGATAACTGAATGACAAAACAGTACTTTGACTGCGAGGAGAGGAAACCTGAGAAAGAAGCCTGAGGTTTTAAGAAATTGTTTTAGGAAGATTTTGAAAAACTGAGGAGAGTAGGAAGAGAAGAAAAAGTTAAATGCTGGCTGGTGACATGGGGAGGATGGTTTTTTTTTTTTTTTTATGAAGCAAAAACAGGGGAGAGAAAGGGTTCTGAATGCTGCACAGCACCCTGACCCAGCTGAGACAATACCTTAACATGATTAAATGATATGTGAGAAAATACTGAGAGGGACTTCTACCGATGCCAGAAAAAATTCACTTGTCAATTTGCTCTTAAGTATCCCTGAAAAAGTGAACTGTAAATCAGGAGTGTGTGTGTTCAGCTGGAGATCTGGGGAAAACAGCTGTGCTTAAAAGACATTGGCATATCTACAGCGGATTTAGGGCCTTCCTAGATGCATGGCATAGGAGGTGCTATTTTTACAAATTTGAAACTGAATGAAAGGTAGCAATAGGGAAGTTAGTAAAAGGGAGTATCTAAAACCTTCCCAAGAGGAAGCCAGAAAGAGATTAGATGACAAAAATGCAAAAATGACATCTCTCACCCTTTAATAAATTAATCCAGATTGTATTGCTTTTTTTTCCCTGCTCTTATGAGAAATGTGTCAGAAGAATGGATGTCTAGAGTTAAAAGCAAGTAAGAAAAAGTCAGTCCTCAATAAAACAAACAAACAAAAAATTCTTACACTGTCCAGCATGTTGCTTTTGCACCATTGAATAAAGGTAACAGACACAGGGAAGAGAAGCTAATGCCCACTTTCTAACCTCTGGATATGCCTTGTCCATGAAGGAATCACAACAGATTTTGATGGTAAAGATTTGTGTAAAATATCATTACAGGCATGTTGATCTGTCTGATCCCTAGAAGAGAAGATCAGTGGTTAGTTTAGTTTAGTTTATAATATTTTAAAAAATGGGATGTTTAAATTCCCAGTCTAATTCACGGCAGTGTAAACATGGAACACCCAGGCCCAGGAAATGCTGGGATATATTTGGTAGTTATGTTTTGACTCTTCCTGTCTGTGTTTTTAGGTTAAAATATGGGTTCTGTGGGCTTTGGTCCAAGTTATCCCTTTTAGAACTCCATATGACCTGGAATTTTTGGCTGAACCATATGCACCGTGAACTAAAACTTTATTATTTCTCACCACTCTGAAGTGGGATAGATCACAGAGTGATGCTCTCTGTATTTGTCTGTTACAAAGAGCTCCTTTGCTCTCCTAAAGAAAAGCACATAAAATATTCATAGAGCCTTGCAGAAGGGGACAGACATTATGATCTTCAGCCGGACAGATATTTAAATGGACATGGTAGAAGGACTATCAACGATAAAAGCAACCCAAAAATGTGTAGTCCAAAAGTAGTAAAATCTGTGATTTTTAGTTCAGTGAAAGTTAGACTGTTACATAGTAGGTATGTGTTTAAATATCTGGAGGGATGTAGGCCTGACTGATCACTGAAAGGGGAATCGAGGCAGATCAGAATTAGAAGGGACTTTCCTCAAACAGATTTGAGTTCCACAAAAATTAATATTATCACAAAGCTAGCCCCACCCCAAGATAGAAATCCTTATGACTTGAAAAATGGTAGGAGCTGGAATTACTAAGAAGCAGGACACAAGAATACAGTCAAGTGAAATCAAGGCCTCGGGAAATACCACAAATTATATTCTTTTCTAACCAGTCTGCATTTCAGGTAGCAAATCTACAGCCAAAATCTTCCTTTTCTGTGTGCTCTGCACAATTTCCTAATTTCTCTGAATACTCAGATTTGAGCAGTCTTTGCAGCCTCAGGCTCAGGTCACTCACGTAACCCAACATTTCCTGCCAAAGAATGAGGTTAAGCCAGAATGATTTATCAGTCTAGAGAAGAAAATGATATCTTTTAGCACAAGCTGCTGGACAAAATAATTTTTTAAAAATTTCTCTATTTTTTCATCCATTTTCTTTGCTGTAAGGAATATTTTATTAAAGATACAGACGGATTCACTATGGTTAAAGAAGTTCAGTATTTGTCATATAATTTTTTGTATCTTCAGCAGTTTGGCTATTAAAGTAAAAATGCAAATCTTAAAAGCAAGATCAAGTAGATTTGAAACTATCATTACAGTTTCTTCATATGGCCCATTCATTTTTTCTTCAGTGTATAGACAGTTTTTTTATAGAATCCTCTGGCACTATTTAAGACTTGTCTATGTGTGTTGTGGGAGATGAGTGGACTGGTAGGTTGCATTCTGTCCCTTTTTTTTCCCCCAAGTGCTCGAAGACATCAGAACAAGATCAGATTTACCTTACAGCTACACAGTTCAAGTGTATGAGATGTCCTTTTTTTTGCCTGTTGGTGTTATAACCAAAAGGGACAATAGACCCTGTAGTTCCAGACAGGTAGGCCTGAAGAACCGAAGTGTGCTTGTAGCAGAAATATTTTTGTCTTCTGAACATCATCCTAGATGTTGTGCTGCGCACAGGTGAGTAAGGGATGAAGCTTGCTACAGGGATGTACCATCAGCAGATGAGTCAGGGAGGCAGGGTAGGTATTGTCACATTTCTCTCCCAAGTTTGCCCTAGTAATTTTGCAGTGTTTCCTCTTTTTTTAATAAGGTTTATGAAAATAAAGATGATTTAAAAAAATATTTTGTCCTAAGTTTAAGTAGGTGGCAGAAACTCTTGGCTGCAACAGTTAAATATTTTTAATTTTTAAAATAACATTTTTTAAGCTGTAGCGCATTTGAAATCTTTTTACACAGTTACGTAAGAATAGGGTGGAAAACTCAGGAGTAGAGGTGATAAAGGATGTCTACCTTCATTTGCAACTCTATAGAAGACTTCCTCTTTTTTATTTCATCAATCTAGTGGTGCAGACAGCAGTAAGGCTAAAATGAGGTTAGTTCTGAGATAGATTGAATCTGTCAGTGTGCACTAAACTTTGGCTGGATTCCATAACAGCCTGAAAGTTGGTGAGCTGAGATGAAGAAGCACTTTCATCGCTATAAACTAGACATGTCAGCACGCTGACGCCTAACACCCAGGAAAAAAAACAACGAACCCGCAGCTTTCAAGAGATACCACACCTGCTGCTAATAGCAAATGACATGTTACTTCCTAGCTATTCTCTTAAACTGAGCTATGCTTATCTTCTACCTGACTCCATGATAACTTTGAAGTTTGGATTAAAAGTCTTTTCAAAAAGTAATTCCCATTCATGGTCCAGACCTTGGTAGGCAGTAAATACAACACTGCCAACTAAAGAAACTTGTTCAGCAAATTTCATCACCAATTTGCGATACTCACAGAACAGTTTTATCCAGCTGTGGGTACATCGGGGCTTCTGGTTGACTTTAAGTTCACAAATGCGAAGCAGGATAAAGGCACACAAAGCAACTTTACTGGAATGATCTCTACTGTGAAGTGGGCAGTTTGTTTTGTTAAAAAGAGAATAGAATTGGATTTGGTATTTGATAGTTTGAAACAAAAGCCACTGTGTCATGTCACCTTACAGTCCAGCTTTGAACAGTATATCCTGGCAAAATGCAACACTGTTTCTGTTTTGGCATCCTAAGGGAAATCTGCTCTTCCAAACGGAATATCCATCATTAATCTAAAGTGTTTAAGAAAATCAGATTTGACTGTAAAGAGTCAGGATCAATAACAAATAAACATGTTTTCTGCTGATCAGCAGGTATTCTAATTCATCAACACTTTCAATCATTTTATTGAGCTTTGTTCAGGTCTATTTTCACAGGCACAACATTTTATAGTGTAAAAATGCTTGGCAAATAAAAGGTAACTATAGGAAATCGCTATTAACAGCAGGTATAATAAGGCTTCGGTTGAAAAATTCTTACAACCATTATAAAGTCATGAAAGCAGGAAAACAGACATAGAGCAGATCAGTAGATTATTGAGCTAAGCCACAAAGATTGCTCCCTTCTACTTTTTCTCTGTTTTCTTTTCAAAGATTTTTAGGTGGATTTTATAAGGTTTTCCAACTGAAGCTCAGTCAGCTCTGGGAGCTGAAACTAGGGTTTTGGTTTTTAAAAAATTTTAATTATTTATTTATTTATCTCTGCTTGTATTGACTCTATCAGAGCTGGTCCAGAACTAGAACTTACATACACTAGAGAAATAAATGATAAAAAATGATGCACATAAATGTTCATTTGATGAACTTATTTATTTAAAATTGCTGTTAATGATGGCTTGGTTGTCTCCCTATTATTTTTTCATACAATGAATATAAATGTGTTACCTGAGATCCTGCCTCTGGCTAGCTTTGGAACAATACAAAGTTAAAATAAAGGTAATCCCTCTTGAACAAATTTCTTTTTTTGAATTCTTCACAGTGAAATAGTTTTGGTGGTGTATCTGAATAAGTAGGGTGCAACAAAATTCAAACCAGGTGTAGGAGGCTGCATCCCCATTCACATCCTCATTGCTGCTCCGTTCCACATCTGATCTTAATTTGATGCTTTTGGTTTGCGAAATAGTGCAGTAAGTTTCACAAGAATCTCCACATTTACTATTCCTTTCCACAACGAGAAAGATGAAAAAATAGGGTCATAACAAAAACTTTATGATCTCCAGCAAAATTTAATTCTACAAACAGGCTAAGGATTCGACAAAACTGAGGCTTTTCATAAAAATTCATGTACCCCTTTTTCCTTCTTATCTTTTTCTGTTTTAACATGAAATAGATGTAGAAGGATATAAACACAAGGCAAAAGAAAATTTTCAAGAAATTTTTCAAAGTATTTTCAAGCCTCTGTTCCACAGGAAGCAGCGCTATAGTGCTCACTGCTCGGGTGAAAGTTGACCCATGATAGCTCAGTCAATTCTTCTGTTTCAGTTTGTTACTGGCAGATGCTCTTAGAAGAGTTTGTTGAAGTGAACACATTTTCCCAGCTATGTCAAAGAAAGAAATATCCACAACAATTATAAACACAGGTTTTGAGCCTTCTCATGGTTGATGTCATAACTCCATTTTGCAGGTAATATAAAATAGTTGATGGCTATGTTTTTGGCAAATCAGCTTTATGATACCTTATGGTATGGGATAATACCTTATGGCTACAGATCTGATGAAACCATTCTGAATTACCTAGCTTGTACTTTTTATTTTTCCGAATAATTTTTCAGCAAACCAAAGAAGTTTTCAGTTCTCTCTCACTCAGTTTTAATCAAATGATGTAAAATACCTTTAAATCTGAATTCAGTAATGAAACAATGGTCACATAGGCACCTCATTTCTTTATCTGTTGCTCTTAGGAGATCTCTGTGCCCTTCACTACTTGAAATTACATTTCTCAACATCATCTGGAAAAAATAGCTCTCTGACATCAATTAAAATGCCCCTGAATTTAATTTAATTTCAGATTTTGTTCAAACAAAATTTGGGCACATTACTTTCAAATAGGTATATCTCCAGGGTTGCATAATTGTTTTGTTTTGTTTTTTCTTTTTTTTTTTTTTCCCTGGAACCTGTGTGCATTTTTATCTTGGGACTGAATTTCATGGAGGTTCAGAGCAATAAACAGAATCTATGCAGTAACACTTCCTGTGACTCTGTGAGAGGCTCATGGAGTATTTACAGCATTGCCTTTATTGTAATTGTGTGAGAGTCTTCTCTGTAGTCCAGGTGGGATGTTAAACTTAATTATGCCATTGGCAGCACTCCAAACTATGTCTTAAGAGATATATATATGTGAATGTATTCCTGAGCCTGTATTTTCACTAAATCAAACATAGATGACCCAGACAAAAAGTTCTAATACAAGATAATTCTCTGCAAAGTCTCTCTTCGTGGAACTCCATGGATGATCCAGCACTTGGCTCTTGCAACCACTCGGGATAAGCCACCAGGTTTTGCTTGAATTCAGTCTGAGGATGCTATTTCTCATCACACTCATGTATGTGGGGAAAGTTTAAGTTTTCCTTTCAGTTACCCTGAAATTTTTTTCACAGTTTCAGTTCTAAAGGTTAGCTGTCATAGGGAAATAAAAACTTTAAAACAGCTCTGAAATATTGTTTGTGGAAGATGTTGAAAAGTCATCTAAATTCTGTGTCCGTTAGTAATATTTGGGCATTTTTTAATGTTCCCTGGGATCCAATGTATGTTGGTAACATTGAGAAAATTCACAAACTCTTCTTTCAGTCCAGCTAGGAGGGCTGTGTTCCTGCAAGGAATACAGGAAGCCTGTCCCTTTTCATGTTGCTATGCACGCACACGTGACATTCACAGATCCGGAGCCTGAGGAGTTCCCATGTCCCATACGGTACACGTATTTTCCCTGGCTCAGACTTACCAGATGTTGAACCTGTCTCTGTCGTGCTGCATTTCCTGTTGCTGAATCTCATACATGTCAAACCCGTTTGATTTGAAGCAATGACAAAACAGGTTTTCTATGTGTGGCTTGGGATTTGGCAGATCCTCTAAGTGAAAAACCATTTCCCGATGTGTTTGTTGCAGCAGCGAGAACTTATAATGTCATTATGCAAACTGAAAAACTAGTAACTGGTACCACAACCCTCTTGGATCAACTCTTTATCAGGTTTACTCTCTTCCATCTAGAAAATATTTTGGTTTTCTTTCTGTTTTCGGTTTCTGTTTTTAGTCTAAACTTAAAACTTTTGGTGACACATTGGTTTTCTGTTACCTGTCTGTGCACTTCTAGATAGGAAGTTCCAGGGTAGGGAAATTAGTTTTTCTTCAGTGCTTTGGCATCCATTCAAAGTTAATTTTTTTTCCACTATGAGAGGTACTACCTCCACATGGATGAAACTGTTTTTTAGGTTGTTTTTGGTTGCTCTGATGGAATTTCCTAGACAGTGTCAGTGTCAAGCTTCAACTTCAAAATGAACTCCTGAAGTAATTCTGATGATGGAAGTAGAAATATTATATGCCATTCACAAAACAAAGGTGTGACTCTAAAGCAAAATACAAAAATGGAAGCCTGTTGCTTCAGTTGTTGAAAGATACACTGATGGTAAACTGGAAAGATGTCAGAGAGAATTTCCAACTATTATTTTCCATCTCTTACTTGCAGAAACATACATGACTCTATCTATAAGGGAAACCTAACACTATTATCCTGAGTACAAACTTATGAACTGCATAAGAGACTTGAGATTTTTTATCTGTTTGGAGGGGCTTTAACACCACTTTGTGCTTTTAAATTGTATTTCACCATAGAACTTGCACACACTTTGTTTTTCAAAAATCCTTTCCTAAGAAAGAAAGAAAAAACCCCAAACCTCTGAATAGAATGAGTTGAGTTGTTCACTTAAAAGAATTCGCCATCTTGTTGACATATTTAAATCAGAGTAATTCCACGAATTTGTAGCAGCTGGGCATCTGGCACCGAGATTTAGCTAATCTGGGACCCAAGCTTTGTTAGATAAGGAATTATCATCAAAACATTTGAATCTCACATTCTTTTTTTAATTAGGAGGGATCTGCAAAAATGGGTTGGAGAAAGATGAAGGTCTTGATCTCTTCACAATAATATGTATATTTTCCTGTATTGTAGCAACTTTAAATGGACCTTTTAGATCTATTTCTTATTTGTGAGGTAGCACCTCCCTCTATTTGCAAAATAAAGTAGTGAAATGTGTTTATTCTTCCTCTGGGGCTCTCAAAAAAGGGCACAGAGATAACTGTGTTTCAAGGAGCTTACATTGCCATAAATTCAGCTGAATTTGGTTCATGCTCTTCTAATTCTACTGGCCCTCAGTTTCAGAGCCCTGTTTAATTATTTATTCAACTCATTTCCTTCTTCCTGTAGTCATGGTCTCTCTGATCCATGGAAAGAGGAGAACAACTACAGAATCAATTTCTTCTGCATTTTTGAATTATGTGAATAGCTCTGAAATGGTGATGTGATTAATCAAGGCACTTAACCGTCAAATACTGGATTTATATGGCAGTAAAGTGAGAACTTTTGTACGTTACGATACAGAAACACACAACCAGCCAAATTGCTCTGTGTGTGTAAGTCTGTGTGTAAGTCTTTGTGTGTATGTAGCAAAACACAAAATCAAATATTAAATCAAAAAGATTCAGACAAAATTCTCTTCTACTTTTCCCAGGTGGGCCGAATTCCTACCACGGGAGAAATGTTAAAAATTTTTCAAATTAAAATGACCTAATTGAAAGAGAGCAGCAACTGATCTACAGCAGTTTTGCGCGGATCCACACATATGCACACAACAAAACAAGGTATTCTAGCTTCTAAGAAGTACACAAACATTTTGTTATTGCTTTCAATCATTTATCTATGTTGCCTGTTGCACACAGAAAGGTAACAATATCTTAATATTGCTATTTGCATATTTATTATATATATTTTTATATATGCAGATGTATATATTCACACACATATATATGTGGGAATGTTCCACATCATGACAAAAAGTTCTATTTTTCTGAGCAAAACCACTCCTATATCACACCTAAATATTGCATTCAATGAAGTATAATTTTTTTTTTAATGATTCTTTTGGCTTAAGGCTTACAGTTTGCAGAAATGCACATTTTATGACACTGAATCAAGAACTGGGGCAGCTGAAGAGTGGTCACACATCTGTCCTGCCACCCCTACTAAAGCTAGAGCTATTGATATTCCGAACCCGCCTAAACTCAGCTGTGAAACCCTGCTCCTCAAGAGCTTCAACATGGACTTGATTTGATGCATGGGAGCACTAGAAGAGCCAGTGGAATGGCTTCCCACGTGAGAAGGTAAATGGGTGTGTAAGTCTTGCCAGCAGTAGGTTCCTTGGAATAAATACCCTTGTCTCATTTCATGGAACAGGTGATAGAATGGAGTCTAGTATGTCACTGTTCCACTCACTGTTCTAAACAAAATATTGTAACATATGTCTGGCTACTGGGAAATGCTTGGATAATACATCTGGAAGCTGGCCATGTTGCTTATGGGGGAAGGAAGGAGTGAATAGCCATGGGAAACTGGAAGAAATAGTGAGTGAATTTTAAGTGCTTGAGAAGTTCTGGGCAGCTGATGTTTCAATAATTTTTGAGATATTTGCTATACTATGTGACAGCCTCTATGACACATTTTATCTCGGAGCAATGTCAGAGAAGGATGTCTTGAAAGGAAATTCAGCTGCAGTGATTAAACAAATCATTCACTGAACATAAAAGCAGGTACCAGGAGATTTAGAACAGTACTGAAGTATACAATGAAATGGAACTTGTAAGAACGTGAGGAATTTTACTTGTAATCTGTGAGTAAAAAGACATGAAAAATGCTGAATTAGACCATTTCTGGCCTACTGAAATGATTAAAGGTGTTAGAAATACATGGATTGCTGCTTTATTCATTAGGAATGTTGGTTGTCTAAAGAAGAAAGAGAAGTTCCATTTGTCTGGGCAAAAATCCTCTCTGAGAAAAATTTGGCAAGCTCTCATGTGAAAAGCATTAAAGAATGAAAGCTTTTTTATTTTTTTAATGAAAGCATATTTTCTTCAACATCCATATTGCCGGTGGCACAAAGCTTTTGGTAAGAAAGTTTGGAATGAAGTATATGGTTGAATCTTATCTTTGTCTTCACAGATCTTTTTCTTTTGTTCTCACTATTGCTACAGAAACCTCCCTAGCAGCTTCTTCTCGGATTTGTTGTCTCTGGTGAAATTGCAGGAAGTTGTTTGTCCTCTAACAACCTACTCTCACTCAATAGAGTAAGCTTTTCATTCCCTTATGCTTCCTATAACAGAATAGATAGAAGAATGGGCCTTTTTTTGGGTTCTCTTGTCTTTTCCTGTGACTGAATTTCATTAACTCCTACACTGTTAATATTACAGGTTTGTATCTAATTCATTGTTAAGTCTGTGCAATAAAACATGTCTTTAATTATTGTCTTCTACTTAGAATTATTTTCAAATTTAAGGAAATATTAAATATTGTAATCAGCTCTTTACTAGATTTGAAATATTGCTGTCAAAAGCAAATTTTCTTAAATGTAAAAGTGTTCAGTAACACATCAGGATTAACATTATACAAATTGTCACGAAGACATCAGTCATTGAATCAGCTTTTATTCATGTATTTTTATGGATAGACTGACTATGCGTGGCCTTGGAAACTTCATTTACTCTGCTAGAATGATCTCAAACAGAATTTGAGTTTTGTCATGAATGAGAATTCAAACCATGGTGCAGCAGATCTGACTCAGTATAGTGTGTATTAGGAGAGAGGAGATTTTTTACCTACCCAGAAAGAAGCAGAAGCAGCTCTTTAATGAGAAGTTTTAATAAACTTCTTGGTGATGCCCAGGTCAAGTCAGACAACTGCCTGATTTCTGCAAATGCTGAAGGGTCATCCATAGCTTTCAGATGGTCCTTTTCTCTCATTGTCCATTCAATCTTACCTCTTATTCCATCGTGAACCTTGCATGTTGTATGGGCAAATCATACATGCAGTTTTATCCCCTCTGTAAGTTAAACATGGTGGGTACTGTTAACAGGACAGTCTTTATTTATTGCCTGGGAAATTCCATATGTAAAGCAGAAGATGTGATGAAAATAGGGAAAAGACAAATGAGCAGTCTAAACTGCAATGCAAAGAAAAGCACAATAGACTTTCCCATTTTGTTAGGTGGTTCTGGTTAATTCTTGAATCCACCCCAGTGGCAGCCAGCAAGAGCAGGACTTGGTATGGCAGCCTATCTAGGCAGGTATCTAAGCTGTGCTCATAGGTTCAAATCCTGTTCTGAGACCTCTTTTTCAGTGAGAGTAGGACTTGACCCATTTCAAGTTACGTGCATTCTACTTTTCCAATCTGAATGGGGATGTCCTGTGTGTTCATGAGAAGCAGAGATCACCCTGCAAGGAATGTGTTAAGAGCATGGATTCTCAGAGCTTAACCTGGTTAGGGTTTTCATCATTGCAATGTAGATTTTGGTATGATCCATTTGAAGCCAGCTGAGCTTCATAGAATAATGTATATCTGGTGAGGATGTGACCCTTAAACTTTCATTGTGATAGCCAAAATAGTATGTTCTTTTCAATTAAATGTAAATATCTAGTAAATGTGGAAACAATGTTGGTCAGAATCCTGATTCTGAAAGAGGATTTTTTTTCTAATTCTGTGTGGAATTATCAAGGCTTTTCTGTTGATATTTTTAGGTATCTAATCAAACTATACTAATGTTCTTATTTTTTTAGATAGGTAATTTTGGGAGTAGAGGACAGGGTTGATAGCTTAATAGAACAATTTTCAGTTGCATCAAAAATAAAACTTTGATTTATTTCCATACCTATAATACTGTAAAGACAATTTATCTGGATTTTTTCTGAGATATTTCAATAATGTCATAGTTAATTTCTAGACAAGTTTCAAGTGTATGGGAAAAAAATGCAATAAAAACTCCCTTTCTCATTCCTCTCCCAGATGTACCACTTTAATACTCTAGTATTTACAGGAGGTAGTCCCAGAACATGAAAAAAAAAATACAGCTTTCACCTTATTTTTTTCAGTTTCTTTCATGGTTCAACTACTTTTCGTTTTCATGGGGAAGACAATAAATTGTCTGTAAAAAAAAACCAACACACACTATAGACACTAGTGAAGTATCTCTAAGTTAGGGATTAAAAGAGCTTTTTAAAAGGTTTTGGATATTTTTAGCCCATTCCGCATGTGTCAAAATAAGACTTTTAAAATTTAATTTTAAAAAAAGTTCCACAGGTTGCAGGATGCATCTCACGTAATATAAGATTTTTAAATGTCATTTATCAAAACATGTGGTGGCAATATGTCATAAGAAATCATATGTCTGATCTAGGAATGTTAAGTCAATAGTGAAATTAAAATTATTATAAAAAATTGTTCATGGACAATGGAAATAAAGTTCAAATAAACTTATTTATAATCAAAATCTAAAATACAGGATGTAAGTTTACCTTGTCTAATTTCTTATTTGCAAAATTTAACACAGACTTTGTGCAGTCATACAAATCTCTATCTTTTCTTCACTTTTAATTTATGTATTTTTTGCTGTTTAGTCCTTTTGAGTTTATCAGAGTCCTACAGCTCAGTTACTTTTCCTTCCTTCCTTTCTTCAAATGAGTGTTAGCCTGCATAAATCACTACATTTCCCCCCTCTGGGGTTTGTTTCAATACTGCCATTGTCCTTTTTGTAGAAAAGTCACAGATAATGCTGTTGTGTTGATCTGGCTTCTTGTTACGGAGCTCAGCAATATTTAGTCTCTTAGCATTGCCCCTGGGTGATTTATTTGCCAAAAATGTGGAAGACACATCAATTTCCTTAAGAAGAGATGTTCACAAGGACATATCCTTCTTTGAAATCTCAGAGAGGTGCCACTAGACTAAAGCTCACATGGTGCAGAAGTGTCAATATAGCAAGTTTTTTTCTCTCCCCATTAAACATGTCTTAAAGACATTTCATACATTAGGTCTCTGCTTTGGCTGAAAATTTCATCCTTATTTCTTAGACATCAGCAGCTTCTGATTTATACCATCAACACCTGTTGTTGTTACAATACCTCCCACAGTTTCACCAGAGATAATGTTACACTAGAAGCAACAGGAATGTAACAGAAACACCTTTAATCTCCAATGGAAAAATATTCTGTCACCAGGTTAAGGATCTGACTACTGCTCCATTTCAGCAGAATTTAATGTAGATTTTTAGTGGAATTATTTGTATTTTAGACTAGATCTGCCTTAAAATGTACACATAATTAAAAGTGCATGATATCTGGCCACAGAAACCTTTCCAAGCTCGACCTTGACCATTAGGAAGCTAAATTCTGAGGCTCTTAGCTTACAAGAAAAAAATCATTTTTTAATGACAATTTCCCTGAATAACTTCACTCTCAAATTTTTCTTCTTTGGATTCATTAGGAATGTCAGTTAGATAATCAGTATCATCTCTCTTTTTCTTTTTTTTTAGGTAGGAAAGCTCTGTTACTCAGAAACAGGCAATGTCCATATTTTGATGGCATTACTTCCATTCATCTAAGCAGAAGTGGGTGGTGATCCATTATGCAGAAATGAAAAACCTTATTTCTTAGAGAGTAAATAGATGTTGGGTCATTTTTTAATTACTGATTTTCATTAAAATACTTTTTATTTTTCATTAGAAGAGTTACATAGATTACAATATATATCATAGAATGCTGGTAAAATCTTTATTTAATATCTTAGCACAACATCTGTACAAAGGAATGGTAGGCATGGAGGTCATTCATTCTTTTGTGAGAAAATAGGAGACATTTGACCATTGAACTTATCATCCTACCTTGCAGCCATCTTTTAGAACACAAAAATGTTAAAAAAGCAATGAGAGGCCAATACAGAATTGCATTCCATTCTTGTTGGGAAGTACCAGTAAAAAAATCATTAAGTATTGCATTAAAAGAGTAATGTATTAGCAGATTTCAATGTTGAAGCTTGTTGGACTAAAAGAACATTTTGAATTTCATTGTACTGAAGCCTTTGCAAATACCAGTTTGCATACCAGTTTAATCAATTCCAATGTTGATAAGAACATTGCTATGATTTTCAACTTAAGTTTTTTTTTCTATTGGATCCCTTGATTAAGCTGTATGTATCAGAAAAATAAAAGATTCTTTTCAAGTGTGTTTATTCCAAAACCAAACTACAGTCTTAGTTTTGAGGAAATTGCTTTTTGACAACTAAGGGAAAGTGGAGCATGTACAATTATTGTTTGTGACACATGCCTATTCAGAGGCTTCTCTGAAAGACAGGTTAGTCCATTTAAGAATACTTGCAGAGTTTATTCTTTGCAGTTTTGTGCCCTGAAGACATCCAAGAATGTCTTGGAGAGAATAGCAGCAATACGACTGCTGATTTCATTTGAATAAGTAAATCTTTCACTTTGGGGTGGTGCTCTGTGGTAAATTTCAGGTGAGAAGAGGTCCTGCTGTTCCCAAGGCAATATAAACACTTAGAAACCTCAAAGAGTGTTGGAAGGTTTTCCTGCATTTCCCTGCCATGTCATTAGTCAAAGCGAGACATTCTTGACCTGCAGAGGGTCCCTCCCTTAGCTGAGAAAGGCCTCTAAGGAACTTGCCCATTATGTGAACAGATGAGTCCAAAGAGCATTGTCAGAATAGTTTATGTCAGGAGCCCAGTCTTGAGAGAAAGGGTAGGAAATTCCTGGGAGGCAGCTGTGGGTGGATCTGGTCAGTGAAGCTGTGGTTCTGTAATGAAAATGCCACAGAGGAGCTAGTATGAACAGAAATCTAGTGGGTAACTCTTTTTCTCTCTTTTTCTCTTGTTTGTGTAAAAAAATTAAATATCCTTAAATATTTTTACTGCTTACACAAGCAAGACCTGGAATGCCAAAAACTGCATATATAAATTGGTGCAATATAAATCGGTGGCCAAAGATATGTTTCAATCCACTCATAATCTCAAAGCCTTACTGACAGAAATGAAAGTAACTCTAAAGCAAATTATTATCTTTGCTGTGGATAGGTACCTTTCAAAGCATCTGCTCATCTCTACAAGGGTTAAACAATATTGTGTCAATAAAAATCTGACTAATTTACTGCTTTAACAGGCAACAAGCTAAAGACTATGAGGAATAGGAGTACTCAAAAGTAATCAGACTAGCACATTGTGTGTAATCTTCACTGATACAGAGGAAGTATGACAGTGACACTTTCAATGTTTTTGTTAAAATTTCTGGCCCAGTGGGAGATGCTGTGGTTTATAAATAATTTATTGTCTAATAGGTGCTATTGTATTTTATTTTTCAACTATATTTATGGGATTGAAATGGCAGGTTTGTGTCGGAACACTCGAGTTCTGGCTCTCAATTCCACTCAGTGCCTGTCCTTAGATAGAATCTAATATTATAATCTAATCTGCCCTGCCGCTGAGCAAAAAACCTGGTCATTCATGGCATGCCCAGAACATCCTGAGAGTTTGATCTGCTTGTATTGTCTCTGTAAATATTTTACAAGTTCGCAATGACCCTATTAGGGAAATATAAAAAGTGAGAAATGTTCTGTTTTGGACACATCATCAAAAAAAAAAAAAAGGAGCTCTTAAAAAGATGTTCATTTCTTTGAGACATTCTGAAAAAATTCTTCTCTTCTGGAAGGGAAATAGCTGGTTTAAGTGCAGATCCTACAAGTCAGTGATTTTCAGGTGTTTTTATGCTTTATCTTTACACAGAGTCATTAGTGGATCATGTAGAAGTGTCAAGCAGACCTCTTGTAAAACAGCAAACTATGTGCCCAAATTATTTCTCCTTTTGCAGGTACTTGTGGTTTTTTCTCTGGTTGGATGCACCTCATGACAGTTTAAAAAGCCACCATTGTTGGGAGAAAAAGTAACATCAGGACATTAGCCTATTTTGGGCCTACAATCTTGATGAATCTACTTTTTTCTCCATTCTGATCAATATTATTAAATGATAGTTTACAGCTAGTTTATATGAGTCATTTAAGTATAATTCATAATTTAACTGAAGTGATTCTCATTCTTGCCACATCTGCCTTTTAAAACATCTGTTCAGTTCCTGGTGACAAAACATAAATGACCAAAGCAGGATTCACACTGGCCTGTTTACTGATCCAATCACCAACCACTAATCCAGTGCTGGTTTATTCTTGTGGAGGAAAGGATGGTTTGCATATGTGAGGGAGTCATAGAATAAAATGAAGTGACAGAACAGGGACCAGAACCATGAGATTTTGTACCAAATCTAAACTGTTTGCAATGACATAATGTAATTTTAGGAAGATATGTCATGATGTTGGCAGCATCTGAGAGACACCATTTGTTAGACTGCTAATGGGAAAAAGGAAAGATGTTCCCTTGTGAGAGAGACCATACTCTGTGATTCTCTCAGAATTCCATGAGATCCTTGCCATAGCCAGAATAACAAGTGTAACAGCTCTCTTTTTAAGTATCATTTAATTTAAACTGTGATCACTCAAATGTCTTCTCTAAGATCTTTTCTGTCTCTAAATTTCTAGGCTGTGTCTAAAGATTTTATAATGAATTTCTTTCCTCGGAAAGACTTCACTGTCTAGTGTAAATGTACTGAAGACAAGGGAATCATTCTGGCTTTATCCCACCACAACCAAAATCAGAATACTGATTACATATATACTACACAGCTTATAGTGTCAGGCAATATAATGAAAGCGTGTGAAAGTTGTTTCGTCTGAAAGATCCATTTTTTCTTTCAAAAACAAGGCAATCAATGCAATGATATTGGTGCCAAAAACCCTTGAGCTTTAAAATGGTAGTTCACTGGACTGTGGCAGCTTCACTGAAATTCATAGATGACATGAAACTATGTTCCTTATATAGAGGTTTCCAAAGGCTAATACAGCATTCTTTTTTAGCAGTGAGTTGTAATCTATGTATTTTGTGAATAAAATAACAAAAGACATTTTAAAACGTTCAAAAGCCAAAATTTTCTTGGAAATTGTTGTTTAGAAGCTACACCAAATTTACTCACACATATATAGATATGCTTGTTAAAATCAGAGCAGTTATATGTATAAACTAGCTGTGCCCAATCATCCCTGCACTCACTCTCCATCAAGTGGAGTTTCTTTTTTTGTCATGTTAAAAATAAGGCTGCTCTCTTCATTATTATTGTTGGTTTAAGAGTTTTGAAAAGTTAGCAGTGGCTACAGCAAGTCAAATCAAAATCATATTGGGTAAAAATATTATCTTCATGTCATACTAGTTATGTTATTGCAATGTTGCAGGACATTTAAAAGGGGCTGAATGTTATAGGAAACACTTTCCCCCCCCCCCTTTTCTCTCTTTTTTTCTTTTTAGTTTTGGAGAAAAGGGAAAAGCAAAGAAAAGCTCAAAATCAAAAAGTAATCTTGGAGCTGTGCAGTGTGATTGCTGTAACTTGTCCAGCAACCACAGCATTTTCAACAAAATCAAGGAAGTGTCACTAGTTTAGACATTTTTAACATGGACCTATACAGTTCTCTAGCAATTAGTTTTGTATTTCCTCCTCTCTGTGGCTGCCTCGTATAAATTCCAGCTGTTACTTCAGCTTCCAGGCAGTTTATACTCATTGCACTCTGAAGAAAAGACAATATTCCTTACCTGGATTAATTGTTTATAGCTGTAGACTTTTATCAGAAGTTTCTTGAACTTAGGTAAGACTGTATGAAGTATAATAACAAATACCTGAAGAGCTTTAGAAATATTTCAGGGGGTGTTTTCTTCAAATGAGTTATATTAATTTTAAAAGAATTTTAAGTAGCTTTAGAGGATTCCTGTGGTCCTTTGTGTTGCACTGCATGTAAAGCTCTTTTCTACTCATGGTCTCTGTGATTTCATCTGTAAGGAGTTAAATGAGTAAGTGTTTAGATTCACTTTGAAGCATGCTATTTGCATTTTTTGTATTCAGGTGGGCACAGCTCTCTCTTCCTGAACTCTTTACCCAGCCAAACACCAAACTAATTCAGTAAAACATTAGGCAAATTGTATTTACATAGTCCTGTACTAAGTGCGAGCAAGTTAGGTTATTCAGAAGAAGTTGACTGGCTGAAAGCTGTGTTTTCAGTAAGAATTCTTGTTACATATCCTTTAAAAATTCTGTGTATTTCGGTCTCAACTGGTTGTCTGTGATCCCTCTGCAGCTGAGATAAAAAGGCACTTATTTCAGAAGACTCAGTTTACCTATTTTCTTATGGTGAGAGATGCCCTTCATGTTCCAGTGATGAGGGAGATGTAGGAGTTCGGGTAGGAGCTTCAATGAGGCCTCTACTACTTAGGCTGTTAACAGCCTAAGTATGAACTCTTCCACAAAAATCTCCATCTGGTATGGTGAACTTTGTTTTGGTAGGGAGCTCTGATCAGCTTGAGACATGCTGGTGCAAATATTTGCTTTGCATTAGCAATAACATAGATGTAAACTGGGAAGAAATGTATGCTAGCAAGGCAGAGGTACTGACAAGAGTAGTATGCCTGTCTGACATTTGCATGTTTCAGAAATTGACCTATAGAAGAATATAAAATAATTTCAAGTAATTTCTCATCCCAGTTAACAAAAAGAAGGAAAAAGAAAATAAATTCTGGCTTCTATTAAAGTAACTAAGCAAATACAAGAGAGCTACAGTATAGAGGAAGAGAAGTTTTACCTTCTAATAGATGAAGCGTAATAATGGCTTAAAAGAACTAATTTGTGTTCCTTTTCATTTAAAAAAGTGGAAATAAGCATGTGAGCAGAACTGCTTGTGGGACAGATAAGCATCTGCTCATTTTACTTCTTCATTTGTGTTACAGTTTTAGGCATTAAACTCCACTGTTTTAAGGAACTTTAGGGCTTTTGGACAGTTCTCCATATAGCTGGAAACTTCTACTAAAATGTTAAAAGTTCATTCTATTTCTGCAGCAACAGGAAATAACCCTAGTTATTATGAACTTTTAAATCTATGAATTATGATCTTTAGAAATATCTTTAATTTTAGAGGCTAACAACTGGATGGGGATTACATTTTTTATTTTGCAAACATTGCCTGAAATATACGAAAATTATATCACAGAACTTATTCTACAAGGACGCATGAAAGCAGCATGGTGTAACTTCCAGCAAAAAGACCTCTTTTTCTCCTGCAAACCTGAGAGATTTACTCTAAGAAATAAAAACAAAACCAAACAAACTGACTCCAAAAACCCAAACAAAAAAGACTCCTCTTCCTCCTCCACTTATTAAATTATGCTCTTCGAAAAATCAGTCCAAAACATAAATCCCATGGGTAGCACTCCCAGGTCTGAGCAGTAGGGATGCGTTGACTGGAGGAAAGCTGTAAGCTGTTGCACACCAATATTTCTAAGCTGTAATGCAAGCTGATTTAGCTCAGGTGCTCTCATCATCTCCATGTAGACACCTTTCCAGAGCGCAGTGGAGGGCTTGTACAGGTATACAGGCAGCCCCTCAGGTCCTGAGAGGTTCTGCTGAACCAGTGCTTCTTTACACATTGCAGTTACCTTGTAGTTTGACCCCATGCAGTAAAACCTTGAGCTCAGTGTGCTGTCTGCCTGCTCAGAAGCACACAGAGTCACTGCATGATCAAATCCTAGGGACTGCCAGCCAGTTTCCACCTTTCAGTCAGGACTAGAAGGGGCTCATTCACTGCCTCCTGTCTTACACAGTGCATGTAGCGCATGTCACTCTATTTGCCCCAAATTCAACAAGATACAGTCAGTCTTACCTGTTTGCAACAGAATGCCTCAGCTGGCAAGAAAGTATGAAGTACACTTTCCTTTCTTTTTCTTTTTTTTGAGTATTGGATTTTTAGATTTGCCATCTTGCTACCCGAAGCCACAGCTTTTTGGACTGGGCTTTTTCCCTTGTTTTGCTCCTGTACACTTTGTTTCTCTTCTCTTGCTGCGTCTTTCTAAGAGGGACAGAAAACACTTCTAGCAGTGGCTTATAGTGGTGAATAAATAGAGCAGATGTGAACACTTTCTGAAAATGTTGTACAGTTTTCTGATTTGCATTGGAAAAGTTTGTATGGGGAAGATTTTTATGTATGTCTCATAATTCATGTGTGAGAAAAAAGACAAGTAAAACTCTTTTGGGCTGAGTCAGACCTCAAAAAGTACAGGAGTCTCACACTGTTCCTTTTTTTATTTGGCTTGATACAATTTCCTCTTCTTCTGTTTTTCAGATTCATGTAAACTAAGAAAATATATGTAAAATCCTGGACTTATATATTATATTTAAAGAAATGCAAATCTAGATCCTTGCCTAAAAGCTTTTGGCAGGTACATGAGGTCCATGCAAGCTGAAGCTGTCAGTGTAAAGCCTTCCTGCCAAGGCTAGAGGTTGGTTGCCAAAAACTGTTCAGTGAACAATACTGCTCTGGATAGAGAGGAAAAACCTCTTTAAC
Source organism: Loriotus luctuosus (assembly GCA_035582745.1). NCBI lineage: Eukaryota > Metazoa > Chordata > Aves > Passeriformes > Thraupidae > Loriotus > Loriotus luctuosus. Next base: position 76,863,624 of record JAWWEY010000115.1, on the reverse strand, counting down.
ACTTGGTTCCTGTGGCCATTTGTCTGTTTCATGTCTGTAAGTTGCTTTTGAGATACTGAGGCCCCTGACTGGGTGCTGAAATCCCATTGGTACTCAAAGATGCTTTAGCCTTACCAAATTCAAAAGAAGGTAGATAGAAGTGCCTGTGAAGAGAATGCCTATGTTGGCAGGCACAGATGGAAATGAACAAGCTCTGAGTGCCCGTCTCTTGCCAAATGTAGTTTGAAAAGCGTGTTGAGCCTTGCTGAGGGGTACTTTATCACTGCACCAAGAGCTGTGCAGCTGCATTAGCTCTCACCCAGGTGTCATGCAGCCTGGCAAGGACACACGTCTCTGTACAGTCCTGCAGATGTACCTTAATATCTTGGCCTTAATATAGGTATAAAATCCTTTTGTTCCTATTTGCTTTTTCCCTGCATACAATGGTGTTCTAATCCAGTGGAATTCTCAGTTTTGTCTTTCAAACCGTGCGAGGTAAGAGGAGCCTACCATAAGCAGAACCTCTCAGTATCACATACAGAAAGACACAAGGGATTTTAATGATTTATTTCTCCAACTCCATAAATTCAGGATGCTCTTGGGGCTTGGAAGTCATGTTCTTCCCAATTCTTCCCAATATAGGTTTCCTAAAGTTCTAGTTACCTAAAGTAATACACATAGGATTACATTACTTGCTTTATAAAATTAATATTTTGTTGTTGCTTCCATTGTGACTTTTGTTGTTGCTTCTGCAACACATACATGCAGCACTTAGTACATGATTAGAAATAATTTATAGATTTTTCCCACTTCCCACTGGTTGACACTTTCAAGTATCTTGTCTGCTTCAATTGTTATTGTTACTGCTAACAGTGTGTTTTAGCTATGGTTTTATCTGTATTTCAGTGCTTTCCAGTTTATTAACAGTCATCTATCATATCTTCTCAAACACAGGATGTGGTTTTTGGCTGAAGCACTCTGAAACTTTCTGCAGCTTTAGAGAAACTGTTAAATTTAGAGGACAGGAGATATTTTTCTTCAGATAACAAAAAATAAATAGGTAGACAAAGTTTGCTATATTACTAAAATGGGTTTCCTAATATCAAACATTTATAGAAGTTATTATCTGCAAAAGGGTCTTATTCAATTTGCAGAGTGTCTAAATTCCACCAAAGATCACAAGCTTAATAAATATTCGCTCCTGGCAAGCCCCAAATATCTTCTTAACTGCCTTATTTAAACTCTCTGAATCACCTTGTTAGGTGTGTCCTTTCCTCTCTGACTAGAAACAGCAACATGGATGAAATTCAAGCCAACTATATATGCTTTCCATAACAGAAGTATGAATTTACAGTCACAGAGTTTGAAAAAAAGTAATTTACATGAAATAGAGATGCAACATATTTCATGAAAGAAATGCTGAACGTTGGTTAACCGTTCTATACAACAAGAAAAGGTGGTGAGCCTGATCTTTATCCCTAGTCTCATTTACACCATAGTCTGTTCTTCTTGTGTGCATATGACAGCATAGGCAATACTTTTGAGAGAAAAAATTGAAAAATTGCTTTAGAAATGGTTGGGATTGTTAAATTCAGGTGCAAAGTGCAATCTAAATGTGAGTTAGTATCAAAACAAAGTAACAGATCAAATGTTAATGTTCTTGGTTTTCCTCTCTTCTGATTTGTATGTCTTTGATGAAATTCTTGCTCTTGTCTTCTTCCCAGCATTCTTCCCTACCTTTTTTAAGTTTTAAATTGTATATGTATTTTTTTTCTTTCCCCAGATAATTATTAGATCACTTGCTACTGATTGGATAAAACAAACACCCTAGGTTTTTTTAACTTTCTATGCCATAAAATATTCAATTGTAGAAAGGGTGAAAGAAGTTTACTGACATCTGTTTTGGTTGCTAGAAAGTATTAAAGGATTTTTCATCATTTGTAATTTGCATGTATTTTTTGTGTATTTTTCTAAATGGAAACCTATGTTCTCTTGTAACTCACCCATCCCCTGCTTTTCCACTTTTTGCATTCTTAATCTGTCTTGCAAGGACTGATATCCTACCTACAAAACCAGCTGCTTTCATAGGAGGATGCCTGCTACTTTAATGAAGTTATCTTCTCCTATATTCCTCATATCATGCTGACCAATATAACATAAATGGCAAATGGCCAAGATGCTGGACACAGGTTGAACTGCCAAGATCATTGCTGTTTAATTTTCTTTCATCATCACCTCATGTGGTCTAATCACTTGAATTAGATTATTTTAACGAAAGCATTTTTTAACAACCAATCTACTAAATCAGGCATAAATATATCTTTCTTTCTAATGGCACTGTATGTTCACACCCACACAGAATGTACTGTTTGAAGGAGCCTTTGTGCTAAGCAGAAAAAACTAAAGCCTGAATTTCATGGCCATGACGGACCACTCTTTTAGGAAATATTATGACTGCCACCCATATTCACACGGCTTTTACTGCAAAATCAGAACCTCACTTTCAAATTGCTTCAGACCTCTTTTTCTTCCAATGGCAATTTTATCAGCAGAAGCACTCCTACACTCAAAGGTGGTATGAAAGCATATATTTCCTAAAAAGCTTACTTTTCAGATGTCACTGCTTAAAAAAGTTGAAAGTCTTGCTTTTGCAGCTAACTTGCAATGTTAGAAAGAAAGAAAAAAGTTTTTATACAGTAATATCATTATATAAAATCTACCTTTTCTTAGACCATTTTGATGTGCAAAAATACAAAGGGCTGAAAATCACAGAGGTTAATTTTTTTTATGCTGAGGATATTCACAGGATATATACATTCCACAGTTTTTTTCAGCTTTACTTCTGTATTTGCATCACTTTTAAGTGCTTGGTTAACTTTAGCTGTGGAAAGGTCTGCAGTAATCTACTTTGAATTTCTTCTCTGCTTAAAAATTAACCTCCTCTTCCCCTTGAAGCGAAGAAGTTTTTTCCTTACCATTAAATTTGAGGTCCTGGTGCTTTTAGTCTAATTTATTTCATATATGCAATATGTCTTTCTAGTCACAATGAAATTATTATTTTTCCTTTCCTAAACTGCTAGACTTTTGGGGTCATTTCTCTTCAACTTTAGGAATGGGGAATCCAGTGGGTGAATAGGTTCAGATTACATGTTTTTGTCTTGTGAAATTTAAGACCTTTTCAAGTTGTAGTTGTTCCCCAACCCCTTTTATACAAGGCATGCTAAATGTTTTTCATTGGGAGAAAAAAAACCCCAGAAAATAAATTAATTTTTTTACCACACACACAGCTACTCAGCTCTTCTGAAACTGGTTGCAAGTACTGTCTTGTTAATGTTCCTGTTTTTCTATTTTAATGTATCAGGCCTAGAACTTTCGGACTATTATCTTCAAAATTTCCATGTTTACTTTTTTCTCTCCCATTTCCATTATCCTCCCATTGCAAAATAATTTTGCTTTAAAAATGCATTTCCGGTAGCGCTGCAGAAAATTCAGTCATCTGTGTTTCTGGAATACCCAATCACTGTGCAGCGCAGTTTTTCCATAGCCCATCTGATGTCCTTTGTCCCTCTGTGAATGGAAGCTTTAGACTTGTGATGAAGTCCTGTGGAGAAACAATTGCAAGTCACATAAGTGAGTTATGAAATCCAAGAAAAAGGGCAAGTCTGAATCCAGCAGTTCAAAACTAGAAGTCAGATTCAGGTGGAATTGTAGCCAGTTGGCTACATCTTTTAAGAAGAGATTTTGAGTGGCAAAGCATAATTGGAAGAAGATTAACAAGAGAAAAGTTCTGTTGTGCTACTAAGTCAGCTAGATTTGACCATGACAAAGAGTGGAGAGAAACAAGAAGAAAGCTGGTAATCAGGATTCATGCTTCAATAGACCAATGCTTACAAAAAGAAAGAGAAAGGACAGAGATATACGCCCTCAGAAAAATGTGATGGTTAGGTAACCCTGAAGTATTCAAGTCTCTGTGCTGCCTGGCTGGAAACAAGAATATAACAATCTTCATGAATATTTTGGCTGCTTCTGCAGGAGATCTGTATATTTCAGTGACCAGCTGTCATCTGAGCAGGCTATATCTAAAAAAGAGTATTCAGAATATTTTCTGTAATGTGGGTGTCTAGCAAGCAGAGAAAAAAAAAGGATCTTGAGGGTCCTACTATGACAGCTTCAGTGTTTGGTTTATACCAGATCTTTGAGTACTCTGTAGGTATGAAACTCAGTGTAAAGCCTTTCTACACAGTGGTTAAGAGAAACAAAGGATGATAAACACATCGATGCTCAGCTTGTGAGGAGGCAGTAATACCTTATGTCAGCATACTCAGAGAGTACTAAGACACAGGGAACTACCTGGGTAGTGTTCCTGCTATATGGAAGTGACAGGAAATAGAAATTAAGTGTCTAGACACAGAATCAAGTTACAGAGCATCTTGGAATTTCAAAAGATTCCCTGTGAAAGAAAAAATAGCTTTGAGTAACCTGGACCTTTCCAGTTTGGAAGGCAATTTCCTTGCACTATCTGAGGGAACAAAAGAATGGGACTGACATCCCTTCCTCTCTTTCACGTTGCTTTTGTCTTTATAGGAGAGTGGAATTATATCACTGCATTTTATTCTTGTTGAAACAAATTATCCTGGTGCCTAGAGCCCTATGGTTCAGGTGCCCTTCAAATTTGTTGTGAGAACAAATTCACGAAGTCTCACCATCTGAATGAAAAACAGTGAGCTGAAGTGTGTCCAAAACAGTGACCAATGCCTTCAGCTTATTGGGAGCAGTGACTTAGATGGGTGTCACATGGATTTAGGGGTCATGTTTTAAATACAGTTTGAGACATCAGTCATACCACAGAGAAGAAGTCTGAGGAGCACAAAGTTGAATTGCTTGAACATCATCCTATAAACCTGAATGACTCACAGTTTATGGAAGAAAATTGTCATGGTTGCTGTCAGCCCCAGAAAGGCCAGTGACCAAAATAGAATCTTTCATTTACTCTTTTACCTCAGAGACAGGTAAAAAGGTTGAGACATGTTTTTGAACAATGGAATCAAGTTTGAATTTCCTCTGACACAGCTGACTATGGAGCTACTGATTTGGTTCTGTTGGCTTCCTTTTATCAGCAATAAATGAGTTTAAAACAAAAGGTGGAAAAGAAACTGCAATTTTAGTTTGTTTCTTGAATGAATGAACTTAAAAATATTTTTTTATTCCTTTTCATCTCTGTATCTTGCTTGTTGATCCTGTATGGCAAGAGGTATATTTTCAAAGGAAAAATATCTTTTGCTGTATTAAAAAAGGGAGTTGCATCCCTATCTATTAATCAAAGAATTTTTTACTCTGTGTTATCAGACAAAGAGGGGGTTATGATTTAAAACTCTAACCTAGTATAAGGTAGCAATACATACATCATTTTGCTTTGGGGCTTTTATATAACAATACATTTCTTGCATAACCATTCTCCTTGATATGTAATGGTCTTGTGACTGGTCTGTACTTTCACATGACTGTAGTTGTTCATCATTAAACATAGAATCAAATTTTTAACTTGTTTAAAAACTAAAGCCATAAGAAGAATATTAGCTAATCAGACTAGATATTTTTAAGTGTAGAAATGATCAGAGATATTTTTTTGTGATACATATTTCTTTTGTTTTCCATTTCTCCTTTAAAAAATACATAATCAACAAGAGTGATTTCTATGTCTTCAGAAGATGTGTCATTTTGAGATTGGAATTCAAATAATATTTACAGTATGTGGTGGTGTATCCTGAAAAGTCCTTAATAATGTTTGAGAGTCCAAAGCAGTTCTTTAAGAATGAGGAATTTAAGAAAGAAAAATGGAGTTTATTCTTTCTGCTTCTTGCATCTCAGATATCTTTCAAATATTGCACAAATGAAAACATTGTCAAGTGCTTGTCGTGAAAAATCTCTAAAGTACATCTTAAAAGAACCTAAATATGAAACTATCATCAAAAACTGAAACTACATATAAAATTTCAGCATCTGACTCAAAATACATTCTAGGATGGGAAATATTTCAAATAATGAAAGTTTAGCAAAGAAACAAAAAGAAAAAAAGTAATCCATAAAAATTTATTTCAAATCATCTTATATGCTTTCAAATTTGGGCCATTTGCATGATTTCACAGAATGCTCCCCAGAATGTTTCTCATGTCTCTAAAAAGTGGTATGAGAGAGGTTCATGGTGGATCTACGCAGTTGCTGCATCACACATATCAAGTGATTTTTATGTCAGATGCTGCCAGGAAGTTCTTTCCCAAAAAACAATTTGCAAAATGAGCTAGTATTAGATCACAGTGCATCTCTATACATCCAAATTCGCTGGCTTAAGGAATAATTGCTCTCATGGAACAGATTTCCAGAAGTTATTAATCTTCACTTTTATGCCAGGTTTTCAAAGAGGATCTTTGCAGCCATCGAGGCTCTGAAGTGAGTGGTTAGAGCCTTTCAGGGGGCCCACTCTACTAGCAAGGTTTTTAATACTCTATCTCAAAATCTCACTGTGGGAATACTTTAAAATTCTGTCCTTCTTTATTATTTGAGCAGTTTTGAAAATCTGGTTCCATTGTTGCATAATTTGATTAATGACATGTAGGGGTTTAACAGCAGTAGAAAAATGTTACCACAAGCAAATCTGTGCAACTTGACATGCCTGAGCAATTCCTCTCAATGGATCATATCTATAACATGGAAGTAATTAACAAACCAGAAGGATTACTCTTAGAGATGAACTGTGTAAAAGATTAAATGCTCTGCTGCATGGCAAGTGTGCTGAATGGAGCATGGTGCTCTGATGCAAGGCACTCACCGCTATAAGAACACTTACCAGCTCTTGGCCTGCCTGATTCTGAGCATTTGGAAAGGATATAAGAACACAGTTTTTGGAAGTCCATTTTATATAAAAACATGGGTCATAACTTGAGCTTTTAGTCCTTTACTGACCTAACTATTTCACACTGAGTGTATCTATATATTTTTCAATATTTTGCTCAATATATGTCTGATACTCTCTTAAGGGTCAGGCTCAAGAAACAAAATCTTGCCACAGCAGTTTTATCTGTCTACAGTAGGTTGAAATAGAGTTTTTTTCTTCTGTGACTTAGAGAATATAGTTTCTGATTGTTCTGACAAATTTCTAGCCACAGTTGTGCAAATTCAATGTATTTAGAACTAGTGAATCATCCCACTGAAAACACATTTGCCTATTCCTTGGCTTACAGTCTTGTAAGAATATATGACATGACATCAATAAATCTGCTATCAGCTTGATTAAGATTTGCAAACATTGATTGAGAATGAAAGTTTTGCATCTTACTTGCTAAATACAGAGAAACAAATGACTTTACCTTATTCATTGGGAGAAATAAATAGAAACCCATATTCTTCCCATCATTTTTAAAGACATCGTCTTGTGGTAAAAAGTTTAGCAATTACTGGTCAGCTTCCCAAAATCTTCAGAACTGCTTGGCCTCTTCCAGGATGATTTCAAAGCATAGGTGCTGGATTGCATCTGTCTGTTAGATTCAATTTAATCCTGGTGCAGTCACTTGCATTTCACAACACAGTAAAGTGGAACATGGCAGTACGTTTAGGACAAGGCTTTCCAAACTCAAAACAACTTTTAAAAAAATCCCATAACAGCAATCAAATAAACAAAAAGGTTAAGGTGTGTGAAAATATGAGTAAACATTGTCTGGGTCTTACATGTTACAAGGTGCAAACCCTATTGTTAATTGATGTGTGGTTGATCTAGGTTGCATTACTGAATTTGGCTACACAATTTGTTGTCCTGGTTTTCATGGAAAGTGACCACATTGCAGTTTCTTGAAGCAGAATTTCCTGTCTTTGATAGACAGATTATGGAAATTGATTTGAATATTCTCTTTTTGTTTGGGAAAAGACCCCTCTGAAATTGGTGATGGATTGTCAGACTGTAAATGTGCTCATTGCCTATCTGAGAGTTGGGTAGTAATTAATACTTACAGAACCCTTGGAAATAAGTGATCAAAGTAATTCAAAGCTCTGTAATTTGTGCTTGAGGTATGAACATTTTTGCACATCTCTTTACCCTACTCAAAGTTATAGTACAGTCATGATGGACTGGGATTGTAGGCCAAAGAAAACTCCCTTTGGTAGAAAATACAACATTAATTTATCTTTCCTTTGTGTCGCACCTTTCATCATACTTGAACTGTTGTCATCTCAAAGATAAAAATGCAGTGCCTTGTCTAGTGGGCACAGTTTTACTTAGGTTTATTTCTAATGATAAGGTGGACAATTTAGAAAAATGGGAGTAAAAATCCTTGCTGTTGCCTAGGATACACACTCAAATGGTTGGGGAAGCAAATAGAAAGGATACAGAAGTCCCTGCTCTGAGGGAAAGTGCAATTTGCACCACGGTAGAGGAGAACACAGTAGCACTAGGCAAGTGGAATACATCAAGACACAAACATCTTATTAACCATGCTTTCTAACAGTGGAATTATATTCAAGTTGGTTGCATTTCCAGCAAAATAGGTCAGTGGTTTCTGGCTATGCAGGTATAAAAAATCAGTCTTATGCTGAATGGACAAATACAGGTAGTGTAATTTCACTTAATGTAGCAACTTGTTATATTTGGAGATCACAATCAAACCACCAAAAAATCTTGATAAATCACTTACTTCACAATTTCTTTTTAAGTAATTGTTTTTGTTTGTTTTTGTTTTTTGACACTGAAGAAAAAGCAGACTGAATTATGGAAGAAGCTGCAAAAAATAATTAAGTTTTGACATTTCTTTTTCTCTGCTATTTTTTAGGTAAATAGACACCGATAAACCTGATGGACTGAGGTGAATAATTAATGTACCTGTGCTATAAAATTTCCAAATTATTTTATTTTGTTTTTGTAAAAGATAATGCTCATTTGGAACTCTAATTATATTAGCAAAAGAAAAGGCATGACACATACTATCCCACATAATAATTATATTAGAATTTCTAGTTTATTTCCTTCCCCAGATCTAGAGATTATGTAAATTTTTAGGAAAGAATTTCATATAGGCCTCATCTTCTTGGAGGTCCATCTTTAAAAGTGAAATGATGCATCCTTTTTCTGCATAAAACCCCTTCTTTTTCATTTTAACAAAATGATCTATTCGGTATCCAGATACCAGATACCAGATAGTAGTAACATTCACATTTTCTTGACTGAAGATGTAGAACCGTGTTGAAATGGCTGTGTTCATTATTGCAAATGCATCTGAGATCAAGACTAACTTTTCTTGACCTAATTAATGTGCTTATGCCTCTCAAAATCACCTTTCCATTTTTTACAGAAGAAAATAGCTCTTTCCAAACATAAATATCTTTTAAAATATCAGTTTCTTGAATACTGTTCTACTTTACTACACCCTGAATTTGTAGATGCCCCCTCTGGCTGACTGAAAGACATTGATCCTTATCTAATGAACAGCTCATTCCAATTGCTAAACCAGGAAATGAAAGTTGTTATTGTCCCTAGACCAAAAAAGTGAGACAAGGGAGCAGAGTGTAACAGGGCTCGATACCTCCTCTATCAACTTTTGTACAGGTCCACTCACAGCCAATATCAATTGAAAGCAATAAAAGTATAGAGGACCATATTAAAGAATGTGACATTAATCAGGACCTTAAAGAACTTAAAAATAACCAAGACCTTAGGCATCACTTTTTGGACACTGTTTCAGTATCATCATTTTTGGACTGCATGCCTGTATGGTGTAGTCAACTTTCTCAGGCTTAAAAAGTGAGATCACTACTCAAATGACGTATCTTTTAATTCTGGGAATCATCCAGCTAGTATTTTAATATAAGGAAACAAGGCTGCCAGGAGACAATATAATTTGCTCTTGTTTTATTTTTTGCTTATGAAACAGCAATTTTTCATCTTTAGCTTAGGAGAATTTCACTTTTGGAGGAAGAGACAGTCAATCTTTTGTTACCTCATCAGTGTTCATAACCATCACACTAATGCATTCAAAGTTTGGAACAGCTAGTCTATAGGGCAGAAGAGGATAAAACTCAGTGTGTTGATGTTTATCCTTTTTTTTCAATCATAATTACTAATTACCTATATGGTACAGCCCAACCACCAAAGACTCTTCAATACCAGTAAAACTAGAGGCCTTCTAAAAATATTACACAGAGCTGAATTATATTTGCAGGAAATACTGAGTCCGTGTTTTATTCCAATTTGCTTTTGTTATGTGAATTCATTTCTGGAGGAAGATGCCCTATGCATAGCTCTGGAAGTGTGTTTACTGTCTCAGGACTGATGCTGCAGGGCAAAGTCAGTAATGCTGGCTTCCCAAATGCTTTAGTCCTGGTGTAATCACTTGTAAGGTGAGAACAAACACACCAACAATAAAGTTGAGTTAGTGCCAGTATAGCAGTTTATAGATTAAAAAATAAAGCCAATAGTTCTGCTTGAAAAGATGCTGCACTGTGTAGTTGTCACATGTAATAAAATGGCATTTTGTGGTAAACTCCACCAGAAGTCAACTTGTTCCTTCTTCTAGATATCAATTTCAGACTCTGAGATAGGCAGACTTCTAATCCTTTACAAAGGTAACACCATTTTGTAGTAATAAATGATATTTTAAATTTTGTTTTTGTCATGGACACCATGTCCTAAAGATAGACCAGTTTTTTTAATTATAAAGAAGATAATTCATCATAATGCAACATTGTAAATAAATAATTTTTGGGTATGGGTGTTCATCAGTTAATAGACATTTTATGAAAGGCAGAAAAGTTGTAGGGCATCCTGGCTGAGAACTTATTACTACACTTAATGAAATGGAAAACATTCTCTTGTAGATCAATAATTTATCTAAACAGTCTTATACATCTGGAAGTGAATACATCTTTTGCTGTGTTCCCTTACACTAAACCACTGAAACAGTGTGTGACCCCTGCCCAGCCCTGATTGTTCCTGCCTAGTTATTCCTGGATCTTCCTTCAAGGCTGCCATTTCAGCCCAGCCTGGGACTGTCAGTACCCAGGACTGACCCAGGACTGCTCTAGGTGGACCTGGGTCCTTGTCATGGTTCTCTCCCTTGCTGTCCTGGCTAATGGGCTGGATTTGCTGGATGGACTTAAGAACTCGTGTAGGCAGCTTTGTCTCCCGCCCTGTTTCCAGTCCTCTTTCTCAGAAAGGCTTTGAACCTGTGTTCCAGCCCTGACTCCATCGCTGTTCTCTGAAAACTAGGAACTTTTTTTGGAAACATCCCTCAGATATTTTTCACCATGGTGGTACCAGCCTAGCAGGTGTGAAAGAATGAAATACAGTCAGACAGAGGATGTTGCTTTCTGTCAGTGCAGCGTGTATTCGAATTTGTCTTATCTGTGGGAAGGTGCTGCATCTCTAGCTGAGTCACAGTTAAAATAATTTATATGGACCACACTCCACGTAGTTTACCCAAGTTATGTTACTACATTATAAATAAAGGACATAAATAGAAAAGGAAAAATAAATTTTCTGTTGTTGCTAGGGAATTTGGGAACTACTATTTATATCAGCAAGGTTACTGTGTATGGTTCAAAAATTAAGTTACTGCAACAAATGAAGAATTCCTTTCCACGTGTTGCATTGTGTCATAAGAAGCAGGCACTATTTTTGTTGGTACTGAGTATGTCAGAGGTGTGAAGTCAATAATCTGTGACAATCAATAAAGCTGAACAAGAAAAAAAAGAACTGATTTGCTTTACTTGAGATTATGACCACACAAATATCACAGCATCACCTGAATTTTAATTTGAGATGATACAAGAAGGGACAAGACCTATATGTTTTTACAAAATTTAGATGTCGCTATGATGGCCCAAAACACTATTAAATTATGAATAACAGGAAATTTATTTAACTGAAACTCATCTTTATACCAAACGGGATAAAAGTGAAGTGTACACAATATAGGATGAAGTAATCAATTTAAAGTCAAGACCTTAGTTTTTCATTATATTCAATAGCAGACATTTCCCATTTTAGGTTTCCTCTAATGTTAGAAGGGACAAAATCAAATAAAATCTTGACAGAGCAGAAACAATCCACCCCTAAAATCTCTGTGAGTCATGAATTCAGAAAGTGTCTAATAAGGGACCTAATTCTTTTATATGTTTGCTGATACGTATCTTCATAATATTTTACTTTTCTGGTTTTTCTTTCAGTGGAGCTGCTCAAGGATAAAGCATCAATAAAATGAGAACTAGACAAACTTTTTCACCTGCCTATCAGTTTAAGCAGTCTGCGAGGCTTCATTTGAGAGTGGATACATTTTGACCAAAATAACATACATTCTTATTCCTTCCCCACACTGGGATCTTGCCAATTGAATTTGTCTAAGATTTTGAAATGAGAGGAGGGGGGAAAAAACCCCAGAAGCCTTTCAGCTAGCAGGATGTTGAGCTTTTGAAGTTCTATTTTTATTTTTAATTGTATTTTAATTGATTGGTGATTGTGCAATAGAAATAGAAATCTACTCGATAGAAAAACTACAGGAACACATTAGCAAAGTAAGGTTTTTGCCAGTGTGTGTCTACAGTGACCTGTGGTATGCTCACCATGTAATTCACTCTCTGGTTTCTTTACTGAGGCTGTCAACAATGGGGACAATTAGAACTAATTGTAATGGTAAATTTAATTGTCTGGATGACTATACATTAAATGGGGAGTGATGTGCTTAACGACCCTTGGTTGCTACTGACCCAATGTATTTTATCCTTCAGTGGTCTTATTTTTATCTGCCTATCATTGTTTTGGGTGTCATGAACCCACTGAAGCCATTTTGTCTTTCTCTGACACAATCAGTGCCAAAATCTGTGGCAAACAATTTCTCTGTCATGTATAATTTTAGGATGAAAACACATCCATCAGGAAAGATATCCTACTTTGATATTCAAACAAGAGACAATCTCTTGGGTCTATTAAAAAAGTTTTAATGTGATTTAGTAGAAGAATATCATAATATACTTTATATATAATAATTTTATAGTAATATCATAGTAGAAGCATACTTTACTGTATTATATGATAGCCTTATAGAAATAATAGTCTGAAGACCTTATTTAAATGCTCTGGCTTCTTCTTTCTTTTTTTTTTCTTTCTTTCTTTTTTCTTTTCTTTTTTTCAAATCCAGTATTGCAAGATGAAGACACGGACACTGGATCAGACTGCAGCTCTGGGATAATGATCTCAAACTGCCACATTTCAAATCAAACTATATTGACACACAAGTGTTTTAGTTTAAGGGTTTTCTTTTCTGCTGTGTGACTTGAAGGTGACTTTGTGTGATAAAAGCTAGTGCAGAGGAGAAATCATTGTCTTTACACACTAATAATGGTCCTAGAAGTCTCTCTGGGCAAGAAAAAAATGAATCAGTATTTTTCCTCCTTCATTTTCACCACACTACTCCATTATTTTCATATACAATTATTGTAACTTCCATTAATAGAAAAGAGAAATCAGAGGTCAGGATGCTCTAAGCAGCTGTAACAAAGATACTTGTGCATAATAAAGTAAATGATGTGTTTGATTATGGGGCCCAACACTGGCCAAACCAAAGAGAAAAAACAGAAAATCCCTATAAAGGGATTTTATCCAATGCCTGATTCTAATGGATTCTACTCCATTCAGTCACTGAGGGATGATATGAAAGCTATGAGCAGCCATGGTGTGCAAAGGGGAGAGAAAAAGTCAAATGAACAATTTTAATGTGACACAGCCACCTAAATCATAGAACCTCTTGCGTTGGAAGGGACCTTAAAGATCATCTGAAGATGATGTGCCAGGATGCCACACAGTAGATCGTTTTGCTCAGGGCCCCATCCGACCTGGCCTTGAACACTCCAAGGGGTGGGACATCTACAGTTTACCTGGGCAGCCTGTTCCAATGCCTCACCATCCTAACAATGAAGAATTTCTTCCTAACATTTAATCTAAATCTCACTTCTTTTAGTTCAAATTCATTACCCCTTGTCCAGTCACTATCTGTCCATGTAAAATGTCTCTCTTGCTCTCCTTTTTAAAGCCCTCTTCAAGCACTGAACATCTGCAGTACAGTGTCAGCCAGAGCCTTATCTTCTCCAGGCTGAGTAACTCCAGATCTCAGCCTGTATTTGTAGCAGAGGTGCTCCAGCCCTCTAGTCATTTCTGTGGCCTTCTTCTGGCCTCACTCCAGCAGGTCCATGCCTTGCTTTTGCTGAGGACCCCCGCCATGGATGCAGTTCTCCAGGTGGGGTCTCACAAGAGCATTCATTCCAAATGATTTAGAGTGATATGGATCATAACAGTTTAAATGCATTTATATGTAGCAACTTTTCCCCTCTTCCGCAAACAGCCTTAGCAGATCAAAAAGTCTTTAGTTCCCGTGTCACAATTGTAACTTTGTTAGAAATCTTATCTTTATATTTTGTAACTGGGACTTGCATTACTTCCTTGCACTTATCAAAGCGCACTCTGACTGAAAAAATACAAATACTGCTTGCAAAAACTTATATGTATTTCTTGCTATGAACAATTCCAATAACCCTAATGACATTCCATTAACTTTTTCTGGAAAGAAAATTTCAAAAAGATACTTTTTACAGCATGCAAGTACAGGACCTGTACAGCTACAGTAAACAGATATTTAAATACTCATTATTTTTCATCCCTCACCTAAATTTAATTGCACAGTCTAGCCTGTTGTGAATCAATGAGCTTTTAGAACAAGATGAGTATGTGTAAACATAAATGCACTATTGAGTGACATGTTTACCTTTTAATATAAACAATGGCCAAAATATTTTCAAGGAGGTGTAGAACTGGGTGTAGACCTCTTAGTTCTGCTGTCTTGAGCTACACATAGAACTTCAGGTAAATACACAGCCACAGACTTGTAGTGCTGTGCAGATGCAGAGAGCAGTCAGGCTTGTGCCACACAAAGCGGCAACGAAAGTGTGGAGGGCAGTGGGAGCTGACCCTAAGGCTGCTTCCACAGGAAGTTCAACATTTCTGTTGAGACCTTATTATCTCCATGAGGCTCATTAGCTTAGGAGTAACACTGGATAAAAGGCACTAAAGTCCATTTGGGTCTGAGCTAATACCTCTGTGAGTTGACCTGAACACTCTGGGAAATGCAATGCCTCTGGAAACTCCCCTCCTAGAGCCTTTGCCTCTAATAAGATCTGCAAACCTAGAAGACTGCTGGAAAAAAAATTTCAGTGGAGTTTAATATCCTGCTTTAGACCTAATAAAGCTTCAAGGTCACTGAAGGCATACAGAATTGTTCAGAACTGAGACAGGATTTGGGCTCAAAGTCATAATGATGGGTCAATGTGTTTTTAATATAAGAAATAAGCCTTTTAATTTTTAACTCCATCTAATTTCTTTTTGGTGTACCCTATAATTTCTTTCACAGGAAAAATTCTCTTTAGTTTGAAGGAGACAATTTTCTGATAAGAATGTCCTAAGCAGGTTCATCCAACAGGCTGCTGGGTGTGTTTAAATTCTAATCAATATGTATACTGAGATATGTGGTTATTTGCAAGCAAGCCAGCTCTGTATGTCTAGGCTGCTATGAAACCTTACAGAAAATTAAACAGAAACTGGGCTCTGAGCCCAGGAAAACCAAACCACCACTGCCAAAAAACAATACACTGAAACATTATACATCTGACATAATACCAATTAGTCTCATTAGCTTTGTGTTTGCAAAAATCTTTTCTTAGCAGTGTTATTTTTTAAAGCCCCCTCAGCCTGATTTTGCTTGTAGTAAGCATGTAATGCTCTACTTTAACTTGTCCTGTGATGTTTCAGTTCTCAGATCTGCAAACCCATTATTTTTTTCTCATGAAATATACCTAGAATCATGTCTCTGTTTTTGAAAAAAACACGCCCATGATACAGTCCTTCAGAAAAAAGTGAACGTTTAGCTCCTCCTCTTTTCCCAAAGGGAGGATCCAAAGTGTGTGTTTCTTTTTGTGAGGTGTAAATTATTGCTTAGTTCAATAGCCAGTAAGGCCAGCTGCAGCCACTGCCGAGGTTGTACAGGAAAGATCATGTTATAAGTTTTGTTCAATAAATAATTATGCTTCTTTTGCATGGTTTCTTTGAGGCTTTTGATCACAAGAATGAAGCTCTATTCATTTGGGTTTTTTTCTCTCCTGTTTACAAATGACTGACTCACTACTGTGTGATCCTGAGGGGTTCACAATCCAACAATGGAGTGAATCAGCCAAAACAGTCAAGTCCTGCTTTAAATGAGCAGACTGTGGGTATTCAGAAACACCTCAGCTTCAAAAAGCAAAATGCTTACATTGTTGATTGTTAGAGCCACGGGGAGAGGAGCTTGCCTTGTGATAAAATGCTACTGGCGCATATTTCACTAAGGATTTTTATCTTTGTATCCTGTGTTTTCTGCATGCTATTGAGAAAGTCTTGCAGGAAGTAGGCATTTGAATATATGGAAATGTGGCAAAGTCTGTCAGAGCATGAAATCAGATTAAATGAAAATACTGAGTCATGGCATGGCAGTGGAGGATGCTGTGCTCAGAACAACATTATTTAAACAGTGTTGGTGGTAGACAGGCTGACAGGCCATGGCAGGACATGGTTTGCTTTCTCAGGAAAAAAAAGGAATTTTATTTGTGGCAGTGCTGTTCCATTCTTGTTTCATCTCATCTGTACATCAGATTTTGAAATGTCTGCACAGCCAAAACACAGCAGGGAATGTGTAAACCTGAAATGTGTCAGTCTGGTCTCAGCAGAACATTTCAGTTTTAATTATATATTCTCCTTTCATTTTGTTTGATTGTAACATTTGCAAGAGTTTCACATTGAAGCTACATAACTTTTCAGTGGCATAGGATGGATAGATCAATTATAGATCAGTTGATCACTGATTTATTGGCATCTCAAGATAATAGCTGTAATGAGATATGAAAAGCAACATTCAAACAGGATATTAAATTTGATTAAATAGAGACACAAAACTAAATTAATATAGTGCAGCATAGACCTAACTTACCTAGTTTCTTGCATCTTTTTGATTAACACAACATTAAGTGAACACAAGCTACTGCAAAACACTGGTTATCAGAATATGGAAGACATGATTGCAGTTTAAAGAACTGCACAAACAAGCCCAGCTTAAAAATATTGGGTTTGAAATGCTTGCAGTTTCTTGAAATTATATTATGTTTAAGAAAATAACCATACATTTAATAGAAAATGGCCATACATGCTGAAGAAATCAAAATTCCATCCTTTAAAGCAAGAAGAGGAAGCTCTTCTGCTGACTGTGTCTTCTATTTCAAAGTCCACAATCACATTTGTAAATTGGTGCTTTGGCGTATAAGGTTTTAGGAAAAGAGGGGGACCATGACATCTGAAAATTAATTCCAGAACATTTCTGGTATGACTTTATAAAACGTAGTAAGTTAGACCAATAAAATAATTCTTTAGGAAACAATCAGCTTAAAACTGTTCAACTGAAGACTCTACCTCCAATTAAATCCACTGACCAATGAAAATATGATCATTCAGCTTTATAATCTGACATTTCAAACACTGTTGATTTTTTTTCCCTTCAGATTCTTCTTCTATAAATAAAATAATGAAGTTATTCAGGGAGAAACCTAAAAGACTAGAAAAATGCAATAGAATAGTATTTTTTTCAGTGTCATCTACATCAAATCAACTTAATGAAGCCATGAGATACTTTTTTTAGTCACTTCTAAATTTTAGCCTTCATTGTGCCTGCCAACACTTGGAACCTGTCATTCACTTTTGTACACTGTTTCTTCATCACAACAAAGACAGCTTTTTTTTCTCTATAATTTTTTCCTTTTCAAACCAATTAATATGAAGACTAAGTTTACTTTGTATTTTAAGAGTAAAAATTCAATTCAAGGTCTTGATCCCTGCTGTTGATATATTTTTTTAACTTTTCATAAACATGCAGGGACCTCAGTCAATCAGTCAACACACAAACAGACTCAGCCCCTGTTACGAAGAGCTTACAGCCACAGCTGACAGCAGGTAGACATTGAAGACTAACAGGGGAAGAAAGGGCTTGGGGTAGAAGTTGTGAAATGATCTTTGCTAAAAACAAGGACAGCTCTGATTGCTCAGAAATAGTGAAACAACAGCATCAGTTCTCATTTGTCAGACATTCTTACAGAAAGTCTTTTCGGGAGCAAATCCAGTCTTGTCTGGTTAAGCTGTCTGTAGGAGTCATGTGCTCTTTCTGACTTGCCCACTAAAAGGCTGTTCCTAGCAGCAGTCCTGTGTTGTCCACATCTCTTGCCTCGCCTTTGGACTGAGCTGCAGCCCTCAGCCTCTCCTAGGTCAGGCCTGGATCTAGAAGACTTGCTTTGGTCTTTGCCGTGACCACGTGTCCCCTGTCGCCTCCTGGGGAACAGGATGAGACTGAAGGGCCATGATGCCTGCATATAAGTGCTGTTTTGCAAGTAATTTTCTTCAGCAGAATAATTTTGCATTATCTAATTGCAATCAAGCAACCAGTCAGTAATCGGTGTTTCCAAATCTGTTTTACATTCTGTCAAGCAGAGACAACGCTTTAGGATGAGCTGCAAGGTCTTTTTGTCAAGCTAGCAAAGGTTATGTGAGGATATAGAGCAGACACTTTCATAGCTTTTAACCATCACAGAATTGCTTCATGAGGCCCTGTTTACTTGTTTGGATATACCAGAAATACTCACTTTGAGCACAGTAGCACAGTACAGGCGGATGTATTAAGATGGTAACCACCATACTCAAGCTCTAATGCCTCTAGAATCATTGCACTCAACCCTCAGAAGTTGCGTTTGATTGAACTTGGTTTTATTATTTGCCAGGTGCCTCCAAATATCTCCTTTTTATTATTTTTTTTTCTGCTGGTTGCTCAGATACCAGTGTGATGCTATCTTTCTTTTCTAGTTGCCAGTCACAATTTGTAACTAACCTCCTGAGAAGGATTCACTAGCAAATTTGATTAATTGTGAAGGATTACATAATGAACAGGCATCTTGAAAACCCGAAGAGTTCCTTTTTCTTTTAATCTTACAAGTGGATACTTTGGTTTGTTTTTGTGAAACTGCCGCTTGCAGGGATCTTTTGGCAGCAGATGTAAAATCTCTCCCATGAATTCTACCTTCAGAACCTGTGTTTCTTATTACTGCATTGAACATCATGGCCTAAAGATGTGAATTACCAAACCCTAAGCCCTTGTGGAGTCGCTGATGTTTTTCTTGCTGACCATGAATCAGATTATCTCTGCCTTTAGGTGTTTAACTTGTCTTGTGTTGTTATTACAGCATTTTCAATGGTGCTGGAAAAGTAAACGGGGATGACTACAATATTGTGGGGTTTCCCACTCACCTCCAAAAAGACAGGATTTCTCTTTATTTTATCCCAGTGTCAACAAACTCCAATGGAAAAGTGAGCATAAGCTACAGTTAAGTAGCCTGGCTCATTCTCTAGCTCAGTTTGCTGATCTACCAACCCCTCCCACATCTTCTGCTTTGTACAAACATTTCTTCCTCTTAATAATAAGTGTGCTCACTCCGGGGGGCTTTTGTTTAATCAGGTTGCTTTGGATTTTAAAAGACTTTTATCCCAATTCAGTGATACAAATTCTGTGTGAGTTTAAAAGATCCACATCTTTCTTATTGGTGCTGTTGCTGTTGTTGCTTTTGTTTGGGTTTTTTTTGTTATTTTTTGTTTGGTTTGTTTTTTGTTTTGTTTTGTTTGTTAGGTTGTGGGGCTTTTTGGTTTTGGTGGGGATTTTTTTGCTGTGTTTTGTTTTATTTTGTTTTGGGTTGGTTTGATTTGGTTTGGTTTTTTTTTTTTTTTTTTTTTTTTTTTGCTTGCTTGTTTTTAACTCTGCAGTTTGGGGTCACCTTTCAGCCTAATCACCCAGGCACTTCTGGCAGCAGCCTGAGTTGCCTAGCCTGGCTGCCTCTGGCCAGTGCAATGCACTCAGTTTGTAAATTTCCTCAGCACTCTTGATAGGGCTCTGTCTTTTAAGAGGCATAATTCAGCCACAATTCTGTCACTCTGCTTTGTAACATTCCCCTAGATTGGATTAGTGTCTCTGCAGGTGGTCTGTCTCCAGCTACACTGCAATGAACTGAAAGGGACTGAAGGCAACTGAGCGCACCAATCATTTCTCGGGGTAAACAGCCAGGCCAAAGTACTCTTTCTAACCAAGCAGAACTCACTCAAAAAATCCTAGTCACAAAAGCGTTGTTTTTCTGCATCAAACTCTTTTGCCCTACTGTTTGATGAACTAGTGGTAGCAATCTGTGTGTTCAGACTAGTTCTTCTCCCCAGTCTCTGCTTGAAGTGCATAAGTAATGAACTACTGAATTTTCATCTATATCAGGAGAAAAAACTGGACAAAGTCACTGCTCCATAGTGTAGGCTTTTTGGCTTTTTTCACTTAAGCCTTTATAAGTCTCATTAATTTATTATACCTGAGCTGTTGTAAATACCTGACTTTCTCGTAGTTTGTCACTTAGAAAAAGTGAGAAAAAAAAGTTATTTTACAACCCTTGAAGACATTATTTGAAGCACTTTAAAGTGAATTTAAACTCTGTAATATTAATTTTTAAGTTAAAAAAAGTCAGAAAATATTGCCTTCTTAAACAAAATTTTATGAAATGTGAAATCTTAAACATAATGGGTAAAAAATTGACTTTGAAGAAAAGCGGACAAGTCCCAAGGAGGCAATAAAATATGTCAATGTCACAATATTACCTATGATCAAAAAGTTGAATGGGTAATTCTTCAATATTTTATTTTTCTCTCTATTGGATCTCTTACTCTGTGATAAACACAGCAGAAGAAATTATTAGCTTTTTCAAAAGTAATTGTTATCTTAAACTATCTGCAAGCTTCAGAAACATCAATTTTATAAGAAGCCTTCTGCAATAATTTGCCACCTTCATTTTACACATAATCCGAAAGTATGGAGAGTATTAAGGGCACGGTTCTGTTTACTAAACACAGGCACTCAGAGAAATCCAAGGATATCCAAGACATCCACATTACAGTACAAGAACCAAGATATGCCTGTCTGGACTTGTGATTCTTGCCTTGGATATTTTAAAGTGCATTAAATATATATGACCAACAGAAACTCAGTTCCAAAAGTCCTTTTATTTCAGCTGCCAACCTGAAAAATATCTATGACACAGTTTTAATGGAGCAGTTTGAATCATATTGGCCCCTCCTTTGTGCTCATGCCAGTTTCTGTTGGTGCTTTTTGCAGGTATAATTACTAAGAGCTGGGTTGTCAGACCTTTCAGGTGGGCGTCCAGATGTGGCACTCATGGACATGCTGCCCTCTGAGCCTGTCCTCAGCTGCCCCTTTGACTGCAGCAGACTGAAGGAAGTAGTTCTCAGAATTCTCTTTAAGAGCACTTGAACCCAGAACCACCTGAGATCTGCAGGCTGGGCTTGGTGCTGTGTCTCTGCCTGGCTGGTGAGCCCTTCTTGAGCCTCATGCCTGAGTTCTGTCAGGAGGTGAGCAATGCTCTTCCCTGTTTGCAAAAGCACACTTCTTAAGTCTCTTCAGAAATCCTCACAAAAGAAAGTTACTGTCATAGCCCTGAGGGCACCACCAACTGTGACCATCCCTGCCGACCCTCTGGGGCTTGCCACACTTCCCACAGCCCAGGACCCCATGCCAGCCCCCCAGAACCATCAGCCCCTGCCCCAGCAATGCCCCAGCAGGGCTGGTCCTCATCTCCCCATGGCTCTGGCTGTGGGCACCACTAAACCAGGCTCCAGCCCTCACGGTGCTTTCTGGTTTGCCCTCGGACCTGGCTCATAGCTGTGGATCCGCCTAGCTGTGTCCATCTGTGGTTCTCCAGAATCCTGCCTCTTGCTGTACCCTGACAGATACACAGGAAAACAGAGCATCTGATCCCCTTTGAGGGATAAGATGCTCAAATAATATTTGTTGTAATGTCAGGAGGTTTTTGTTTGTTGGTTTCCTGATTTCACCCACCTTGACCATTGTTCTGCTCAAGAAAGTAATTATCTAATTTCTTTCCATATAAATGACATCTAGACAAATAAGACTACTGTGGTGCCCACAGTAAGCATACAGAGAGCTGGAAGCTTCCATTTGTTAAAATGAAATGCTTTCTGACATGGTTGTGCCCAGCCTCATCAGTTGAAGCACCAGACTTTTCATAGCATTGTTAGTTCAGGAGTAAATAAATAATGGAGGATTGTGGGTGTACATCGAAGTGAGATCTAAACATCAACTTCTAATTCTTTACAAAGTATACTTTCAAGCAAAATATCCCCAGTGTGTATTGTTCAAGCACCAAGTTGACCTGTGAGAAGCGAGAGCATGAGAGAAACAGCCTTTTTCAGTCATCCAGTAAAAGACCTGATCACTTTTAGTTTCTATTTTAAAGGGAGTATCTTTGGGCCTAGGTCTGTGAAACCCAGAGATACTTCTCTACAGTTCAAAATAATATCTATTTTGTAAAAAACAGTGGAATGTAAGACACACACGTCCTTAATGACTCCTGCTGGCTGTCTGCTCAGTGTGCTGCCTTTCTGTGCCTTCCTTTTGGAGTTTTAGCTCCCTTTTTATATAGGGAGACTGGGTGCATGGGTATAAGATGCTGTGAATCCTTGCATTAGAGGCAGGATGCTGAAATGTCAGGTGATGTGAAATTAATGTGAAATGATGCTGTGATGCTTAAATTCCATCTGTAAATTTAGCTGATGATGGCACACATTGTCCTTTCTGAGACCTAAGCAGCCCCAGTGAGCACCTGAGTGAGCTTCACACGCTGCATTGCAGTCCAATCATTAGGTAGTATACATGCCCAAGCAGCTTAATTCAGGTTGCCCAAGTTGTGCACTCTCAGACATCCTTATTTCAGCTTGTCTAATAAAAAAATTGAATAATCCTTGATGCAATAATTCCCTAAACGAATTTTTATGAAAGTCAAATAATTGGTGGAGGAGGACCAGACACTAATAATACCGTGTTAATCAAGAGTGTGGAGACAATTACTTCACAGACTTTGCGCTTGTGTCTGGCTCTTGACAGGCATAGACATGATGCAGTTTGGGACTTTTAGTAAGATACAATTTTGTGCTTTAATTAAAATCGTTACTGGGTACAGATTTATCCATTGTGTAGCAATGGAGAAAATGCACAAATTGCAGTAAAACCTGATGTACTACCCCTATCAGTATGAGCTATAGGATGTTCAAGGCTCAGGTCGAACAGGACTCAGAGGCTACTGGAGGCAAGAGGTGTCCGTGCTGCATCACACAGAGCACAGGCTCCTTTAGGTGCTGAGAACAAAGGAAGGATGGGGCAGGAAGGATTATGATGTATACAGCTTGCACATCATGCTTGCCTGTGTGTTTGATGCTTTGATGTTTGTGTAACTCATTGGAAGGCTGTAATTAATTATCTGGGCTTGTAACAAAGTTTGGTTTTGTGGGGTATTTTTGTCTGTTTCGGTTCTTTTGTTTTGGTTTTTTGTGTGGGTTTTTGTTGTTGTTGTTGTTGTTTTGGTGCTTTTATTTTTAATTTATTATTTTTTTAAGATGTTGCCATTCTGCAGAGGCAGATGTCAAATTTCCCCCACGGGTTTTTCCATCAAGGTTGTAACCTGTGTTTGATCAGGAATCATTTGGAAGCTGTCAGCTCTGTGCTGCCTGGATGTCGGTTCTGTCTTCCTTTTTTGGTTTTTTAATCTTTCTCTGTTAATGTTTCCTATCACATCATTATGTTTTCGTTTTTTTATCCCCAGTAGTTTTTTTTCATGTTTCTTGCCTGCTTTTCTCAGGCTTCCAGAGTGCAGCCAGGGAAATGAACAGCTGAGTGACAAAGGACATTCAGGGCAGTGTGCATCTTCAGAGGGAGAGAGAGAGAGGAGGGCTGTTAACGCTTGATACAGAGGGATGTTTCCTTTTGCAGAATGCACATTGAGAGACGTCTTTCCCTCTGAGAGATGTGAGATTCAAAGAGTTATTTTAATGCTAGCAAATATGCTTGTATAACTAAACCCTAACATTTTCCTTGCAATAGTAACAATTTGATCTAAAATGTAAAACTGCTCTCGAGCATGCCAGGCTTTTTGTGCTGAAGCTCTTAAAGGGCAAACTGCAGCAGCAATTGCTTTCATGTTAATGACTGCTACAAGGAAGGACTTAATTTTGTGATTCATAAATATCATTAAACTCTAATTTATAAACATGATCCTTTCAAGATATAAAGTAGCCAATCAGGCCAAAGCAATTAGAATTTCTACATTTTGTGTTTTTAGTATAAATTAATTATTTCTGTCTGCACATTCTCAATCTTAGGGCTGCCG
Source organism: Loriotus luctuosus (assembly GCA_035582745.1). NCBI lineage: Eukaryota > Metazoa > Chordata > Aves > Passeriformes > Thraupidae > Loriotus > Loriotus luctuosus. Next base: position 76,839,267 of record JAWWEY010000115.1, on the reverse strand, counting down.
TTAGACTGTATTAATGAGAACATGACACTGAGCCAATCTTAGCAACAGCAGCTGTACCAACAAAATGCTCTCCTGAGGAATATTGATTTCCTTTCTTGGATGTACTTAAACAAAGGCTGGTATTGCAGACATCTTAACCTCTGTGTGTGCTTTAGTCTTCTGAACATTACTGCATCATTGCCTTGATTTATGAGAGAGAATTATTCTGCACTTTGATAGAGATGCATAGCTTTAATTGTTTAATTGATAACACATGCAGATAGGCAGGATTAATAATTAAAAAAATATGTTTTTCTAAACAGACTAGTTCAATAATTACATTTTTGACATTAATAAAATATAACATAATATGAAGCCATAGTGAAAAACAAAAGCAACCAGTGAACACAAAATATTACTGACTTCTTGGTAGTGAAAATTGGTCTTTATCTCATTAAAAGTATGTATCATTTCAGTAAGTGCTTCAGAGAGGAGACCAAAATGGCTGTTTGGGATTCTCAGTGCTTGCTGCAGGAGACAGTCTGTGAATTGTGCCCATGTTTAATGATTGCTGGAGAGCTAGGCAGATACAGCAGGACGACAATTCATAACTCATCTCAAAAATGCCGTTCCATGCATTTGTCTTCCTTGCATTTTTAACACTCCTTCCTCTGCTCACAATGTTGCATGTACTGTTCCATTTGATAACAACTTCATGAGATTCAAAAGTGCCCTGATTGTCATTGTGAGTTAAGTGTCTGCTCTTCAAAAGCCTGACATATTTCTGCACAGGTATTGACAGGTAAGATTTGTAAGTTTAGGTGTGCACATAATGATAGTTTTTACTAAAACTTGAGAAAAAGTTGGTGCTTCTTCCTGAAATGAAAGAGGAGCAAAGTACAAACTCAAAATGTGAAGCAAAGATCAAATTAAGAAGTGTCTGCCAAAGCAAACATCTAGGATAATCTTGGGCTATGTTTTATAATTGTACAGGGGACACCAGCTGAGTTGCTGACGTCCAAAAAGACCTGCTTGAGCTCTGTGGCAGCAGTTTAAATATATGGTCAGCAGGAACAGCACTGCTAGAGGGAGGGCATGAAGAAAGCTGTGGTATCTGCCAGATGCACTGGACAAGATGGATATGGAGAGGACAGTGCAGAACAAGTGTCTCTGCCACTGGTTAAAGTTACACGTTCAGGACTTCAGTACAGGTAACACAGATTCAAAGAGGTCACTCAAGTGATGGAAGATCTCAGTAAGGTTCATGGTGGATGCTGCTAATTTGGTATCTTTGTTTTTTATTTTGTTAAAGAATGCTTGTTTCTACCCAAAAGTTATGGTAAATTGCTGAGAAGGATATTGAGAGTTTTTCCAGTTGGCTTCTGGCTGGATTGCATGGAGCCTTTTTGAGGAAAGGAGCGACTAAGCCTCCAAAGCGAGCAAATGTGCATAGCTGAGGGGCACCTCTGCTGAGAGTGAAGTAGGGCAGCCAAAGGATCTGAAAGACAACAAAGAACCAGGACCCTGCAGCAGAGCAGACAGAGGAAGACAGCTGGGAAAAATAGGGAGCAGAAGAAGCCAGGCCCCAGGGGTCATGAGACTTTTTTCCCCAACAGACCCAAAGGGGGAATGTTCAGACTTCAGTACTGTGCAAATCTCAGTCTCACCCGAAAAGCAAATGAGTTATTGAACTAGGATAAGGCCTAGAGCCAAAGGGTCTCACTACAAGGACAAAATGGATGGGGGAGGAGTTATTTATAAAACATTTTTATTTATAATCTGCCTCATTCTCAGCTTTCTCTCTTCTAAAAAGTTTATTCTTGTTAATGTTGTGATGCAGTCTGGCTCTGGAGCTTGCATAGCATGGCATAGCTCTGGGGGCACTTGCTCTGAGAAATAGGTGCTGACAGACTCACCTCAGGGTACTGGCAAACTTGGGGTCCCTTCACAGCTATGCAATCCTAAGTGACATCCTAGCAGGCTGGCTTCTGCTTCAGAAGGATCAGGATATCAGATGAGGAAACAGAACATTAATTTTATTAAGGTTCTCTGTGCATGTTACTGGGCTTGCCAGTTGTTACTAATTCGAGTATATGATTACTTAGATCTGATATGAAACATTATAGCTTTTTCTTATTCTTCTTCATGTGTTTCCTTTCAGAGTTTCTTCTGCATAACATTCTCAATCTCCTATCAGTACACTATAGATATATCTATTTAAAAGAGAGGTTCAGCATTGAATTTTAAATCATTACCTACAGGGAATTATTTGATTCTGGGCCTATTTTTATTTTCTTTAAATATCAGGGCATCTTTTAACACCACTGTGCATTCATTTAGGAACAGAAGCTTATTGTTCTGCAAATTCAGAACTGGAAGTATATGATCATTTTATACACTATTTTATTAATGAATAAAATACTGGCTCTGACATTAGATATTGAATTGTCAAGAATAAGCTTATGTTGCAAGAACCTTATGAATTTTTTTTCCAGGAAAGTACTTAAAATGTTCAACACATTCTACCTCTTTGTCTTTAGAGTAATCTACAGTAGAAGGTTGTGTGATGCCTCTTGTTTTCCTGCCTGTTTGATCACAGAATAGCTTTTGTAAATTCTTTCTTTATAGTTTTCAATGCATGATTTTCAGCAGTTACCCCAATTTCAGTTTAGTTTTTGCTCTCTGAGCAACTCAAGTGACTAAATGTAGTGCACACATAATTTTCAGTTTTGAGAACAGTGTAATGAGATGGGTCTATTAAGAAGACAAATAAGATGAACATGGGTGGAACTAAGAATAGCTGGTGGCTCGATTACAGTTCATCAGTTTGAAATAAAGTCCTATGAATTACAGAGATTAATTTTCACTAATTTCAAAGTCACACAATACATGCTTACCAGCCCATTTACCCAGACATCTGTGCAACAAGCCCCCCAAATTGAACAAAACCTCCAAAAAGAAAAAAAAACCTGTCAAAACCCCTTATGAGATCACTTTTCTCCCCCAGCAATTAATCAGATAATAAGCTGACCAGTGGATGGGGTTAGCATGACATAATGACATGCCCTAGGCGCTAAATAAATGCAGCAGTTAATGGATGTTGTACTTTCTGATTGAGAAGCTCTGGGCCCCGTCTCTTCTCATGTGTTGAACCCAGAGGTAGACATGATACATGGCAGTGACATCTGAGACACCCTGAGTACATCATGTTTTGTTAAAACACACATTCCTTGTTGGTTTATCCACGTTTCCACATAACAAACCAGGCCTAATTGGGAAAGACTAAAAACTATGTACTGTGCTGTCTGAGTTAATATTTCCATAAAGTTAAAGATCCTAAAATATTCTAATTACTAGTTTTCCCTGTGCTACAAACCTTTACATCTTTTTATTCTCCCTGCTTACAAGTGAGATGAGTCTATACAAGAACAATCCTCTAAACCCAAAGGGTACACCTCAGCAATCTGAAGTAGCTACACATTTTCAAGGACATCCCCTGTCGCAACAATGGGACCATTGGCTGAGATATGTTCCACTTCTTAGTCATGATAAAGTCCCTGATCAAACAATTTCTGTACCTGTAAGCTGTACTCTCAGAGAAATCAATACTTTTAATTAAAGGAAAGTCATTAATTCCTTTTATATGGAGGAGTTCTGAAACATGTCATAGGATTTTACCTGAGGAAAATTAAAACATGTGATTTGCATCCCTTTAAGATCTCTGTGAGTCCAGCTTTCTAGTCCTGTGATGGACTTTTTGGTCAACTCTGAGAACTGACACAGGTAGTTATTTCACTGAAATAATTGTGTCTGTTACAGCTTTTAAGTTCTCCAGCATTTAAACTATACAGTAAAATATTTAAGAAAATTATACTGAAGAGAGCACTGTGATGTTTTTATTTTCATTAGAGTACTGTATGCTCTGTAGCCTATTTTGGATATTTCTACAGATCAAAAGCATGAACTCTGCAGTACCTCTCATTTTACTTTGAAAAATCTGAATTCATCTCATGAAAATTTGAAAGGTTTGTCTGTTCTGGAGACTATGTATGTAGATAATCAACTCTCTATATCACTCTACAGTCAGTTAATTATTTCTCTTCTTTCTTTTTCTAATCCTTCTTGTTCTCCATTCAAATATAGCCTATTTTCTTGTGAATAATCTCCATTCTGTAGGCTACAAAAAGCTTGCTTCTTGTCCCCTTAAAACTGCATGCCTCTATAAATATTTATTTCTATTTCTGTGCTTTGGAGTTTCCACACTGGACCAGAGATGCGTGAATGGCCCATTTTAGAGAGCTACCAGCATTAGATGCTCCAGAAGACAGGAATCCCTCAGCACACAGGCAGAGTATAGGTCATCTGCTCTTCTCCTCCCTATTAAAACTTTGCAGGCCCTTTCTAGTGGTTAGGAAAGGGCATCAGTTCAGGAGGAAAATTGTGAAAACCCTTTCTAACTTTCACATATACCCATTCTAGTGAAGTGCGTATATATATATATGTATAAGCAACTCAAGAATGTTACTTCTGTTCCTTTTCTTCCAAAAATATATACTATGATTCTAGTATATAATGTCAAAGCTATAGAGCAGAACATGAAATTATTTTAAACCTGTAATGACCTATATATTTTTAGACCTGTAATGACAACAACTATTTCATTTTTCACAGGAAAATGCCATTGATCATCTTCAAATAAAACTCAAAGCTTCCTTCCCGGGGCTGATAGATATTGGTTTGTTCTTACTCTTCTCTGTCAAATATGTTCTTACCTCCAACCATAGGTCTTCTGTCATAAACACCATCCCATAGTGAATGAAACTAAAGATGGCTATGGGTACCTCTGGACAGAAGATATATTTCTATCTGGGGTGTTAGTGAAACACCAATTCCTACATTTTCTACTAGTTTATAGATAATCTGTTTTTGTATGTTGCTCTTTGTAGTTTCTATATTAATAATTATTTTTTATGAACATTTGGCTGCAGAGATGGGAGGAAACCTGATTAGAGGGAACTGTGATTACTCTGCCTGTAGGGGGGATTTTGAGTGCTTTTGGGAAGAGCTTTTCAGATGGCAAGGTGGGAGGAAGGAGAATTGAGCCAAGAAAAAATTATTCAGACATATACATGGAAAAAATTTGTCAAGTCACAAAAGTACATTTACGTTTCTGATAACAATATTACAAATATCTCTGAGAAGTCAGTCACTTGATACCTCTTATGAGTTGTAGATTACTGGATATTTTTCAAGTTTTTTGTGTGTGTGTCATTGTTTATTTGGGATTTTTATGGTAATTTTTTTTTCTTTTTTAAGGGAACTCTAAAACACCAGAAACAGGCTGCTGTCTAGAATCTTCAGCTTTCTATGGTTTTCTTCAGTCATCCTTGGACCCCAACTGCATGGATTGGAAAATATAAAAAAAGAGTGCTAGACCTGATTTGATCCTCTTTTCAATGCAATTATACTTCGTTATTTGAGGGATTTCTTGTAGAGTGATTGAGACCTTGGAAGAAATATATATGTGCAAGAGGAGGCTGGGGTTTTGGACCTGAATATGTAGCTTCTGAGAAATGAACTGGTAGTTACATATCTTATTATTAAAAATATGAAGAATAGCCTTTCTCACTTGATAGTTCTATCATTAAACTTACATTGAGCTTTTAAAAAAATCATTACTTCATTATTTGAACTTGCACTTTGAAAGCAATATGACTGAGAAATTCTGTATTGATATAAGTATGCTTACAGCATATATGTATGAATTTACACTTTCCTGTGTAACTTTCAAGGACAGAGAAATATTTATTCTGAATATTGAACCAATAGATTTTAACTCTAAGAATGAATAAAGGAATTCCTGTACCTAATTGCCTACTGTCCTTGTGTATGGACTTAAGGTTTATGTACTTATGTATGTAATATTTAATAATGAATTAAATGTTGCTGTTCATGACCAAAAAGGGCAGATCTCAGCAAATGCAAAACATTTAGCTGTACTGGGTTGCTCCAAAACTGGTCTGCGGATAAACAGAGGTACTTTATCTCTTAAAAAGACATACATGGTTCAATTGAAGATACAGCTCTCATTGGCCTTTTTAAATAATTAATGATGGAAAAAAGCATACAAATATATAAAACTAACTTCTGATTTAAATTAGTCTTGCTTTTAATTTTTCAGATGTCTCTGTTTTCTTTTTATTAACCTATTTATCCACTCTAGTTCAGTTGCCTATCAAATTTTATGAAGAAAATTTTCTTAAAGGCTGAATTTCTAAGGCTACTTTTATATTTCCAAAGGTTTCTTTTATATTTCCAACCCCTAACTGCAAAACAGAAAAGTGATTTAGCTTGGTTTCCTTTGGTCATACTCAGTAGGGACACATATAATCAAATCGGTGGTCATCATCATAAATGCAGAACTCTTCCTTATTTTTCCTTTGTTCTTGTTTCACCTTCCTTGTAATTTAGATTTATTTCTTAAATATTTTTGTCTCGTTCACTGTTTTAAGTTTTTTTGCTAGGTTTCTTTTCATCCATGTTATTTCATTCCTTATTTTTATCCATTTATATGCAATATATGATCTCCTTCATTATTTTCTGATTATCTACCTTTTATTTCAGACAGCTTTTGTTTTCCTGTCTCTTTTTGGCTGCTGCTTGACAGAGACTGCCATGACCATTTAGTGCTCCCTTCAGCTGGCACTTGACCGCAGCAGCACTGACGCCAAACCACCATATGTGAGAGAGATTCAAACTAGGCTAAGATTGTCAGCTGTTATTTTCCTCATCATCCCAACAGTTTTCCAAAATTGCCCTTTCCTCTAGCTAGTTCCAAAATTTTTGGGCTGAAGTGTTTTCTAGAGCTTTCAACACACAGTCTCAAACTAATGCATGGCTTCTTTACTTTCATTTCTCAAAGGAAATGGAAAGAGGAGCTAAACCAGAGAAGACTAGTAGACCTAGCCCTTTTATGATTTTTTGTTTGTCTGTTTGCAAGGAGATGGTGCTGAGACTTGGCCAAGGTCTGGGAGTCATGTCTGTTGGTTGTTATTGCTCCTTGGGATTCAACCAAGGAATCTGACACAGCTGTGATTTTATCAAGTCCCTTGCATATGCCGGAAGAGAGATGGTTGAAATGCTGTCAGCACTCAGAACTTATTCCAAAAGTTGGACAGAACACTTGAGCCACCGTTTGTAATGAAAACATCATCGTTCATGGCTCAATTCTACACCATGCTTGCCATAATCTTTTTGTTTGCCTAGCAGAAGACAGTATTTTCTCCAGATAGTCTGAATTCAGGTTGAAATTTTTGAGGAAACAGCAGCAATCCCAGAATTGAGTTACATTTTCAAGCTCAGCCAATTAAACAAAAATACCTATAGGGCATACTGGCAAATAACTCATCTTGTGTATAACAGGTTCATGAGAAAAATGTGTTTATGCAGTTTAACAGAAATGTTTTTGATGGAGATAGGAAATACAAGAATGACTATTTCAACTGGTTCACACACAGAAAATCTTTACTTTTCACTGAAGAGGGAGTTGGTTATTGTTGCTTATTTTACCTAGACTAGTGTGTTTTTCCTATAGAGTCCTTTTTTGGTAAACCAAACAACTAAAATTTCTTTTGTTGAAAGCATTTTATTTCCCTTAAACTGAAAATGGTAAATTTTATTTTTGAGAATACAAATATATGTAAAGTCTTTTACAAAATCAAATAAAGTCACTGAATTGCAAAACAAGACAGAACAACAAAAAAAATTTAGTTGCTGAAATTGGTGATTTTATTGGTTTGTAGCCACAAATTGACTTTCTCTCAACTTCTATGCTCTTTCCAAATCCTAGTTGATTTGAACCTTAAAGAAAGAAGGAAGCAAGGAAGAGGCAAGTCAAGGAGAACATAGGCAACCATTTCACCATGCTGATCTTACACTACTTTCTTGTGATCTTACAGATCACAAGATCTTACAGAACTTTCTTGTGAACTTTGAAAAAAACAGAACAAAACATGCCTTTTTCTTAAATAAAGAAGTTTGTTTGTTTGTTTGTTTGTTTTTTCACTTCACAATGCAAAAATATTAAGAATTTTTAATTTGTGTAATAACGATAAAGAAGATAAATAAAGTCCAATATTGAGCTCACTAAAATGGAGGAAAATCATGCTGGATTTTCTCCTAATATATCACAATCAGGAGCTCAGTATCAATCAGTATCTCCAAATTTAATTGGAATTTATATTTATAAATAATCTTTTGAGGAGGGTCATTGATCTAGGCTATTTCAACATATTGAAGTGTATGGTTACTGGTGTAGTTTCTGTATTCAAAGCAATTTTGGAAGTTAGATTGATTTTGAATAAAAGGAACATAAAATAACCACAGCCATCCTCACACCTATGTGTGCTTGTCATTTAGCTGCCTGTAGGTGGCCTCTTGTTTACAAAGGATTTGTAATTACTGATTATGCTCTTAAGCATGCCTGAAGTATCTTTTAAGGCTCCTACATTTTTATTCTGCTTCCAGCTTTTCCTTTTTGCTGCTGACTTACAGGGGATTGCCCTACATGTGCCGGATCACTGTGGAACCAGTGTATAAAAAGAGTTTCTAAGGGCAATGTATTTAACAGTGTTGGACTAGATCCTTGAATGCCTCTGACTGATAATTGAGTGATAATAAGCAAATATTTTTAACAGGTGAGTAATTTAAAAGATGTAGCTATCTTTTAACTGGCCACTGTATTATCATGATTTTAAAATATTTGCAACCATCTCCACATGCCTGTGCACTTTTACAGGAATTGCTGGTGAAATAAAATTTGGCAAGACTGCTTGAAAACAATCCCTTTGGACTTCAAATTCCATGACATTTTTCTACTGCCCTTCTATTAAGGTCAATCAGATTTTGGACATTGACCTCTGTGAAAGAAACAGATCTGGCCTTTCATAAATCATTCCTGCCTCTGCTGAGATAGTCACATTTGGAATAAAAAGCTACCATATTCTTAGGCTCAAAGGACACATGCTAATTTTGAGTAGAGGAATTCAAACTAAAATAGGAATACAGAGATCTTTAGACTGGAAAGGGCAAGCCCAGAGGCAAATGAGAAGGCATGATTGCTAAAATTGTGGTATCAGTTTAACTAAAAGGAATTTCCATTTATATTTACTTGAATGCCTGTGCTGTAATGTCTGATATTATGAGGCATTTCATAAAAGGCTGCTGCTAAGCTAAAAATTCTCTGTTAAAATTACTAGGAAGCAACATTTCTGTGATGAAATACATGCTAAAAATATTGACAAGAATAAATCCACACCATTTCTTTGGAAAGTACCAAGCCTTTATCTTGGAAATTAGCATTCACTGAAGAAAAAGAGAGGCAAATGAAACTGTGAAAAACGTTTTCCAAATGCACACCGCTTACACATAAAATTCCTCTTCTGTTGAAGCAGATTTTGTTTTATCTACTTTGAAACAATGCTCAGCATAACTGCCAGTAATAAAATAGTATTTCCAATCTCGACTCTTTAACACTCAACTTGAGTGATAAGCAAATTCCAGAACCTTCAAGTACTTTTTAAAGGGTTGCACAACTTGAATGAAGTGAAATAAATAGCCATTAATTTCTCAAATTTATAGTGATTTCACTTTTTTCATTAATCATGATTTTAGGCAGTCTTTTTGATATTCATTTTGTTTCTTTCTGTAGTTCCTTCCAATGACAGAAAATGTATAGGTCTACTTCTATAAGGTGCACTTTGAAATCCATACCATTTAAGTGCCTTTTCTGATCTACTTATCTTCTTTCCCCCTTCTACTGATTTGTAAGCTGGCAGTGTTAAATATCCTGAAAAAACCCCCAAAACAATAAAAAAACAAACAACAACAACAACCCTCTCCCCCCACCTGCCCCCTCCCCAAATATAAAACCCCTATATGTTTTAGTAACATTTCTACCATTGTGTTTCCTTTAGCAATTCTTAGTAGATATTTTTTCACTTCCTGCTCCAAGCCATTGTGGGCCCTTACCATCTGCTATGTTTGCATTGGGGATGGCTATAACTCAAGCTAAGACAAGTTGTTTAATCTCTATGTTGCCAGTAAAAGCTTGTAGAATATTTTTAGGCACACTTTTTTTCAGAAACCATAAGGCAAATATCCTACCAAATATTTAAGTACAGGTATTTTCTAAGCATTTTTAAAGGCAAGCCCACCTGAAGAAAAATGCAAATTATGCCATTCTAGAAACCAAAATATATCTCTCAAGAACAAAATAAGAACTTCTCTAGCTGAAGTTTAACTTTGTTGCTTCCTAGGCAATTGAGGGGAAATGGGGAGGGTCTTGCTAAGTTGCTTTCTTGGGGGAAATTGAGTATGGTAGTGAGATAAATTTATTTATTTTCTCTTTTCATAGGGAATATTCACAGTTTTGGCTCTCTTGAACAGTTTCCTTGCTAAGGAGCCAGAGTTATTTTTCAGTCTGTCCAGGATCACAGGATCTCTGCCTATACTTCCCCCAGCTTCTGGTAACCCTCTGGTTTTCCGTCAATACTTGCTTGAAATAAAATTTACTTTGCTGCTGCTGACCTGAGTTAACTAATTACTACCTTCTGATTTTCATCAAACCATTCTCCAGACATTTGATTTGATGCCTCCTAAATCCGTCTCAGTGGAATGAATTTAGACTATAGAGTATTCAGAAAAATATTTATGCATGAGATTGGAGGGCAATAACCTCAAAGCGCATGGAAATGGCCCAAGGCTCTGAGCAGGAGAGGTAAACACTTAATCCAGATCAGTTTATGTCTGAGGAAGACATAAACTTTCTGGTTTTGTCAGGCTCCAAAAGTTGTCTTAATCAATCTGTGAACCAATGAAGCATCTATTTTCCCTGGATTAATTAGCATTTATTCAGACCTTCCCATGTGGTCCAGTGGCTGAACAATGGATTCTTTTGTTCCAGCTCTCCTCTTTACAAAGAAGGTTTAATTACTTCTCCCAGTTAACCAACATGACATTTAGTTTTAGAGAAGTTTCCAATTGCCCACAGATCAAGAATAATCTTGCTGGCAGATACCAAGAACCTTCAGCATAAGAATACTTAATAGACTGGAATATATTATAGCTGAAATGGTGAGAATTGTGAAAATTGGTTATATGGTTTTCAGTCTCCCATGCCTGGTGAAGTATTTAAGAGCTAGAGAGTTAGAAGGGCTAGGTTTACTTTTGGCTGGGTGTTAAAATACAACTTCATGAAAAGCTGTGCCAGGACTTCTGGAGTTCTATGTGTATCGAGAATTAAAATTGTTGGTGTTGTGCATCACAAGCTACATTTTAATTTTTGTGGTAGTGAAGTCATAAGCATTACATATTAAAGGCATGTTTTTAGTGATACACTGAAAGAATGCTGTGTCTAGAATGAATTTTGGGGTTTTTTGGTTTTTTTTCTATTTCTTATAAATTAAAAAGAGGCAATAGTCCTAACCTCAAAATACTTGAGCTGTGTACTTTGATAGTGTATGTCATCATTCCTCTTCAAAACAGCTGGAGAAGACTTACGAACATTTTCTGCCCCCTGGTTTCCTAAAATTGCTTTCATAGTTTGCCAGCAGTGAAAGAAATGGATGAGACAACGGAAGTTCTAAAAGAGCACTAATATTTTACAGCCTCTCATCCTTGAGTAAGGTCTTAACATGACTGGGATAATGAGAACCATTTTGATCTTATTAGTAATCTGAATACAAACAGCATTCAGAGTTTTCATGGTTTTTATTAAATTATTTTTATCCACAAGTATCAATTAAGGAAGGGTTAGATGACTGTGTCTTTGAAAGTAATGTTTTTAATAAAAACAGATCCTGTCTTTAATAACGTTGGTCTCATGCACATTTATTTATGCTATCTGTAAAGGTCCACATCAGATCTGAAAAGAAAAATAAAATCCTTGTTCATAACTGCAATTCTGCTCATTTATCAGCAAAACTGAAAATAAGTAGAAGTCAGGATTTCGTGAGACAAAACCCCCCACCCAATATCAGTTGAAAACATTTGGAAAGATCATTATTTTTAACTGCTTACCTCAAACTCATGTTGCAACACTACCAAGAGGAAAGAGGAGTGTGATAGCGCTGTTTCTATCGTAAATTAGTATCCAGCCTGCAGCTGTGTAGCTCATTAAAAACTGTGTCATTTAGGGATATTTTGAAAACACAGAGGTCCATTAAAGAGACTGGCAGTGTATGGTTGTCAAACAGACATGCAATTATTGTCATAATATTGCCATCAATTGGATGGGAGAAATTACACGATGAACTGAGAAGCTGTTTTATATCCTTTTGAGATTTTCCAGCACAGTTTTTCCTTTATTTAGGCCAACCATCACCCATCTTTGAATATAAGGACTCAGAGTGTTTACTGGGAGCCTTTGTGAGCACTAATTGAAACGTCACTCTGGCTTCTGAGGGCTACAATATTGTCCTCCCTCTTTTCATATTGCCAATCTACAGAGATTTACATTGCCATGTCCCAGTGACAGAAATCAACTTCTGGTTGTCCATTAAAAATCTGGCAACATCATTTCTTGACATCCACATTACTGTCCAGAGATGTTCTCTTGTCATGCTTGGGTTGTTTGGGATTACTGAAGGTAGGAATCTCGTTTCTTCCCTCCATGGCAGTGACAGTGACAGCACACACAGTCTAACTCACACAGCCAAACTCTGTGGCTGCAGTTCACGTTGTCCATGTGTTTTAGCTCTACACGGATGTGATTATTTCCAAGAGTCAGTAAAGTCCAAGATTGAGTAAAGCTTTTTAATTCTGCTCAGGCCTCAGCTACAGCTGCCTGAGCGGTTGCTACCCACTTGGCAGTGTGGTTGCAGTCTGTGTACATGGCTTGAAGGCAAGTCCTCTTCTGTGGCTTTTCCAGGGTCCCCTTCGATGGTCAGCTTCTCCCTCTCATCACCGAGGAAGCTGAGGTGTACTTCATACACCTTTGCTTCTCTCTCTTCCTTCTCATTATAAACTGTGCCCCACAGTAAACAAAACCTCAAGTGATACCCAAACAAGTTCTGCTTTGCAAGGTTTAGGAGGCACTTGAATCTGAGAAGGTTAGGGCAGTTCAGGGGTAGAGACAAAAGCAGCTGCTCCTCATAAGACTTGTTTTGTCCTTCCTCAGCTTTACTGCCTTTCTTTGGAAAATTTCCAAATCTCCCTTTTTGCAGCAAGGAGCCCAGAACACAAGTTTCAATGTGCAGCCTCACCAGTGCTGAGACCAGGGGGATGATCACTGCCCTGGTCCTGCTGGCAACGCTATTGCTGATACACCATTCACCACCACTCTCTTAGCACAACCATCCAGCCGATTTTTTATCCAGTAAATAATAGAGCCACAGGAAGTCAGTTTTCCCAGGAGAATGCTGTGGAAAAGAGTGTCAAAGTCTTTAGTAAATGTCAAAATCATAGGTTTGATGTTCAACTCTGTTTGCAGATGTTTGACAACCTTAATGAGCAGCTATTTGTAGCGTCGGTGTTGTAGATAAAATACAAATAGTCCAAAAAGCCTCGTTTATTTTGGCTAAAATAATTTGTCAATTCTATGTATACAAATTGGTAAAGGTCTTACTAGTGAAATTACTAGCATTCATTTCCTGCCTTCATATTTTTTTGTCATTTTGTAAAGTGCTTTATGGAATTGGGACCAGAGAAGTAAATACACATTTATCAAGTGCTGTGGATTTTAGAGAAAGAAATATGCCTGGAGAATGAGGGAACAGGGGGAGAGTGACAGGGGTTAGGTGGAAGCATATCACCCATCTGAGGGTCCCAGTGATGTCTTGTTGCTCCCCTCCATCTCGTCTTCTTGCTGATGAGGATCCCTCGCTGTGGCTGCACCATGCCACCATGCGCCACCACGCACCGAAGAGTATGGAATTCCCTGGATGAATATACACTATGGGCCAGGTGAGAATGCCCATGTGCCTCCCTTTCAGGGAGTCAGTTTGACACTGTCCCTTGCATCACTGAGATCTGTTGCATCACACTGCAGTGCTCTGGTGCAAGATCTGGGGTCCCCTTTGGGGGTCCTTTTGATGGGTTGTGTCACCCCCTCTGCTGTGGATGAGCTTTCCACTGGGAGAAGGGCCCCTCAGCTGGGCTCCTGTGCACAGTGAAGGATGGGAGGTCACTGCCTCTGACCTGAAGCTTTCCAAATCACACCCAAAGCTCCTCTCCCTCCACCCTTTGGTGCAAGGGTCTGCGCAAGCCTGACAGCTGATCACTCTGGGGCTGTGCTCTCCTCCCCGAAGGTATCAGGTTTGTGCTTGGTGAATGTCCCCAGCCCTGAGGTATTACTTTGTCTTACCTTCAGCAGCAAATGGTCCAGGGCCTGCTCCAAAGGCCTATTCGGGATGTGGTGCTATCCTCTGTAGCTTTTGTAATACAGTTCTGATAAAATAGACAGAAGTTTACACCATAAACTGTAATATTTCAGTCTCTGACAAGTGGGAGTACCAATAAAAAAGTACACAGAAAAAATAATGGGCCAAATTCAGTTTGTTTTTTTTTCTTTTAATTGAGTCTTCTAGGAAGATCGCATTGGAATACCCGCATAAGAAGCGCTAATGTAATCATGGTGTAGCAGACTTTTTTTAATATAACAGCTCTTATTAAATGTAAAGGTATTCTATATATTAGACACAATAGCAAAATCTTTTGTGTTCTGGAGAATAATCCATTTTGGCTAACATCAGACTTGAAGATAGAGTCTGATGGTGTGTAATTTTCCATCTCAGCTTTTTGGGAAGGATCAATAGCTAAATGACACTACTCTTTGTGCTCAAACCCAAGACTGGAAAGGCTGAAATTTGAACTCTAGGATTCCCTCCTACTTCCACTTTGCTTGCATAAAGTTAGAGGATTTGGGGGCTGTGAGGCCTGGTGATTCTTAGTGTGCCTAAATAAGGGTACATTTTTCAAATCTGATTGCCCTCCAAAACTGTATTAAGACTAAAAAACATCGAAATTTAGGCAGAACTCTGTAGTGTTGAGGAGTGACCATTCCTTGAGAAAGAACATTAAGGATACAAAAAAAATACACCCACCAACTTTCAAAATTATGACTTGCGACACATTTGTCATTTGTCAGGCTTACAGCATCAATCAAGTCTTGCAGCCAGTGACTGGAGTAATTATCTCATCCAGTGCTGGACTTAATTATTTTAAGAGACATTTTCAGGACACAAAAGATGTAAAATGTTTAAATCACAATGATATGGAAACAAAAACATTCACTATACAATGTCCTTAAGATTTTGTGCTTTTTGTTCATAACAAACATTGACTTATATCACCTGCTGTGCTAGAGTCATTACTAATGAACCCATATTCGACTCTGCCATTGCCACTTGGGCCAGAAGTCTTTCTCTCTTACCCTTTACTTGTTTTTCCTCTTTCTGCCAGCTGTATACATTGTGTGAACACAGATTTTCAGTTCTGGAACTTCTGTTTTGCATATTGCCTGCTTCACTGATTTTTTCCATCCTTGAGTTGTCTCTATATTCAGATATTTCAGTGTAGTATTTTGTATTTGAGCAGGACCGCAGTAAACATTTGATGGCACATAGTGTTGTGATGTCCTCTTGCACAAATGCTTCTAGCACCTTTCAAAAGGCATAAAGTCAATCTGTCCTACGCAGCAAGCAAAAATAGCAATTGTCTACACTTTGTTTCTATTTAGTAAACATCAAAATATATACTGTGTTTACCTAAAGTGTGGATGAAATAAAATTTTTATAAAAGGGAATGATTGTTATAGTTGGGGTATCACATTATTGGAAATGGTGGGATTTTCTACCTTGTTGAAGAGAAACCTTAAGCAGGAAGGAAGCAGCAATCTGACTCAGTGCTCATTTGCCAGAAAGAAGTGGCAACGTTTTCAGAGCGCAGAGGCTGAATTGTTTTTTATTCCTATCTCTTATTATATCAATATGAACTGAGGAGATTAAAAGGGATCTAACTTCAGCTTTTGAGATGGAAAAGGGGAAATATTGCTGGATTACACCTCCTGTCCTGTGGCTGGCATTTCTCTCCCTACTGGGGTCTACTCCCACAATAATTATGTAAGTTTTCCATTAAGATTACTGGGCTGCCACTGCAGTTAGTATCGACAGTACTGAGTGAGTAGTTTATCTGAGTACTCAGTACAGGGGTGTACAGTGAGATCTGACAGAGCTGAATTTCAGATGCCGAGACCAAACTCACAGACCAAACTGGTGATGACTCACCAAAAAATCACTTCACGGATCAAAAAAAGAAAATAAAAAGAATTTAGCTGCAGCAAAATTCTGGCTTGAATCAAGAATGGTCTTATTTAAATGTGTCAGAGGAGGAGCTGTAACGTGCTGGATTGGTTGTCTTGGATATCTAAACAGTGACAACTTCTAAGCTTAGGGTAGTTTGTCCCTTCAATAAACTTCAGCATTAATAAAGTGGGATTTAATAATACAGTGTTGGCTTGTACTTATGACCCTCCTTATTCTTTACTCTTTTGAGTTCTGTACACATTTGTCATCTCATTTTTCTTTCCACTTACCCCAGCATTGGATAGAATTATTGGGACTTCAGACTTTTTGTGCATCTTTTGCAGATTTTGGTCAGTTTACTTGGATAAAGGAAAATATACTAATTTGGGTCTGTTATTATTTTAAAAGAACAGTTTAATTACATCTTTCCACATATGTTTATGTTCCAAAATTAATAAATCATATAATCTCAGGGAGAATTATTTATATATCCACATTAGTACTCTGATATCATACTTGTTTTTACCTTGAAACCATCAGCAGTGAAAATTTCATTTGATCACAACATTCTGATTTCTAATGCCATTTGAGTGCTTCCCAGAGGGACTGATTTCATCAGAGGATTAGGTAAGAACCTGGTTTAAACAATAGAGTTCCATTTTGTACTTATCTGCTAATTAACCATATATTCTTAAAGAATCTTTATGCTTGCATTTTAACAACTTATTTTACATAAGTCAGAGACTAGCTTGTGTACTAAAATTGCATTTTCTAAATAGTCGTGTCCCCAAAACTGGCCATTTGAAAACACGGATGTAGCATGGAAAATATTTTGCAACCTTAGTATAATAGTGACTAGTATGAGCAGGAAAGCAATAAACGCTGGGATTTGGCTTTGTTGTCCGCTGTTGCTAGCACAAGACCTCATAAAGCCTCTTCAGAAATCTGGGTGGCTAAAATCTAGCTACTGTCTCACCCTGAAAATTATCTGCAAACATATGAAGAAACAGGAGACCTCAGCTTTCACTTTTGCAAGGCCAAACGAGCCCAGTCTTTGTGCGCCTACCAAGGAAAACACACATAACTGGCAGTGATAAGGACAACAGAAAGAAAACATTAATTACATGGAGCAGCATTAGAGTAGAGTGCTCCTGCTGTGCTCACCAGTTACTTGTTCTTCACAGCTGCCTTCTCAGCTGGGGGCTCTAAATCAGCACTGTGAGAAGAGACAGAAATGACCATAATGTATTTCTTTAGGGTGACAATTTTCTTCACAATGTAGAAAGGTAGTTCTCATGTAATACCTCAGACTTCTGTTTTCCAATTGAATCGTGCTTATTTTCCCCAATCACTGCATAAATTCAGTCAACTGAGCTTGTCTTGACTGTTAGGAGTCTGATCTCTGAAGAGCTTTACAGAAAATTATAAATGCAGAGACAGTCATCGCAGAACTGATGTGTTTTGTTTTTACTCGGAAATGTTTTCTACTTCCCTCTCCTCTTGCACAGCATGCATTTAAATTATGCTTGGTCAAATTCTCAGCTGCCAGATGTGGGATGGGGGAGGGAAGCATCTCTGAAATTTATGTTAATCCAGTGCCAGCTAGAAACTGTTTGGTCAGGGTAGATCCTAAGATCCTCTTCCCTGAGAGATCAAACAGAGACATGAGAGATAAAATTTGGTCTCAACAAATATTAAATATTTACATAGTAGCTCTATCCATCTGAAAAAGTTACCTATATTTTTTCAGACAATTCAGAAAAAAAGAGTGTTTCTGGGACCTATTAATCTTTCATCTGAATTCCGGCACTCTACCTGTAATTAAAAGAGTTGTACCTAATAAATTCTTGTTTTCTGTCACTGACTACAATAGAAAGGGAGTTAGGGGTGAACTCAAATGTAAAGGTCCAGGTTAGGTGACACAAATCTCTCCTGAGGCTCAGTTTACCTGGGTGCTCATCCTTGACCAAGAAATCTTTGTAATTTAAACAATGGTCTTTCTGATCTTTGTGTGAATGTGGTGTGATGCACCTTCTTTTGTTAACTGGTAGATCTGGAGATACAGCAGAACCTCCTCATAATGCCTTTCACAGATGTCAGTGCTCTAAAATTTAGTGAGGGATGGGACACTACTAAATAAACTCCCAGATTGTCTAATAAGTCTGTGGTCAAAATATT
The DNA here is from genome assembly GCA_035582745.1 of Loriotus luctuosus. NCBI lineage: Eukaryota > Metazoa > Chordata > Aves > Passeriformes > Thraupidae > Loriotus > Loriotus luctuosus. The sequence goes on along the minus strand of JAWWEY010000115.1, from coordinate 76,820,809 downwards.
CTACATCAGGCCATGGCATTTAAAATGTTGGCAAAGACCTTCTTGTTTTGTTTTAATGTCTTTAAGTGAAGGCTGATCGCATGGAGTTTGGCGGTAAAGGTGGGTAGTGTAGTCACAGGCTTTGAGAGGGTGTGGATATCCATATTTTAATTATACATATTTTAAAATAATTGACATTTAATTTTTCTTTGTAAATGCATCATTTAAAGATATACGAAATTTTCTTTAGCTACCAGATTCTTTCCCTGTCTTCGACTTGTACCGGTTTTGTTCTTACATACCTGGTGTTACATTGTGATGTGCACCTGGCGTTTATTTCAAAAAGATTTTGCCTAATCAGATATCTACCTCCACATCCTTGAAAGACACTTTTTGTGTCATCGAGGTCTCAGATTCTGCCCAACAAATTGCTGACAAAATACTTAACTAGCCAGTGTTTTAGATATGATTGAGTACCTCATTGACACCTTTTCCAGAAATGGTAGTGAGGGTAACTCCTACAATTTTTACTTTGGAACAACTTCCACTTCCTATCAACCTATGGTGTGTTTTTCTGAGCAAGTTAACTAATGATCCTTCCAGGAAAAGTCTCCATGGCTCTTTTTTGTTAATAGTGAAAAAGGATGAAAAGTACAAAGTGTGTGTATCAGCAGTATGTGAGAGGTAGCAACAAGGGCATTAATCTGAGCCTCAGGAGACCCTTGCTCCAGGATGAGTTTTCTTTATGTTACTGGATGTAACCTTTAGACCCAGATCTATCCAATATCTTTACTTTGGTAGACACTGGAAAAAAACAAGCAAAATCTGGTCCTGGTTTCACCTGGGATTTCCATTTAATTACCTGACTGTCACATAGTCTGGTTTCTGATTTCCAGCCAGATCTTATGTAATTCTCCACACCTCACTGAGATAGCTCCTCAGTGCAGCACAAACGGCTATCCTTACAGTTGTTGCAAATCATGGCGGGGGGAAAAATTGTATATCAATAATCTTGTAGGGCACATCCTCTAGATACCAAACATACTGAGAAAAAGAAAAACAAATCCCATGACACTTTCAGGCCTTTTATAGCTTTATCTGTTATGGTTTGTGTGTATGTCAGTATTTTCACCCTGAATTTTTTTCCCCATGGGGCTGGAACATACCATTTTATTTCATGCCTCAGTTTTCCTCATAGCCTGCTTATCTCAGTATTCAGAGCTCTTCACTTTTAGTCTGATATAGGTAGATGAGAAGCTCCTCGCTGTGTAAAGGAGCCATACAGCCTGAGATTGAAAAGCTCTGTTATGTGCCAGCAAAAAATTTCATCTGCTCAGGATGCAGGCAAAAAGGAGGAGAGGACTCACGACTGAGTTGAGCTCACAACGTCATGTAGGGATATACACATGCCTGGCTTAAGGGGGCAGTTCACACAGCATTTCTGTCTGAGGAACTAGAGTAGAGAAACAATACAATAACTGTATCTGTACTAGTAATTTTTGTCAGATGCTAGTTTTATGGGAATACATTTTTCCCATTTTAAAGAAATTACGAGTGATCCTTCACTGTAACAATACAGTGTTTCTGAAGGCAAATGTGTGGCAGGACACTCCTGTGCATATGCCACTTTCATGTGTACCATAGATGTCAAAGAGTGGGTTCAGGGTTCCTGGTGTTCTCTGTGAGTGGCTAAATTCAGTCTGAAGATACTGCAAAAAGAAATTATTTGAGATTGTGTTTGTGAGAGCTAGAAACTGGTGTGTGATGTGCATCCAAACTGATCCAAATTCTTGCGCTGTGGCTGTATTCTCACACAGCAGGGACCGATGAGAATATGAAATGTTTTCAAATCTGTTGTATTTAAAAACTGTGGGAAAAGGGTGGAAGTTCACTTTAAATTAGAGTCGAGGGCAGGGAGAGCAAAAACCTTGTACAGAAAGTGTCAGGAGAAGAGAGCTCCAACACCCTGTGGAATCAGGAGAGCAACACAACAGATCACGCTATCACCAAAAGGGAGGTCATAAGCCCCAGTAAAGAGGGAGAGCACATATTCACATCCCTGTTCCAGCCTGTGCTTGTTGGGAGGAGTCCTTTCCCCCTCCCTGGAGTGGCTGCAGATCCATCAGGACTGCGGGGAAGGAGCGCTGCTCCCTCCCTCCCACCCTGCCTCGCCTCCTGCGCTGCTGCAGCATCTCCACTACTCCGGGGGTTCCGCAGGGCTGAGCTACCCAGCTGCTGTTTATTTTGCACAACGTGGAAGATAATTGCATTCACGTATAAGTACACAGAGAGATTTTGTGTATGCATTTGTGTGTGTGCATGCATGTGTGTGTGTGTGTGTATGCGTGTGTGTAATATTTTAAGCTGTCTGGCACATTAATTTAGCCACCTGTCCTAGCCCCTTTCTGTTGCACAAATTAGATTGTCTCAAGGGAGCCTGTGCAGCTGATTGGGTCTGCCTCGTTACTAAGGCAACCCTTCTCCTCTCTACTATATGCTTTATAGCTCAGCTTCACCAGGCAAAAGATGGAAGAGAAAAAAAAATGTGTTTCAGACCCTGGGGATACCAGTACTTAATAGATGCTCTTAGCAGACTTATTTATTCAGACAGGAACACAGTTTCTAAATGCGGAAGAGTGGTGAAGCAAGTAAAGTCAAATATATATGAAGGGGATGATAAGGACCAAATTAAAGGCTTTTACAAATGCTGTGTGGATCTTAAATTAGCTATGTTGTGTTTAGCTGATGCAAAGGTATCACGACAGGATATATCAGCAGCTGTCCCTTTGAAGGTCACCCCTGATTAGGAAGAACAACAGAAACTCTTTATGCCAAAAAACCCACAAATGTAGGGAGGAGTCCTTATGTCAGACTGGCTACAGCCCAAATGATGTTTTATGATCATTTTTCAGAACAAAATTTTTAGTTTGTTCCTGCTTCCTGCTTTTAAGCGATTTGTATTGATTGAATACACCGCAGATATGGTGTGCATTTTATGATGAAATAAGGCATGATTTCTTCTTTGAAGAAGCACTTCTTGATCTCATTATTTCTTCAGTGGCAAATCGAGGAACATGATAAGCAAAATAAACATGATTATACTCAAGGAAGGATAACTGATTAAGGTAATTATATATGCAAATGAGAAGCAGGGATGGATCTTTGAGCTGTAAGTTCTAACCTTTCCTGTGAGGACTTGTGTTCAAAAGTATAAATTTGTGTTTGCATAGGCACAGGGCATGTGCAGTCATAGTCTGTGAGGTACCTGTTTATGTCTTCTTGTGGCCAGTCTATTAATTGTAGATAATCACCTTTGTATTGTTATGTTGCGGGCATCAAGGGAAATGTTGTTTGGACACAAAAGTCTTTGTGTAGATAGGATTGCAGTGAAGATATTCCAAGGGTGTAGATTTGATTTTAGATGGATTTAGATGCTTATATCTCAAGGAAAGGCTCATGCACATAGCTCTTCACAAAAACAAAAAAAGAGGCTCTCAAGGAAATACAGCAAGTTGGATTTTGGTGCTTAGGGCTTGTTTTTGGATCCTAATAAATAACAAAAATCATAGAGTTATAAAATGCCTTGAAAGAAACCTTAAAGATCACCTGGTTCCAACCCTCCTGCCAGGGCAGGGACACCTTTTGCTAGACCAGGCTACTTCAGACCCCATTCAACCTGGTCTCGAACAAATCCGGGAATGGGACAGGCATAATTTATCTGGACAACCTGTTCTTGTGCCTCACCACTCTCACTATAAAGAATTTCTTCTTAATATCTAATCTAAACCACTGCCGCCTATCCTGTAAGGACATTATTTGTACATGCCCTTTTAAAAATTTCTTTCCATCTTTCTTATAGCCTCCCTTCAGGTATTGGAAGACCACATTTAGGTCACTTCTGAAGCTTTCTCTTTTCCAGGCTGATCAATCCTAATTCACTCAGCCTTTCAAGAGAATCCACAGCCTTTCAAATTCCACCCTCTGTTACCAGACCTGCTAGCATCACAGGCAACATCCAGCTCAAAGTAGGAGACCTGACAAACCTCACTGCAATTGACTTGGTGAGGAGGAATAAAATTTTAGGAGTTGATATCCTGTAAGACACATGATATGTACCTCCTCATGATTCCTTGAGAAGCAAGCTAATATTTTCATTTAATTTGCAGTAATACAAGTGGTACTGATCATATGAAACTCAAATCTTGTTAAAAGTTAATTATAGAATTTGATGCCTTTCCATGCTGGGCTGCACAGACAAAGGTTATTTCACTGTTTTGGAAGACCTTTCATTTCCAGTGCAAGTAAAAGTAAATAAAATGTTAGCAGATTCAAACTACTCCAATATTAATCTCTCAATTTACCAGACTAAAATTTAATTTCTGCTGCTCACTTCTGCTTTAATTTCTTTCAGTTTAAGATTTTTTTTTAAGCAATAAGACAATAATTTTATTGTCAGTGATAGTCTGCAATCTGCATACTTTCCCCTGAATTTATCAGAGTGTAAGCTTTTGTAGATTTCTTTATCACTTGCTCTAGTCTCAGCAGCTTAAGTGACTTGAACCTTGAACTAAGAAAGTGGAGATTCGACTCTGAAAGTTAGAAAAGAAATATGTATCTGGAAATTAAAAACACATGTTAAAATGAGCACAACTAGGTAACAGCATGATTAATTTCTGCTTGGAACAACTATCTCTTAATTTTATCAAGGAATGGTTTGGAACTTGTGCCTTAGTCATTTATACATTATTTGGCTCGGTAGTAGAAAGCATTAGGTACTGGTCTGCTATGTAGAAAAAGGCAAGTTAGACATATTGTTCCTTGTAGATATTCCATTTAATTAATATAAATTCCCTTCCATTAGGGTAAACTGAACATCTTCATCTTCTGTTGTTATTAAGACACAAATTATACATTTTCCATTTCCAATGATCTCAACTGAAATCCAGTTTATCATCAGGTAAGTTTGTGATTTTTATGAGAGAATTAATGAGTCAACTTTTAAAAATCACTTTTTCAGGGAGTACGTTTATTGGGTTTGTATGGCAGGGTTTTGGTAGTGGTGGAAAGGGGTGCTACACACAATGGGATGACTTGTGTGAGAACCTGCTAGAAGCTTCTCTGTGTGCAACAGAGCCAATGCCATCTGACTCCAAGGGGGACACACAGCTGGCCATGGCCAAGTTCATCTGGGATAACATATTTAACAAGAGGGGAAAAAACTGTGCAGCAGCAGCTGCAGCTGGAGAGAGAAGTGAAAATATGTGAGGGGAGCAGCCCTGCAGACACCAAGGTCACTGGTGAAGGAGAGGAGGAGGTGCTCCAGTTGCTGCAGCAAGAGATTCCCCTGCAGGCCGTGGTGCTCACCATGGTGAGGCAGCTGTGCCCCGAACCCCATGGGGGTTACTGGAGGAGCAGTAGCCCATGGAGGACCCCATTTTGGAGCATGTGGATGTGCTAAAAGGAGGTGGTGACCCATGGGAAACTCATAGGAGCAGGCTCCAGGAAGGACCTGTGTAGAGAGGAGCCCATGATGGAACAGGTTTGCTGGTAGGACTTGTGACCCCATGGGAGACCCTCACTGGTGCAGCCTGTTCCTTTAGGACTGCACCCTGTGGAAGGATGCACTTTATGCTGAAAGAGTTCATGAAGAACTGCAGCCCATGGGAAGAACCTACCTTGGAGAAGCTAATGGAGAGCTGTCTCCTGTGGGAGATACTGATGCTGAAGCACAGAGAAAGTGTGAGGAGTCTTCCTCTAGAGAAGAAAGGAGCAGCAGAGACAATGTGTGGTGAACTCAGTTCAACTCCCATTTCCTGTCTCCCTGTGTTGCTGTGGGTAGGAGATGAAGAAATCAGGAGTGAAAATGAGACCACAAAGGAGGGAGAGGGTGAGGGCAATGTGCTTTTGAGACTTTTTTTCTTTCTCATTGTCATACTCTGATTTGATTGGTAATAAATTAAACTAATTTCCCAGTGTTGGGACTGTTTTGCCCCGATGGTAGTTGGTGAGTGATCCCTCCCTGTCCTTTTCTTGACCCAAGAGCCATTTTTTATAGGTTGTCTCCCCTGCCCAGCTGAGCAGGGGTGTTATAGAACTGTTGCTGGGTACCTGCTATCCTTTCTGCATGAACCCACCATAATACTGAGTGCCCCAAGGAATTAAAAGGTACCTCAAGTATCAGAAGACCTTTTCTTCATGTGCCTTGTTTTTATGTAGCTGTTTCATGCAGTTCTGTCTTATGTAAAATGTCTCATTTTTATCAGAGGCATTTACTGTTTAACAATACAGAATTGTAAAGAGACAGAATCCTTAGCTCAGGGTCTTGTCACTTGCTCTGGTATCATTCCCATAATGTGATTCCAGACTACTTTGAAAAGGTATTTATTGTCTTTCTTGCCCCTTCCACCTACTCTAATCCTATGAGGAAACTGTTTTTCCCAGTCAGTTTGTAATAATTTCTTGTCTGTCAATATAGTCTTTTAACTTCTGTCTTCCTTGTGCTTAATCACTTGATACTTCTATAGAGACCAATCAAACCCTTCTAATCCTTTAGGTCTGGCCTGTAAAACAGTCAATCCACTCTTGTAAAGGTATCCTTTTCCTGAACAACCTAAATATATGTTCAGATACATAAGCAATCAGAAGTACAAAAAACACAGATGGGTTTTAGTAATGCCTAGTATACTTACATAAATATTTGTCTAAGTCTACTGGGAAATACCTTGTCTAAGTTGTCCTAATTTGCTGGGGACATATTTTCCTCTCTGTTGTCCACATTACAGCCACCCTTGAATTTATGTTCTTGAAATCTTATTATCTGCTGACCTCCACCTGACAAATTCCTATAGCCATGGTGTGATGCGGCATTTGCTATAATTAAAAGCACCCTGTTTCCTCTGTCACTCTTCCTAATGTAGGCTCTTTTCATTTTGTCATCTACTAATTGCAGTAGCAAGTTCTTACTTTAGAATCCAGGTGAAGAATTCAATTGTTAATGAATTTTGGGTTGTGGTACTGTAAAAAAAAATTAGGATCCCTGTGAACAGGACTGAACTGCATGCTAAAGCCATTCAGAGAGACATTCTACCACCTTTGTTGCCTGCATTGACCATTAAACACCTTCTTCCTGGTAAAACTTATTGTCTTCATTGGTAGACTTAGTTCTAATAAGCTTCCTTCAGAAGCAACCGCTGTGGCTTGTCCCTTCACCCAGGTCTCTGTTTATCTTATAAATCTTTTTTGTCTCATATTCCAGGGTTACAAGATGGTTCTCTACCCTAAAATGTTAGAAGTTCAAATGAAATCCTTTATTTCATCTAAAGATTGGTTATTTTATTAGATTAGCCTCATCATATGCTAAAAAAACTAGTTTCCTTCAAAAATTTCTTTAAACTTTACATACTAGGGAAATTACTTTAGTTGCCTTGAGGTTGTAAGTTTATTGTGTATAATACTTTGAGTGGGCCTTACAAATATATAGGAAGCTTATGCTTGTCTCTTGTGCTTCCCTGTCCCCATTAAATGGGTCATTAAAATACTGATTTCCCCAAAATTTCCAGGAATTTATATCCGTTCTTCCAAGAATTCTAGGAATGTTACTTTCATATCTGTCTCAATCTTAGCACAAAAAACTTCTGAGCTTTGTTTCAGCATCAGCTTTGATAATTACCGTGCTGAGACATACATTCCTATAAACCATTTTATTTGTGCCCCAGGTCCAGAATTGCATTTGTTTAAAAGCTGAGGTGAAATGTTCACTTATAGTCATTCATATATTGTCTTTATGCTCATTGTCACTGTGTAATGACCTGTCTCCCCTTCCACCTTCTTAATTAATGTAAATTATGGACACTTTGTAATTGCTTTTAATATTCTTAGCATGATTTAGTTCAACCTCACTTATTCTAAACCATACTTTTATCCTATCCTTTTTAACCTCTAGAGAAAAAAACTATTATTTGCTATTTCTCTGTACTTTTGCCTGCTTTTTGCATGGTAGTTATTCATTCTGTATTCAGCTCCTCCTTGAGTAGTTTTTCATCTTTTTAGGCATCTTCCAGAAAAATGTTTGTACTTTCTATTTGAAATCTGAAGTTTAAATCCTTGAACTTTTCAGTCTCCCTAATTTCTCAATGTGTTTTTCCCAATGAAGTAATTTGAATTATAGGTACAGTTAATATTTTTCATTATTTCTTTAAGTCAAAGAGAGTTCAGTTCATGATCACTGGATCCATGCTCATTTTTCGATGCCTGGTTGTCTTCAAACATACTGCCTAATTATTTTATTTTTTAAAACTTAAAATAGCTTCATCATTCGGGATTTTTTTTGGTTACTATTGTGATACTACTTGACTACTCTATTTTTGCAATATCAGTTTCTTAATCTCATGAAGTTTTTTTTACTATTTAAATTCTCAGTTCTACCCTTACCTCCATTTGACCACTGATTCTAGACCAAATATCATCTACTACTTCAGAAGGATAGATCCATGGCATTACTGTTTATTGCTTTAATTTACAAAATCATGATCACAATCTCATGTCATTTACATCACTTTTTATATACCTTTCTCCCTGAATTCCATGGAATACTCACCAGTTTGAGTCTAGTCTTATATACAGTTCTGACACATCTCTTTCAGTCCTGCAGCAGTGCACAGTTATGGAACATGTATGCATTTCTAGTCACTCACTTTTATGGCTTAATCTTCCTACACTGGCATATCAACAGAACAATTTGACTTTGCACCATCCAAATTTTTAAGCACAGTATTTCATTGCCCATATAACTGACTATAGACACTTTAAAATGCTTTTCAAAGAAACATAAATGCATTCTGGGAAAGTGATCTTGGTTTGCCAAAGCCAGTACGTGGAGTTACATCAAATTTATCTTTTTCATCCGATAATCAAGAAAAGGTGTAAAAATTCTCTGTACTGTATAACATATCTGTACTTTATCTTACAGAGTACAGTTTGATGTCTCACATATAGTCAGGAGTATGGTTTCTATCAAACTAGGAAACACTTCTCTCCTAGTCTTTCCAATAACAGGACCAAAATCAGACAGTAACCTGTTTAACATGATGGTAAATGGTCCCATTTACTCACTAAATTTTGTTCTTCACTATGAAACTCTTGCCTAGAGAATGTATGAATAAAAAACTGTGTTTATTTTTCATCTGAGGTCCCAAAGACTTTTTTAGACTCAGCTTTCTCTACATTTCTGTCTTTTGTCTCTCTCTGTCAGATGTGTTTCAACATTACTTTGGTGAGATTTTTTTTTTTAATCAGAGTGGTGTTTGGATGCTATCGTTCAATATACGCACAAGAGACAAAACAACGTACACAGAATGTAATTTAATATTGATACACTCTAAGAGTTCAGCAGAGTGATTTAATTAAATGCTAGTGGAAAGGTACTTAACCTTTTCTATTAAACAGAAATTTATGCACAAAATGCAATGACAAAGGCAGTTTGCATTAAACACTGACTTCTTTTAACTAAAGAGCTGTGGAGAGATTGATTGCATTTGCTTAAGAGGGAGCAGTACTGCAAATTTCTTAATTCAAGTGGTTTCCATTTAATTGTCAAGTGGCTCCAGAAAAGGAACAACTAGCTGAGAATAAATGAGACTCCTTTGTTTCTGCTCCTTCCCAAGGACCCATGTTTATAATCGAAACATGCAGAAGATTCATATATTGAAAGGGTCTTGAGCTTATGGGTTTGGTGTCTATTTAGACATCCATAACCAGAGAGAGGGACAATCAGGGACACTGAGAGATTTGTAAGCCTATCCCTACCCAGTACTCCCTAAACCACAGAGGGAGAATATTTCAGCTGTGGGAGATAGTTGTCTTTCTCAGAAGCCCAACATACGCTTTCCTGTCAGGCGCATTTTCCTTCACTGGCCACAGTTACTAAGGAAACCACCTCCTCTATGTGAAGGCATCGTAGGTGCCTCTTTTGGGGGCTTGAATCTGGGACTGCAGCCAGCCACAACTTGCAAATTGAAGCCTGTACTTCAGCCTACTTAACCTTTTACATGACCATAGATACATTCCGTAATACTGTGAGCTTCTACACGAGGGAAGCGGCTGAAGGACGAGTTCTTCAGGATGGAAGGGCCAAGAAAAGCTCCTTCTTTCCTTACTCTGAAAGAGTAGTCAGGAATGCAAGCCACAGCTTATGGGACACTCGGAAGAGACTGATTTAAGTCCTCTTGGGAAAATGATACCAGATCTACAAAGTAGAGCAAAGAACATTAAATCTTAATCATAAAAGATATCAGAATAGTAACTGTAACGAAAGTCCTCAAATTAATGAAATTATATATATGATGAGATGAGCTGACAAACTCAGGAATATATGAGCTTGAACCTGCTCTGATTTCATCATTCAAACCATGTTGCTGGCCTACCAGCTCCAGTGATTCAAAATGAGGTGACTTAAGAGATCACTGTTGCTGCTGTACATAGCTATTGATTTAAAATTCCCATGCCCTCACATGAGCAGAAGAGGAATTAGACTCCAGTGAAATGTGTCCTTTAAACAATACAAAGTATGTACTGATACGTAGCCTAGTACACTCCTAATAAAAAGATATTGAATACTAAATATAAAAAAATTGCCTCTGTGAATATCTGAAACACTGATACTGCTATCTGGAAGGTTTAGAGACCACAACATTAATTAATTCATTGGTCCGTAGTTCTGAGCACCATGCAGAAAAATTTAGTTTGCCTTCATCCCTCCATGGGGATGAACAACACAGGCTGTGGGCTACAAATATTATTGGCACTGATAAAGGAGAAAGTTGGCTTAGAGACAAAGTGTAGTAATCTAAGATCCTTCTCAAGCATGCCACAGTTTGTTCCCTTTGCCTTGATATATTACTTTGGAGGCAAAGTCCACAAATATTTTTGTGCTCCAACTCCCATTAAGGTATGGAGCTTCTCACACATTTCAGTGGAAGTTCTAAGTTCCCATAGTCAACATGGGACTTAGACCTCAGCAAGTCAAAGGTCTCAATGGTTAGCACATGTGCAGTCTCTTTGAGGAGCCTGCAACATCTGTTTACATGTAGAGTAAAAATAAATACACATGAAATCACTTTTTCCTACCTTCTCTCTAATTAGATGGTAACTCTTGAGTTAACTCTTTCATGTGCTCATAAAGTGACTACCAAAATAGGTGACTGATTTCAGCTGTGGCCTCTGCCTTTGCCACAGTTTGATGGTAGTACAAATATTTGAAGCTGCCCTGTCAGCATAAATAAAAAATAATTTTATATATGTTGACATTTGCCTCCTTTCTGAATTTAAAGTCTTCACTGTTAAACATCTCAGTTATTCTGAAACAAATGATATGATTTGCATTTAGGGAGCAGCAGACAGAACACAGTAGTAGGCTGTAGTAGGCTGCTAGACTTAAATTCCTCTTTGAGTTCTGAATTTTCCTACCACTTTCATATGTAAAAATCCAGTTGTAGTAGTCAATCAAGAGAGAAGACAGCTGAGTGAGTTGTACAGACAGATAGTTATAATTTCCTTGGATCTTTCCTTCATTGTCCATGGCCAGAGATTTACAAATTTTATTTATTATTTAATTAATAAATTATTAAATCAAATAAATTTGAATTTTTCTATTCACAGAAATTGCATCCAGAACTCAATACATTCCCTTTATAGTAGATATGAGTGCCAATAATTCCTGCTAGCCTTTCCCTTTATGTTTGCTCTCTTGCTTGTTCTGTGGCTGTATTCTCTCTGGATCTTTTGAAGCTAAATGTGCAAAAGTGCAGTTGCTTTTATAGGTACATAATGGAGGAAGGGAAGGGTGGTGAAGTCACAGCAGATCCTCGGCTTTTAAAAACAGATGATTTGCTGCAAATATTTCTTGATGCCTGCAATATGTGCTCAGTGTAAACAAGGAGTTCTGTGAACAGCTAATGAACTAATGAAGCCAGATTTCCTATGAATTTCTGTCTCTTGATTGACTTTTTAACTGAGACACAGTTTCACATTATATTATGCCTGAAACATTCTAACTGCAGAGCATGCCAAAAGAGGCAGTCCTGGTTCTTTACTCACTTTCTACCATGCATTACCACCCCATCAGATCTAGCAATTATATGGGCTCAAGATGAATTCGAAACCTTCATTATTGTGTGTGTGTGCATGTATGTGTGTGGGAGGTTATTCCAACTGGATCAATGAGCTGATTATCTCTAAGATCAGAACTTCTCTGCCAAGTTTGAAATTTAAGTCACAAAGCTCTAAAGATTTTAGGCAAGTAAGTGAATGTATCTGCAGGGATATGCATGGCTTGGATGTTTAAGGGGAATACCTGTGTGCCGCAGTCTGATTTTAGAGTAGAGTTAAATGAATACCTAAGATCATAAATGTGTCTTTGAAATGTCTCTATAACCTGTGACAATTCATGCTGGAGAAGTACGACATATAAACTTCAGGAAATTAAAGACATGGTTAATTATGCTACAATTCAGGATGCTGATAAGCAACATATCAAACCTTCTGACTGGATTCCCTATAATTTTCAGGGGTCCAAATTGTATGTATTTAATGCACTTTCATGAAATTAATTTATAAATGTCACAAGTGGAATATATCCAGATGTTTCACTTCATATGCATGTGTAAACAGGCACCCTTGAAAAGAGTTTATATTTATTGTCAAGCCCAGAACAAAACCAGTATCAGCATCTAGGTAGACCAGTAATATGCAGTCAAACTAACCAAAACACTTTCAGGAGAATAATAGCAGAGGAATAATCAGCTACTCTGAGGGTGATAAATGACCTTTGAATGTGTGTTGGTACCCACTAAGCAGAAAAGCAGACAAGGGCCTAAACTTTGATGGATGTGCTTGAATTATCTGCATGTGGATCAACAAACTATCAAAATGGCTTCAGCAACTGCCCTCAGAAATGTTGCTGTGTATGTGATACTTGATGCTGACCTAAGGCAATCTGGGAGACATTGCTTTAAGTGCATTATCTTTGCATTTGTAAGTGAAGCAGAAAGTGTGTCTGGACTATATGCAAATGTACACTCTGATCTGTTAACATCTGACATTTCATGATAGTCATGGTCCTTAGTGCCTGGCCAGGTCCTCTGCTCTTCCTACATTTGTGTCGCACTTATCACTTGCTCTGATGGCCACTAGGCCAGCTCAGTGTTGTATCCTGGCTAAGTGTCCATCTGCAGGGCTGTTCCCTCGCTGCTCCTTTAGCTGTGGCTGTGGATGTGCTTGGCTCAGCCATTGCCCAAACTCTGTGCCTCCCCTCTCCAGTTCCCCTCGCCCTGGCAGGTGCCCCACCTGTGTGCTGGCATGTGTGTTTCAGTCTGTTGCACAGCAGTGGCTTTGGGGAGCCAAATGCAAAGCCATTGTTCAGAGCTGGCATTTTCAAGGCCTGATTGAAGGACCAGTTCCTACCTTGTGAGCCACGCTGCACCTTGAGCTCTTGTGACCCCAGGACTCGGCTCTGGGCTGAGCCAGTGAACATTGTTGTCTTGCTGATGGACTGCTTCACAGTGTGAGGAGAATCACATTGCCTCTGCTTCAGCATCTGCAAAATGTATGAAGTTGAGCTCAATAGTCTTCTTGAAACCCTTTGATCTGTGCATGATGAGGGTCATGAAACATCTGGAATAAACTCCACCGTGGCAATTACACTAATTCTGGTCTACCCTTCAACTTTTCTGGCATTGCCAGAGTAGGGAAGCACATGTGCTGGCTGGAGTAATAGCACAAATACGTTTCCCATCTTACTGATATAATTTAAATTTAATTTGGTGAACTGACATAAGCAGTGGCACAAAAATAGTGGTTTTGTTAACATCAATCATACCTGCACTAAAAGTATTTGGCAGAGTTATGCAAGATAATTCTTTCTATACACAGGCATGGAATATATTTGCTCCTTTTCACCTTCTACAACACCTTGATTAAAAAGAATCTTTGACACTCATTACCGACACAGGTTACTATTTTAGTACCATATTTTTGTCTGTATTTTGCTCATATTTTCTTCTTGGTAAGCGTAGCTCTCCCCTTTCAATTACCCTTCACCTCTCCCCTCTCCTGCAAGATCAAACAACAGATTTCTAAGCAGTGGAATGGATTTCAGAGGGGCTGGAGGGCAGGGAGGGGTAGTGCCTGCTGGAGTTACCTACCACTCTCTTACTTTTATATCCTTATAAGTGTATACCATGCACTAAACATTTTAATTCTGGACTGCTCACCTTTTGCTGCTTGTGATAATAATAACAAAGAAAGTAATTTGGTATTATTTTACAGAGTAAATTTTCTTTACGTTCTTTGTGAGGAATCTGGGGGTGGCTGGTTTGGATTGTTGCTAACCTGGGAAATAAAAACACACATATCTGTGCTGGCTTATTTGTCCTGTTGAGAAAACAGGCACTGTAGATCTACCCAGGGGAATATTAAATGATAGCCAGGTCTCCAAACTTCTGCTTACATAAGCAATTACATTTTAAAAAATGCTATTTTTTTTAGCTAGGTAAAATCCAAATTAAGTACAATAACTTTCAGTGACTCTTGCTTTGCCAGTCAAGAGATTTAGGCAATACAATTTGGAGTTGTTTTTTTCTTATTAATACTAATTTTTAATTTAATTTAAAATGACATTTTTGGTAGGAGCAATAACTGACACCACAATAGCTGATGCCATAAGGATACTGCTTAAAAGGGAAACTAGAAACCAGGACATTAATCTATAGCTGACTGAGAGTAATGTTTTTCATATCTCTAGTCCACAAAAAAAGAAAAAAAATCAAATCCAAATCACCCGCATGTGTAGAGCCTCTTTCAGAAACTGCTATCATACATTACTGTTTATGTATTAGTGCCCAAGGGTGCCAGAGTAGCACTTCAAATGGAAGGCAACAAAAAAAAAAACCAAACAAAAAAACCCCAAGCATTTGTGGAACCTCACCAAAAGAGCACTCGGCCCTCTCCCACTCTTTGTAAATCAAATGTCAGCGGTAATGTTAGTATAAATACAGTTAAATGGGCATTCTACCCTTCTAAAATACGAATTCCAGCCTTTCTCTGTCCCAGGTAGATGTTCTAGGCTACAGACAACTGCAACAGGTAAACTTATACACGGTTCATGTTGAAAGGCGAGCTGTGGACATTTCTGCATTAGCTGGGCTTTGATGGAAGCATTTCTTTCAACAGCTCTGACACTACATGCAATTAGCCTTCTGTTCTTGTTGGTGGACTCTAATCTTGTGATTCTACAGAAATTCTTAGATCCTTGTATTTGTTTTATTTGAAAGATATTGATTTTTAGAGACACCAATATATCTGTTGTAGCTTAGCTCCAGCCAACACCCACTCCCTCCCTTCCAGTGGCATGAGGGGGGAAATAAGTGTAAAAATGAGAACACTAGTGGATTAAGATAAAGGCAGTTCAGCGGAGCAGAGAAGGGAGCAAAAAATTTCTAATGATTATGATGATAAAAGAATTAGAATATACAAAATGGGAGATGCACAATACAAATGCTCACCACTTGCTGACTTACATGCAGCCGGTTCCCAAGCAGCAGCTGCTGGCCACCTTTCTCCCTGAGAACTTATGTGCTGAGGGTGGTGCCATACAGTAAGGAATAACCCTTTGGAGAGATGGGGTCAGCTATCCTGGCTGTCACATTGCAATTCCTTGGGCCTCCTGGATGATGGGGTGGGGTGAGAAGCAGAAAAGTCTTTGGTTCTGTGCAAGCACTGCTCAGGAATAATGAAAACTTCTCTGAGTTACCAACTCTTTGTCCAGCACAAATCCAAAACATGGCCCCATACCAGCTACAAAGAAGGAAGCTAACTATTCCAGCCAAAACCAGCACAACATCATTTTACCTGTTATGTTTAGTTCTGACAGAGAGATGCCCTACTTTAGTCTTAGAGGTCCAGATAAGTCAGCTTATGCAGGCTTTGTAAATGGAAAGTCCATACACAAAAGGAAAGTGCCTTGGGGTCATCTTCTACCAGGTGAAAACCAGCTGGCTGACATCACCCAGCAACTTTACACAGTAGTTTGAGACAGGAAGTTGTTGAGCTGGAATTAATGGGGAGGAGACAGATTGATTCTTTGTGTATCAGCAACCCAGAAAGGTAATAATGAGAAAAAAGAAAGAAGTCTACATGCTGTACTGGCTGAAACAGCTGTGGTATCATAAAATTTCAGTTGATGTTGCTTTTAAAAATAAAATTCAGAACAATTTGCTACCTGGTGCATAAAAGTACATTTGCTGTTAGCACATATTTTAAATCACTGGATGTGGGATATGAATACTGCACTATGGAGAATTTAGTTGCCAGTAAGATATACTTTGGAAGGTTACAAATACCGAAGGTTAGAACGATGTACCTGTAAACTCTCTCAAGTTTGAGGAACGTTTTGAGGAAGACTCATGTGGCATTTATGTGCATGTCAGAAAACTGCCTAGTGAACTCTGCAAGTGCATTTATACAGTGAGAATTTTGTTAGCATTTGAAATCCTCTTGTAAGTTGTTTTATCTATTTAATTTATTACTATCATCTTGAAAACTTACCACGTACAGAAGCCAAACAGCCCAAAATATCCATGCCATGAACTGGAAAACTGGACGATTCTTGGGAGTATTATCCTAATTTGGGATTTAAACTAAACATTATGCAGATTGACTACGGTGGCAAATAAAATACCTAGGCACCTTAAAATTGGAATCCAATCTAGCTGAATCAGATATATGATTTCTATTTTTAAATTTCAGAGTAGTAACAACAAAAAAATACTAGTAAAAAAGAATCTTAGGTTTCTCTAATTTTCACTTTCATTGTCTAAACAAACTTGTACAGCCCTTAACACTCCTAGTGAATTTTGTTGTTAAAGTTTTCAGATGTTAAGAATTGAGAGCAACACAATTGTGTATGAACCACTTCTGATGACAGCAAAAAATTCAAGAGCTGACAGAAGATTCGTTATATCCTTTGCTGAATCTCAAATAGAAGTGGCTAGAGACTCTGCAGATAATTAACAGTGTGACAAGAAACACTGCACAAAATATCTGTGTCCTCATGCTGTTCTGGTTTGACTATTTGATTAGCAAGCTCCTCAAGCAGAATGGTTTCAGCAATACTGAAACCTCAGTTTTAATATTCAGTTCATAGCTGAGGTAATTATTTAGTTCTTTCTTACAGACTCCATTACAGATTGTTTCCCTAAAATTTCCTTTAATGTGAAAATTTCTCTAATTGCTTCATAGTGCCAAGTGGAATATCTTGGAAAGCTTAAAATAAATGTATTCCAGCATTTTGGAGCCAGAGAAATATTTGAAATGCGTATTGTTTAGTATTTGTCATTTTTCAAGTTCCTTCTTTGCTCTTTGTTCTTGAGCAATGTGAGTTTTATTTAGCCTTTTATCTTGAGACAAGGCATTGGTGGAGATGAAGAATATCTGTTCTGATACATCTGTGTAAATAATTAAATGATGTGCATAATCGGTATCGTTGCTGTCTGAAGTAGTGTAGGATACATTACCAAGTAGTCTTAGTGTGACATTTGTATATGTTGTTTTACTTGCAACATGATTTATAAACTGATTAAAAAGCCCTGTCAGACTTTTAATTGAGTGTTGGCACTTGCGCATACAAAACCTAGTGCTTAACAGTTGTGTCAGAACAAGTGCTCAGAGGTAAACTCATGTTAAGCTTTGACAAATAGAAGTAATGATGGTCTGTATGTGCCAATAGTAAGAGAATCAAGATTAATTAATAAATTGCAATTTGCAGCTACATATGTTCATAGTATTCTAATCTCCAAGTCAGGCACTACTGATTATTTCTGTATTTATGACAGGGATCATCAGTCAGGGTTGCCTGAGATATTTTTATTTCATAACAACAGAGAGCTGGACTATTTCAGATCTGATGAGAGGCCAGAGGATAAGTGTGCAGCGTGGCAACAACAAAAAAATACTAGTAAAAAAGTATTCACAAGCAAGTGGCTTCGGTCATGAGGATTATTACAGTTGTTACAAATTTCAGGAAGGATGCTGAAATGCCATCAAAGAGCTTTAGATTTGTACTATCTTTGGCTGAATTCAATCCCGTCAAAAACTTACAGGCCATTTTAGCAAAAATATCTTCTCAGACTTATCAATATTTTCTCATTTTTATGATTGTTTTTAAGTAAAAGTACATCTTTTAATTGGGGTTAACAATTTTCTGAAAATTGTCCAACAGTTAGGTTTCTCTGGTAAAACAGAGAAATAGAATTTTTTTTTATTTTTTCACAAATGGTACAGTGAAGTTTGGCTTCTACAAATTTAGGCATATAAATCGAAAGAAACTTAAAAGCAAAAATTTTCAGACACCGGAAACCAGACGATTGAACTTCCTTTTATCATGCTTCAAAATAATGATGATGGCGAAAGAAAAAATACATCTTTTTCCCATTTTAGTGTTTAAGTGGCCTACCTCAACAATAATGTTACATTCATAAAATTCATACAATCATATGAATGATTCATAAAATTAATAAAATCCAATTTGCATATATATTTTGGATTTATAATTATAGTTAAAATCTGTTAAATGCAAAATTTACTCCTACTGAGATTTTGCAACTATATAAATACACAAACAGTAACTAAACAAAGTTTTGACAGCACTAGCCATCTATTCTTTCAATTTCCCGCAGCTAACATATGAATTATCAGCCCCTGGACATCAGAATGAAATATGTAATTGCTAGTTGCTTGCTGCTATTTGTCACCCCATCCGCCTCCCACCCAGGGAGCAACACTTTACATCAGTCAATAACATTAAAGTATATATGTTTTGTAGCAAAAATCTGACTGATTTAGATCCAGTTTTATTTAATGCTTTCAGCCTTGAATAGGCTCTACACAGAATTTTGGAGTACTGAATTTAAGATGAGAGCATTGTCTGTTTTCTGTTTTATGCCTGGCTCTCTGAAACATGAATTATGAGGCCAGACTCATATATACCACCAATAAGATGCAACAAACTTTTTTTAATATGAATTTTATAAACCCAACGAAACCCAAAAGAATAAATCCCCAGAAATATTCAAGATACTTGGGAATATGAAGAATCAGACTTGGAAGAGACCTAGTATTCTTAATTCATTACACCAATGGGGAAATGAGGCACCAAGCAGTCAAAGAAGGTTTTAAAAAAGGTTACTGGTTTTAATTACATTTAGTCTTTATTTTTTTTTTAATCCTTTTAAGCAGATTCAATATATGTTGCTTTTTGGTTTTTTGTTTGTTTTTTAAAGACTGGTGTGATTTTTGTGTTCCTTTCTGAAGGCTCTCAAGAGGAGGTGTGATACCTGTGCAGTGCTATGTACACAGAATGAAATCATGGTGATTTAAAAATCCCAGTTATCAGGAGCAGAGTTCCATGTGACTGGCCTTGAAGAAAACATGCTGACATGAAAGGGACAGATAGGACAATAAAAAGTGCTAGGAAAAGAGAACTCATACAAGTAATCTACAGGTTTATGCCACATGAAGAAGGGGTAAGAATGCCTGCAGGGAAGTAATAGTACTGATCCCAAATGCGTAAATTCAAACAAGTCCAGCTTTAACCAATCACCACAGTTAATAGCTGTGGCACATGGGTAGCTAAGTAAAATTATACTGGAACAAATCTGCTTTGGCTATTTAACTTGCCTTTTAGGTTATTTCACTTTATCACCTTATGTGTGGTTACAGGAAATTATAATGATGGGAGCCTTTGTTGATGCTCATACAGTGATCATTAAACAAGGGTGAACGAAATGTTTTACAACTGAGGTTCTAAAATGGTAATTTTAGAACTAAAATTTATTTCAGTCTACCATACAACAATATATTCATCAGCGCAGTAAGCTATTTTGTCTGAAATATTTGTCATTCTATACTCAGCTGTAATTATCTCTTTAGGACTAATTCTTGGGACCATGAAAATTTCTGATGTGGATATAATATAAAGCTAAGGCGTATGGTTACATCAGTGTTCTGGGATAATCTCTGAATGTGTGTGAACACTCCAGTCAAACAGTTCATGCTGAAGGAACAGAAAAGTGCCTCATACCAGTGAATGAAGCAGTGTAGGTGGCAAATATTGAATGCATATGAAAAACTGCCTTGGAGAAGCCAATAACTGGAATTCACATGGATAAATTGACTGCTGAGCAGCTCAGCCTTTGTAGGTGTGTGGGTACAAAAAATTCCATGTCTAGTCACCCAGACTGAGCTCTCTAGGGCCAACAAGTTGGAGTCTTCTCTAGAGTAAAATGGAAAAAGGAGTTCAAAGTATAAACATTTGTTTGTAACTTTGCATAAACATATTACAAAAAATCGTTAGATTATGTAGAAACAGTTTTAAATGAAATTATTCACTGGTTTTTACATAAATTATAAGCAATGCTGACACAGCAATTTAATATTACTTAACATGGGGAACCTTTTTTCTTCTTTAACTATCTCAGAAGATCCAGATCCACAATTAGTCTCACACAGTGAGTTTTCTGAGTGACTGTCAATAAAAAATTGACACCAAAACACCATTTATGGATGTGCCATCTAGTGAAATGAGAGAGGGTTCATTGAAATAAATATTGAAACAGATTTCTCTGATTGCTGAAAGAGCAAAAGTCTATAATGAATCAAAATCAGAAGTACCAAACCCCTTAGTTTTAATATAAAATATGGAAGTTTTTGCTACAGGCGAAGTTAAATTTACTGTTATGGATGTTAAATTAAAAAAAAAAAAACTAATCTGAATTACAAATTTTTTAATGTTTTCCTTCCCATATGAATGAGCAGTAATTATATATTCATGTGTTGACATACAAGATAAAAAAGTTCTAGTAGCATACCAAGGCAATCAAGCTACCTTCTAAGGAATTAAAATAGAATGGATTCCCCTGGTATGTCAGAGACAATTAGCTCCCCTGTAGTGTCCATCTCCAAGTGAAAGGAGCTGCAGGTGAGGGCAATTGTGAAATGTGAAAGTTAGAACTGGAGCAAAGCCACATGGCTTTGTAAAAAGGAAAAATCAAGCTCTGAGTTGTCCATTTGTTAAATGGGAATGGTTTTAGTGACCCTATATCTCCAGATGTGATGGTTCTGGCTGTCGTATTTGAAACATCTGTTCCATGACTACATTGGCTGGTGAGCCTGCCTTGTCCAGCAATACCAGGATTCATCCTCTTTAGCAGAATTTATTTACACCATTGCACTCTTTGAACTTTGAAACTGACTGGAAATGCAGATTTTTTTTTCAGTAGTTTTCTGAAACTACTGTCCATAATGTAGACCACAGTTTTCCTTCCTCTCCCAGACTCTGCTATCAAAAAAGTGCTACCAAAAAGATATGAAAATCATTGACAAAACCTTAGTGTGTTTCTGAAAGACAATAGAATACAGAAATGCATAAGTAAACTTTTTAGACTGTATGTTAGGACTAAATTATTAGAATCCTCTTTTTTTCTCTCCCTCAGTTGCCCAGCAAATCTGATTAACTGAGCTTGTGGCTTTCTTCGATGATGATGCTCAGCAGTATGTCCACCATTTAATTATGTAATATATTACTTTTGTGTCTGCCTATATTAATATATTTAAAGTGATCAAGAAGAGTCCGTCATTATATTCAGATAGAAGGCCTTGAATTGTTTGGTTTTTTCAGGTTTTTTTGGTGGGGTTTTATGTAGGTCTTTTCCCCTTTTTTTTTCACTTGTTTTGATTTTGCGGTTTTGTTCTCTTCATTTTATTTTGTGGGGGTTTTGTTGTCGTTCTTGCTTTGTTTGTTTTGTTTTGTTTTTGTTAAAGAGAGCATGCAGAAAACATTTTCTCTCATTTATCAGCCAGGTAAAAATGGGAACTAACCTCTAAATCTTAGGTATGCTGGTATTTTCATCTGCTGAAGTTTGACAAGGCTCAATGGCAACAGAAATAACCTTTGCATAAAGGCTGAGAGCACAAGCTGGTAGTCTCAATATTTATAGAGCAAAACTTGTAAGACATTTAGAGACTGATATTTTTTTATAAAAGTAGATATCAACTTGACTTCTGATCTCTTTTTTCATATGAAGTTTGATTTTCTTTTTAAGCAATTTCTCTACTTACTGACATACAATCAGAAAATTAAGAAAGGGCACAAAAATGTTGTTAAAACATGAATCCTGGAATTCAGATAGACTTTTAAAAGTTATAACAGGACATACAGCCACTGAAATTCTAGTAGCTGGACTGAACAGTTCCTCTACAAACATCTTTGCAGTATCAATTTTGAGACAGGTATGTGAAGTTGATAACCAAAAGAAAAAAACTGACCATCCTGGAAAAACATTGAAGGACTTCATTGGAAAGAAGAGAGGTGTTTGGAGAACAGAGGCCAAAATAACACTTGATAACAACTAAAACTACACAGCAAAATTGCCAGACTGAAGTAGTGCTTCCTTCAGCAAACACTCTGGTATCTTGACAAAATGCTGGTATAATCATATAGACAAGACAGCAAAAATCATCACAGAATCACAGAATGTGTCAGGTTGGAAGGGACCACAGTGGGCCATCAGAGAGCACATGGAGCAGAATTGCATCCAGACAGGTATTAAATATCTCCAGGGAGGGAGACAGCACAACTTCTCAGGGCAGTCTGCTCCAGCATGTTCAGTAGGAATGAAATTAAAAGAAAATAAAAGCAACAAAAAGGTTTTGTTCTTTTCCCATCTGTGTGTATTTTTTTTTCTGAGTATATTTCTCTTTTTGTAACTGTTGCACAGATTTTTTTTTCAAAACACATGCTGGCCTGTCTTTGTCCTCAGCATCCAAGTTACATCAATTTTGTGTCCAATGTAAGTTTTTGAATCTATATTAATGTGCTCCATATCAGGCTACCATCCTTTCTGTTAGGCTTTGTCTTTGCTCCCTTTAAAGCTCATAAACTGCTGTAGATAAAGGACTGCTCTCTCTGTACATCCTGTTGAAATCTGCAGAAACAGCAGTTTTCTATTACACTTGAAATTCAGCCTGCACTTCAATGTGTATCACACAGTTTTATGAGTCTAACTGTAGACAATCATGTTTTAGCAATAAGTAGTTTGACTATGGAAGTGACTGATGGTGCAGCATTTTTCCCTCACCCCCTGACTACACCATTTGATATTGGAACAGCTACAGTAGAAGCAGTGATGTCCCTTTAAACATTTCAATTTAATCACATACATAAACTCATGGGAAAAACTGGCAGACAATAGGCAAAATTGGCCTGCTTTAGACAAAGAGACATAAAGAGATATTTTATTAAACATAAAATTTTGAAGGAACAATTATTTGATTGATCACAATTTGGGGATAAGTGTTTGAGCTTTAACATTTCATGATTATACATTGAATCTAAACTGGATAGCATCTTGCATAACTTGACTTCAGGTCCTCACTATTGATCAGTTGCTGCATTTTCATGATTACACCATTTGCAACACTTCGGAGAAGACTGACCGGGGCTTTTGTTCCAACTCCCACAGTGAGAGCTCAAATTGGATTTAGTCCTTCTCTTGCCTTTTTGTTTCTTTTCTGTCTCAGCCAGAAGATGAATTTTGATTCCTCTTAGGCACCTAAACTTCCAACTCACATAGTTTCCTATCACACAAACATATCAGTGGAATGTTGGCTGAGGGGTTTAAACATACTACTTTCATTAGCTACCTTAGTTTTGCAGTATCTCCCCCACCCACATAATAATATGCTGAATACACATACATGTCATAACAAACACTATATATTACTATTAAGAGATATATTATTTATATATAACTATTATTATTGTCAGAATAAAAATATACTGATTATCTCTTTCTGAACAAAACAGTTTTTAAGCATGTAAGAGTTAAAATGCAGATCTATCTATATCCTTATAACTTTCAACTTGGGTAATATGAAGCTTCTAATTTATAGAAAATTAAACTAAGTTATAGGAAATTAAATGATAAATATATATATATATATATTACATCTTTTATCAAATAGAAAGGGAACTTGACAGAATAAAATATTGTTTGGGTAGTTGTATTAGCTGAGTGAGGAATCACACACTTGTTTTCGAAGGTTCAATAAGTGATATTTAATTTGGTGTATTTTGATTGTATGAACACAGCATAAACGAGAGAAATTCCCTAAAATAACTGGTTTTTAAATATATGTGTCAAGATATTTAACTAAGAAACCAAGATGAAGACAAATCACTTCTATCTTGTTAAAAACTTTCAAGAGAGCTTAATCTTAAGCACAGAAGTAATAGTTCACTGGAACAACTTACAGTTTATCCTATGTAGGATGATCTGCAAAATTACAGCCTGTCTGTGCTTTCTTTCATTGGAATAAAACACTGGAAAAATAAAAGAAAATCCTGAAGGGCATATTGACAATAACGAACGCAAAATGAGAAAAGACATTCACTTTAGATGAGAATTGTAGGGTCTGAAGAGCAGTTTTATCAAGATGCAAATGTCTTCAAAATATAATTACTTTTGGCAATGGCAATGATTAATGGCATATTGTGAATAGAAGTACATTTCTAGATCTACAAAGCTCTTCTTGATTTTTTGTTTTGGTTTGTTTTTTTTCTTGTTTTGGACAAGTGTTTTTTGGTATGGTTGGGTTTTTTTTTTGGTGGTGGTGATGGTAGTGGTGATGTTTTTTTCTGTCTAAGAATAAGTTTGGATTCAACTCACAAGTATTGTAAAGAATTAAAGTGTACCCAGCTCAGTAGTTGGTCACAAGGTGGATAAAACTTAAACATACTTAAAGTTTGAAGGAAGCAGAATGTGGAAGTGTGTGGTAGAGAGGACAAGAATAGAAGTTCCTCTGTTCACAGGGCTGTCAGAACAAAGTGTAGGGCATGGGAATGGCATTAAAGCAAATATGGAAGACAAACATTTTAATCAGAAAGATAGCAAGGCACTGGAGAGATGTGGAGTCTTCAGATTTTTTATTTTTGATTTGGTATAATGTTAAAAGTGTGCTTTCATCATTAATATTAAACAAACAAACAACATTTCTTGACACAGAATTGAGATCAAAGTAGTACATATATTTAAAAACCAGTTAGTACATACAAGCTGCAATGGGATATTTATCCCTATTTGCTAATACCAAGAAAAATCTTATCTAGATCTCTCAAACTTGCATTTGTATAATGTTATACATGTGTACACTTCCAAAAAAACTCAGGGAAATTATCCAAACTGCAAGTTAAACGTGTACAGCTCAGATATTGATATATCTAGCTCAGAGACACACAAGGCTGTGTCAGAGCCAGAAACTGAATTAAAATCTTTCAAAACATTGTTGAGAACTTAACCACAAAGTTATCTTTGCTACTGTGGTATTATCTCCTAAGTAGAAGGCTCATCTTTCAGCGCATTGTGAAGTTAATTTTTATTGTCCAAATCAATATCACAATAAAATGGAAGGAGCAATCTAAATGTTTTGCCAAATGAAAATTTAGGCTAGGCACCAGTGGAAAAATGACACTACAGAGAGGAGACACAAACTGTCTGTCAGCTCAATACGTGAGGCAAGGAGGAAAAAAAAGAATACTGCTTTGTAATATTTTTTCTTCCAATTTGTATATTTTTCTAAGTGAAAAGTAAAATTTTAACTTCATTGAACGTATCCAGCTGGTGTGCCTGCAGCTGCAATGCGTGTCAGCCTTACTCTCAATGTGTGAGTGGGGCATGAGTCCTGTGTGTTCTGCACTCAGTACCTTGAAGAAGGTGTGAGCTACCCTATGCATCTGACAAATCCAGATCCAACTGAATGTGTCTTATAATTTATTTGGTGCTTGCAGAAGGACAATTATTTAAACTGGACTCTGTGCTCATATTTTGTGGATACTTGATTATGAAACATATGAAAAGATAAAAGAGGAGGGCATTGCTGGAGTAGGGGAATGTGCTTTTCTCAGGATCATGGAAGTCAACATCGGGGCTAGAAAGTGACTTATGAAAGTGTTGGAAGTGATGAAGTGTTGGAGGAAATGAAATATATTTTACCTCTAAATTGGGAGCTAAGAAGAAATTATTGTTTAAACCTATTTTTGCCATTTTTATTATTCCCTGCCCAGTAGCTCTGTGTTTAGCAAAACCGTGTTGAACACGTTTAGCAAAAAGATACATAAGACTGAAATGTTCAAATAAATACAAGTAAATATTGCTTTTATTTTGCCCTAATTTTTTCATCAAAATTATAGAGAAGGAAATGTGGCTCGTCTTGTAACTATCCTAACAGTACAGTGCTAATTATAGAAACAAAGAATATATTCAGGATGTGTAATTAAAGCAGCTGACTATTGAGCAGTCTCAAGCACCCACAGACAAGTGGAGATCTGAAGGAGGTGGTATTTCAAAAAACTAACAGGTTGGGAAAGCAGAGACGCTGATTTTGGGGATCTAAGGCTGCTGACAAAAGCTCCACGTCAGAGAGGGCAGCTCAGAAACAGCAGGAAGCTGCAACATAGCTACAGTCATAAAGAGAGCAGGGATCTGACAGGGTGAACAAGGAGAAGAGTAAAGGGAAAGGGAATTTTTAACGACCATTTTTTTCTCCCAATCCTTATGGCAGGATCTATAACAGATTTGGAAAATACAGTGTTAAACCAGGCAGCTTTAAAAAATCAAATGAAAACAGGCTTCACTTTGGGGGGCACAATATTAAAGAAAAAAACCAGTTCTCTTCATCCAAACTGAGATCAGAGAGGTTGAAGCTCAAAGGAACTGAGGAAAAAGGAGGTAAAGAAGGTAAAGAAGCCTAAGGCACTGGGATAGCTGGTGGTGTACAAGCAGGTGCAGTTTTTACAAAGTCTAGTACCTATTTACTAAAGCAAAGTAAGAAAGGGTTAAATAAGAGGTAGCCCTCCTGTTGAAAGAGACTTTTCCTGGCAATGGTATTCTGTGGGGTAATCCTGTTTGCTTCTCTTTCCTTTTAAAATGCAGCATGTGAGTTCCAACATGTCGGGAAACAAAGAAAAGTTATAGTTACAATACTGAATTCATCTGTGGTTCAAAAAGGTGTGTTCATTGGTGATGGGTAAAGGGAGTCATCCTAATGTAAGGGAGCAGCTTCTGCCTTGAATGCAAAGGTCACTGACTGAGACAATAGGATAGAAGGTTCTTACAAAAGTCTTCTGTAAGTAGATGACCACATATTGATTTGAAAAAGTGAATGTAAAACACCAGAATCCAAATAAGAAACACCTTTTTTCTTGATTGTCTGTTCCTAAGACAATATTATTATGTATAGTGTGTGTAAATCTTGTCTATGCATTGGCATAGACAAAAACCTACTGCATTGGTCACATAGCTAGCTATTAATCTGCAGTTCATCTAAAATTACTATTGATTCTCTTTAATGACAGTAATATCTGCTTTTTAATAGAATATATAGGTATAATCTAATGAGTGATTTTAAAATTACTTTGCAAAACAGTATTGATCCTTCTTCAAACTATTGGCTAGCATAAGAACAATTTTCCCTGACTCTAGGATTGAGATCATACCCCTATCATATTTTTAGTTCATTTTAGGGGAATAAAGTAATGTAAATTTTTGTTGAAAATCTAAATACACTGCTGAATATAACCTATAGAAATCTATGATCAAGCTTCTTTTAAAGTATCTTGGGACATAGGATCACAGAATCATAAATGGTTTGAGACCTTAAATCACATCTTATTCCAATCCTCCCACCATGGACAGGGACACCTTCTAACACAGTGCTCCAGAGCTGGAAAATTTTTGTGTTAAAACCCTTGAAATCTTTTTTTGCCTTGTAATAATAAATCATTGTTATGTGGCTCTGAAGAATAATTTACTTTGGACCCTTTTTAGAGAGAATTTTCTGTTGAAAACACTCCATGAACATTTAGTCACTGGTTACATCTTACATCTTTTTATATCCTGATGCCAAGAATCATCAAATCATGTAAGTGAAATGCTATATTTTGCACTGTTATTCCTGTACTGAGTCTAATGATTTGCATTTGATGTATTATTTTCCCTAAAACACTGAATCTTTGAAAATGTTGTATTTCTTTCACTAGTCAATAATCAGTCATCTTAAAAAAATTAATAATACTAATACTAATGATACCCTTCATTTTTCTTATTTGTGTGTGACTTTAAAACTCAAATTTTTGATACCTATTATAACCATATCTACTGGTTCAAGAACTTTTGCATCTCCTGGAATAGTGTGTTGTAAAGCTGTTGAAAACATGGCAACCAAACCATTCTCTGCCACTTGTTTTAAGTTGTTTCAATAAACAGAACCTTTAAGTGTCTTGTAATATGATATTTTCTATGAATTTCCAGGAGTTATTGTGGATCGTTTCACATACTTTTTCTGTTTTCTTTCCCAATACTGTTTCTTAGTGTTCAAAAAATAACGATGAACACAGAAACAATATTGTAGTTATGTTTCTGGTTTCTATTCCCCTTTCAGCCTTATGGTTGAGCAATATTGGAGTGAAATTCTGTGTTTGATAATGATGATCTTACTTGGCTTATGGCCAGACTCAAATTATTATTTGAATCTGTTAATGACCTAAATATTTGAGTTTTACAGAGGGATGAAAATTGGTAGCTATGGTATAATTCAGTGGTTCACTAAAGAAATCTGGTAGACAATTATGCACCTTATTACCTCAATATTCTCTCAAGATTATTTATTTTTTTAATAAATATGAATACAATTTGGCTTGAATTACTATCTGAGATATTAAAAGAAAAGCGATCTGGAGTCATATTTATTAATTAGGAAATATTTTCATCAGATGAACTAAAAGTCAAAATATAGAGAGGTGGTGATAGTAGTATGGCTGCTCTCTACCATGCTTCCATTTTACACCTAGAGCAATCCTGCACTATTATGCAAGGAAGCATGGTGTGATGTTCTTTACACTGCACACAGTATCAAAAACTATAATAAAAATAAATTTAGATTGGTAGAAATAAGTTTTAAGGTATTTTCAAAATAAATCTTGTTCTGTGATGCCCAATCAGTCTCTTGATCCAATACATTTATAGTGTGGTAAATATTCAGGAATGAACCTTTTGAATATTTTTTATAATTCAACAGAAAAATTCCTACCATGATGATCAGTGTTAGATACTGGTATGGGGGCTTTGTTGATTTTAAAATAGGTAAACTGATGGCTACCTTTCTAAAAGACTGATTAATATGCATGACTCCAGTGTCTATGACTCTAAGTAGACTATAACTATCAGTGAGGGTTTTTTCTGGTCTCAGTATATAGCAATCTAATACAAATGTCATATAGAGTGACAGCATAAAACCTACTTAATTCTTAGGCAGCTGTTACTGCCCTTTATTAGGGAAAAAAAAATCTTGGACTCTAACTGTTTGCAAATATAAATGTAACTCATTTATTGCAAATATTGCAACTGTTTCATTTACTTTTCTTTTCCACTCAATAATTCCCTCTTTGCTGTTCCTTTTACACAAGGTAAAATGTAAAAAAGAGACACGTTTTGTCAGCCCAGACCGTAGATTGACAGTCTGTTCTATTCACTCTCCATTCTGTTCTATTAACATTCCTTATGTATTTGCAGCCTAGCTAATAAGATGTTTTTATTTCTTTCGGTTTTTCTGATGCTGGTCATCACTCTTTCCCCTCACTATGCAAATAGAAAACACCAACATTTGCCATGCTTCAGACCTAGAAAGTTTAGAAAAGACTCTTAAGGGAACCGAAGGTGAGGAAAAAGGCTCAGAATCACACAGATTTATTTTAGCCAAGATCAAAAATAACAACCAGAGTATTTGTAAAAAGATTATAAATTGCAAAATGTTACTAGAATTAAAAATGTATATGCTTTTGAAAGCTGAAGCACACAAAAAAATCCCGTTAAATGAGAAATGAGAGAGGCTGTAGACTTACCTGATTTCTCTTTATTGACACTTATTTTATAATTTGTGAGGAGAGTATACAAACACTGTAATGAGCGATGGAGTCAGAGGTTTTAAAGTCTAATTTGACTTGCAGTCAGCTTGATACCTTTAATAATAAAAGAAACCAAACCAAACCAAACCAAACCAAACCAACAACAACAACAGAAAAGAAAAAAAAAACAAAACAAAACACCCAAAAACTAGACTATGCCCTCAGCACCATTCATAATAAACTTTCTATGACACTTTTGGCAGCCAGGGTGGAGTACAAGACTGTGACTCTTCCTCCACTACTGCTTTGTTCCCAAAACTGGATAATGATGCCTCTGCAGACTTTCTAGCAAATTATTCCATAAAAAATTTGTATTTCTTTTTCCTCTGCAAATCCTTTGTGATTGCTGAGATGCCGCTTCAGTGTGTGCTATATGAACACAAGAACAAAGCTGCAGATTCAGCTCAAATGAGTTGTAAAGTAAAAGATGCAAGAACCTGTGGGAAAGAAAAGAAGGCATCAAAGTTAGCGGTGAGAGAAGGCAGACTACAGTGCCCCAAGCAGTGGATAAGTTACCTTTTTTAGTTTCTTTTAGTCCCTCTAATTTTCTGGACAGGGGAGTAGGTGAATTTTTGCAGAAAATGCAAAGTTACCTATGCAGATTTTAATGGATACTCATCTCAGTTTGAGGGGCAGATGGAAGAATGCATTACATTTTTCATTTGGATCTACCTGGCAATGACAGTTGGACTCTTGGGAAAACAGGCAGCAGGAGATAACTTCTCACATGCTCTAAGAGGACATAGATCAGGAAATACCTTGTAAGGGTTAGAATCACCTATCCTATCCAGAGGAATAGTAAGCCCTGTTTATCTACCCTGTCTGATTTCTGATAAATATGAGAAGATGAACACAGTTGTAAGGGACAGTGAAGGCTCATTTATACAGTTCTTTAGGTGAGCAGGGACCTTTGACATCTTCAGAACTTGGCATGACAGAAGGCATCCTCTGAAAGAGGCTGGAACCCAGTGTCTGGCAATGAACCAGATGAATTGCATATCTATAATTCCACAGGAGGGTTTGAGATCAAGGGGTTTTGGAAATGTTGAAAATTAGCTCCTAATTGATTTGATTTCTTAGCAATTGCTTGCACACATATAGGAAAGAAGCTCTTAAAAGGAAAGAGACTTCTGCAAGAACAGAGAAGAGTGGTCCTTAGAAATTATAAGAAAATGTTGAACTGTCTTCACAGGTGTTTCTCTTCTAATGCTGAGATTAGTGGGTGAGTTGGATTTCCTCTATTTATCTCCCAAAGTGTCTATCAAAGACCAAGAGAGATCTTGAGATGCAGAGGTTCAAGAGTGGCCCAGACACACCCACTGTCCCCAGACCACAAATACCTGAAGACAGGGAAGGGGAGAGATATGTCCATTTTCCAAGATGATAAACCAGTGTGGTAAATATTTCCATGTTCATTTCAAGCCTGAAATAAACTTGGTTTGAAAAAAGCTTCTAATCAGACCTTGAAACAAGCAGCTTATAACACCTTCAAGTGTGAAAATTCTCCCTAAAACATTTTCTGTTATGTTTGTTCTCTTTGATACATAAGGATTAAGCCTGAAGGCAGCTTGCTCTAAAAGCAAGAGGGGAAAGAATCAACATACTCAAGCAACAACATTATCTTTTGGAGCACATTCACTTTGGACATCTTTTTTGCCCATGTCTTTTGATCTTCAGTATATTTCTTTAGGCTGCAGGTACACCTAGAAAAAAATTTATGCACTGAATATTTCTCTAAATCTTCACATTGGACATGTTTTACTGAGAAATAATAATTTTCATTTTTTTGACCTTGACTAAGGCTGTCACAGCTGTGATTCCTGCGCACAAGAGCAGAAGCAGTGAGATAGCTCTTAATATCACACTTTCTCTCCAGCCCAAGCAATTTCAAGGTGACAAGGCAGAAAATGTCAAGGTGACAAGGCAGAAAAAGAGTGTAGGAGATACCTTTTGCTTGCTACTTCTTGACAACTGCATATCAATTTTTTGTATGCATCTGAGCACAATATACCTATATGCATATCAGCACAATGCCCTTCAACACCAATTGCATCTATCACCTTTAAACCCTTGGATCATGCTGTCTCACTGTCCATGTGTGTGCTTTTGGGATTGTCTGCCTGGCTTCAATGGAGTTTATTTCATCATAGCAGTGCGTTTAGTTCTGTGCTTTGCTTTTGTGGCTGGGGTGATGTTGATAACACACAGTGTTTTGGCTGCTGCTGAGCAGTGTTGCATGGTGCCAAGGCTTTCTTTCCACCCTCTGGGGGTGGGCAAGAGGCTGGGAGGGTACACAGCCAGCACATCTGGCAGACACTGACCAAAGGAACATTTTCTACGTTCCCATGATCTTGTGTTCAGCAAAGAAACTGAGAATAAGGAAGAGAAAATGGGGCTACTGGCTATCACTTTGGCTTCTCTAGCATGTGCACACTATGTGTACTGAGGCCCTGCTTTCCTAGAAATGGCTGGACATCTGCCTACTGGTGGAATGTTGTGAATAAATTCATCTTACTTTGCTTCTGTGTGTAGCATTTGCTTTTCTTATTAAAATGAATTTATCTCAACACAAGTTTTTCCACCTTATTTTCTTCCCCTCTTCCGTTAAGAAGGGGCAGTGAGAGAGTAGATGGGTCTTACAGCCAGCCAAGGTCAACCCTCTACACGGTCTTTAAAAATATACTTCATAGATTAGTAGATAAGTAAATAGCCAATTCTGATGCCGTCCTGTGTAACATTCTCTGATTTATGATTATTTCTGTCATTTGAATGTTACAACCTTTTAGAATTATTTTTCTTTGATAGTGTATCAATGACAGTATTGGAGCTCCTCAACACACAACTATTTCCAATTCTGATAACATGTGGCATTTTGTCACACCATAGCTCTGTGAGTATGCTTTCCACCTGTTCTTGCAGCTCCAGTCTTTTAAATCAATCTATTCTGAAATTAGGCCAGGCATACTCTGTAAAACTCTATGTCATTTTAGTCTGGTCTTTTTTTGTGTGCGATTTTGAAGATTTCTAAATTAAGAAATATCACATTTACATCTAAAACGATACACAATTAGATGTGTTCCTCTGTTAAGGATACATTTGTTTATGTCAAGGATACAGCCCACTTTCTTCTTTATGATTGTTTTTTAAGGCTATAAAAGTATATTGATGTTTCTTGCTAATGAATCCTCTCTTTCATCATGTCTCTAGTGAAATATTTCTGTCTTGAGTACTGGCAAGCAATGAAGGAGGAGCTGATGTCTTAATTCAAGTTCTGCATTGGAAAAAAGAAAAAAGAGGGAAAGGGCTGAATACATTTAATGAAGCACAGAATTACCAAGTAGAATAATGCTTGAACTAGAAAAAAAGAAAAAAAAAAGCTATGTTCTTGCAGTCACTTATGGATGGGCTGTTCATTTTTCTCTGCTGTGTTGCAATTACATCCTGCTGAGTGCAGGAAAAGTTAGCCAGCTCTCAGCCTCCCTAGAACAAGAATCAGCATGTTGCCATTTTTCTTCTCTACCACGATGTCGTTGTCAGCTCAACTTCCTGCTTGGTTCTTGGTTAAATGTTTTTTCATCTTATTCCTTGCATCACCCAGAGACAAATTTCACTTCCTTCCTTTCTTATCTTTTGCACAGAATGGGAAAGTGTGGTCTGTGTTCTCAACTTTCGTGGTGTCTGTAGGGACACGCACAGAAGTAAATTATCTATTTTACTCCTTATACCTGCTCTAATATACAGATTTTATGTAACTGTACAATCTCATAACAAAAGCAAATAGAGTGCTCTAGGCCACATGAATTGTCCTTCTGTGTGGCTGCTGGTCGATGGCTTATGGGTTGGGACAGAAAAATTCTGACATGAGCAAATGTGGTATCATTACAAGTGTATTAAAGGAAGTGTTAGAGAAGTATTTTGGACGTGGAACAAAAAGCAGCAAAAATTGGAGGGTTGGTGTTTTTTGGTTAGCTCTGTTTAGGGTTTCTTTTTGCATTAGGAATACAGCTAGTTTATACTAGCCAGAGCTTGATTTATTGTCATATAGGGAAATATAGATCCACTGCAGAATAGGATTTCAAAATAACTTCCATTGATGTTAAGCAGTTTACAAATATATTGTTATTGTGTTATTTGATCTAGAAATAAAAGTCTCAGAGAAACAACAATATTTTCCTCAATTGTAATATTAGTTGTTGTCATAAGTTATCATGCATATGAAAATGATTTCCTCAAGAGCATTTATCTCATGTCTTTAAGGTGTTCCTACTACTTAAATAGGGAAACATGAGTTTGACCTTGCAATCACTGAAGCAAGCGTTAGCTGTATGCTAAATGCTTGTTAT
This sequence comes from Loriotus luctuosus, assembly GCA_035582745.1. NCBI lineage: Eukaryota > Metazoa > Chordata > Aves > Passeriformes > Thraupidae > Loriotus > Loriotus luctuosus. Next base: position 76,786,420 of record JAWWEY010000115.1, on the reverse strand, counting down.
TGATCTCCAACTGAGCACGCACATCATTAAGTTCTGCAGGTGCTTAAGTGTGTGCAGGGTTAGGGTTGATTTCCTTCCTTCTAATTCCTTTAAGAATAGATCTCTCCTTCAAGGTTTGTTCAGCTTTGGAGGAGTGTTGTTATGAAGGTCTGAACTTGCTATCAACTGCTGCTACTGCGTACACTAACATGTAATTAAGGAAAAATGCATGTAAATATTGACAGTGTTGGAATCACAGAAAAGTCTCATGCCTGTGTGTCTTAGGGGCAATTTAAGACCGTGGGTAAGGTTTTCTACATTTAAAAGACCCGATTGCACACAAGATATTCCTACCTTTCCCAGGTTGTGGTAAACATGTAGTCTATACTAGTAAATGAACTCTGTTAATTAGTTAGCAAATTGCCACATACAGTAAGCTGCACTGCCAAATTCTCTTTGTCAGCATAGCTGTTTTAGCAAGGGCAGGATTTTTTTTCAGTTCCATATTGAACCAAGCCTTCAAAGGTAGAACAAGATTGGGAAATTCAGCTTTCCTTTTTAAAGGAAATAAGTGCAAAACTGAGAACCATGAGTCTGCCTTGTGCAGAAAATAAGCAGGACAATTACTTTTCTCATCCTTTTGCAAATTGTGGTTTAATTCTAACAGAAATATCTATGACATATGATGGAGGTCATCTTCCCAGAACAATGAATAGCACATGGATGACAGATCTGGGGGAAGAAAAGGGGAAATTCAAGTCTTCAAAATTTAACAACTTTTTTTTTTTTTTAATCTTCTCAATGCACATTTTAAAAGTTACAAGAAATTTTTTTTGCATATCTTTATTGTGGTTTGCCACTACCATTACCATCCTCAGCATGTGTGTTTCTAATTAATTCCTCAGTAAGCCAGGAATTTTTATTTTGTTTCAGATATTATCTTGAGGTATAAGCTATTACAATTTAAAAAAAATTATATAATCTGCTGAGTCCTTCTTCAACACTTGAGAAGATCCTTACCCCCACTCATGTCAGCTTTTCTTTCCCGATTGTGCTCCATGATTACTTTCAGAATTGATTAACTTTTAGTTCATAATAATACATCTAGTGGTTGTGAAATAACCGAAATCAGCACTTCTTCCAATGTTGCATCTCTGTGAGCTGATTCAGTCCAATTTACTATTATTGAGTTGGACATCTTCTCATTACTCAGGGGCTGCCAACCAAGGATTCTTAAAGAACCACAACCTCCAAAAAAACCTTTTTTCTCCCCCATTCGTGTTTTAGTGGGTAATTATCTATATCAATATGTAATTTTTTTCTTTACTGAGGTTTGTCTTTGAAGGCCAAAGAGTGAAATATAGGAGTACTCCAAAACATAAACTTCTAAAAGCAGTGAAATTCATTCTGCTCCAAATAGATAAATGAGGGAGGTAGATGACTTAACTAGATTCTGCACAGATTTCTGTGAGCAATAGGGACAGATGAGAATATTTATTTTTCTTGAAATTATTCCAGAACAGAAGTTCACCATATAAAGTTGCAAATTTGCCACATCTTAGAAAAGGATCATTATGTATTTGTTTTCCATTGTAATGGCTAGCAGAAAAGCATAATGCTAAAAATTATATATACTTTAATTTCTTTTCAAACATATTTTAGATTTAATTCCTTTACTGTTTCACTTTTTTTTTGCAATGGATATATAATCCTAGCTCCCTGTGGAGTCTTGGGTGTCGTAGCTCATTGTTTGGAAGAACCAGAGTCAGCTGAAAGGATCAATCACTTGAAGAGACAATAAACTTGTAGATACTGTTACAAGAATACCCGAGCAGAGCAGCTTCACTGAAAGCCACAGAAACCATTTGCTCATATTGAGTTACTTTGAACCTATGCAATTTTTATTAGACTAAGAATGGACCAAGGTCTTACTCTCTTTCTGGCCCCCTAGGCTACAGAAAGAATAAATGCACGGAAAAAATCATTAAGAAGTATTTTTAGCAGAATTTGTTTTGGAACTCCTGTGAAGTTAGTCTGTAAAAGGAAAAAAGTACTAATGCTTTCTATACAAAGCCACCAAATAAACTCCTTTTTTGTCCACATATTTTGGAATCAGGTGAAATTCAACACATTATTAATTTTTTTAAAAAAGAAATAAATTCTTTAAGTGTTCTAAAATAAACAATTTAAATTTTATTTCCTTTAAATTTGGATTTCATAAAAATAATCATAAATGTTATAAAAATGTTACAAAATTAAGGGTTTTTTTGTGTAAGATCAACTGAAATAAATTAATTTTTAAAAGACCTTTAGGGTCAAAAAATAATTTCTTTCATTTCTTTCTCAGCTGTTACAAGACTTAGAGAAGTAGCTGTTTAGTGCTATAAACTATGATAATCATCTCCTTGCTTGACTGATCATGGATAGTAGGACCTTCCACAGGAGGCACAATTTCTACTAAAGGTAAACAACAAGAAAAGAGCTTTACCAAAAAAACCTACTTTACCACAAAATTACTCACAACTTTTTATCACAAAACTACTGTGTCATTTTTACTGAAATGGAAGAACTGGGGAAAGAGTGTTAGCTATGATTTTTCAGCCAGAGCTAAAAATAACCCCTGGTAGAAATCACACAAGTTATTTTAACAAAATTATGCCTCTGAAAGGCAAAAAAATTTCTGCTTTTCAGATGGTGATGAACATCGTGTTCTCTTTGCAACTGATTTATGTTCAGAAAGCAGCAGATGAACAGGTGTCATGTTGTAGTTTCTGGAATTTCCGCATGAGAGAGCTAGTATGATCAAAAGTTCCCAGAGAATTCACTGAACTTGAACTAAAGCATAATGCTTGGTCCCATCTGAACATCCAGAGAATTCAAAATTTATGGCACCATGGTTTTAACAATTTAGACTACTATTAATACGAGCCTTGTCAGTTTGTTTAAAATCTGGTAAAAAACATTTACGTCCAACAAAGCTTGAGCTAAATTGAAACAAAGAACAACACCATGGCCTACCAGTAGCTACTGGCTAACTATAAATATCTTAGAAATAAACTATCTGTGAACTGACAATTTACCTGCAAGGCAAATGGCAAATGAGAGGTTTGTTGCTTTTTTGTTCGCACCTTTTTTTTTCCTTTGTATGGTTTAGTTTGGTTTGGTTAGTTGAGCTTGTTTTTTTTAATTTTTGACTTAAACTTGTAACTTGCTGTGAATAATTACTGAGGAAGACCTGATGCACAATAAACAAGTCTTAAAACTTTAGTGGAGTTCATAGTAAGCCAATAGATCAATAGACCTAATTGCTCCTTCTTTTTCTCAGCATTCTATGTCTTTATGTTGTATAGACAGAGGCATTGGCATCCACACATAGGCACAGATATATGTTTAAGTACAAGTGCACCTGGTTTCTTTTGGTTTTCTTCACCTGTTGCATATTTTTCATATAGCTATAATCACACTTTTAAACAAACAGTTTTCTTCAATTCCGTTTTTAATATTTTCTTCTTTTTCAGTTTTTTCTTTAAAAAGACGCAGGATGTAAGTCTCTTTAAAGAAATCTGATGGACAGGAGCAGAAATTGCAAATTTTTTATCCAACATCAGTATTTTGACAAATAGCATCATGTACATAATCCCAGATTCTCTGCCAGCCAAACCACAATGACAACTGTAGTTTAAGTACAGGACAACAAATAACATTTTAAATAAAGACAAATATTTTAAAATTAAATAAGCATTTATTAGAAAAAGACATGTGATCTTGGATGAACACGTGCAGAGAAACACAAGCTGAATACCCAGAGAAGCTGAACAAAGACTGCTAGATTATCTTCTCATGCTCTCTGGAGTTATTCTAGTAAAGTTGTGAGTATTAGAGGATAGCCATAGATTCAAAAGATGTAATTTTGTATTCAATACCTTTTCTATATTTTTTCTTTGCAAATAAGCTTTTACAGTTTCTGATTATGCTTAAGCCGCTTTAAATCTGGATTTTTAAAGGATTAAGAGGATTTGAAGTTTGTGTGCTCTCAGTTGTACTGAAGACCAAGAAACGTGTTTTAGGCAGAAAGTTTCAGGTAATAATAAAGTATTAATAGTCTGGATTTTGCTGATCCTCACTATTTATTTTATTAATCTTTAAATATCTGTTTCCTTTGCATAAAAAAAAAATTCTGCTTTTCTGATTATTGAAAATTGTCTTTGAAATGTAAAATAAAATATAAATTCCAAATTTCTTGTTAAAAAAAGCTTCTTGAATTAGGACTCCCTGATAAATATTTTAATTACACAATAAAATTTGATTATTAATTCCCATCTGCTTTCATAATATTTAATTGAATATCATAATACAATCAATATTTACTCTTAAAACTATTGTAATATAATCTCTGACTTTAACAGTAAAAAATATTCTTCTCTCAGAATAATTCACATTTTTCTTACTAGCAGATAGGGCTGTCTCATCCATCAAAAGTATTTTTCCATTTGAATGTTATTATTTTAATATGCTCCCAAATGTGTTTTGGTTTGGTTTGGTTTGCTTTTCAGTTTCTGTTCTTCTGTAATTGTTCTTGCTCAGTTTGCTCATTTATCAACATAGTAAAAAATGTTCAAACTTATGTGTACAAATGTGAGTAACAAGCAAAAAAATTGTGCTGCATAGATGGTGGAAATATAAGAATTTAATAAAACTAGAAAATCTAAATTATTTTAGGTTGTACTATTCTTTCTCAAGCAGGCCTCCAATGAAGTAATCGTATTTTAGCCATGATTACGACTTGATTGTGTTTGTCGTTTCAAATTGAATGAATATTTATGGCAATGGTATTTTAATTCTGATTTTAAAGCTCTCTATTAGGATACTTAGAAGGAAGCACTTAATGCTTCAGAACTAAAGTGGTAATGGAAAGAAATGTAAAATTTTACTTGATCAAATTAACCGTTTTCATTTTTAATTTTTACATCAAGACAGTGGCAAATATGTGGCATTTCTATAACTGTGGGTCATTCTAAGGAATCCAAAGAAGCAAAATGAGATTTATAGATCCAGACATGTCCTCCAGTCCCAACAATGTTATTCTGTATACAAAAAGCTGTTTCACACTGCTTCATTTAACATGCAATAGTGTCAATTTGAATAAGTAACAGTTGAAGAGTTGGCCCTTTTATTAATAGAAAAGACATGAATTCCAAATGCAATATTTGCAGTAATCAAATACTGCCTTATATGTCTTTTAATAAGTTACTTTTTCAAATGATATTAAATCATCATTCTAACCTGTCAAATTCTGTTTTCAAAGACCACACACATTTAGTAAAGATAAAAGTTCACGTAGGTGACCTTCAACATTTTTTAAGCTCATCTCATAGACCATCATACATATATTACATATAAGTGAGTAGAAATAAAGGTCAAAGATTGTCTGGCTGAACACATCCTGAGAAAATCCTAACATAGATGGGGAAAGCCGTGTCAAGTGCTGCACTTGTGACAAAACCCTCTGTGGGTTGTGTGCTTGGAATAAAACCAGTCTTATTTTACTTAAAAATGACTAGAAACGGTGTGAGAGTCTCTGGACTGTGTTGTCCTCAAAACCATATTTGATGTCTGAGATAATGCTGCTGGTGGTGATCCTAAATCTTGCCAGGAACAGTGCCAATGAATCAACATTGCACAGTTGTATTGCATCTATATGTATTCACAAAGAAATGTTTTGCCTGAACCCTTATCCTGCCATTGCTTACATTAGCAGAAGGAGTTGGGACATAAAGGGCAAGAACACGTGCAAGATGAAATTACTATTGCTTATTGTCATGTTTTGTGTGCAGCTCACAATGAATCTTCTTGACATTATTATATTGTTGCAAGGTGCATCAGGCACTCCTCTGCAGCATCTGTCTGTCGTCGCCCTTGTCACTAGTCCTTGAGATCTGTGCTGATTTGTTCTTTGATTTTGTTTGCTCTACTCTGTCAGTGCAGCACTTCTAGGTATATAATTATAGCAGAGGCAATTGAGATGGAATTTCTGATTTTAAAGGTGAATTATCCCATTGAATTACGTACTGACTTTAAGGTATGCTGCATACTTCACCCATTATGCTGGTTATGTTGGGAATTTAATTTTTTTTTCAGAGAATTAGACTTTATAAGGATAGAGGTGCTACAAAGCTGACTCATTTTTTTAACAGGATGTCTGGAACCTTCTTGTTCTTAGTCTTCACTAAGAACAAGAAATATTAGTTCTTAGTCTTCACTAAGAACAACTTCTTGTTCTTAGTCTTCACTATATATTCATATTTCAGCAATATATTCATATATTCATATTTCAGCAAACAGAAAGCTAGTTGCAGCTACAAATGTTTTAGAGACTCCAAAACCATTTGGAAGCACCACCCGCAAGTGGAACCTGTCGAACAAGATTCTAACTCTATGATTATTATGTTATTCCAAATATGAAGCTCAAAGAGAATTTTTACAGGTATAAAATTTACACTTCCTGTAAATTTTATACCTGTAAATTTATTTTTTTGTTTACAGGAAGTGCGAGCAAGAAAAATTGAAATTTTTCATCGATACATAGCACTGCCATACATTCATCAGAAATGAACGTCATTTTGTTTTTCATTTGCACTCCTTTACCTTGAGCTGTTTACGTTCTGCTAAGAGAAGAGTCTTTTTAGATATCAAATCTGTCGTTTCTTTATTTGGATAGATAGGGGAAATTCCTTTCTCACCTTTATGATAAGCAGCTGATGTGATAAAAAACTGCATGGGACCGAAAAATGAAAGGTTTTTTACGGTAAGTGCCACTGATGATGAAATGATCCAACTATTTATAACCCTTACAAATGCCATTTTTATTTTCTGTTGACCAGTTGTAACTTGACTAACTGTGACACAGAATGTGACAGACGGTAGAGGGAAAAGATAATGAGATTAATATGCAATTAATATAAGATAATTAATTTATTTACTACATATTCTCTCAGGAGAAAGAACTGGCAAGTCGATCACTGCAGTTAACATTAGACTCCACTGGACTTCTGATCAAAATAATGATTAAAATATGTTCCTGATACTGTGGAAATACTTATTTAACATTCCTGATGTTACGTGGCACATCTTAGAATCTCAGCTGGCAGATATTACAGGCTCAGCATATATATTGTTAGGTGAAATTTGAAGTGAATACTTGATTTCAAGATTTAGTCCCTTTAATTAAGTGGAAGAAAGAAATAAAATTAAGCAACATTTTCTCTACTTATATTTGATAAAGTGAATTAGTTTAACAATCAGGAATTCTCTCAAAGTACTACATAGTAAATCTACAGTTTATAGTAGTATAAAAGACGGTTGTGCAGAAACTTAAGCAACAAAACTGTGCATTATCCTACTTTGGATTTTATTCATGTGGGAATGGATAGTCAAGAATTTGAATGCATGCCATTGCTTTCTAAAGATTTGTTTTTTTCTTTCCTCAGATTCTTCTAATGATCTAGGGATATAAAGTACAGATATGCCTTAATTTATCAATAGCAGCTGATGGAAACGTGGTATTTTAAATTAAAGAGGACATTGATCTGCAAAGACTGGGTTGTGTTCAGTCATCAATGTTTAACTTTTCAGAAATGTGGAAAATTGGATAAAAGAAGTTGCTTTCTATCATTCCACCTTAATTTCTTTCCTTCAGTACTTACATTTGAGAGAGTAAACTCTCTCAGATGATACATTGAAAAATCAAATAAATGCACGACCAGTTTGCACTGAAAAAAACCCCACCAAATATATCTCTTAAGTATAACTTAGCAGCAAGGACTTATGCAAGAAGAGTTGGGTTTTTTTTCACCTGCACATGATTCTTTTACTTCTCTAGGTGCTGCTCCCTGCAGCTGCTAAACAAAGAATCTAAAATAATTCATAACCTATTTGTCTTTTTCAAATGAGTTTGAACTGTTTTAGCTTAAACTATTTTCATTGTGTTTGTTCTAGGCTAGGCAAAATATGACTGCAGCTACAAAATAGAGTCCCTATCTTTTAACTTGGCTTGCAGATAACAAATATAAACATTCTTAAATAGTCAAAACAGTGGTCCTCACAGGCTGTAAAGCAGCATTGGAGATACCACGTAGCTGAAGCAATATCTTGTGACCCCTCAGTAAACTGAATTTCTTGCATGAATTCCTCCAGTGGAGAGACAAAACTGAAAAAAAGAATGGCTCTGAATGGGACAGAAATTTTTTCTTTAGTTGTGTGGAGAAGGTTTTTACTTATATGTGCTTGGAAGAGGCAAACACTTAGTAATTTTTTTTTTTATTTTTCTTATCTAAATTTCCTTTTAATGCAGCCTTAAAAATCCCCATGAACATCATCATTTAAAAGTGGTAACATCACTGGCTACTGCACCATGTCATATTTATTTTTTCTACTTTGCAAGGAAAAGTGGATAAAGGCAAGTTAGTTATCTAGAGGTGCTTTTCTTTACATTTCCTTTTCTTTTACCTTTTCTTTTCTTAAAAGTATTTGTGAACAAATTCTTCTACTTGAGATGAGATCTTATCCACTGTATCTGAATTTGACCTTTTGTTCTTTTTAATCGTTATCAGAAGAGCCTGAACATCTGTTTTGAAAAGCGAGGCTCCACCCTTTGTACAAAACAAAGAACACGTCCTTCCTAAAGGAATGAGGAATGAAAGGGAAACTTTCATGTGGGGGAGGGCAGATCACTTATGACTAGATATCCAGATAGGAAAAGATGCTCAGGGAAAAGAAATATGATGTGTCCTGAAACGGTTAAATAGGAAATGGGAGGATGAGCATTTGGAGGCAGGAGAGAAGTGGAATAAAAATGTAAGATAAGCAGACATGAGTTATATGCAAGTGCAGTGGGAATAATACAGATGAGGGGCAAAAGTTCTATTGGAGCAGAAGTATATAATAATATTAATGTTATTCAGTAGGAGTAAAGCATCCATGGCATCAGGGAATTAAAAAGGAAAGAGAGCATTCCTGGTTATCTGCTGTAGCACATTAACAGAATTATGGAGAGAAATGTGAGAGGACATAAGTTTTCAGGTATGGACCATATAGAAAAATTGTCACTGATATAATAGTTTGGGTAAGGTCCTTTGGAGCTTTGGACCTTTGTACAAAGGACCAAAATTTGGGACTGGATTGGCTACAGTTCTTAGACTAACCTTTAGCAGAATCAGATGCAAAGGAGGGGTAACATACTCTTGATGAAAATGAGAACATGTGAAAATTTCTATGGCTTGAGGACAAATATTGATATTTTCCTGATATACCTTTAAGCATATTAGTATACAACAGTCACAAAATGACGTTTTAAGTTACTTATACTCTACTTGAAATCCCACATTACAGAAACAAAAACGTAATTTAATAATGATAAACCAAATAATAACTCTCTAACTAAACATCGCATTACAATTCTGCATTGTTTTTGGTCTTCATATATACAGAGAATTTCAGGATATCAGTGATTCTGTACCAAAGTGTTCAGTTTGCCTCATACTTTCACCTTGACAGGTGAAATGGGGTTGTGAAATGGACAGATTTTAAAAAAGAAACCTTATTTGTGTGTGTAAGGTAATGCATATTGCTGAGACAAGCACTCTAAGAGATCAGTTCCAATGTTATTGCCCGTGTGCATGACAGACTAGAAACCACAGCAGTACTAGGCAACTGCCTACAGACGGTAAGGCACTTCTGGAGAAAGAGTAATCATTCAAACCATGTTTTAACATGCAAAAAACAACCAACCCCCCATCCCGACCCCCCCCCGCCCCAGATAAGGACATGTGGTTCATTGTAGGCTAATGATTCTACACTTGTAGAGAGATAAGATTTGTAAAGATAAATAACACACAAATACACACACACATACATGTCTTTATTTGCAATTATAGAAATTAGTCCAGTCTTTCGGATAAGCACCTTTCCAGAAACAATCTTTAAATGAATTCCTATTGTCTTGAAATAACATGGAAACAAATTTAGATTTTAGATGTAACAAAAAACACCTGGACTATTTTGAAAGTGTTCTAGCAAATTCTACATGGTAAAAGACTATCTCTGTCTACATGTACTAGTAAACTTTTCATTAGAAGCCAGAAGTTTTCATCCCTGAGCATGATTTCTTATGGACTGAAAATCAGAAAAGAGTTTCCACTTACTATTGTCAAAGGTGTCTGCATTAATATAAACAATTCCTCTCTGCATTTGCACAGAACTCCCTGACTCAGACATCATCATCCAGACTTGAATATTCACACGGAAAGAATATTTTTCTATATATACTTTTCTCACTACAACTTATGCAAAAGTAAACAGAGAAACAGATATTATTGCCTTCTTCAATCAGAGTTGTGGAAATCAAACCTGTCCATTTTTGTCTTAGAAAAAGGAAAAAGCCTTCATGCTTCCCATGAAAGGAAGCTTCAGGACAGCATCCTGGTATAAGTGAATGAAATAAATTAATTCTTTACTCGTTTATTGTGAGAGAAAGCCTATCCAAACACTCACATGTGGTTGTGTGTGTCTTTAACCATATGCTTATGTGCTTTGCTGGATGAGAGAGGAAGGCACTGCTATTTGATGCTGAAGACACAGGGAATTTCTTAAGAAGGGAGAAGGGGTTTCTGGGCTTCATGTAAAAGTACTTGTTTTGAGTCGTGAATATTTTGATAGAAGCATTTGTTCTAGTATTTCCACTGCAGGGGAAACTCCTACGAGATGAAGATGTAGAGTGATGTAAAGCAGGAGGATGTACATTCCAGGTATAATTATTTAAGATGTGCTTTACAGTCAGTTTGGCTGTCTGGCACAGGGCACATCTTCTGGTGTCTCCTCACAGAAGTCACCCCTAAAGTCCTGCCCTCTCCTGGCCTGGTTTCCAAAACCTTGCCTCATAAACACAGCACAAGGCTCCTGACAATGAGCAGTATTTTCCTGACTACTGAATCAATTTTTTTCTGATGCTATCTTTATTCTGGGCAAGCTCACCTGTTCTGCAGAAGGAGTCGCCCTCATTTAACAAGTGCCATTTACATCCAGCCTTCAAAGAAAAACAAAATATAATTATTCCAAAAAGTGAAATAAGAAAGGACAGAAATGCCCCAGTTGCAGAACACTAAAGTCTTGTGATTCTTAAAAATCTTGGTTAGTCCTGGATGGGACTTAATCTGAGCTGCTAAAAACAAAGTGACGAAAGCTGGTAGAAAATGACGGGACAAAGACATCTAAATGAATAGCATTAAGTGAACTTTTTTTCAATGCTCTAAAAAGCCAAAGAAACAAAAAGATGTGTTTACACTTTGACGTTGAGATGTTGGCAAAGCAAAAATCCAGTTCATAGGCTGAGGAAATGCACTCTGCAGATGGCAGAAGCAAACCTTAGCCCCAGTTCATGCTCTAGCAGCTGGTATCCTAAGTTTTGTTTCTCTCATTGGTCTCGCTTCCTTTCATTTAACAGCCAGACTGTTTCTTATTTTCCTGGCTAACAAATGAGGCTTTTGTTCATGTCCTTCCTTCACGCAGCCCCTTCAAGTAATCTTTGTTCCTGAACTTAGGACCAGGTTGTTGAAACATCATTGACATAAAGCACAGTGAGGGTAATGTATGTGAAGCAGACCCCTGAGCCGAGTCCCTTACTGCTAATCCACTTGCATTTTTTCCTGAGAGGAAAACGCAGCTTGCTAAAGTTATGTGAGGCAGCAGAGCACTGTCAGAGGAATTGCAGCAAAGCCTGCATCACAAATATACGGGTACCATAAATGTACTTGCTGTGATCCTTTGTAGGCACGGCCACGGTTGGGAGGTGGGTGTTCTTTCCAATATCTCCTGCTAACTCTTAGAAAAGGGAGCAGCTGCCTCTTCTACTGCAGAGCAGCCTGGTGACAGCACACGGGAACAGATGGCAGAGCAAGTGTCTCTTTCTTCACATTTAGGCAGTCCCCTTTTCTCCTCCTGCTTCTCACAAACAGCCTCACTGAATTTTTTTCATGGTATAAAGATACTAAATCTTTTCTTTTCACTCCAGGAAACAATTACCCTGGCTCTTTGCAGAGAAAAAAAGAAGAAAGAGAGTAAAATCTAAAGCATTAATTCCACACCCCTCCACATCCCCCCATCCTTCTTTCACAGGTCAGTCAACTGAAAAAACAGAGATGAGCTTTAAGGTCTTTTTTTTCCTGTTGTTGTGGGTTGATGTATAGACAATATTCACAGAATTTGGTAGTTTGCTGTATGGAGAAGCAAGAGGATTGTGTAATTCAAAGTAGGGAAATACTAGTGTATTCATTCCTTGACTTATGCATCAATGCCAGAGTTTTTCCCTTTTATATCAGTAATCTGAAAACATAAATGGTTAGTTTATAGACAGTTTATACTGATGTTTATAGACATAAATGGATAGTTTATGCAGATATAACCAAAACTTTTGTACAGCATATATTATCTAGTGACTATTGCCTGTCAAGTATTGCTAGATGAGGAAAAAATCTAAGCATAAAAAACAGATTTCAAATATTACATTATTCCCTTCTGATTTAGACGAACAAAATAAGTTATTGTCCATATCATTCAATGACTTGCACCTGTCCTAATAAAAATTTATGTGCAGGTCATAGGGACCTTTTAAAGTCACTGTTATGGCTGAACTCCACTGGGACCAAATTAACGTGGCATGGTGCTCTGTTCTTTGCTTAGAGGAGTCCACCCAGCCGTTCAGAGGCTGCTGCTGACAGGAGTGCCTGGAGCAGCCAGACTTGGATGGGAGATGCTGGTGGTAGGTCACCATGCCGAGACTGATTGATTCAGACTGTCTGCAGCTCACTTAGTGCCCCTGAGTTGGCTGCACTCTCTCTACCTTTTCAGTGGTAAAGTCTAGAGATGCATGTATTTTTAAAGGCAATTTTAGATTCTGACATAATTCCAAGGCCCCTGGGACCTGAGAAGCTCTGAAGTCACTGCAGTGCCTAGACTTTGATATATGCTTGCTCTCAGAACTCTATTCCTGCAATTATAGTTGCACATATACTACCCCACATTTTGAAAGCATTAAACAGCAATCTAAAGCAAAACTCAGAATCCAAATATATACTGAAGCAAACCAGGGATTAATTTATTTTTGTACCTGAATATTCCATTTCCTGAAAAGAAAACATTAATCACAATTCTTGATATGCAATGTCTGAATTGAATATAAATATTCTTCAATGCCCTAAAAGATCAGAATATAATACAATAAAATATTACTGTACAGTGCAAAGGGAAAATTAAATATTGACTATGAGCCAGATATTTATTTGTGTGGAGAAGACTTGAACCGATTGGTTGAATAAATACTCCTAGTAGTGAAGTCTTGTCTCTTAATATCAACATCTTTAGAAATTCTCTCCTGGTCACCCCTCCTTGTAAATAAGCACTCTACATATTCCATTAATAGGTGTTTTGTATTGCTGCAGGTAAGTGTGATGAAACTGGGCCCTGGGAGATGCTTTTGGTTACGTGCTGGTCTCCTCAGGGCTTTGTGGAATGTCACTTTGAAAATGTGACATGATAGAAATTGGTGAACTGTGCTCTCTCATGCAACAAAGTTTACATAAATATTTAAGTGTTTCTTCTGGTTGATCTAGCCCATAACTTCTATGACATTGTCCTCAAAGCTACTATTTTTTAAGTGAGAGAAAACACAAAATATCTTGCCTGTGTTGGGAAATAGTATAATCTTTTAAACTCACTTTTGTTCTATTTAACTTACTATTGAATTGGCAAAACGAAATAAAAATCATCAGTCCAAGAAAGGTAATCTTGCAAGTACCAATCAAAAAAAATTATAACTCTGTCACTGTTTGTGGAACAGGCAATTATGTTTGGATCTGGGGTTTTTTGTTTCTTTGGGTTTTTGGTTGTTCTTTTTTTAAGTAGGAAGTTTTTTTTAAATGTCAAATAACCATAGTCTTTAGCTAAGTGGCAACTCAAGGGATTTAGATAGAGGTGTAGCTGCAGGAAAGACCCTGATGGCTTACACTGAAAGCATCCAGAGTCTGAATTGAGGTAGACAGATAAACCAACCATAGAATTTTTTTTTCTGAAAACCTGAAAAGTTATTAAATCTACGTTTTCAAAGAGTGGGTGGTGCAACTGCTCCTGATGCAGGCTAAAACTGTGTGAACTTCTGTGTAATTTCACTGGCTTCTTGGACTCTGGATTATATTAAAGAACAGAAATAATTACACTGAGGGTCCTGTCCTGCATTCCTCACATAAGCAGAATGCTTATTGGATTTGCAGTGTAGGTCTGTCTTTTGTTTAGGAAAAGCTTTGAAGCTTTTTGAATAAGAACCAAGTCAAGGTCTTTGAATGAGACCCAAGTAGTGTTCTGCATAAATAAGAGGTACACTCCACATACATGAAGCATAATTATTTACATTTTTATGAGGATTCTTTGTAATCAGTTTTTTTTTTGTCATGCATTGATTTCATAAATGCGAACTTGCTTTTGAGATGGCAAGAAACACACCACTTCATACTGAAAAGTTGCTTCATATATAAAATATGAGTAATGGGTTTGCTGGTGTGTATATTCAGCAGTGTCCTCTACTGGTTGAATATAGAAATGTGCAGCTCTATGTAGAGCAGCACTGGACAAACAGGAAAAGAATTTGCTGTGCCATTCATTCAAATTCAAGAACTAGTCCTCAATCCATCATGCTCATGGCCGTTTTGTCCTCCCATAATCTTAGATTAAAATATTTTAAAAATTTATTTTTAATCAATTGCCAGGTTTATAAGAGTGAGATAATACCTTTCTCTAGGCTTGGTGATACAGTTAGAAAAAATGGACAACATTTCAGGCACAGAAACCTAAATTGTCTGGCAGAGCAGACAAAATATGTAAGTAAAGCAAAGGTTAAAAACAGGTGACCTAAGTCACAACTTAATGCATCTTTTAATTTAACACAACTGCTAATTGTTTAGATTCCTCTGAGAAAAGAGAGAGCTGATACCTGCAGGTTAAAGGAGCTGCAATGGCAGATGTGAGTTCCTAGACACCTGAGAAAATGAGAATACTTCCTGTGGCTCTCAAATGCTCTACAGTGCAAAGGGAAAATTAAATGTTGGGATCAGGACATTTAGATGTGAAATTTTGTGGCTTAGATCACTATATAGCACTGGGGCATTATGCTTTAATTTTGGTTGTCCACTTGGTTAGTTCTGTGTTAGCCAACAGGAATATGCAAAGCTCTTTCCCTTACAGCATTTTCTTCTAATGAGTATTAGTTTACCTGTTGCCATATTATACTTCTCTTAAGTACAGAATGTGATAAAGATGTTTCTTTCATTGCAGCTTAAGAATTTTGAATAGTTCAGTGTCTTGGTGATTTTTCTAGAGCTCATATTTGAAGGGAAAAGAATACAGCATTTTCCTTTTTCACTGATCAGTTTTAAGCACTTCTGTATCTGAAGAAGCTTGTTTTGTGTTCCTAGGAGAAAAAAAGAAATAAAAAAGGGGGGGAAAAAAGGAGATATTAACTGATTCCTTTAGTTTGGGAGCAAAAAGTTCAGTTATCAAAGCAGTATTTGCTTTAATTGCATTCAGGAGGACAGTACATGTATGCTGCTGCATTTGGAAAAAATGGCTGCTGGGAGACATAAATCTAAGAGATCCCCTGAGATCTCACTGTGGTGGTGTAGCTTTGATTTCTGCTCTAATACAATAATATATTGTCAGTTTTAATACTGCCTCAAGTTCATTACCATTTTATTTTATTTTATTTTATTTTATTTTATTTTATTTTATTTTTCCAGGGAGGCAGGCAGAAGAGGAAAGAAATATATTTAGGAAGGATACTGCTTCAGAAATGTAATCCTGATTATCTGACACTTCTACAGATTCATTTCCGTGGCAGAGCTGGAGCTAATTAAGGACCACTGGCCAGAGGGTAGCAGTGTCAGGGCCACCCGGCCTGGCACCAGGCATCCTGCAGCTGAGCTGCTTCAATGTGGCAAAATGGAGGCATGTCTTCCTAGCAGAGTGCAGAAACCTCAGCAAAGAAGCAGTCTGGTTCTCATGGCAACCAGGATTTCCATATACTGCAGGGGTACACACAGTCTGACATCACTTTGCTGCAGGGAGGATTTCTGTGCATACTCAAGGACTAAATTAAGCCCTTTGTACATGAAGAATGTGTGTCCATTTTTGTACATGTAACTCTATGTATTTCCTCCTCTGAAAGGGAGAAGAATAGGGAAAGAAAAGAAGATGCAAAAATATGTTTCTCTAAGTCAAAATAAAAATAACCCTGACATACCCAGCTTCTCATTTTCAGTTTGCATCCCATTTTAAAAAGCAATGATATCTTGCACAGCTGGGAAGAAGAAAGGATGGTAGCAGTTGCTTTAGAGGTTTGAAAAAAATTGCTTTGCTAATCAGAACATAGGGAAACAGATTTACTGAATGTTAGATGATGCTTTTTGCTGCAACACCATTTATACAGATTTTATCAGGGCAAGTCTGTAATGAAGATGTGATATTCTTCATGCATGATACAGTGACATCTGGTGTAAGACAACCTATGCTGTATGCTGCAGTTCCCAGCTAGGAAGATAATTCATGTGCTTCAGCTTTATCAGACTCTGCCATGCAGCCCAGTGAGAGGTTTCCTTACCCCTCATTTGAGATGACTCATACTTATTGTAATATCTTACAGGGCCCTATGTTATTCAATTCTGCCTATATATTCTGTCCTGGGGAATCATAATACAAGAA
Organism: Loriotus luctuosus; assembly: GCA_035582745.1. Lineage (NCBI taxonomy): Eukaryota > Metazoa > Chordata > Aves > Passeriformes > Thraupidae > Loriotus > Loriotus luctuosus. The sequence goes on along the minus strand of JAWWEY010000115.1, from coordinate 76,769,644 downwards.
AACTTGACATGAAATCTCTATTGTTCTGTTGCAGAGATTGGAGTTCCCTGAGTGCTAAAGGCCTACAATCCCTTGTAGATAATTTATAATATGACTCTGTATGGACCTAAAAATGCTTAAATTTGGCTTCAGTTGGTTGAAGACATTTAGCATACTGAGGGATCCTTATTTTTTGGGGTTTTTTTTGGTAGTAACACAAATGCTGAACTGAAAACTCTTCTCATATAGTTTTGGTTTTTTTTTGCTTGCATTGATTGGAATAATTTTGAACCCTTCCACTTGCAAAGCTTTAGTACGGGTTTGTGTGAATTCTTATAAATAGAGATCTTGTAGGGCTAAGGCAGATATCTGTTATTTAATGCAAAGCTGTGGTTTTACCCTTTTCCTCACTACAAACTCTCACTTTTCAAAAGGAAGATCAGTAGAGCTCTGCATAGGCGGGACATTCACACCACCATCTCAGCTACATAATTAAAGGGCTTTAGATTTGTTTAGTTTTTGAGCAGGGGTTTACTTTGCAATGTGTTCTTTGAAGTGCCAAATATCTTTCCAAATGATCACAAATTAAGTCAAAATTTTAAACAAACATCATTATATTTCTTGTGAATCTGGTGTATGATTAAATGCATTTGCATGTTTTAATCAACAAGTTTCACTCTGCTTCTGAATTATAGTTCTCTTCTTTCTACTTGGTTATGAATCACAATTTTATTACATTACTCTACTTGATGTTAAATGTAAGACATATAATCACACATCTAATGATAAATGTCCTTTCTTGATCACCTGTGTATGGAGGAGGAAAGAAAAAGATATAAATGAAAAATAAAAGCCAGACCTTGATATTTTACCTGCTCTATCCTCCAGTGAATTGTTTTCATGTGGGCAGCTTCTGGTAATGTGGAAAACAAAACTGGTGGTTATATAATGACTTCAGAGGAAAGAGAGCCTGCTTTGAACTGACAACAGCCTTGACAGCTTGAACGTTGAGGCTAGAAATATCCTGTCAGAAACATTGTCTGTAACATTGCAGAGCCATGCTTGAGCCCTTCACTCTAGCAAGGAAAGGCGGGTGGCACCTCTGTGTGAGACTCCACTGCAACAGTGCAGGGCCACTGGAAATGGCTAGTGATAAATCCCTGGGCTCTGCATCCACATCAGCACATCATGTGTGCTCACTGCCCCTTCCATGTCCCAGAGGGAACTGGATTTTTCTGGCCTTCACGCTGGAATATGGTGCCACCACAGTGACAATGAAATCAAATGGATGACTTTTAAGAAACCTATCTATGTTGCTTGGCATCAGAAGTCCTTTTCTTCTTTTTTTTTTAAGTGTATCCAGATGTGCATTCAGAATTAATTATAGTTTTCTCTTTGATTGTATTTGTATAATAAAAATATTTATCACACGAATGGGAGGAGACTTGTCTAGGCTGACTGTGAACTAATTAATGAACATAAGTGAACATAAGTGAATTAATGCATTTTTCTCTACCCTTTCCCACATAATTTGTAATCACAAAGGGTAATTTTAAAATATTTTTTAATTTATTTGTATGTAATAGTGCAGTACACGAATGCATCTTATTTATTCGGGTGTAATCTTAAATGAATTTCTAGGTCACACACATGGAACTCGCAGGGATATGCAGAATCTGGTGGCATCAGCAGTGCCCTGTAACTGGCATTGTGCTGTGGACATGGAGAACAGATGTGCTGTCTGAAATCACTGACTTAGAGAGACAGCAAGAGAGAAGCAGTGGGACAAGACACTAATAAGAAAAGGCCTCATCACTTCATTAATAGAGGAAATGTGTGACAAGGGACCATCAAAGTCCTCCTTTCTGTTTTGTTTTTAAATATATTTTGTGCCTAAAAAGCCTGGAATGGCCAAAGCCCTGTGCTGGGCAGGCTGCACAGTCCCTGGCATCCTCTCAGGGATGCTGCAGCGCTCAGGTAACACACCTGTAACAACACCTGCAAAAGCAGCCCATACAGGCTGAGCCCTGTGTGGTGCTCCATCATGCTCCATACAAGATGGTATTTTGATTTTCTACACCTGGAGCAACCAACTTCATTTAGTTACATCCTGATTACTGATGTGCTTGTTCTTAGGCATGATGGCTCCTTTCTGTGGCTGGGAATAGGAACAGAGGGGAGACTTCCAGCCCTGGGAGGTTGAGACAAAAATATGCAACATGTGCAGTGTATGTGACAATGAGCCTCTTGCACAACAGGCAGAACGTCAGCCTGTCAATAACTTCTACTTACCAAAGCCATGTCACTGATCCAGCTGATCCAGTATTGTCAAACAGCAGCCCATGTGTCAGCCCAGCAGCTCTCTGCCTGATCCCACCTGATTTTCTGCTACAGGTATGTTGGAAAATGTTGAGAGCTTGGCAGGATTCCACCAACAATGGTGAAAGCAACAAATAAAATTATATACCTAAAGTATATACCAAAATTATATACCTAAAGTACGGATGTGTCTTTATATACAACAATTACTTGGACTTAATAGAATAATTTGACAATTTAATAGAAATGGCATTTAAAATATTATGCAAATATAATATATGAACTATCTATATGAATGTGTAACATGAATTACTGCTTATGCGCCTGAATCTGTTGTCAAAAGCCTCAGTCCACTCTTTGGCAGCATAGTTCCAACATCATTTCAGTCTCTAGGTCTTTCCTGCAACACTCAAGAAAAACTGTCCTCCATTAAAATTTTATTTTTTTAATCCCCTATGTTGTTATAAATCAGGATGACAAATTTAAAAACTTCTGTATATCAAAAAGCTCACTGTCTTTCTAATTAAATTCAGAGCTGTTTAACTGCCTGGTACAGTTTTCAACCAATTTTTAAATCTGCCTTAAACTTTGAAATGTATCCTCCACAAGTCAAAAATGAAAATTTTCATTCCACCAATATGTTGGCTTTTTTAGTAATAGATAAGATCATAGCTGAGTGCTATGTCAACACCCTGCCTAGCTGTGGCAAGGTAGATAATTTAGGCAAAAGCTCTGGGATCAACACCATCTCAGTAAGGAAAATAGGCATTTAAAGGATTGGTAGTTGTGTGCCTCATATACAGTCTTCTGGGAGCAGCATATGGGATCATATCTCACATTCCCCAGAAACCCCTTAGGTGATGCAGGCATTATGGACATAGCAGTGCTCTCACTGCCTCTGCACCTCCTCCTGGAAGATGATGGGACTGTTAATTGCCTAAATTTCCATATCCTTGTTGTTTGTTATAGCAGATTATTTAATTCTCCTAATCCAGCCCTTTCAATGGTGCTTCTTTCCTGTATTTTAAGAATAAGGAAAGTCTGTTAAATGGTCTTCTACCCTCTCTCTCATAGCAGCTTGACCTGTTCTCTTTAAAATTTGATTGCAACCACAATTCTGTGTTATTAAGCTTAACCAGGGGTTTGTTCTGCAAGGTTGTTTGGCATTTGCTAAAGGTGGGCTCTGTTCTGAGCTGTATGCATCTCCCTTCCACCCTGACCATTCTATTTTACAGCTGTAGTTTTTACTTGACCAAATCCTGGTTGTCCAATTTCTAACACTGCAGTGTGTAGTGTGATCTGTAAAAATGGCCTTCTCTTTCTCCTAATTTCTTATCAGGTCTCTGACTCTTGATTGTTTTTTATTGCTTGGATAATATTCAGTGTAACATACAGCCTAAGGCACAATAATGAGCATAATATTTCAAATATAGCTTTTACCTAGAAAATATATTAAAATAAAAAAAAATCAGTCTTGTCTCAGAAAGAAAGAACATGCCTATTAAAAAGTATTCAGTAGCATTCAAAAACATCTCTTAAATAGCATTTCCTGGAATAGTCAGTTGGGTAACATATGGAATGGAGGTTTCACCATTGTTTTTATTTTAAATGTTTCCAATTTTACTGTATTTATTCAGACAGTTTAAGTACCCATATGACATATTTGAAACCGAAATATGATACAATTCTTCAAAATTTTCTTTAGAATCACCAGACAGGGGCTGAGAAAACCACATGAAACTTCAGGACCACTGGAGGGAACTAATTTTCAGAGCTTCTGAAGAGGTGTGCTGATCATGTTGAGCAGCAGGTACAGGATGGGATATCTCATACCTGTAACTATAGGGTCAGAACTCCTTTTAAGTGTAGCATTTTTTTAAATTTTTCTTTTTATTTTAGTGATTTCACCAATATTTTATGGATTCTATGATTATATGACCTCAACCACTCTCAGATCTGCATTCCTGAGCACCTTGAATCCTTTCTCCAGTCTCCTCTCAGGAGTAGTAACCATTCATGCCTTTGACTAATTTTTTTCTGGGATTTTGAAATATCAGCATCTAAAGGTTAAAGCCTCATAATCTGAACATACAAATAATGTCCAGGGTTTCAGTGATATTTTTGGACCATGCACAGATTACCACTGTGATTTTCAGTAGTAGTTTTCCAGGAGAAGCAGTTGCATGCCTTGGTAAAATAAAAGGAGCCACATTCACCCTTGTGATGCAGCTGATCCATGCCCAATTCAAAAGGGCCTGCTGTGTTATGAGCACTAGTACCTGGTGATATTCAAATAAATCAAATGCAGCTGGAAGCCCAGGAAAATGAGATAATGAAATCAGTAGTCAGCAATTCCTACAATGATGTTTGTAGGAATTGATACTCAGTTTTGACATTGTTATTGACTTTAACATTACTTCAAAACAACATGTGAATTACACAAAATCATCATGTGAATTGCACAAACATGACATTTAAGCGTCCATTTTTCACTTTTTTTTTTTTTTTTTCATTTTGGGCTCAGAGATTACAGGTGCCTCTCAGATCATTTAATACGAGACACTACGTGCAAAAGACTAGCCAAAATTACTGAACTTCTGCACATCTCAGTTGGTAGTGACAGAAAAGGAATTCTATGCGCAAGTAGGAAAGAAACACCTTGTAAGGTGAATCACTGGCCTAAAATGCATTGAAAAAAGGTGATTACAGTACCGTCCAAAGCTGGAAATATTGCTGATATTCCCCCTCTGTGTTCCACGGCTCATGTTCCCCATGGTCTGGCTCTGGATCCTCAGAAGCATCTGGCTAAGGAGGAAACAGTACTGAAGGTGACATGGATCTTGGGCTGTGTGAATTTGGGCTTGCATCCCAGGCCTTGCATTTAGAAGCCAGATAGATAGCACAGCATCACAGAACTGTGTGCTGGTACCTCAGGATTTGCTGTATGGATAAGATGCACAGATCTCTCTACCCTCCTTTTTCATTTAACAAGGGAACATTTGTATTATTGCGGAGACTGATGCTTAAATTTGGTTAATAAGCATGGAAAGCAAGGACAACTGGCTGTGAGCCTCATCTGTCCAACCCCATTTCTTGATCAAAAGCAGCACCTGCAGACTTGTTGATAAGCCCCAAAGCATAGTCCTTCAGGAAATTCTGAATTCGGATACTGGCTGCCTGACAAACAGATGTCACAGTAAGAGAAAAGGGTAATTTGGCACAGCCTCCAGTGGAGTAAGGCCACCTGGAAACTAGCCCTAAAAAACCAGAAGCATAATGGATTTTGAGACAATACCTGGGCAAGACACTGGTTTTTCTTTTGATATATCCTGTAGCAGATTGTTATTTTGGCCAGTTTATAGCAGGGCAAGGATGCAAAGTGAGCTCCTATAATATTACTGTTCTCCCTTGGAGGGCTTAGACCCATCCAGATTACACCTGTGGTTATATCTGAAATTTCAGCAGTCCCACAGTTTAGAGTCATGTAGGCTGCACACCTATCATGCATACAGGAAGTGTTTGCATTCCTTTACTACTTTTGAGACTATTAGCTGCTCCTTTCTTGCTCCTCCAGTTTAAGTGCTACAGAGTAATCCTACGGACAATCTAACAGCAGGTTCATAGGAACTGACCACTGTAAAGGGAACAGTCTCATTTCGCCTCTTCCTTCAGAGACAAAATATGTTGCACTCCTCATCATGTCTCTTGGATAACTGTAGGGGTAAAATTTTTTGCTCTGACTTACCAGCTAATTTTCTACTCTTCATGAACTGGTTACATCTCTATTCATTTTTTAAAATAGAGAATAAATTTCTCTAGAAGTTATGCATTTAGAATTCACAACATTTTCCTTAGACCATTAACATATCTCCTTAGCCCTGTCCATAGTTGTAGGAGGTTACAGAAAGCTAGAACATCTACATGTTTTAGTTAATCATTGTATTGCCAAAGCAGCATAACACGTGGGGAGCTTATTTGCGAACAGATGGATAAACACAAACCCTGTCTTTGCAGCAAGGTTAAGTGCCTTGTGGCATGTGTTGAAATACTGCACCTAATCTCAGTGTTAGTCCACTTGGTACAAGCACAAGGTTTCTGCAGTAGGGTTTGCTACGTGATGTAGAAAACCCCAAAGTATTCCCCAAAATGATAACAGGCCTCCATCTGCTGAGAAAGGAAAGCAATGAAAAATAAATGCAAAAATGCTTGTTTATGTTACTTCTGCAGGGAAAGTTGGAACCCAATAATCTCAATAAGCCTATGAGTGGCTGGAGGAAGAGGAGATCTGAGAGCTACATGGGAGGGTGTGGTTTGGAAAGGAGCTGGGAACAGTTTGGAAAATATTGCCCTTGGCTGCCAGCATAAAACTGACTGTAATGGAGTGAGAAAAGTTTTGAGATTTTGCCCCCCCAGGGCCAAACTAATGCTGCCTGTTTGCACGCGTGAATTTAGCTTTCTGCAGTTAAGAGGGAGAATACCTCAGTGAGAGTTTGCATTAACATATCTAATTTGTAAAAGAATGGCAAAAAACAGTAAAAGCTGAGTGATACTGTGGCTGTACAGGCAGGAATTTTTTATCCAGCCTTATTTGATTTCATCTGATTTGTGTTTCTCTACCCTTACTGTGCGGTTAGTCTGCCCTTAGCAGGATTTGCCCTCAAAATACTCCGAGCACCAAAGAAACCCAACTTAACAGTGAGCATAAAAAATGAGTCATGACGAGCATTTTAGAAATGGACCAAAACCAGAATGATTTTTCTGAAATATCTTCTTGATACAGCATGCCAGGAAAACTCACTGAAGCCTGAAAATATATGGAGCTTGTTTATTGCAGTACAAGATAAATAGTGACACACCTAATGTGTTACACTGATGTGATAAAGTACAAGTGGTTTATAATAAAGAAAAAAAAGCCTTTTCATCTCTGCTTTTTCTCAAGATAATGACTCATAATAACTTGCTAACAATGCTAACAATAGAATCTCATGCTTTGAGGAAAAGGAAATTATTTCTCATTAATTTTATTTTCAATTAAACAGCTGTTCCATTTGTTTCTTTTGGGATACATGTACTAAAATTTGCAAAGGTTCAGTGTAATTTTCACTGATTTAATATGTTTATCAATCAATTGTATTAAACTGTTCTGAGTTTTTCTCTCAGTGTTCATTCCCAACCCTTTGTTATTCTTGTTGTAAATTCTGGGGAAGATGTTTTGTTTTGTGTTTTATAATTGATAGTTAACTGACCTGGCTGTTGTTGACTATACCTTAAAAAAAAATTAACTAGAGAACAGGCCTAAAATATATTTTCTATAAGAACAAGCAAGGAAGATGTACAAAGTTGAAGACTCCGCACCTATGCCTAAACCTCAGCCTGCTGCTGTACTGGGCGTTGTTTTAGCACTTTTTCTACTGCTGGTGCTTTGTTTAACCAATCTCTGTCTGCTCAGGGATGTCAGTTAAACTGTCTGCCTTCCTGTTTGCTCCTGGCAAGTGCTTCTGCCCCTAATAGGGAGTCACAGAAGACATTTCTACCTCTTTCTCTGGCTGATAGGCACAGAGCAGGACTGTGAGGAGGTAGCAAGCTTCAGGGAGTGCACTAACTTTGTTGCTCCTTTTTTATGTCTACTTGAAGTAGGATCAGGTGATCTGAGCAGTCTTGTTGGCTTCTGTGCAACTGTCTTCCACAAACAATATCTGACCTACAGTGAATAGTCATGTGCTGCTCTAAAAGGAGAGTTTTGCTCTAGTGGAAGAGTTGAAAGATCAAAGTTTTATATAGTTAGGCTGGTTAGATGATCAGTTTTGACTGCAGAACCTGTCACTTGCTAGAATTTTATCTCAGTTTTTAGGCAGAAGGTGTTTTAATTATTGTAGCTGCTCTTAGTAATAGATGCTCTACAAAAAGTCCACAAAAATTTGATTTTACCTAGAAATAAACTTTTGTAAGAAGTTAATTAAGGCTACAATCTTAACAGCATTGTGACACGGGCAGGAAGTATTACCGAGTTGCCTTAAGACTCTTATTACTGACCAAAGAAACAATTTTACAGTAAAGTGTTCACCCATTGTCTGTTATCTTTCTAAGACTAACTTATGGTTTGTCACAATGCTTCTAGCTACTCTAAACCTGAGTTCTGTCTGACTTCTGAAACATTCAGGTGAGTCTTCAAATACTAAGAGTGACGTTTTATAGCAACTTATCTAAACAGCAACATACAGTTCCAACTACTGGTCATGATGAGAGGTCTAAGAAGCCTGCTTTTATCTTGTTACAGCTATGAAATACACTCTTTGATGCACTCTGGAGGAATAGATTAAGCACTAATAATAGAAATTCCTTCTCGTTTTTTCTTGCTGGCTTTAAATGCCACGGCATTGAGCTTGTCAAATGGAAAATTACATTGTGCAAAGCAGTTCTGGAGAACTCAAAAGTTTCCTTCCTAAATCGCTGTCATTTTCCATTTAGTTTTGGTTATTTTCTTCTCTACCAATTTCCCTCCTGTCCCCATGCAGTGCTTCTGATTTACTATTAGTGGGGTACTGCACTGTCTCCTATCTGATTGCATAATTCAGCCTTCACAGTGGACAGACATGAGGTGAATGTGTGCAGTCTCTTTTCTCCTACTATGTGTGCTCGGTGATTCAGGAGGGGTCAGTCTGGGGGGCTTTGTGTTCCTTGTGCTTAGAACATGATTTCTCTGTGTTCTCCGCTCATTTTGTGTAGCCATGAAGTGGCTGTTACACAAAGGTGGCCGAAGGCTAGGCAGATAATCTCCTCAAAGCAGTTAAAAATGTTATTTTCTAATGTTCTTCAACAAACCCCCATTTCAACAGCCTGTTAAAACAAATATCTTTTAACAAACTAATCTTAATTTAAAAAAATTCCTACTGTAAACATTTCTATCACATTTGTAATATTAAAAAAAGCAAACAATACTTTTTAAGCAAAAGTACTGTTTGTTAAATTTTGTGTAGTGAAAAAATTACGTTGAAATACATAAAATAATAGCAATTCCTAACCAGTCCTTTTTAATATCTTTACTGATGATTTGGATGAGAAGATCAAGTGCACCCTTGGTCATTTTGCAGACAACCCCAGGCTGAATGAGATCTGGAGGATGGGAAGGGCTCTAGATCTGGAGAGGCTGGATCAATGGGCTGAGGCCAATTTTATGAGGTTCAGTAAGGCCAAGGGCAGGGTCTGCTCACAACAACCCCATGAAAGGCTACAGGTTTAGAGAAGAGTGGCTGGAAAGCTGCTCAGTAGAAAAAGACCTGAGGGTGCTGGTCAACAGCAGCTGAACATGAGCCAGTGTGCCCAGGTGGCCAAGAAGGCCAAAGACATCCTGGCCTGAACCAGTAATAGTGTGGCGAGGAGGAGAAGGGCAGTGATTGTCCCCCTGTACTTGCCACTGGTGAGGGCACACCTCAAATCCTGTGTCCATTTCTGGGCCACTCCCTGCAAGAATGACATTATTGAGGTGCTGGGGTATGTTCAGAGGACAGTGAAGCTGGTGAAGGGTTTGGAGCACAAATGTTATGAGGAGTGGCTGAGAGAGCTGGGGTTGTTTAGCCTGGAGCAAAGGAGGCTCAGAGGGGTTCTTGCACTCTACAAGTGCCTGAAAGGAGGCTACGGTGAGGTTGGATGTTGGTTTCTTCTCCCACATAATAACTGATAGGACAAGAAAAAATGACCTCAAGTAGTGCCAGGTAATCTTTAGATTGGATATTAGGAAAGAAGTTCTTCACAAGAAGGGTTGCCCAGCATTGGAACAGGCTACCCACAGTGGTGATAGAGATAATTCTAGATAGAGATAATTCCTGGAGGTATTAAAAATACATGTAGATGTGGCACTTAGGGACATGGTTTAGTACAGGGACTAGGTAGTGTTAGGTTAATGATTAGACTTGATCCCAATGTTTTTTTCCAATCGAAATGATTCTATGATTTTATGATTCTATTCTAATATCACAACTACTAAAAGTAAGAACCATTTTGCATAAATAGAAAGGCCTAATTTCTCTTTGGTTTGTAGCCATCAAAAGGCAGACTTCCATCATTCAGACACCTGGCTCAAGTCACAGATACTTTTCTTCAGTTCAGTACTTTAGTTACCTAATTGCCTAAAACAGCTGACAAGAGGAAGCTAAATATCAACATGGCTCCTATTTCTTTTCCAAATATCCATGCTTTCCAAATTTCTATTGCTACTGTCTCCTGAAGACTCAAAGTTAAAAAATATTCTTCCCTGAAGAGGGAATTTTATGTATAGTGTTGAGAAGAGTTCCTAGGAAGAGGGAGAAAATTCACTGGGTTTTTTCTCTTTCAAAAGAAGGCCAGTGCTTTGTCAAGTTAGATAAAAATCTGAATTAGAGATTCATGTTTGGGTCCTAGATAGAGGTTCTGACTTGCTGGTAAGAACTGATATGGTTTGTGAAAATCATAAGTTGTTAAGATAGGGAACTGTAAAAAGATGCAGAGTTTTGCCACCACCTACTTGAACACAGTCAGATGTTTAACATACCCTGAGTGACAAACTTTTTGAAAGCTGACAGGCTGGGTGTACTCCATATCAAAAGGAGCACACTAAGCATGTGTGCCTGTTCTTGAATTGTGAAGGAAAAGAAAGCTGGGGTTTGAGACTAAAACTGTAATGAATACTTCATGCAGCTAGTAGACTAACAAACCTTATAGGAAAGAACTTGTGAGGGACAAAAAGACTGACAAAAAGAACTCTGTAAGTCTACTGCTATTTCTTGCGAAAAACAAGAAAAACGTCTGAATCAGTCTAACATAGAAGATACAAAATTTCTTTTCAACTCCTTATAATAGACCTCTAATTACAGATGGAGTCTCTTACTATGAAGGACACTACATTTCATGGTTTGAGACTTTAGGGAAAAAAAAGTAATCATCTAAATGTGTGGCATGCATATACCTGTTTACATCTTTGTGAGAAACTCACATTATAAACCTTAGTATAAACATTCAGCAGCCCTTCAGGGTTAAAGCTGAAAAGAAATTACATCTATACGCTTTGTGGCTTCCCTGTTATATGTGGATGTCAGAATTAGCAGGCTAGAACAAACACTGCTTACATTATTTCAGTGTTTGGAATTGGATTTCAGTGCTTTACTTTTAAAATACAGGAGAGGGTAAGGGAAGATAGGACAATGAGCTTGCCTTTGCTCTTGTTGTGACAGTACCCAAAGAGGAGTGAGCAAGAGCATGGTCTTGCACAGTGCCTCTAAAAGTCATGTTTAATTTGAGCTTTAGCGGTTGGCCAAGTCAGCAGCTGCTTATGGCAGCGCCTGCAAGGAAAATGCTAAAGCCACACAGCAAGTCACCACTCCGGTATGCATAAATTCATCTTGCTGGTTAAAAATTGCAATGGCAACCTGAGTGACTGCAGTAACGACTGTTTATGTCAGTAAATTTATCCTGGATGCGGTATTGACTCTCCTTCCTGAATCAACACAGTATCTCCAGGATGTGCTCTATTTCAGCAAAAATGCAATAGTTTGTGCCAATACTGATTGAATTTGTCTTCTGAGATGGTGACGTAGACAAAAATGGTGCAAATGACTGTGGCTTAGTAACTAGCCATTTCTACTTCCACCCTCTGAGACCATCCCCCAGAAGCAGCTGGGTTAATTTTACTCCCTCCTTTCTCTTTACATGGCAGGAATAGCTAAGCCTTGGCCAGGTATCCAAAGTTTGGTGGTGCATGACCAGTTTTGATTAGATTCCTGGGAAACTGAAGAGAATGCCAGCAGCATAAGTGTCATTATCTTGCTTATATGTAATTGGTATATAGGGAATCTGGTTTCAGGGGTTTGAAATGTCAGGATTTCAGGTAGGTAGTATTTTACCCTCTCTGACCAAATATAATGTAAATGTAATATGAATTTATGGAATAAATATATGGGATAAATATATAAATATGAAATATGGAATTAGATTCTTGGATAGCTAACCTGTAGCTGATCTGTCCTACATGGGCATTATTCTTTACTTTGGAAATGAGTTGTGAACCAAGTTAGAATAAATCAAGATGAACAGAACGAAGTAAAATGTCCTTTAAATGCACCTGCGGTAGATCGGAACCACAGAGTGGGTGAGGTTGCAAGGGACCTCTGGAGGCCTTTTAATGTAACCACCATGTTCAGGCAGGGCCACCTAGACCTTGCTCAGGACCATGCCCAGTCAGCTTTTTAATATTTTAATGGAGGAAGACTCCAGAACTTCCCTGAGAAAATGGTGACTGTGCTCAGTCCCCCTTGGAGTAAAAAATTGCTTCCTGATATTCAAAGGAAACTTGCCGTGCTTCAGTTTGTGCCCGCTGTCTCCAGTCCTGTCGTTGGGTACCACTGAGGAGAGCCTGGCTCCCTTCTCTTTTAACCTTCCCTCCATGTATTTACATACATTGATGAGATTCTCCCGAGCCTTCTTTACTCAGGGCTGAACAGTCCCATCTCTCTCAACTTTTCCTCACACGTACAACACTCCAATTTCTTCATCTCCTCTGCAGATCTTCTCTGGACTCTCTCCCGTGTGTCCACATCACCTTTGTTTTGGGAAATCCACAGCTGGACACTGCACTCCAGATATGGCCTCATCATGCTGAGCAGAGGGGAAGGGTCACTTTCCTGGATCCACAGGAAATGTTATGCCTAATGCAGCCCACAATATCACTAGCCTTTGTGGTCAGGGCATATTGCTGGCTCATGTCCAGTAGGACTCCTAGGTAATTTCCTTCAAAACAGCATTCCAGGTTGGCATTCCCCAGCATATATTGGTGCCTGGGATTGTTCCTTCTGGTGCAGGACTTTGCACTTCTGTGTGTTGAACTTCATGAGGTTCTTGTCAGCACGTTTGTCCAGCCTGTTCAGATCCCCCTGGATGGCAGCAAAACACTCCAGAGTGTCAGCCACTCCACCCGGTGATTGGGAGGAGTGCTGCGGGTACTCTCTGCTCCATCATCCAAAAACAGAACAATTTTTCTGGAGAAATTCCACCCTATAACTTACCCTGAGAAGAAACCAAGCAATGGTAGAAATCAATGTGAGTGTTAATGTGCAGTGCTTAGGGAGAAAATTGTAGGTCAAAATTAATTAGAGCATTTAGAGGATATGCTTTCATGGATGAAAGTAGCTTGGATGAAAGGACTGGCTAACTCCTCATTTATTTCATACTGATTTGTCCTTTTCAATTCTGTGCTCACACCTTTTTCTTTAAAGAGGCAAAGCTAGAAACCCTCACTTTTTTTGCTTATAAAAAACAATGGAAGGAACTCATCCCCAATGACTAATTATCTCTGCAATTTTCACTGGAAAAAATGTGGCTGAAATGTTGATAGTTCTAATGATCTGCAAAGCAAAAGAGTTTCCCACTCCAGCTCTTTCACTAGTTCTGTATACAAAAACAAATCATTAAATAGGATGATGTGCAGAGGCAAAGGGAAACTGACTTCAAGATTTGCCAAAATTTTTATATGTGAAAGAAACTAGGTTTACCAGCCCAGATAAAATAAATTCTGCTATTGTGGGGAATGGTGTCTCCTTGTCTTTATTTTCAATTTAATTAGATTGAACTTTATTGAAAACAATCATGTGGAAAAATTTATTCAGGCCAGTGAAAAGAAAACTAGTTCAATCATATTCAAAGAGAAAAGTTGGTTGGGTCCATTTGAGATTCTGGACAGATTCTTAAGTGTACTGCAGACTGTCTCTATTTCTTAACCCAAGCCTCTGAGCCCAGGCTTGTTTTGTGGTTTTATAATGATTCAATGTTGCAGAATTAAAATTATCTGGTTCTTGTGTTGTTTGTTTACTTGCTTTGAATTTAATAATCTCTGAAACTTTTCTTTTTTTGGTAGGAATTAGGCTAGATTAATGTAGGAGCAAAAAAACCCAGAGACAATTGAACCCAGTATTTCTAAATGGGTTATGAAAGTGCAACTAAACATACCTATTTCTTAAAAATTTTTAAAAATGCTTTTGTTTAACTCAGCAGAAGTTAGGAAATTGGTTATTCCTTCTGTAAGGCAATCCTTCTTTGGAAGCTCTCTTGGAGTTATTTCCTGGCATTTCTCCTAACTTCTCCTTTTGGGAATGTAACCTGACAGTCCAACTCTCTGCTAAGGAGAGGAACACAAAAGAAGTACGCTAGTTAAAAATCAGGCAATTACTTTATAACTGGGTTTTCTTTTTTCCCAGTTGCTTTCAGCATTAAATTAATAACTGAACATACCAGTTCTATATTTCATACTTTTCTCTTTATTGTCTAAACCACTGAGAAATAGCAGACTACATTTTCTTGTGTACATAGCTGAAATGCCCTTAGAAAGGAGTTCTACTGTGTAAATAAGGCCAAGTTGAAACTGCTGTGTGGGCAGGCAACGCATAATAATTTAAAAAGTGGCTCAGAAGTAAAAAATTTCATAAAAGGAGCATCTAGTCAGTGGAAATTCTCTTGCCCTTGCTGTACACGGGTAAAATTGTTACCTAATCTCTGTACATCTTTCTCTGTAGTTCTTTGCCAAAATACTCCTTCATCTCAATTTTTTAGGTGTTCCCTGTTAATGTTAGTGCTTACTACCTACCATATAAAGCTTGTGTGTAAATGAATGTGCACTGAGACCCCCAGGAAAAATACACTTATATTTTTGGCAAAATACTTTCACTTTGGACCATTTCTATACATACTTTTATGAGAAACAATGTCAGGTGAGGAGATTTAATTTTTGCATGAATAACAATGTCTTCTTCTTGCTTTCTTCTCCTGTCTATGCTCCACATCCTCACAAGAAACCCTCCTCTGCCAAAACCCAAATGTGGTCAGAGTCCTGATCTAGACTGAGGAGGAGAAAATGATTGAAGAAAGGAGACTAAAGACAGACAGTTTTTTAAGAAGAAAGGAATGCTATTTTGGATTCCTTTTACCCTTCTGCCATGATTACTTCTGTCAGAAAAACCAGTGGAAGACTGAATCTAATTTTTTTCAAGTGTTCTTTAAATTAGTCCATTTTTATAGCTAATGTAGACCGAGTGCATTTAAATCTATTATTTCTAATAATGATTTTCTTTATCTTAATGCTTAGTGGTTAAAGGACCAAGGCATAATAATTCATTGTCAGAATGTGCTTGTTTTTCATGTCTGGTCCAAAAAATTCTTCTAAGCCTTTCACTTTATACATGAAAACCCATAGAAGAATAAAATGATGTCACTGTGTTAATTAAATTTCTCATAAATTAGAGTCCGCTACACTAAATATAAGGGCTTTGGGATGTACCAAGTCTCAGTGTTCCTGAATATGGGAAGTCTGAATACTTGGAGGTTCTCTAGCATGAATTATTTTAAAAATTAAGGCAGTGAATTCTATAATAATATATTTTTGGCTTATAGCGCTAATGTGTTGCAAAACTTCAACGATTTTGCTTGCTACATAATATTTATGAACATTCTTTGCAATAAAAAAAATACAACTCTTTGGTGAGGTAAAAAAAAGTGCACCAGAGGGAATAGAAGTATTGTTTGTGCTTCCTGTTACTGTAAACTCAAGAATGAACAGGGACAGCCAGCAGGAGGCCTTGCAGGGGATTTGTCCCAGTGAAAGTTTTGCCGATCAGGTTTCATTTTAATTTTTTCATACTGTGATCTATGTACCACTGCTTTCCTCTGGAGCTGATTGAGGAGGACACTCCTCTTGGCTGCTGTGAGGTGTGTGAGGTACTGGTGTAAGCAGAACTGCCTGACACCCTTTGCCTCCAGGCTCTACTCCCCCTGTACTGAATTAGATCTCATTGTGTACATGAGGCAAGGAGCGTTTTGTGTTTTTATTTCTGTCTGGGAAAACTTAATTTCCCAAGTGCATGTTGAGGTAAACAGCCTTTGTATGGGGAGACTTTGTTGGGCTGTGCACCTCCAGCAATTCATCTTTGCTTTAAAATAGCCGCTGGGCATTTCAGCAATCAGTTTTGCTTGGGGAGTGCTTAAGTGACTGAACTGTACTGCCACAGCTTCTGTACAAATAGGGTGCAGGGCCTATATTTCTGAATATTAACGAAAGTGATATAAGCCTATGCAATAAAACACATCAAAAATATATGTCATACACAATACTGGTGAATAAAAGTGCAGAATTTTTCTTCCCTGTCCCCATTCCTCCTTTAGTTTTTGCGTGCTTGCTCCCATGAATATCATAATTTGTCTTCCTTTTCCAGGATAGATTTTCAGTTCTTTACAAAGACCTAGTTCCTAAAATATTTGTATTTTTTCCTTCTTAAAGCACCGTTCCTTCATGTATGTGAATAACACAGCATAAGAACTGTATCTTTTTCCTACACAGCTCGCTTTCTAAGCAGTTACTGTAATTTTAGGGCACTTGAGAAATATATATGTCCATAGATCCTTGCTAAAAGCTAAAATTGTTTTCTAGGTTTTCTGTTGAAAATTGTATTAGATTTTTCAGGATAAATGCTTAGCCATTCATGCTTTCAAAAAGCTCAAAAGCAGTGCTAATTCTTCTTGAAGCCATATGAAAGAATATGATGAAGTGATTTCTAAAGTACTTTTTTTTTGGCGAAAGTGATTTTGTTGGGATTTATGGAAAATACTACAGAAGATAAATACAGATAAAAAGTAAGATTCTATAATGTTAGGCAGATTAATAAAGCACAAAAAAAAAACCAAAGAAGAGCGATAATTCGTTGAATACGCTGCGCAAATACACTTCATTTTAGAGAACAATTCTAAGGATTTTGTTACAGCGCTAATTATTTGAGAGGAAGATAGGAGGGACATGGCATGGATACTTAAAAGAAAAAAAGAAAAAAAAAAGGAAAAAAATTTTCCTAATGTCAAAGCCATCAAAATGCAGGTCATATGAATAGCAATTGGAGAAGAAAAAAAAAGAAAATTGGGAAATTTAGTGACTACAAGGAAATGGACTGGGACTATATCAGGTGCAGTGCAAAGGACCAAAACAGGCC
>JAWWEY010000115.1:76687752-76752250 GCA_035582745.1 Loriotus luctuosus | reverse complement strand
GAAATTTAGTGACTACAAGGAAATGGACTGGGACTATATCAGGTGCAGTGCAAAGGACCAAAACAGGCCAAAAGTAATCTCAGAGATGTTGCAAAAGCAGGGAAAAAAGTCAAGCAGGAAGACACAACTTGGAGGGGAAGATAGGAGAGACATGGCACGGATACTTAAAAAAAGGAAAAAAAAGAAAAAAATCTTTCCCTAAGTCAAAGCCATCAAAAGGCATGGCATGCCCTCAAGTGCAGGGACATGCACCAAAGATTCCTCTATTGGTCCCCATTGAAATCGCAAGATTCCGTTTTCCTTCCTGAAAGGAAATGGAATCTTGGGAAGCCAAAAAGAAAGGCTTACACCACTCTGAAAGGAGATAGGATCAACTGAAATGCAACTGAAAAAACCCCCCAAAATCCATAGATTTTAGCCTACGCTATTGATGTATACATATGACTACTTCTGCTCTCTGAGACAATAATGTTATTAAAAGAAAAAAAAGAAGATGTTAAAAAAATACAAGCGGAGGCCCTGGCCTGGGCCCTGCCAGCACCAGTTCTGCTTTTTCTTTGTTTCTGCATCATGCAGAAAAAGCAGAGGACCACAAAATGCACTACCATATGCATGAAATTTTAGTTTTGTTTTTTTTTCTTTGCAGGGTCACAGATTGATCAAAGGGGAAAAAATTCCCCAGACACAACCCCTAAGTGTCATATTCAGAAGAAATATTTGGGCAATGACTACATAATAATATTGTAGTAATCTGAATAAAAGGAAGGCAAATTTCTATGCTAAACAAATCAATTCTCAATTTGAAGTTTGAGATAAACTTTACTTGCTCTTAAACGTGAGTTCTTCATGATTTTATTCTGTAATTTCCATTAACTTTCACAGTTGTATCCCAGTTTTATGTTTCACTTTTCAGTGTTGCTTGTGGAACAGTTTATAAACCAAATAGCAGTAGTCCTTAGGAAGGCACTGTATTCCAAGTGCATTAGTAATTAAGCAGGATTAACAAGTTGAGTTCATACATAGACTATACTCAGCCACACAAGACAGATGTGAAGTATTCCCTTCATATAATGAAATATAAACAAAAATGTTAACAAAATGGTTATTTGTCTGTTGTCATTGACAAGATCCCTGGCAGTAAAAACACTACCTTTAAAATAAATCAGTAAGTATTAATAGGTAAATCAATAGGTATGAATAGGCTCCTACGTGGTTACTCCATAATTCTTAAAAGTTCAGCAGTTTTTTTTTTCCTTCAAAATATATTTCAATAAAAAGAATTTTGGGCAACAGAGGACTTTTTACAAAACATTACACAACTGCATTCTACGAGTTTCAAGTTGATTTCACGAGTTTCCATAACTACAGGGTATGTTTTTTGCATCACTTCAGAGCATGTTGGGTCTAATCATGGGGCTGAAAGTGACCTGAGTAAGCAACTTATCCAATGGCTGCCTCAAGGAAGTACCATGTATACCTACATCATTCCTGATGAAATGTCTGTACAATATATTCTTGAACACCTTCAGTGATAGGCATTCTCTTCTTCTCAAAGAAATTGCAGTCATGCCACTTGGTGTCCTCACATCAGGGATTCTATGTCCAAATGTCACCATCACCATCCTTCTCATTTGCTTTTTGGACTTGCAAAAATATTCAGTTCTACTTCTTGAAACAAGACAAAAATACTGCAAATAAAAAGGCCAGGCTGGAAATATTAACATTTGTAAATATTAAGATCAGGACTATGCCACTGTAAATATAAAAAGTTCTTAGGAAAGATGTCAATTCTTGGTATAACCGGGTTACTGGAACTCATGGGGAACTGGTGTTGGAAATAAACTCACATCTCTGCATATTTTCTGCTCTTAGGGTGATGGTGAATTAATATGATCCAGACAATGAGAAAGTAATCTCTGTTGCTCTTGTTGTTCTGCAAGTGGGAAAATCTTGATGGTTTTTAGTGATCAAGTCTTTTAGCTAAGTAAGATTAAAGCAGGATGGGCTTCCACTGGTTATGAATTAATTATGGAAGGAAAACAGACACCAACCCCTGAAAAAATGTGTTAATGTTTAGCAGGAAAATAAAAATAATCATTGAAGCTATAAAAGTAATGAACTTCATTAAAAGTAAGCCTAGCAAAACACATGCTGTATTATGTACTAATGGGCATTATAGAACAATTCCTTTCTCCCACCAGAGTGCTGCCTCTCCAAAGTAAACTTAAAAAAAACCTTTAGTTCCTGACTATATAAAAAAATCTTTCATTTGAAATACTTGATTTGAAGGCATTGAGCCTTTGGTTGTTACCAACATCTTTCAGCTTGTGATTTTTTTCTGTTTTCAGAGTGGGGCCTGTCATATCCTAACAGATAGATTGCAAATTGAGATATCAATGAAATCATACCACGTTTTAAAAACTTCTAACAGGAGGTCACTGAATTGGAAATTATGGAAAAATGTCCTGCTATCATTCTGTCTTGATTTCTTTCACTATACTGATAGCAAAACTTGACTGTAAGAGTTGACTTACAATTGACACTCTTATGCAAGGAAAGATGAACAGTTTAAGTTTAACTGTGGGTACAGTTTTAGCTTAGCTGTTGGTAATGTATTGGAGCTCCATTTTCCTAAGAATATTGCTTTCTCCTTTCTGAATATTTTGCCTATATGGTGCACCAAATAAGAAAATGGATGAAGAGTGATACAGAATGATTCAAAGAAACTTGAATTATGAACTGGCCTATCAAATGTAATGCTAATTTTTTACACTCAGTTGTCTCTTATGGATCATTTTACAAGATATAATTTTTTCTGTCATACTTTAGAATAAATAAGGAAATTCTATTTATTTTCAGCATTTCAGAAGTGTACTTTTTTTTAAGTGTTAGAACTATCATTATATGCTTGTGCTAGAAATAAGTTTTAATTCCTGTATAAGTGAAAAAGTGACAAGTTAATATCGGTTCCTGCTCCTCAGAAGAGTCACATACACTGGTAGACTTCTGCTTCTGTTTCTGTACTTTGAATCCATTGCTATTAGTAAATCCAACGTTACTGAAACAAATTTATATAAATTTTAAAAATTGACTTTGGGCATTTATTCAAAACAATAGATTTTAAAAATTCAATAACAAAGTCCTGTTCATTCCCAGGAGACAAAACCAAGTTTTGTCTGCAGTTAATGCAACCAGTCCTTGTCAGGTGGGCCCTCTATCATAGAAAACAGCTAATATCCTTGATGCACTTCTTACAGCCCTTGATTACATGCATCAAGGGCTGTAAGAAATATCATATTTTGCTGAAATGGTGCATTATTTGACATTTCTACAATTCTGTTACACAAATTATTTTGAGGACATTACAAATTTCTGTTCTAGCTGAGCTACTCAGAGCTCCTCCTCTTAGGGTTTTCTAGAGATGCTTAAGACGTAAGTTGATTTAGTGTAGTACAGTGCTTCAGGGTGTATCTGATGCCTTGGATATAAAGAGTTATACAATCCAGTTTCTGGGGATTTTCACTTCACAGTTCTTCCTTTTTTTTTTTTTCCTGAGGGAATCCTTTGACAATGGTGTATTTTTTATGTAGTTGCTTTCAGGCCTGTGAACACAGAATCTCGACTTGAGTGGTAAGATGCTTTACTACAATATCTTTTTATATACATAGATGTGCATGTGTTTTAAAAAATAGAGGTTGGAGACCAAAACTCTTTCAAGAAGTCTCAAAATTCAAAACCTCCATTTCCCTGTTCCCCTGTGCCTCTGGGGGTGGAGGTAGCAAAATCGGGAAGAAAGTTGAGTTTAGGGAGACAAAGGAGTGGAAGGAAGTTGTTTTAAAATATTATTATTATTTCTCATTGTTTGATTGGTAATAAATTAAGCTAAGTTGCCCAAGTCGAGTCTGTTTTGATGGGAATTGGTGAGTGATCGTTTCCTGTTCTTATCTCAAAACATGAGCCTTTTGCTCCCTGTTCTGTTCCCTGATTACCGAAGATGAAAGTGACAGAGGAGTTTTGGTGGGCACCTGGTGTTGCACCACGCAACCTGGAAATAAGTAGATCAATTCCTACATAATACAGAATGGATAATATCACACCTTTTTTTTCTTGATACGAAGCAGATGAAACTACACAAAAGCAAGTGCTGGATTCTGCACCTGGGACTGACCAGCCCTGGATGGACAGACAGACCGTGATATGAGAAGATAGAAAGCAATGCCACAGGGGGTCCTGACAAGGCAAGTTTAACCTGAATCAGCAGTGCCCTGGCAGCCAGGAGGGCCAACCCCGTCCTGAGGAGGATCAGGCACAACATCACCAACTGGGCAAGGGAGGGGATTGTCCTGCTCTGCTCTGAGCTGGGACAGCCTAACCTCAAGCTCTGGGGGCAGTTTGGTGTCCCGCCCAAATATGTTTTTCATAAAAAAGTGCAAAGCTAATAGAGACCATTAAAAGGAGAGCCATGATGATGGAGAAAGGTCTGGATGGGAGCAGCTGAGGTCACTTAGTCTGTTCAGCCTGGAGAAGAGGAAACAGAGGAGACCTCATTGCAGTCTGGAATTTCCTCAAGAGGGCAAGAGGATGGGCAGACATTGATCTTTCTCTCTGGAGACCAGTGACATGAACTGAGGGAATGACCTGAAGTTGCATCAGGGGAGATTTAGGCTGGATATCAGGAGAAGATTCTTCACCCAGAGGGTGTTTGGGCACCAGAACAGCTCCCCAGGAAGTGCTCACAGCACCAAGCCTGACAGAATTCAAGAAGCATTTGGACAGGCACGTGGTGGGATTCTTGAGGCACATTCAGGTACATGGTGGAATTCTTGAGGTGTCCTGTGCAGAGCCAGGAATTGGACTTCAATGATCCTAGTGGAACCCTTCTAACTCAGCATATTGTGTGATTCTTTGATTCTGCCCTGGAAGAACCTACTAGTAAGAAGAAAGACTTGCTTAGAATTGTCCTATTAAATAATCTCTTGAGAATGATTCATCAAAATACACTCAATTTTTTTTTGTGTATAAATGACATTATTTTGAACATTATGCTGATTTTTAGTGTGCTTGTGATCATAACCGAATAAAAATTATTTGTTGACTTTGAAAAATATTCTCTAAAGTTGTACTGACGATCATAGAAAAAGGATCTGAAATAATGCATAGCAGTAAAAAAAAATGATATGTGTTTATCTCTGAATTATTCTTCTTTTCTTTTACTGCTTTTATTAAATTTTAGCAAGATGTAAATAGTGATATCATACCATCCCTTTCTGACTGAATAATGGATTCTCTGATACACACCGAACGTGTTTTTTTACTATAAAGAACATATCAAAATCAATAGCACTTTATGTGGCTGCACTAGCCAAGGTTATAAGTTGGGCAACATGACATAATTTGAAAAGAACAAATGAGTGTAGCTCTCAAGTCCTTTTTTAAGCCTGATACAGAGCAAACATTAAAGTGGGTGACTGTTCTGGATATCATTAAATTATATTAATAAGCTAGGAGATATTGAGAATAACTGTAAGAAACTAGGAAGTAAGAAAGGGAAAGTGCCTATGTGCATTCTGAAAATAGTTGCTACTTTCAGCATGTTGAGCTCTGAATAATAGGCAAAAAATGGTGATAAATTTGAAGTATTTAAGATAGGAAGAAATTTCTAGTGTACTATCAAACCAACCCATAATTTAGGTCAGAATTTCACTTATCCTGTAATATTATACATATTAGTAAGCAAATAAGCTCCTGGAAATTTAGTATTGAGTTTTGGAAATACTTTTTCCCCCTGAGCTGGAGGCACCCAGACTAGTTCTTTCCAGTGTGTGCTTGACTCATGTTAGGTTTCAAAAAGGGCTTGTGCACCCTAAAAGCTTGCTCTTTCCCTTATTCTGATGGCTCTTTTTGGTCTAATAGAAACTGTTATCTCTTTCCAGATGTTGATTTAAAGGAGTGATGGATTAAAAACCAGAAGAGATGCTGTTCAACTTTGTACCAGAGAAATAAATTTTAAAATTACCACCAATATGTGTAGAAGCCTGGTTAGATCAGAAAGATTGTATTTTTTTAATGTTGGGTGGTAATTATCACTGATCATAGGCATTTCTCATTTTCCAGAGTAGTTCACAGTCATGTGGGTATGTACCATTAGCCTGGATGCAGCAGGGGAGATCAGCTGATATGTGAAGCCTTTCCTGAGTTTAATTGGCTAGTTTTGAATTTGTAGATGTCAGATTACCAAATCAATAATCCAGAAAATGCACACAAGCAGCTGTGATGAGACAGAGAATTTGATTTGCTGCTGCTTTTGAAGACAAATCACATTTGCAATGGAAGATCTTGAACTTAAAGAGAATATGCCCTTGCAAATTCTCTTACCCAAGGGGAAATTATAGAATTGAATGTCAAGGTCATCATGACAGACAGCAAGTGCCTTGCAGAAAATAAAATGGCAACTTTAGAGACTCTGGCTTTTAACCTTTTAATGAGGCATGGGTTTTGGTTTTTCACTTTTTTTTTTTCCTTTTTCCAGTCCACATGGCAACAGCAGCAGCTGAGGGGCACAGCTACATTGGGCATGGGCAGGAACAGCATCCCAAGAAGACACAGCAGCCAAGTAGGGACATGCTGTGGGCAGGGTGGCTATTGCAGTGGCAACCAGCCCTGCATTACTGCAGGGACAAAAGATGTTGGATATGGTGGCAGTCACTTCCTTTGGGCTCCAGCAATGGAAAAGGGTGATGGCTTCAATTAAGCACCATGAAATTCATTCAGTTTAATAATTAAATTAGGTTTTTGGACTGCTTCTTGTCATGTGATTGAGCCAAATCAGACTGCAGCAGCAGGAATTTCAGCAAACACACTACCTGGTGTTTCTCAGTTTTTTTTCAAAATAATAGATGTCATCTGCACATATTTCACACCATGTAATGTTATAATCTTTACACAAAACACTGTGAATATGGAATTGAAGGGAAGTACAGGGTACACATGTGATAGCACTTTAATATAAGAAAATACTATTATTTGAACAATATCAGAGGATGAGCAAGATAGAAGGAAGCATATGAAAATTAAGTGATGACATTGAGCTAGTCAGCTCTTTAACAATTATCCAACAATGTTATTCTTCTGAAACAATGCCTGTCCTCAGTGTACATCCTAGAGTGTATTATTTTTATTCTCTTCTATGTAACTATTCACTACAGCATTGCACGAAATGGCTGGTGAATGTCTTTCATGTAAAAAAAAAAGGAAGCATGAAAGTGCAATGGGATTTTGGAATTTTTACAAAGGACTGTATATGGAACCTAGCACTGGTTTAATGATGTCCAGTGGAACTGCTAGAATTTCTATTCAGAAATGTAATCCCATTCAAAAGCTAGACTGGTATGTAATTGGCCACAGTAGTGCAGCTGCTTCATAACACCATGCAATTCTTCGGTTATCCTATTCTCTTCACTCTTCCTTGTGAATCTATAATTTGCATAACAATTTTACAGTGACTCCTTAATAATGTGTAGCATGTCAATTGTTACTATCCGATTATGGGTAATCTGATTTCTTGAAATCCATGAACAATTGCCCTCAATAACCTCAGTAAGAATGTATAGGATCCTTTAACCTGATTGCCTCCTAGGCTGAGAACACTCAGGCAGGTCGCCTGTGACTAATGTGCCCAGATTAGCTTCCTTACTCTCTTCCACTGAAGTCTGCAGCAACCAGAATTTACATGAAAGAGAAAGAAAATGAAACAATTCACCCTACCTGTGCTACTCCACCATTCTGGTATTTACAAGGCTGGAGAGATACATCTGTCTTGGCATGCGCAGAGGATGTGCGTGCATGTGCTTGTGAGCACTGTGTTTATATGGGTGTGCAGATGTTTATTTTTGAAAGTCTCTGAAGACTTTCTTCTACATCTGTGTAGACACCCACTTTCCCTTCATGTTATTAAAAAATAATTCGAGATCTATTAAAACTGTGTAGTGAGACTGTCCTAAGAGGAGGAAGCCATACTTCTCCTATCCATATGCATACCCTGTGTCTGGGGGTGGTCCTGGCATACCCTGCTGTGCCAGTTGTGCTCAAGTCATGCGTTTGGTCAACTTGGTTCCAGATTGTTCTTTCTCAGATGACACCTAGGAAGAGATCTAGAGGTTTTCCAATGCACTAAGGAGTTTAAGTTGCCCGTCTCAAACACTCTTGAGGCCACAGAATGGCTTTGCCATGAGATAAGCACAGAAGGGAGTGACAGGATAGTGTGAACACCAGACCTGGCCAGATGTGGTTAGCTCATCCTGGTTAATACATCTGGGCAGAAGTTCCCACTATGGCAAACTGTGTAAAGCAACTGCTTGTACACATATCCCTGGTCAAAGATTACCACAAGGTATGGGACAGGTGGTATCTGGGACCATCAATGAACATCAAAGCCCACCCAAACAAACCTGCTTGGGTACCTGGAACTTGGACAGTAAAAGAAGCCCCCATATCAGGACTTTGAGATAAGATAAAGGTGGCACTATTGTCTGAGTGTTATTTCAGACCTAACGGGAGGTTAACAAAACTGGGGGAGAGCAATGTATCACTGAAAATGGACAAAGAAAGCCAACTCAGCAACTGTGCTGAAACCGGCTTGGACTGGATAAAATGGAATTCCAGCAGGGGAAGATCATAACCGACCAACTGACTCAAAATTAGAGAGACTGAGCATGGGACAATTAGCATTAGAAGTGAAGGAATCATCTAACCAATAGAATAAGAGAACTGTGTAGCCAATGAGTATTAATTTTTTGTTTGCCTAGATGTATAAGTAGTGAAAAGTTTTGAACTACGTCAGGACTCCACCACTGAGAAGTTCAGGATAAAGAAGGCCCAGTGGGATGCTGCTGGATCCATGGATGGTGACTATCTTGATCTCTCTCTCACTTTCTCTCTCACACACACATATACCCATATACCCACCACTTCTATTTCTTTCCATCTCTTAACCTCACATTCATGCTTAAATAAAATCTGTATTATTGACTTCAGGCATTTGGTCTCATTTGCACCCTAATTTGAGCAGAGTCGTCTCTCACTAATCGGACCTTAACAAATGTAATCAGCAGACTGTGCACCTACCTGAACCAGCTCATTAAGTGAGCTTAATTGATAAAGTAACCACATCCAAACAAAAATAAACCTAAATTATTTGGAGCAAATTATGCATTCAGCTGATGTAGCACCATGACTTTTGTTAAAATTATTTCTCACGAATGCCCCACTGAAACTGGGTATCTACAAAAGCCAAAATCTGAATCTGTATGTAGAACCAAGAGATATCCACCCTTCCTCATGGGCAAGGTCTGAGATGTTAAACGTCCCGGTCAGTCTCAGTGTTTTGAATTGTGAATTGACATGTACTCACCACTTTGAGAAGAGGGGCATTTGGAGCTCAGTTACACTGAATGAAAGGCATTTTGTTAGAAAGTTATGACTTCTTGTTAATATCTTCGGAAACATCTACGTGTTTTTGGATATGGATAAGCCTAAAGAGTTACTGTTTATCCTGAGAGTAGCTTTAGTCTGATAAATGTAGCTCTGGTCTGATAAATGTCTGCTAATATAATAAAGATATATATTCCTAATGAGAGTGCTTGTGTGTTAACATGAGAAAACACAGATAAAATGCTCTCCTGTTGCAAAAGAAGTACAGTGTTTGTAAAAAGGCCAATGAATAGAAAATAGGCTCTTGTGTAATATCCTAGTCTTTGTGTAGTGAACAGATGCTACACCAGCAGTCCTGGAACTTTCATGGAACTGCTATGAACATGTTCACAGCATGAGAATACGGGCAGCATGCTGTTCGAATGCTGCTTCCCAAATCCCAGGACTCCTATAGAGCTGTTGTAGTCTGCCTTAATTCAAAGGCATGCTTTAAAAAAGTCCCTTTATAGTGGAGCATTATGAAATCTTGTCAGTAGTTCTGTTTATGGCTGAAGGGCTGGGAAGGAAAATATGCATCTTTCGATTTCCTGACATATAAGAATCCATCTCTGGGTTAGAGATTCTTGGTTCGAGTACTAATAAAGGTCCTTTTCAAAAATCATATAGTAACCTAAAGGAATGTTTTCATTAATCAGATTTTTCTTGTGATGCAAATATATGCATTAAGAAGCCACTGCTGTACAGTGTTACAAGGATTTTTTCTGTTTTCATTATACACATTTTAGAAACAATCACTACTACTAGGCAAATAATCTTATACAGAATCTATAAAAATGCTACATAAAAGAAAAAGTTTTGTTTGTTTTTGTTTTTGTAAAATATTTTCAGGAGCATGTTTTACTACTTAATTCATTACTGCTTGCAATAGTAAAGACAATAGAAGAAAATAAACTTTAATTAAATAAGAGGTCTTAAATAATGAAAGGGAATTACTGAGAACCATGATTATTTACATGAATATTAAACAACTTCTTCTTTTCTTCTGATGATAATATTTAATGATAGGTACAGTCAGTGTCCGTGACAACAAATACGTGCAAAATCAGGAAGTGGTAAGAAAGAGATTGTTAGAGCTCTGGGCATGTTTTAGATGGGATTATGTATTATGTGCTTTTGAATCCTTAAATCCTCATGGAGGCACAAATCTAATCCTTAGTCCACACAGAGGACGTAAAACCACAAAGAAATAGTGAGAAAACTTGTTTTTTCATTTTTTTACTGTAGCAATATTTTACAATGCATTTCTGGCCTAATGGTAGAGAAAGTATGTCTGTATTAGTCTGCTTGTTGCCACGTTAAAGCTTCTTTATACAAGTCTGTGTTTTTGTCTGTACTGCAAGAGTACAAATTAAGCAATTTATGTACACTGTAATTACCTCTGAAGTGACTGCACCATGAGTTTTGGGAGAGAAAGAGATATCCACAGATGCTTTTTCAGCCCTGAGAAGCAATAGCAGCTGCTCTGTACTGTGGGTCACCTTCTAGGTATAGTTGAAGGTACAACAATAACTGGCTTAATACACTACCAGAACTCTGGGAAAAGGAACGTTATGAGGCACTGGTCAATTTCTGCAAAGGCTCATTTAAAAGTATTCATGCAAAATAAATTTTTTCACAGAGCCAGGACTTTATGTTTGAGTGATTGTTAATCACTGGAATAAGACAGCATAGTCCAAGCCCTTCCAGACTGCTCTGAACCATGAAATAAATTACACTAAAAGGAAATAATGACATTTATTTTTTAAAAGAAACCCTATAAAATGCTAATGTAAAGATGTCCTAATATATCTTATTACACTGATTAATATGACAATGCCAGCCTATCATGATCAGACTCATAGTGTCACTGTAACTAGCTGTCATTTATATCATGTATGGGCATTTCATAATAAAACATTTATTTTCCTTTGTTTACAGGCCTCAAACTATTCTGCAAGGCTAATTTTTATTCTGGCTACAGAATTATATGACCTTGTTAGATAGCCATTATATCCTTAGTTTGTGAATATGTTTAACACTCAAAGGCTTTGCAATAGAGAATTAAAGAAAACTTTTACCTTGGCCTCTCAAATTAAATGGCTTTTTCTTCTTTCTGTACATACAAGATAGTTAAGAAAAAAATGGAAATATTACTATCAGTGGCAGGGCCTCTTATGTGACACATATCTCCCTCTTTTATTTCTTCTCCCTCCTCCCAGAATAGTGAACAAACATGTCAAACCCCTTTTAATTAATTGCAAAAATTACTGAAATTTTTTCCCATACTTGATACGGCTTCTATAATTTACAGCATGGACTGAATTCAAGTGTGACATGAATAATTGTTACCTTTCTTGTGTTTATTTAGCAGAGCAGCTGTGTATATCTGTGTACACATGCATGCACAATACTGTATGCATGCTTGTTGCTGGAAAATTGTTGTGGGTTATTCCATACAGTCTCTGAGGGAGAATGGCAACTTAAATTGCATTGCAACAGCAATTTCAAAGAGGAATGGATCCCTGTGCCTGAGGCCAATTTCAAGGAAATGAAAAGCTGCTTTGCAAAGCAAGTTGCAGTCTATATGGAAACCTATCATGCACTGCGCAGGACTGCACATTCCCATAACCTCAACTGAACTTTTCAGATTTTCTTGATATTTTTAAAGCTTTGACTCTTAGAACCATACATGTTTTGCTTAAAAGTGACTTTTATACTACTCATGGTTGTACAACAAAAACTTTGCAAGTCATTTGCCTACAGCTTAATTGTTAAATGACAAATGAGAAGTACAACAGGACTTAATCTGTTTTTTTATTAAAAATAATTTTTTGGGTGGGACTTGGCTTGATCTGCTGTGTTTGATAGGCAGAACACTTGCAGAAAAAAATGTTTCCATTTTAAAATCTTTTAGAAATAAGCAAAGCTATGGCTTGGTTCAGTGATGTTTTCTTGTTGCTTTATATCTACAGAAGTGGGATTCAGATTTTTAAAGATCAGAAATACCTAAACCAAGACTGTGTACTTTTTACACTTCTGCTAGGAAGGGTCCAGATATCTTGGGGAAGACTTCAAATAAACTTCTAATGATCAGAAAAATTGGTCTTGTACAGATTTTTTTTGTGTGACTAAAAGGAAAAGCAAAACCATGAAAGAAGTCAAACCCTAAGACGACGAAAGCAACAGTCTGTAAAATAGCAACTGTTGTTTGTTCTGAGGAGTCCAGTCCAAACTTTATAGATCATTACACCCAAAATTACTTGCTTATTTGGATGGTGGAAGTAGGCCTTTTTCACAAACTGTATAAAATGCCTCAAAATACCTGGGCAAGGTTTGTAATGAAAAGGAAAATATATTTGTTAAATGAATTGATTTGGAAAGGAGAACCAGACAGCATTTGAAGACAGAAGCACATCCCCTGATCTGCTACTGCAGTACACAGCTTTTTGATGTTACAACTTGTGCATCTCTGCTAATTACCTATAATTTTTGTCCTTTGTAGCATAAATAAGGTGAACTGGAGGTTCTTTAGATGAATGATATCCAAACGAAATATTATGAGGTTCTGATTGTAGTAGTCTGATACCTTGTTCTGACTCAGATACAGATTTCTGAGATTTCTAAGTCACAGTATGTAGCCTGAGCCTTAGAGAGAATATGTAATTTTCTGTCTGCTCTGTCATTTTTTCTCTTTGTTATTTTTTTGCAACAGTTATTTTCTCTGTAAATCTCATTACCTTGTCTGCCAAAGAAGAATTTCCTACCATCACACTCCTGGTTTCCTACTAGAGCTGCAGAAAGCCTGCACACTCTGACATCTATTTTTCAAAATCTACAAGTAAGTATCTTACTATGAACCAACAAAAGTGTTGACTTTAAAATTCAGAACCAAAAGGATCACTAGTTTATATTTTCTATATATTAATGAAGCCATAAAACTGATAGAAATCCTGTATTAAATATCTAATTTTTTTTCCCTAGGCTTTACTGGGAAAATAGATGCTTTTGTGTCAGCATTTTTGCCCTTGAGTTAAAAGCAGCTACTACTGGCATCACATTGTGTAGATAAAAGTATTTGTAGGTGTAATTAGAATCACTGGAAGAACTGTCTTCACATAGAAAGGAGAAAAGGTCTGTTTCTGCTTCAGGTTTGGAAATAAATTTGGTTTTAGATAGAAGCCAATTGCAGAGAAAATAAATTAACATTATCAAGTGGACTTTTACTTTTTTGTGTACTTGTTGGGAGGAGGATAGATTTTGCTTTGCTCTTGGTTAATTGTTTAGGCTAGGTATTAAAATATATCAGAGGGAAGAACTTGTGAAGATAGTACATTTGCTTTCCAGGATTAATGTGTCGCAGATGTAATTTGTGAACCACTTTAGTAGTGGTCCCTGATATTCTGTGTGTAGGAAGTTAGCTGGTCGAAGTAGAAACTGACCAGGTCGCCATGATTCTCCTCATAAATGCATATGACAGAAGAGATGTTAATTGATTAAAGCAGGAGAACTTTGCTACAAATGATTTTATAACTTTTGGAGTTATTAGATGTGAAAGCTTGAACTTCAGGGAGCTCTTGGAATGTCTCAGTGGATATTGCAAGCTCCATTTGAAGTCTTGCAGAAGTTACAAGGAAGGCAAGTGTGTCTCTGGATTTTTCCTGTCTGAGAAAAATAATAAAAAAACAATGTTAAGACTACAAAAGCATTTACAGCATAAATAAAACTTTAACCCATTCTATTTTTCTGAGCTGAAATACCTGGGTTATACTTGAAACTAGGTAAGTGCAGAATTGTTGTGAGGTAGGAAATGTGTCCCTGGATACGTAAGCACTGTCAGGAGAAGCACAGACTTACATTTCAGTAAAAAGTAACATATTCAGTATATTCCCCTAAATCCCCATATACAATAACAAGTGGTGTCCCTTCAGATATCTGTACTGTTACTCTTCAATGTGTTTATTAGTGACATAGTGGGACTGAGTGCAGGTTTGCAAACACTTCCCCAGGTTTGCAAGTGGTTGAGTGGTACAGTTGATATATCCGAGGGACGGGATACTATCCCTTGACAGGCTTGAGGAGGGGCACCATTTGAACCTCATGAAGTTTTGAGGTAATCACCTGTACTACCAGTGACATTACAGACTAGACTTAGAGCAGCTTTGCAAAGGATTCAGGGCTACTGGTGGGTCAAACCCCAAATACAACCCATAAGTGTGGGCTCACAGCCCAGAAAGCCAATCATATCCTGTGCTACATGAAAGTAGTGATCAGCAGGTCAAGGGAGGTGATTCTGCCCCTCTACCATTGTGAGCCCTCACCTGAAATACTAAGTCCACTTACGGGGGCCTCAAGCACAGGAAAGATAGGACCCATTGAATTGGGTCAAGAGGTGGGCCACAAAAATATTTTGAAGGCTGGAACACCTTCCATATGAGGAAAATTTGAGAGTTGTGATTATTCAGTCTGGAGAAAAGAAGGCTCTGGGGAGACCTTATTATATGACTTCTCAGTATTTATAATGGACTTGTAAAAATATGGAAAGGATTTTCACTAGGACTAGTAATGTTGGGGCGAGGACCAACCCTTTTACTGACAGAGTGTAGATTTGGATTATATGTGGGTAAGGTTTTTTTTATTATGAAAAGGGTGAGACGCTGGAACTGGCTGCCCAGAGACATTTGGGTGCTCCTTCCCCGGAAGTGTTCAAGGCCAGAATGGATGAGGCCTTGGGCATCCTGATCCAGTGGAACCTGATCTACTCACCCATGGTTGGGGGAGGTAGACTAAATGACCAGTGATTCCAAGAGTCTATTACAAAGATCAGTGGAAATTATGGAGTTATTCAAACTGTCCCGTCTACATCGGGGACAAGTGTATCCCCTGGGAGGAAGAATGAATTCTAGATTTTATTTTAGTTTCCAGTTAATCAGAGGTTTTCTCAAAGTCAAATTTAGAATTCATGGGGATAATTTTCCTTTCTGGGAAGTTTCTGTCATTTGCTTTCCCATAGTTCAAATCAACCTTAGGGCTGCCTAAAAGCTTTATTGTTTAAAACTTTAGAAAAACTTGATATGACCTTTGTGAAAACAGCAGATTTTTTTTTTACTTTTTTTAGGCTGTTATTGAATCTTGGGATTATTAAATAAAAATATTGATCTTTAATGAAAATTTCTGTGGGTAGTTTTAAACATGAAGCAGAAATTGCTTTTGTGCTGAATCACTTGAGTCTCATAATGAAATTTTACCAATTTTTCAAGAAACAAAAATCTCTACTTGTGCTCTCTTATAGTTAAGAAATTTCCAACATTTGCTGGAAAGCTAATATGAATTGCAAGTAACTTCTGTAAGAAATATGACTGTATAAAAAAAAGTTCTGAACAACGTTATTCACAGAAATTAACGTGACTGAAAACTTGCAGCTTTGCAAGTGCCAAGCTGCAGATTTTGAGTCTTTTTCTAGTCCTGACAAAGTCTTGCTTCAGGAGTTTATTAGCTAAAAATGTCAGCTTCCAACCGCTATGAAGAGTTCATCTCATCTTTTCTCACCGTCTCAGAAATTGCTCCTGGAAATGTAATTTTAGTGTTCAGGCTTTCAGCTTTAGATTAGAACTCAGATGTTTCATACTAAAAATTGAAAATCTTAACTGCACTCCTATGTCCCATTAAAGGCATTCCCTATTACATCTCATAAATCTATTACTCCATGACTTTTGAGACATTCACTCTTCATATTGGTCTTGCATAATGTGCTAGAGGCCAGAGACACAAGGATCTCAACTACTAAATTGTATATGCTGACTGTTTTCATATATGGTAGAAATTGGTCTCAAACAACACAGGCTGATGCCAACCAATATGGTTTGGAGAATCTCCAGAATTATGTGTGGTATTAATCTTCTAGCTGCCTCACCTGTGTTTGAAAAGGTTTACTCTGCTATTCTAAGGATTAAAACTAGATTAACTCTGCTGATTTTCATCAAGCTAAAGCTTGAAACAGCATATGGCCTGAGGCACAGGAGCACTCGAGTCTCTATATTTGGTAGGGATCAGTTATTTTCCATCAAAGAAAAAAAGTGTCATCGTGAATTGTGTATAATTTGTCATTAACGACTGACTCCAAAGATTATTTCTAAGTCTCCTGTAATCATTCTTATTTTTAACTAATTTTCATCAAATGATGAAAGGGAAGAAGTTTATTTCTTTGTGGAACTACTTTCACTGTATTTCTTAATTTTTCTGGCTTTAGAAGTGCAGTGCATTTGCCTTTCTGTTAAATGGCTAATACACAACTTCAAAGATCTTTCCACAGTTAATCAGCTGTAGGGAACTGCCTTTCACTATGCTCACTTAGCAAACTGGTCTGATTTCATCTGGTATTCCCACTGTGGGGCAGATGGCAGAAAAGGCTGATATCTGTGCTACTCAGGCATGGTGTCTTCAGATCCCTGCGTCAGAACTGCATAATGTAGAGGGAAGCAATTTTTTGGCTGCTCACTCAAGGTAACTCCCTTGAGTGATGAGGCATGTAAGCCTTCAGGCTGAAACCACAGAACTGTTTTGTTTTCCTTGTCTCTGCTCCCTTCCTCTTCTCTCCCTCCATTTCCCATTTTTGATGAATTAGGATATAAGCTTATTAATTCCATTCTAAAACACTGCTGAATGTGAAATAATATCGACTTAGTAATTTCGTTCTGTTTCAACAATTGGAACAAAGCAGAATATGCTATTATGTAATACAAGTCACAGTGTATTATAACTGGCAAATGTTGACTACAATCTTACCGTGTTAAAACAAAATACGTAGACTGCAATCAATCTCCTTTTTAGCTTTCATGAAACGTTAATGTCTGTGTTTCACACAAAGCTGTGACTATGATTCTAATATTAAAAGAAATCTTGAATGAGATTTCTTTTCTTTATGTTTTTAATATTATTCTGCTTAGTCTTTTTAGCTTGTGTATTCTTTCTATTCTGTGAACATTAGATCCAAAGCAGCTCAAAGCAGAAAAACCTCTGGATTCCCAGTTAAATTTCTATTGTAGAGTTCAAAACTTTAAAGGTCCTAAATGATTCTTTTAACTCATTTGCATTGGATTTTAAGTCTGTATATTATTCCTTGAACTTCACTTTTAAAATCTAGTGTAAGATAAGAGCTTATGTAAAGCACTGTAAAATAGTGAGGTTCTTTACACATTTCTTGAGGGACTGTGCACTCTGAAGTTTGACTTAGTTATGACTAATATTAAAAGCTTTGCCTTTAATATTTACAGATAGTGGATGATAAAGACAACAAAAGACTTTTTATTTTCTGAGTCAGAAAGAAGATATTAGCTCCCTAGGTACTCATTATATAATCCTTCAAAGGTGGAGAAAGGTGTTAAATTCTAACCCCTCCTTCAGCTGAGTCATTTTTTCATTGATGTGTTACTAACAGAGTTGTATCCAGTTAAACTGCAAGCAAAGTAATTCAGAGTGTGGCTTGGCGTGAAGGTTGTAACCCCACTCCAGAATGCTCGTGCCCCAGGTCCTTTGAGTGCATATTTTTCCTGCTGTAACTGGCTCACTGTCCTTCAAGTTGCCCTCTCTCAAGGAGTTTACTGTTTTCAGCTTTAGGGAGCTAAAACAGCCTGCCAAAACTCCTGCAAAACTACATCTCTTGCCATGGTTTGATTTGTTTCACTGTAGGAAATGTAAGAAAGGGACCTAAATGTCTAATTCCGGAACAAGTATTTTTTGTTGATTCTGGGATGTCTGATAGCTCTTGACAAACTGAAAGAGGTGAATGAAGAATGAAACTAGTGGAATCCTTCCTGAATTTTAGAAAGTGTTTGCACTGATTGTAATCACAAGGGAATCTATAGAAATAAATAGATGAGAAATTAATCTGTAGAGATAAATAGAGGATTCCAGTTCTCTTTCTGACTCTCTCCTTTTCTGTTCATTTTCCACAACCTTCATGGTATATAAGCAAAGATGGCCTTTCACGTAATCTGCTTTTATGAAAGCTCATATATAGAGAGAAATTTGGCCTTTGTTTCTGTGTCTTCCTTATACATCATCATGGGGAGAACAGATATGGTGGTGTCAGGGTATGGAAGAATTTTGTGTGCTGATGGAATGTGCAGATAGAGGGAAGAGGAATCATGGTTTGTAGAATACAGAACTTTGCCATGGCTAGGTGAGGTTTCAAAGGGACCTACACAGACAGTTGAATTTTTTCAAGTCCAAATTCATGTCGGTGAAAACTCTGCCAATCAATCTACTGTCGCAAATTTGGTTATTTTCTGAAATGTTCATTGGTACCTTGAGAATTCAGGAGAATTCAAAGGTCTCCATTGTAACAGGAGTTGTTATAACTCAGTTCCTGTTCTTTGGAGGTTCTCCAAGAAGAAAAGTAACAAACCAGGTAAAGTGGGATTGAAATAATTTAGCAGGATTTATGGAGCTTGATTAAGAAACTAGGTTTCACATTTCATAATTTGGATTTCTGATTACATTGCTGTGAAAGCCATAATCTTATACCAGAAAGTCACATCTATGCCATGTAATACCTAGAGAAATTATGAAAAGCTAATGCACAGTGGAAGTGAAGGGTGATAATATGAACAAACATGTATTATCCAGTCTCTAAATATTCTAACAGCATTTTTGTTTATTAAACTGCATTTTTGTTTATTAACAATATTTAATGTACTTTATTAGTGCTTATTTGTAACAAACACAGACTTCTAGCTTTACATGACATTTGTTATTGGCCATAAACTCTTTATTGAAGGGTCTTGAAGGTTTTGGGTTGAATTTTGAAAAGGAAGCCGTGTGTGAGACATTTGTCATTGAAAGCCCACAGAAAGTTTGTGTGCAGAAAGCAAAAGCATATTTATGTATGTGTTTCAAGAGTATAAACATGATGGAGATGGTTTGTAATTCACATCAACTTTTGAGCTAAGGACAGAAATTGCATGAGAGCAAGTTAAATGGTATTTTTAGTTGAAAGGAATGATTACAAATCTGTCTTAGGCATTTTCAAGGCAAAATGGATTTTATTTAAAAAGGAGAACTAAAATTCGAAACATGAAAAATGACAATCACACAGTTTAATAGGTAATCTAATGTTACATTAAGATATTAGCATTAATATTAGCATGGGATGGGAGGTATTTCTTCTGATTTTGATGTGCAGTCATCATTGTGCTGCTAGTTTTGTGTATGCTTAAGCTTTGTGCCACATCTGGTGAGATTTGAAATAAAACATCATAGTTATAAAAGATTTGATGGCTTGAGACTCATAAATGGATGTCATAGAGTTAGAAAGAAAATATAAACCAAAAGCCTCCCTCTAATCCCACCCGTCTCCCCCAAAAATCCCCTAAGCTTTCATCCTGAAGGTGAACATATGAAATATCCTTCTAGATCTGTAGATTGAACATCTCCAATGAGTATGTTGAAAAAAATTGTCACAGCTGAGGTTACTTTTGGAAAAATATTGTATTTAGCATTTGTGACAATACATGTACAGCAACTGGATAGAAAGTATAAACTGCAATATGATAACTCACAAAGAAATGGAAAATGAATTTAATTACTATGATCTCAAAACCACATAAATTATGTTCAAAAAATACATTGCTTGATGGTAGCATAATAACAGAAATTAAATTAGAGTCACTTAAAGAAAACATAGATCAGTTTTCTTCTGATGTCAGGATTGGGTTGGTTTAAACTTACAAATTACAATTATTACTGACTTCAAATTGTTGCAAAACAAGAAGAATTTTATACTGCTGTTGCCATTTTGACTTTTTTAATGTGATGAATAAAGACTACTGGACTGTCTGTTCATTTTCGATTTTTCCCTTTTACAGCCTTTGCAATTTAAGAAGTGAGGATGGGATGATAAAAAGATCATAAAAATCAGTATAAGAATATAAAATACAATATCAGAAACTGGTTTTGTGATTGACAAGAGCTGAGGATAAACAGCAAGTAAATCAAGAATTTGTGCAGAGCTGATTGGAAACTAGTGCTATATAACTTTTTAAAAACACTATTCATTCTAATTTTTATCTCAATACTCTTAATTATCTCATTACTTAGTCTTTAACGAAATCTAGGATGATTTTGGAAAGATACATCCATCAAAAACAAATCTAAACTTTTGTTGAAGAGATCAGTTACTCAAAAAGCAGGGAAAAAAAGGCATAAAGCCATGACATATTATGCATACAAGCCTTTTTTTTCCCCTACCACTTTCCTTGTTCTGAAAGACATATTTGTGTATTTGACAGAAATAGGGTTCTTAGGTAGAATAAGTCATAAACAGGTGGCAGGAATTTACATGAGATATGGTAATGCAGCTAAACTGACTTTGTATCCTCTGTAGTTTGAATAGCATTTTTTGTCTTTTGCATTACTTGAGGGAAGAGTTTCTGTTGGTGTTAAATGTTTTCTGTCTGTTTGAATTCTCATTTTTCTTAAAAATTTTTCTATATCATTTCCCAAATGTTCAAAGTTCCTGTTTATTGATATTATTGTTTATTTTCCTGTTCTTATACTTCCACATTTCTTTTTTGTTCTTGAAAGCTTTTGACTTCCTTTTCATGTCTTTAGGTAGTTTACAGGTTATTGGGATGTACACTACAAGTACGTATTCTGACCTGTGAGGTATCTGGAGTGAAACCTTAAGATGAATCCTTGAAAGCTAATTATCTAAAAGGGGATTGCTTGTTATGTGAAACCTGATAGTGTAGTTAGATCATTACTGTCTTCCTTTAGACTGAAATATATAAACATGGAAAATCCAAAATACATAAAATGCACTGAAGATTCTTTTATTTTTAGGTCAAATTCTTTGCATTATCAATCTCTGGCATGTTGTCACAAAAGGAACTGTGAGATATTTATAATACTTGGGGTCCTTTTTGCTTCATAGTTGGACCTGTTCTCACCTGAAAATGTTCCAAGACCTACAAATATATTTTTAGTACATTGTAGTGACAAGACAAGACACTGTAATAATAGTAATAATAACAACAGAACATTGGAACCTTAATCTCAGAGTATTTTGTGGCCAGCAGATGAACATCTTCTGTTAATAAAGGATTTTTCTTAAATGTGACAACTTGTGTTTTTTTAATCATACTGGCAGCTTTCATGAAATGTTAAGAGCAAAAAGGAGATCTATGAAACTTTCTTAGTGATAATTAATATTCACTTTCTCCATTGTTTTGAAATCCCATAATGTCACCAGAGGTAAGGAAGAAATGAGGTTTAAAAGACATGCTACCATCACCCACGATGTCACCTCTTTGCCAGCCTGTTGAAACTGTCAAACTTTCATCAGCTATGC
This sequence comes from Loriotus luctuosus, assembly GCA_035582745.1. NCBI lineage: Eukaryota > Metazoa > Chordata > Aves > Passeriformes > Thraupidae > Loriotus > Loriotus luctuosus. The sequence continues at coordinate 76,730,436 of JAWWEY010000115.1, read as the reverse complement.
AGAGATTATAAGGGAAGTGTTTGCTTCCCTACAAAATAATATCAACCATTTGTTCATTAGCACATTGTGGTGGATCAAGGTTGGGTGTTCTGGTTTTTGGAAGACCCATAAATCATGATTTGGAACTACCACTCAGTACATATGTTTTTTTCTTGCAGTGCAGTAGACTGCACACCTTGGTCTTTAAATTTCAGCAAAGTGAGTTTGTCCTCTGTATCCTTTCTATTTGAATAGATACAGATAAATACATTTACCTATATATGTATTTTTTAAGGAGAAATTTCTGAAGAGTTCATGTCGGGAAAAAAAGCCAACACATAGTCCAGAAATAGAAAATTTTCTAAATTGGTGATCTCTCTTCAGAAAAAATCACATAAAGACTTGCAAATTGTGATGGTTGCATTGATCTTATATAAAACCTTCAATTGCATATTTTCAATAAATATATTTAAAAGAGAGGTAAATTGTGAAAATTACCCAGTATGACTTAAAAATTTGTTTATGAAATAGTATAGGAAAGATGTATTTTAAAAATATGATGAGATTGTTGTTGATCTTTGCTTTACAGACAACTTTGCTTTATTTTCTATGTGTCAGGTTCTTGTAGCAGATTTCAGAAATTTTAGAGTCATTCAAACAGCAGGAAACTAATGTTTTTCACAAAATGATGTGGTCATTGCATTTATCTGCAAAATACATTGACAAACTTGCCTTGAAATTGCATAGTAATGTTTGTGTCATATGCCACTATATTGCACTCTTTGTGTGTGAATGAGAATGTGAAGGCTGAAGCTAACTTGCTCAAATAGTCTGGATGTATTTGTGCTTCAAAAAAGTTATTATCAAAACCATGATCCAATCTTCAGAAACTCAAACACCTTTAAGAACTCCATTATTAACTGTATTTAGTTAATTATAATTTGCTGTACATAGCTAGTAAGCTTGGATTTGTATGCACAAAAGAAAAATTAAGAATTTTAATAAAATTAGCTCTACAAAAGAATAGAACGACTCATACATGGTTGTCAAAATGTTTTAAAGTGATTAATTTAAAAGAAAGAAGCATCAGTAAAATTTGAATTATTTTTCTCTCTCCTCCTACTCATTTTCATTCTTTTATTATTTCTTTTAGCAGTGTCTTTAGATACAAATGCCTCGACTTTCTGAGGTGTTGAAAATCCCCAGTTAACTAAAAAGAAGATAAATGGAGAAGACTAAACTCTGCTGTTTCATATTGTAGTGACGATGACAGTGTTTAGTGTGGCTTGAAATAACATCTAAGATACAAAACTAAGAGGAGGCAATGACCTGAGATAGGTAATATTTCATAGATAGGGTCACAATTTGTCTTAAGGAATCAGTGATTCATTCATCAGAAATGATCAAATTATGTAAATACCCCTACTTGATTTAAATAATGCATTGTGTAAGAAAACAACCAAAAAACTTCATGACATGGAACTTTAATGGATGGATCTTTAAATTTAGCAAAATAGAGAGCAAAATTTTTTTTCTTTCTTTGTTTTGACGAATTGCACTTTTATAATGCAATAAATTTTGGTTTTTTCCTGAGTTTTCTGTTTTCATGCTTCCTGAAGAAAATCTTATGCTTTTCTAGATAGTGCAACTAATTATTAAAAATATAATACTTTTTTGGTAAGAAATCCATTTTGTATTTTATATGCTGGACTTTTGTGATTTTACAAGCAAAAAAATAATAAAATAACATAAATAATTACTCTTTTTTTCTTGTTTTTTACTGTATTCAGATTGCATGAATACACATTCTAGGTGTTTCATTATTTTGCTCTGGAAAATTCTGAAGCCTAATTTTTGCCTGACTAAAACTTTCAACAACAAACTGGACTGGGTAGGAAAACTGAACAGCTGTACTTCGCAGAGGAAAACTATTACACTCTGTTTACCTAAATTCTGACTATCCTTCAGGCAGCTTACCTCTTTTACCCCTTTATAAAAAGGTGTGGCTTGAAAATACTTGCAATCTTATCAAGGGCTAAAAAAGGAGGACCCAGCAATTTAGGACTTCCAAGACATTTTCAGACAAATACTGCGAAATATGATAAAAATATCAGTTTTTCTCTCAAGTCTCTTTGAAGAGCTTTCCTAGTTTACGACAGCAACAACAGCAGAAACCTATAATGACCTTTGATATTTCTGAAGTTAATTGTGTTCTTTGTGAGGAAATTATAAGTATGTAACATTTTCTTTGCTTCAACTTAATTTGCACTGTACTTGAGCTGTATATGCTGTAGTCTTCTAAAAGAAAAATAAAACAGAAGAATAATTTACCAATTCAGTAGGTTAGTGGAATGATGGATTTTAATCTCCATGGGCTTCTGAAAATCCTCTGCTTCTAAAACTCTAGACACTAAAAATTGGCATGAAACCAATATCACAAATATAGGGATCACTGCCAAGCATAGCTAAAGGAGTCATGAGAAACATGAGTCTAAGTTTGCACCAAATACTTCTCACGTGTTATCCCCTGCTATAGATTGTTAAATCTGTTTTGAGGTTAAAAGATTGTATAATACTTGAAACAAATTGTTGTAAGGTTTTTGAAAACGTGAATAGTATTTACTCCTACTGAAACCACTAGGTAGTTTTAATATGGAGTGAGATTGCTCTGCAGATGGCTTTTTCGGGGCACACCCCAGGCAAAGTATAGTGGAACAATTTCAGAGAAAATCCGTTGACATAAGCTTTATGTTATTTACAAATGCACTGATTTTTCTTTTTTTTTAATATTTTGAGATCTATTTTTTTCTTGCAATCTACTTCCTTATAAGAAGGGAAGCATCCAAGTTCTTACATTTTATTTTAAGGAGATATTTCCATCTCCTAGACTGATTGCAGCCTAGCTCTTTCTGCATGCATGTTTTTGCTTATTTACTCTTTTATGATGGATGGTATTGTTCAACATTCCAGTCCAGCTAGAGAAGTAATAGGTTCTCTCTCTCATCTCCATCTCTGTACATGCTTCCCCATTACATACTCTCAAGTAACCAAGGAAGTTGTATTTTGGCACTATGGGAAGAAGGTGTGTACTCTATTACCCTGGTTTTCTTCAACATGCTCTTATGTTTTGAATGTGCTCTTTTTCCTATTTGCTGAAGAACCCAACTTTGTCGTTACTAAGAAAAGAAACAAGTAGCTCAAGCCTCACTTTAGGCTGAATGCAGGTATAGTTAAATGTAGGAATACATTCAGTGGATAGTGACGGTCTAAAATTTAAAAAAAAGAAAAAAAAATCGCCCCCAATGCTATACATGAGCACTAGGAAAGAAATCTGCAGGCATGACTCTTCCTAAGAGCTGCAAATATTGCAGGGTGAGTAATCATTCTCTCTGTACTGAAAGATCGGTGAGACTCTATCCAAGATGTAATATTTTAGGCTTATTTAAATAAAATAGTTTGCTCTTCTGTTAAGCAAAGGCGTTTTCATGATTTTGTTATCTGAAATGTTTAGTACATACTGAAGAGTTCAGTGTTTGAAATAGTTTTTCTGGTTTTACCTTTTGCTGTGTAAGGTAGAAAAAAATAAGCACTGGAAAGCAGGCATGAAAGAAAGGTCAGTAGTTTTGCATCTGCAGTTCTATATTTGCACAGGTTGCTAGGCAATGTGAGAAAATCATAGCTCTAAACTACAAGTGTGTTTTCAGGCATTAATTATTAAAAAGAAGTCAACAACTGTATTTAGTAATATAGTTCAGTACGGTTACCTTTCATTAATGCCACTAATCTTTGACAATTATTAGGTGAAATTAATATTATACAGTCTGCATTTACTTCAGAATTGGTGGGCCCCTCCCTTGAAGGATCAGCTTATATTTGTCATACGATGAAAATTTCTTATTCCCTATTTGAACATAGGAGCTTAATCACTTTTTTGCATTTTTGCTCCAAGAGCCATTGACTGTCATGATACATGTTGTGTGAGACTGTAAGAATGTACATTTTTCTAGTTTTATGGCTACTGTTGAAACAGAAAGAATGATTTTCACTGGCACTTGGCAGGTGTAAACCATCTAATATATTTCTGATAAGGATTGAGGAAGGGCTTTCAAAAGATTTACAGACTATAATCTCAATGTATTAGGCCTGAGCTGTATAAGAAGGGAATATAGAAAGAATGCAAATGCGAAGAGAGGGAAGAAAGGAAGACTGGAATCAAAGGAGAAGATGCTGCCTACCCTGGGGCACTGTCTGAGGCTCTGCCTATGTAGATTTGGAAGCACAGTGACTCAGCAGGGCTCCTGGGGATGTAATCATGGTGGGGCAGAAGGTGAAAGAATTTTTTTTCTGCCTCACAGTGTCACTTCATATTTTACATAGTGGATGAACATGGAGAGAAGCACAAGATCTAAATGCTTTGGAGCCTGTGCTTCATTCCAGAATTTCTGACTCTGTTGATAGCAATCAAGATTAATTCCTTAAAAACTGTAACAGAGAAAAGGAACTGTTTTTATGAATTATATGCTAATTTGCTGTCTCAATATTTTACATGAATAACTAACTTTAAGAGAGAAATTAAAGCATCAATTCAAGATTTTTGTTTCTATGACGTCATACAAAATTCTGAATGTTCACTTTATCTTTCTTTCCTCTTAATAGATTTCATTTGAAACCACACATGCAGATGTATTCTGCTAATAACCTAGATTCTGCTCATTATAATTAAATGTCATCTGAGACAAACAGTCCCTTATGATTCCTCCCTGTTGCAGCCTGGAGGGGTTCAGTTAATGCTCTGTATGTTTATCTCTCAATGGCTCAGATTAAATCAGTTTTAAGCAGAAAATCTCTGTCTGAATATGTGAAATGCTTGCGTGGCTACATAGGGTTAGAGTTTTCAAAAGCTCGAGATTATGTTAATACAATCCAGGAGGTGAATATGTCTTTTCATAGCTCACCTGATCACATCAGAAGGCACAGTTCAGAAAATTTACACCAAGGGCCTTGAAAGGTAAACCACCTAAATCATCCAAACATTTGCATAAGTTACAGCTGAAGTGTGAATTTAGTTATTAAAGAAATAGAGATGAAGCAGAGATAAAAATTATAATGTGTTCTACTAAGTGGCTGAAACTATTTTTAGAGTAGGAAAATTTCAACAGCATAATACAAAGGAATACCAAATGAAACCTCAAGTCTAACATTAGGCTTTCTTAAAATAACAGCAGTTAAGAGAAACCTGGGTCTCTGGTTCTCAGCTCCCCGGGAGACTAAAGTCTTGTTCAGCTACATATTATCAGTATAAGTGCAAAAGTACATGTCAGTAATGTCTGACCCTCTTACACAGAGATTAGATACTGCAATCATGGTCAGCATAGTTTTGCAAACCATTAAAAAGTTTTGGTCTCTGTGAAAGAGGCAGAATTGCCTCTCCAAAATAACTTCCATGCTATGATACAGAAATGTTTTAACTGTTTGATACTCTCATTAAAAGAGAGACAAGTTCTGTGTTCACATGCATGCTTGTGTGCATGGGTGCAGGGCTGTGCAACAGCAATCTGTACTCACTGTACCTTTTTGAGGCAAGGTAGATGCCTTATTCCTATCAATGACTGCAGACAGCTTCAGAGGGACATTTGGGTAAAAAAGATGTGCAATGGCTGTTCCCACAGTGTCTTGTGTGGCCTACATTGACCATTCCATGTATTACATAAAAATGCCTTTAACTGACTGGTTATACTGGTACTCACTAATAACCCACATTTTTCTTTGGCTTGATAAATTGTGTCATCGGCCATTTGGAAAGGCATGCTCTTTTGGTAGTTATTTTGTGAGACAAATTTGTGTATTTTAGTGAATTCTGTGAGAGTTCTTCACTGATGTTTCTGAAAAAATGATCTTTCACAATAAATTCCCTTGAGGTTTTTTTCATACATTAAAATAGTAAGAGTAGTATATGTAAAATAATTAATAGAGTGAAATCAGTTGAATTGTTGAGAATGCAGAGAAACCAGAAATATATTTCTACAGTTTATTTTAGTGTAAATCACATTTCCAACACTACTTTAGCAACCTTTGCTGTTTTTCATATGTAACACAGTATAACCTTTTTGTAAACAAACAATATTCCACATGTAGAAAATATTTCAAGGTCATTACAGATGTAAATTTCGACAACAATTATGTAATAATATTTTAATACTATATGAAAATTATGCATTTACTTCCTCATCAGCCTAAGTTAAACAAGTCTTTGCACCATTTCTTTCCTGTAGGTGGATAAGGCAAGTGAACATAAATGAAAATTGGAAAAAATTTAAAATGTACACCATCATTAAAGATCAAGGAGAATCTACTTCAAAATGGAAGCATAATCTACGACACAAAACACCAATATTTTCTGTCTTATACTTCTTCATTTGGAATCACTAATACTTTTATTAGCCACAATATCACTTACCCTCTTAGTTTTATTTAGTACTGCGTCTCTCACACACTCAATGTAAAACAGAATGCAAAGGCTGCCTGTCATTGCACATTTCTGTATTAATAGTGGTTGATTGGTTGGTTAACCAAGAATTCCTTGGTTACAGTATACAGTGAAATTAATCTAATTATGCTATATTAATCTAATTATAATCTATTGATCTAATGCTTTACCCATACTTCTTATGTATTTATTTGACTTCAAGAAAATACTGGACTTGATAAGACAGAAGAGATGTCATGTAATATTTTCCTGAGTAGTGTAAATTGTAATTCTTTGGGGCATTGACAGGCTGAAGTATTTAGGCTGAATTTTTTTATGTTCACTGCCTGCTTCATGGCTATTGTGTTTTCAGTTGGTTATATAAGGAAACAAGACCTGTTCAATCATGCTGTCGTATTAGTCCCCACTTGTTTTGCCTTCAAGTGCCAGTTTTAAAGGTTTCAAAGACATCAAATAATCACAGACTTTGTAAAAACCATCAGCTATATAAGGGAGAAAAATTAATCTGCTGTCTCAGCTAAAGGGTAGCAGAGGAACTGAACAGACTTTTAACTCTGTTAGCTGCCAGCCAGCTTGCACAAGCTATAGAGCAGCCACAGGACTTGCTGTGCTTTCACCAGTCAGCATGCTAAAAAGGCAGGCAAAGGACCCAGCAGGTGCCTGGGATAAAGGATGTGCCTCTTGGCACTTTGATAAAAATCTACCCCAATTGTGCCATATTATTCTCATACTAGTGCAGTTTTCATATGTGCATATAAAAGCTGCTCTGACCATAACTAGAGCTGCACATTTAACCAGGATTAAAACCTTATCCGTTCATGAATCCATTAACTCTTTGTTGTCAAGAAAGGAGCTGGTTTTGAAGATTCTGACTCTGCTCCTAATCCCTGTCAGACATGATACTTTTATTGCCCTAACAGCCTTATGTGCCCTCTGCCCTGTCCATGGATGGATCCCTTGGAACTCAGACCAGGATAGCTGGGCCTTATACGAGCTTTCTTTGGACTCAGGCCTCCCTCACTCACTGGGCTTCCTGGACACACTTCAAATCTATGTAGTGTAACAGTTTTGTCTCCTCTCTGGGCCTTGAACCCGTTAGGAGGGTAGCCTTGTCTCTTGAATGCACTTGGATCTGTGCTACAGCTTTGTGTCCTGACAGCTCTGACTTTTCAGTGAACCTTGCATGTTGTCCTGGTTTAAAGCAAATTTGGGAGAGAATCTCCAAAGGGGGGGCCCCTCCAGAAAGCAAACCCACACAGCCCCTCCCCCCCTCGGTGCGGGAAGGATTCCTCGGAGAGAAGTGGAAAGAACCTGTTTATTTAACAGGCACAGCACCCCCAGCACACAAAATTAACGATACCAGATGACATCACTCTTTCACTGCTCTGAAAAAGATGACAAATTCAGAAAGTCTCTCTCTCAGGAGCAGTCGCTCTGTTATCAGTCCCTCTAGCGCTGGGCAGCTGCTGCAGCCACGAGGCGCAAACTCTCGGTGTTCCCAGGTCCCAGTCTGGAGCAGGTTGGAGATGGTCGAAAAAAGGAGAGGAGAAACAGTCCAGAAAGAAATTTGGACTATTTAGCTAAACTAGCTAATGAGCAGAAGCAAAAAGCAAGCAGAAGCGAAACAGAAGCAGGAGCCAGAGAGCAAAGCAAAAAGCAAAAGCAAAAAAAGCAAAAGCAGCCCTATGTACTGCCTGTCTCTGTGTCCCGCCAGGCTGATAAGAAAAACCCAAACAAAACTTTCACTCTTCAGAACCAGTCTTAAAGGCACAGAACATAATATCCAGCATAAACAGAACATATGAATGGGGATACAAGCATCATAATGTCACCCTAGGGCACATGTACACGGCAGGTGGCTTTTCTCCAGCCCTGTCTTTGTCCATGTCTCCTGCTGTTCCTCTCTGGACTCTGTTGCACAGCCCCTGGGACTGGCTGGAGTGTTCTTTTGTCATGTCTAGGGGTGCAGATACACCTTGTTACTGTGACCTGGTGTGGGATTGGGTCCTATTGGAGAGAGCCTTATCTGCAAATGTTTCCCTTGGCTCCCGGGTCGCCCTCTCTCTTCCAATGATCTGTCTTCATTAGTCTCTGGTATGAAAATATAGTGAAGCTTTTCTCCTCTAGTTTGCTTACCACTAAGGCTAGAAATCTCCTGACAAAAAAATGACTTTGAAAAAAAGTTAATCATAAAGGAATACTAGAATTAAGTTATTTATGGAGTCCTCATTTGTCAAACTCTTGTAAGATTTCTGTCTGTGTCTGTTGCTATAATTACTATATTTTGCTCAGGGCGCTGTAATGTGTATTCAGCAAATCAGCAGGCACATTTTGTTGCTGTTTGCTGTATTGCTCAGACCTTATTTGCATGCAGTATTTTCTCCAATAGAAATACTTACCCGGTAGTTATTGCTGCTATATGAGCCTGAATTTACAGCTACTTAGCAGGGGCAGTAGGGGTTTTCTAAGGAGTACTTTTGACAGTTTGACATATCTGACTAAATATGCCTCACACTAATCAGACATGGATTGTTAGTGCCAGCATAAGTTAGAATAAGTTTAAGGATGACCTTTTTTCATAGCTATTTTGGAAGAGTTATCTCTGTGCTTGAGGTCAGTTCATGCTATAACCTCACCCCAATAAAGGTGAGCTAGGGAGGAAACTCCTACATTTGTGAGATGGGCATGAGACCATGCAACCAGACTGATGAGCCCCTGGTGGGTTCTTCTGCACCCATTCCATGAAATTAAGTTTCTCAAGTGAAATATCTCAGTCTGTGAGACTGCCTCATTTTAAAAACCCCTTGCTAAAAGGGCAGCATGGAGCTGTGGTGCCCCATAAGAAGAATGTCTCAGAACTTGGTATTGAGTAGAGAATAGGGCAGAAGAATCAAGGTCTCAACTGCTTCTTGCAGCACTAGTGACACTTCTGCAATGGAGGCACCATCTTAATTCCCAACATAAAGCAGCCCCCACTGAAGAGTGGTCTGATTTCACAAATGGGAGGAGCACCAGTTTAAAAGGTGTAACTTGATGTTTGATGCTGTAGAAATATTCTGAACAAAATCATCCTTGCAAAACAAATTCATTCATTTCACTATTGCAGGGACTGCAGAGTATTTCTTCAGAGTTTTGAGAAATGCAAGTACCTTGTCTGGGACTTAAATAGCTTGGCACTAATAACATGGGTCACATAGTTCACCTCATTATCTGCTTCCAGAGTTGATTACAAGAAGAAAAAAAAATGTATCCACCTTATAATAAAGAGGTTCAACACTAATTGTGTAGTATATCAGCAGAATATTTTATAGAGGTGAGAGCTGCACACAAGTTGTCTGTATAACTTATTTCAACAAATCATTATGAGAGGGCTGAGGAGGAAGTACATTTGACAAAGACATGGATTTTAGAATACCTGTGCTATATTTAAAATTTGGACATTAGTACTTATTGCATCACGGCAACTTTCATTACTTGCACTTGTTTAATTTTAGAGAACTATTTCCCAAGCTAAGCAGAGACTTCAAAACTAGGGGCATCCTCAGTGGCAATGATTGGAGGTGCGTTGGTGGAGTTTGCAGTCCTAAAGGATATGGATCACATATGGAGTAACGTTAGGTCCCTGAATTTTAGGAAAGCAAATTTCAGGAATGCAAACTTCCAGCTCTTCAAGGAGATTGTCGATAGGATTCCCTAGGAGATAGCCCTTAGGGACAAGAGAGCAGAACAGAGGCAGCAGATTTTTAAGGAAGTCTTCCATGTAGTGCAAGACCTATCAATCCCCAGGAGCAAGAAATTGGGTGAGGAAGGAAAGACCTGGTGGGGTTGAGTAGGAAACTACTGATCAAACTAAATGGAAAAAGCAAATGCACAGACAATGGAAATAAGGACAGTAACCTGGGAAGAGTATAGAGATGAAGTTTGGATATGTAGGGATGAAGTAAGGAAGGACAAGGTGAAGCTAGAACTGAACCTGACAAGGGATGCAAAGAATAACATGAGGATACAGATATATGAACCAGAAAAGGAAAGTCAGAGAAGGAGTATCCCCCCAATAAAAAATGCTGGCAAACTGGTAGCAATGGATGAGGAGAAGGCTGAGGTACTCAACTTCTTTGACTCAGTCTTCAATGTCAACCTCCCTTCTCACACCTCTTGTATGGATGGACAGCAGGATGGGGGCAGGAGGAGAAAAGTCTCTCCCACTCTACATAAAGATCAGTCTATGTGACTTGATGAGATGCATCCCAGAGCCCTGAGGGCACTGGCTCATGTAGTTGTCAGGCCTCTCTCCAAGAGATTTTAAAAATGCTGGCGGTCAGGTGAAGTCCCAGGTGAAGTCCCAGCAGACTGGACAAAGGTCAACATTGTAAATCCATCTCTGAAAGGAGTAGAAAGGAGGGCCCTGGGAGCCTCCAGTCTTATCTGTAAGCCTCCTTCTGTGCTTGGGAATATCATGCAACAGATCCTCCTAGCAGATATGCTAAGGCACATGGAGGACAGGGAGTTGATTTGGGACACTTGGCATGGTTTATCCAAGGGAAGGTAAGCAAACCAGTGGCCATCTCTGACAGTGTGACTACATCAATGGACATGGGAAGGACTATTAAAGTCATTTATGTGTAAAGCCTTTGACACAAACCCCATAACAACCTTTTCTCTAAATAAGAGATTAAGTTGATGGGTGAACTCTTTGGTGGATATGGAATTGGTTGAATGGTTGCATCCAGAGGATTCTGATTAATGGCTCAAAGTCTTAGTGAACATCAGTGACAAGTGCTGTGCCTCAGGGTTCTGTACTGGAACCAATATTCTTTAATATCTTCATTAATGACAAAGGCAATGAAAAAGTGATCCATCACAGCGTCAGCAAATTTGCAGATGGCATCAAGCTGAGTGAGTCCATTGATGCACTTGAGACATCCAGAAGGAGATGGACAAGCCCTGGAAGTGTCCCCAGGGGAATTCCATGAAGTTTAACAGGAACAAGTGCAAGGGGTTGCATCTGGGTTGGGGCAGCCCCCATTATCAACCCAAGGTGGGGGATGAACCAGTCAAGAACAGCCTTGATGAGAAGGACTTTGGGGTGTTGGTGGGTGAGAAGCTGGACATGACCCAGCCATGGGCACTCCCAGCCCAGAAAGCCAAACGTGTCCTGGGATGCATCCAAAGCAGCGTGGGCAGCAGGGGAGGGAGGGAGGGGATTCTGTCCCTCTGCTCTGCTCTGGTGAGACCCCACCAGGAGTGCTGCACCCAGCTCTGGGGCCTGCAGCACAGGAGCTGTTGGAGCAAGTCCAGATGAGGCCACCAAGATGATTAGGCAGATGGAAAATCTCTCCTGTAAGGAAAAAAGGAGAGAACTGGGACTGTTCAGCCTGGAAAAGAGAAGGCTTGTGGGTCACCTAATTGTGGCCTTCTAGTACCTGAAGGGAACCTACAAAAAAAGAGAGAGATTTTTTATAAGGGCATGTAATGAAAGAGAAAGGGGAATGGTTTCCCATGGAAAGACAGTAGGTTTATATTAGAAGGAAAAAAATTCTTTACTGTGAGGATGGTGAGGCACTAGAACAGGTTGCCCAGGTAAGTTGTGGATGTTATATCCATGGGAGTATTCAAGGCCAGGTTGGATAGAGCTTTCACCAACGTGGCCTAGTGGAAGGTGTCCCTGTCCATGGCAAGGGGGTTGGAAATAGATGATCTTTAAGATCCCTTCCAATCCAAGCCATTATATGATTCTTACTTCAGTAATTTTTCGTACTGATGGAAAGGCAGGCAGTGTGCAATGGTTAGTTTAGATGTGTGCTCTTACATCTCCAGCAGTTATGAAGAGAACTGTCCTAGTAGGTACAGGTTCTTATTTTTTTAACAAATGCATTTTTATATTTTCTTTACCTGTCTGTGTTATGAACTGATGCTTGGGTGGTTTAGAAAAAAACTGAAATTGTACATGGGTGGTTTTATACTGAATAATCAGTCTGAAGGAAAGAAATGTTTTTTGCAAGATTTTTTCTAACCTTGACTCAGTTGTAATTCAGTAAATGATTTAGGTGCTATTCTTAACCCAAGTAATATTTATTGCTCCATTCTGCAGTAATTGGTAAATTCTCATTTCAACAGTGTTTATTTTATAACATAAGACAAGTCTTGACCTGCTGGGTTGTTCTTATTGAAGTATCTGGAATTCAAATCTCACATATAAACTAAATGGCAAAAAGCACAGTGAGGTCAAATTATGACCTCATTCTGGTAGGTTGCAATGACTGTGCAGAGGTGGAAGTAAACATATAAATAAAATCAATTTCCTATCTGCTTCTCATTTTCAGTAGGTCAGGATATAGAATATATCCAATATTACTGACTTATAGTACTATATCTTTTGTTGTCTAAAGAAGTAAATGAACATTTGTACTCCAAGTTTCCCGGCACATTAATCCATTATAAAATGAGAAACTTGACAGAATATTTGCCCCAAGTGTAAATGCATGTGTGAGTTGCATGTAAGTGATGAAAAAAGCAAATGAATTATCAAATAAAGATTAAAAAATCAAATTGGATGTAATGATATACAATATATTTAACATGCCTAGGAAAAAACGAATTTTTCTTGAATAAATACTTAGGGTAGATCGGTTTTATTTTGCAGTTTCATTTCTTATACCAAGATGCTGTAACATTTAAGGTGACTAGTTAATCTAAGCACAAGCTTATCCCTCCTTCTTTTCTGTGCCACAACAAACATTTATAGGTTTAGAGAAATAAACCCAGTGGCTACCCATATCTGGACTAGATTTCTACTACCTAAGTTACCATTTCCTATCCATCAAAAAGCTGACTGAATGCACTTCTTCCTTGTTTCCTTTTGTTAGTGAATTGCACTGGTCAACATTGTACCTGTTGTAAGAGAGAACATTGTTTTAGGGAGAAACATATGTGGGAAGCCCTGAATCAAAACTTTTATTTACTGGAGAAGTACTCATCCTTTTGTAGGTACATGGACTCCTGATTTATTACATGTTTCTTCAGATCAGTCCTGTAAATATCTATTAGCCAGAGAACCAGCAGAAGAGACACTTCCACCTCTGTGGAAGAGGTGAGCAGCTGTTTCAAGTTGCAATTTGTGTATTCTGAAGTGGGATGACTAAGTTACTCAACTGCAACAACCTTCTGCCAGTAGCATTCCTGACACTATTAGCCTGAGTACAGGCATGCTCCAAATGAAAGAGAGAAAAACTGCTTCATTCGAAAATAGAGCAGTAAATGCTAATCTTTTTCCACTGCCAAAAAGAGATCACTACACATGCTTTCTTGTAGTGAGATATTAGCACTTCACAATCTTGCACAAGATATGATACTGAAGAGGACAACTGGTATAGACTTCTTGTTTTTTGGAGAATTCTTAGAAAAACAACAACAACAAACCCAACCAAAAACATCCATACATTTTTTTCCCTGAAAAGCCCTGTCATTTTGCCACATGTTAGCCTTTGGACATTTTTGTTGCTGGCTAAAAATGCCTGAATTTCATTTTTGTGTGTTGAAGGACCTTTTTGCATTTTGCAGTTACAATTGCAGAAGTAGGTCAGGGAGCAGATGCTCTGACTGTGCAGACTTCAATGGTACCCTAGACAACTAACAGTTCAATTGTCTAAGATCCTGTCCACAAATGTGATGACTTAAATTCTTCCTATCATGCTCAGTTTCATAAGCTGGCAAAAATAAAACCTCTCAATAAGCACTTTTATGTCTCTAATTTTTAGAAGATGTTTTTTCTTCAGTCTTAATTTATTTATTCAGATAAGTGTGTTAAAGATAAATCTTGGAATTTTAGAGTTTTGATTGGTACTTTTGAATCATTGAATTTAGAAGCTTTTCTTAGTACACTTGAAACAATATAAATCATATTTTTAAGCATTGTTTCTCACATGATGAATTTGGTACTTGGTTAGTACTGAGATGTATAATTTTAGGAGAGTAAAAGCCGTTTGCTAATTCATAGCTTCTGGTTCACTCAACATTTTAAACAATGGCATAATTTTTGATAACAGCTTGGTCAGTCAAGTATGTTCCATTTCAATTTTGAAATAAGAAATAATGAAACTGACTGTCAAAGCAATTATGTAGGAAAGAATTTAGCTAGAGGTAATTACAGCATGAGATTGGCTATCTAGGCAATTATTAACTAACTACATCAACTTTTGGGAAAAACATGCTTTTTTTTTTCATAATCCAGAATGAATTTTCTTTAGTTTCTGTGTGCCCTGTCTGTGATGTACATTATTTTTCATCAATCTTCGTGCAAATAATCAATTATCGTATCATGCTTGAACACTGTTTCTTCCTGCAATACCTGTTTCATTTCTTTCAGTCTCTGACATTAATATGCTTCCAATTCTTCATTTGCATAGGAGGTTATTTGTTGGTAGCAACCAAAAAAAGGATATTTTTTTCCTTAGCTCAGCCTTCAAAAAGAAATGTTATTGCTCTGTGATTTAGACTACATTTATATGTTGACTTTAATTTCAAATTGTGCTGTTAATACCTGTGAAAACTTAAACCTGCCAAGAAGCACTACGTATCATTCGCTTAAAATTAAACTTTGTGATCCCTGCATGGTTTTGACTGATTTTTGGAAGCAGAAGTCATCTATCTAGCACAAAGGATGATATGAACTTCATCATTCACTCACTATGTGGTAATGTGAAGAATTTAACATATGCAAACCTATCGATTCAGAAAGCATAAAGAAAATGTTTTAGATGTGAAAAAGATCCTTCATGGGAATTGTCTGTCCTTTGTTGAGGTTGATATTATTTAAGGGGAGTGAGGAATGGGAGCAAGCTGACAAACTTCCTTTTCACTGTGTGGCACAGCTGACAGAGAAGGTTCCAGAAGCCACAGTCCAGGAAGGTTTCCTGACAGTTTGACTGCCTTTCTTCTCTTCAGACAGTCTACCTGCTTTTGGCTTCTAGAGTCTTTCCCAAGCAATCTTTCTGAGAACCAGGATATGCCACATGGTAGATATTTAGGTTCATTTGTAATTAAAAATTTTGAACTATGAAAATCCTCTTTTGCTGTTTGTCCTGTTCTAATTTCAGTTCCTTTTTAAATATTAAAATTCTTAAATAAAATAGTGCTAGGGATGTATTACTCACTTCTAATATGTAGATTGCTTATGTCAGCGAATATAGGATTATTTCCAAGAAACAAATATGTATCTATCTCAGCTAATAGAGAGGAGGTAAAATTCTTGGGATAGAAGGGTGACATGATATTTTACACATGCAGCTTGTGGCAAAGGACAAAACTGCTTTCTTTACGTAGAGAGAAGGCTATAGACTATCTGCTTTAGCTGGAATATTGTCCTTCACTAAGTAACATTTGTAAACTAACTTTTCCTTTTGTAAGAAAGATTGACAGTCTTCCATGTCTAATTTGAAGAAATCATAGAAGCATAACTGTAGGCCATACAAATAGTGGTTTTGATTGTTTTTTATTTTACTTTTAATTCTCTTTGGGTGCTTACCAGGTAAACTGGGCACTGGAGCTGGCAAGCTAAGGAATGGTTTTTTCTCTGCTAAGGAATTTGAATTTCAAAATGCAACAAGCCAGGGCAAACAAGGGGATATAAATAGACACAGGAGTATGTTGACAGTACCATGCAGTTATTTAGTAAAGTATGGCCATATCTGAGTTGGTTTTGTTTTAGTTTGGTAGTTTGAGGCTTTTGAGGAGTTAGAAAGCATGAACTTTATATGAACTATGGTTTCCTAGGTGCCTGATGGCTGAGCTGCAAGGCTCTCAGGCTGCATGTAATTGAAAAGACAACATATATTGGTGTGTCAGGAAACATCACTTACATCTTTTTATGCTGCATTTAGATCTTATGGAAACTTAACAACAGACACTCCCTCAGGTCTAGAATAGCCATTATGAATGGAGTCCTACAAACAAGTGAACAAATACTGACTTTTAAAACAAAATATCCTCTGGAAAACAAATTTTGGTAAAGTCAGTGGAAAAGTAGAACATAACTAGTCCTTGACTTTGTGTTCAATACCCGAGGTGAGGGGTAAGGACTCGAGTAAATGCCTCTCCTCTTCTTTAGTCATGCTTTAATTATCATAGCTACATGAATGGGGAGGAACAAAATGCTTGAATTTCAGAGTGTGTGAATTTTGACCTGCAAAACATTTTCTATCAGATAGTGCTTAACAGGACTCACAAAACTGCAGAGTTCTTCTAAGGTCCAAAAGGTGAAAGGGTAACTTCTGCCTCTGTGTTCTTTTAAAAATATGATAGATCTTTAACTCTTGGTGTTTCAGAATTAAACAGATATTAAGTAGATTCTTCAGTAGAGTTCATAAAGGTTTAAGACAGCATAGGTCTATGAGTGGTCTGAAAATTGCAGGATTGTTAAAGGGTCTAACTCTCTTTTGCTAAGGTTGATGAATTTGGAATTCTGAGAGTCTTCTTCAAGGCTGTCAAACATTTTTACAGTCAGAAGATAAGTGATATTGAAGCTGGTTTTTCTTATGACAGTTCCTCAGTAAAATAATTTTAAAAAGAAAAAAAAGGCAAGCTTCTGCACCAACAGAACAAAGGGCTGAACACTATTTTTCTTCGGGAGGTACAGCTCAGTTTCTTACAAGAACAAAACTGAATTTACCTTAATCTAGTTAGCTGATTTTTCTTGATAAGTTTCTGGAATGCAAGGTAGGTCTCAAACATGCTAGGGTTGATTGGTTTGTGCAAAAAAGAAGTTTGCAATCAATACTTTCTCCTTTCATATTTGCAAAGGATCTTAAGGATCTTCCAGGAAATGGCAAAACAGTATCTTATTGGTGATTGCTCTTTTATGGACAGTCGTATAGTCATTAAAAAAAACAAAACAAAACAAAACAAAAGAAGAGAAGAGAAGAAGAAGAAACTATCCCAGAATGCTCCAGGAAAATATTTTGAATTAAAGAGGTCTTGCAACTTCATAAATGAAAATCCTCTAACAATTAATTAAAGCTTAACTTCCTACTGAGGCAGCATGCACTGTCATGGTACCTCAATGATACTTGCAGAGAGCCATCTGGAGCTCATTATCAGGAATTAGAAATATTGTGAAGAAGACACATTAAAGAAATACCTGCCACTAAACAACTTGTGAGCAGCAGATGATACCATAGAAGCATTATCTCTCTGCCTTGCCTGGCACTTTCATTTCTGGACCGAGTAACAATCAAAAAGAAGTGACTGTAAAAAGGATATACCTGATAAATGTTTTAAGAATTACATTAGTATCTCAACTGAAAGTGACTTCTTTCTGGATGACGTATGCTGTCTAATTTTTTCAAATAAAGCAGTAAAGCCTTAAATCTTCAGTTCTTCTCTCCCCATTTTTTTATTTTTGCATGTGCAGAAGTGTTTAATAACCACATACTCTTAGCTTTCCTCTGAATTTTCATTACTTATTTGTTTTGCTGAACTCTGGTATGTGCAATAGAGAAATTGTTCACCCTTTCCAAACTCTGAGAAATCCCACATTTGAATAGTGGGGAATATTTTTTTAATCTTTGTGGGAAAAGGTGGTTAGAAATAGCTTCTTCAGCTGTATCCATTTCATTCAGAATTGCAGGAGCTGGTTGTCAGCAGAGAATAAAACCAGACCATACCAGTTTTTAGTTTCCTTAACTCATAAGCACTGCAGGAAGTCAGATCTCGTGGTGTTACTTGAGGTCTATATGGAAACAACAAGAAAATGGTTGCCATCAAGCAAAAAAAAAACAAAAACAAAAACAAAAAAAAACCAGAACTCTTTCCAAGAAAGCAGTAACTAACTCTGCAAACTTATCTAGCTGTAAAAATAATCATCTGCTTTATAAGTAATTTTTGTTCCTTTTGGTTGTCAATAATAAATGAGTGATACATTTCACATGTGACAGTTTTTTCTTAATAGTCTATAGTACTAAGACAGTTCTTTGCTTATTAAATTTTGAGAAAGTAACACTGGAATTGAGGATGTTTTCAAAAGAGCAGTGGAGGAAATCTCAAGAGTCTATTTATGAGCCTGAAACAGCAGCATTTCCAGGTAAAATAAACTCAGAATTTTTTATTTTGTGAAATGCCAGATACTTTTCTAAAGCTGTAGAAATATGATTCACATTGTGGTTTTCCAGAATATCTAGAACTATCTGGTGATTAATTTTAGCTTTGCAATGAAACAACACTGATAGGCTTGATTGTAATATTGGGATGCAATTATTGTTACAGAGGATGCAATGACCTCAAATTTATGAAAATTTTGAAGGTAAAGGGAAAATAAGATCCAACTTTAGTACAGGTTTATTGAATGTAGGTCATGCCAACAAAAGTGGTAGGGGGAGTACGAAATAAAGCAAATACTGTAATCAGCTGATGTGAGTAACATTTCATAAGGTGTCATAAAAATGGAAAAGAAATAATAGAAAAGGTCACCAACACTTCTTTTGAAGGAAGAAGTCCATTGGTGTGAAGTTGCTGGCAGATTTTAAATGTTCTTTCATCATATTCACTTTGTTATTTACTTTGCGTGTTACGAAATTTGTTAGTGTATAATGTGTCTCAGGTGAACTCCAGGACTGTAACAGAAGTTCAGTGGTGCTTAGTGGTACAAAAGACACTGATATGAATGCAAAATCTAATTCTGGAATTTCTGCTGTCTGGAATTTCCTCTCTGAAGTTAAAGAAGACCAACCTGAGTGTGATACATTAACCTAAAATAAAAATGTGATGCAGCCACTAAAGAAATTAAAGTATCAGAGAGGGTAGAGGTGCTGCTGCCAATATTCCATCAGTCATGAAATCTTCTTGTCTGTGGAATGGCCATCTGAACTCTAATAAGAGCAGTGGTGGTTGTGGGTAGAAATTGGGAGATTGAAGGAGCTCATCTCATATCAAAACCAGTGTGGTATGGTCAGATCAAGCCAGTGCTTTATTGTCTTTGTGAGACAATAAGTCTTCTGTAGAAAAGCAATCCTTGGAAAATTGGAATGAATGGGAGGGGAGGTGGGAGAGGCAGGAAGAGTTAGTAGTGATCAATGCAATACTTTGTGAAAACAGCATATTATAATTTCTGAACATAAGTGGGACTTTTGTAATAATGCCACGAATTTAAAAAGCAATATACAATGTATCCCATATGTCTGGGGAATTTAAGGAACCTAGTGGCATGAGACAGCTTTGAAATATTTCTTGATAGTTCAGTAATCCATTGTTTGACTATAAAACATTAGAAATACCTAAACCATTTGACATTGGAAAGGAAAATGTTTATACTTTTTTCCCTTATCTATCAAGATAGATATGTAGCCAAAATTTTGTAATTTACATAAAAGAACACCTAGCCTCATGAATTATGCAGAAAAGTAAACAAACTGATCTCGAAAATGTTTTTCTTTTAATATAGTTATTTTATTTACTTCATCAAACCATGAAATGAAATGAGGAAAGAAAGGTATTGATGCATCCCACAGCAAGTCCAGCCACAAGTTAGCTTCTAGTAATCTTTGAGAAATAGTCAAGGATGCTTTAAATACTGTTTAGTGCAAAAAGCAAAATTATGGCACTGAAGCAATGAGTTACTTCTTTGGTCTTTTAAAACATAGCTACAGCTGAAAATCTTACTAATTTCCTGGATAAATATTACAGAACATTAATAAATTAATTGGCAAAAATGTAGCTTAGAATCTTATTCTTGAGCTAAAATTGTCTCTATGCAATGTATCTACATATTAGGAAATAACTAATCTCTGCATTGTGGGAAATTTGGATTTTTTCCCCTCTTAATTCTAGTATTAATGAAGGCTTTGAGTGCTGGGTGGGAGAGGGGCATTTTTTACTGTTTATATAAACTGTGGTATTTTCTGACATTTGCAGCAACTGCATACTGGTAAGCTGTCTGGGAAAGATGAATTTTAATCCTGTCATTTCCAAAGTTCATGCTCAAGTTTATATGGCCAGGGTCTGAGAGCCATTCAGGGGAGCAACATCTGAGTTCTAACTGCACACAATATGAATTGTCCATACTGCAACTGTTCCTGGAGTACGCTTTACCTTGTTGTGTATAATGAGAAAAAACATATTTTGGAAGAATGGACTTTCCTGATTTTAGGAAAGGAAGGCAGGAAAGAGTGAGAAAGAAGCAATAGAGTAAGTAAAGATGATCAAGGTGCATTTTCCTTTTCTCTAATGTTCCTCAAAATAACACTAAACAACAATCTAACGCCCCCTCAAAAAGAAAAACCCAAAACCCAGAAACTCCTAAAATCCCCAAAAACTAACAGATAAACTGTTGACTTTATCTTTTTGTATTGATTATATTTTGCTATTCATCTAATAATTGACAGTTTTTGATTTTAAACATGAGTTCAACTGAAGGTTTTTCAAAAAGCTTCTCAGAACTGTTTTCACTCTCAAAAGTAATAATAATTTAAGAAAAAATCTACCCCATCCAGCTAAACAGAAATGACTATGAGTGGTTGTGCTACTATACTCTGAGGTATAAACTTCAAATGAAATAAGGAGCTATTTTAGCAGTAGCATCCAGCTAAAAGACTATTTATGAATTGATATAATATTATACTCTTTTCTTAGTCTTGGCTAAACAAACATGTTTGTTTTGGAAATTTACCTTAATATGAGAAACAGAGCCTCAGATAATAGTAAGTAATTGTCATAGAAGATAATTTCCATTTCAGAAAGCAAATGTTAACTCTAAAGCAGGATTAATTTAAAGTTTTGTTAAGTGGATTTGTAATGATACCAAATATAAAGAGCTCATTACTTGCCAGCACACTAACAAAGTTGAAGGAGACTTTGAATCTGCTCAAGTGACTTAATATTCTCTTGGAAAACTATATTACTTCAAGATTAACAAATTCAATATAATTGGGGTTTTTTATACTAATCTCATTTGACTACAAAAAAACTTAGCTATTTAATCTGGAATTATTGTTCCATTCTTGAAATGCTGGAAAATTAACCTAAACTCTGTCTGGTTTGTGTCTTTCAACTCCAATCTCTAAAGATTGCTTAGAAGGATCAGAATAAAGTATAATACGAAAAGCAACTTTTACCAAGGTTTCTAAGTACCTCTGCAGTAAAAATAAAACCTAAACTAGCATATTACTTGGTGCATCTCCATATTGAGGAGAATAACCATTTGTGTCTCTCAAACAACAAATTGTAATAATTAATAAAATATGGATCTTTATGACTCAGCAAGATTGATGTGTCTTGTAGCCAGTGTTGTTTTAATATAGGAAAACAAGAAAAATGTAATGTAGTAATTTCTCTGAAAAGTACTCCAAGTTCACATGTGATGAACTTGCTGGATCATTTGTTGTTGAAATAAAAATTCTGTGTGGGAGACTGTCTAAACTAATATATCTACTGAAGACTTGCTGTATTAACAGTACTTCCCATGGCTATGCTAGCACAGCAGAAAATAAGACGGTAGCATTGTCTTCAGTGCCTGTCATACTTTGAGAAACTTTGAACCAATTTACATCAAACAACAACAACAAATCTAAAAATCTATTAATTTGAAAATAATAGAACACCACGAATTGTTTTTATCCATAGAGGATTAGGAAGTACAATACAAGTGTCCTGCTTCTGGACAGCACAGGGTTAATTTTTGCAGTAGCCAGGGTGGGCATGACCAGGACACAGCGATTGTTCTATACCATTGTCATTTTTCAGGGATGGGGAAAGGACTCTCTTCCTGGTCACAGAGCATTGCAGCATGCTTGAGAATGATCAGGGGTTTCTCTGTGGTGACTTCCATTGAATCATTCACCTCTTAAACACTGTTATTAATACTGTTCTGCTATCTTTGTTTTCCTATCTCATCACTGTTTTCAGTAGATTGTTCTCATCTCAACCTCTGATTTTGCCTTTTGTATCTCCATCTCTCCTCTCCAGCCCTCCACAGGGAAAATGGAATGAGGAGGGAGAAGTGAGTGTGTGGGCAGTGTATGGTTTGGAGGGTTTCAATGGAAACACTAAAATGGGAAATACCATTCCTAAACCACAGCATCAAGTTGCATATACATTTGGATACTGCTTTGAGTGAGGTTCTTTTTGTTGGTTTCCAAATGTTTGTTCGAGGCTTTTTTCATTTTTGGTTGGTTGGTTGGTTGGTTTGTGTTTTTGCTTGTGTGGTTTTTGGGGTTTTTTTGCTTGGTTTTGGGTTTTCCTTGATTATTTTTTGTTTTGGGAGGATTTGTTGGGATTTTTTTTTGTGTTTTTAGCTGGAAGAAAGGATGATGTGACTTGATTTTCGTGAAATTTTCCATCCATGGTGTATTCCTAGGACATTTAAGTTAGTTTCAGATAACTTTCAAAGCTTTGACCTAAATCTAGCCCTTTTTAGCTGTGCTATAACAAACCTCAGCAAAGAACATGGACTGACTCCATGTAGAACTTCCAGCCTGATTTCTAGTGATCCCCAGATGAAAGGAGTGGTCAAAGAGAATGGCAAGGTTGCTTTATTCCTTCAGAAAGGCCTGCCATTTAGATATTAAAAGAATCACAGCTTCTGAAACCTTCTTGGAAGAAGAAATGTCTCTAAGATCCAGAAATCTCAGCTTGCACTGACATTAAATTTCAGACAACAATGTTTTACAGAATCACAGAAAATCAATTAGGATTCGAAAAGACCCCTGAGATCACTGAATCCAGCCTTTTAACTCATTCAATGAAATTCAGAATGTTGTAAAAAGACAGACTTAACACTTCTCTCTTCAGAAATGGTACTGCCCACAATTACTGTGTTTTCAGTATTTATTTTTCTTGCAAAAGAATAAATCCTAAAATATTCCCCCCTAGACCCCCCCAACTCTTGCTAATCAACAGAGAGGTTTGTGGTTATCAGGCAGCTGCTCTTGTGAACTTAACTAAGAATTGCTTAAAATGCAACCTTTTCTTCAAAAGAAAAATCTACTGGGTTTTTTGTGTAAATTGTACAGTAGGACCAAGCAATTCAGTGGTCTGGGAGGCATCAGTCTGGATAAATAGTTTTGCTTTCCATGAGTTGTAGCACACTGCAGATGCTCAGAACTTGCCCTATGGGTTTCAGAGGAAACCACATAACTGAAGACAGGTTACCAGCTGCATTAAATTTTGGATTTATTTGAAATACAAGTTCTCTACTGAACATTGTGAAGATAAAAATTCTAAGCTACTCTTCCTCATCATCCAGGGGAAAGATTTGCCTATCATTTATCAAAAGTATTGTTTTCACTGCTTGATATATATATAGACCACTTGATTGATATAACTACTATGTTGTACTTCAAGGTATCCTACCTGCCTTTTCACCTTCACATTGTACTTAAACGGAACTTTTATTTAATTCATTTACATTGCTTCATGGGAAATTGAGGGAAGGGAAACTGATGGGCAAAACCACTTATGTGCTATAAAACATAGGCAGAAAAGAACTCTATCCTGCAAAGAATAATGTGATAGGTTTTGGAACAATCAATCTTTTGTTGCAAGGTTTGGGACATATTTTGCTTGCTGTTTAACCTTCAGTGTTGTCAGAATCAGAATATGCAGCTGTTTAAATCAAAAGTAACCATGGCTTTGATAGTCCTTGGTAAATGTTTACACCAAAAGTTTCAGTCAGGTCAATAGTTTAGGTCATATTATTTGACTAGGGAGGTTTTTTTGCAGCATCTGTCTGCTCTCTACAGCAGAGATGTGTGTAGTTGTGTCATGGCAAGCCAGTACAACACTAAAGTCAAAATTCCTGCTGTGATTTTATTTGCATGTGTAGAGACTGAACACAGAGAATGGTTTATGACATACTTATTCCCAATATCTCACTGTTCAGCTGCATTAAATGAATGAAAATTCACCAGGTATGCTAAGTGATCTTCATGTGTGTCTGTTTTAAGAAAGTATTTTCTGTCATATTTTCACTGTTTCTTCAGACAGTGGTGGATCACTAAATGATTATAGCATTCCTGAATCAACAATTTTATAGAATTTGGAATATTTATTTGGCACTTTTGTGTCTAGTGCCACCTAGTTCTAACAATATATTTGTCATCTATGTAACATTAAAAATACAAAAATAACTGTAACCTCCAAAAGTATCCCTAATAGCAGAATGATGAGGCCAACTGTATGTGTTTGAAATTACCCCAGTATTTTGTACACTGTCTTGCATGCCATAATATCAAGTAGAAACAGAGTTGTTTTTTTTTTTTTTCAAAAATTTCAGGAGCAACTAAAGAGTATAGCAAAGAAGCTATTTTTTCCCCCTAAATGTCTAGAGAATCATGATTTAGATAAATCTCTTGTGGAGACAGGTTTCTGAAGAAAACAATATTGAGTAGACAATATTGGAATAATATAAATGTTTGTCTAATGCTGCACTATAGTATCAAATGACATAAGCTTTAAATAATGTCCCAAAATTCTAGTACTTCTAAGGACATCCCAGTTCTACATTTACAATGTGTAGGTTTTTTCTAAGAGATTCAGTATTTCTTGAGCAAAAATAATTACTTTTTTTCCCTGAAAGAAAATGTATTTTGGTACCAGTAATGATAAATTAAGGTGGGGAAGGGCCAGTCAAAGTTTCAGTTTCATGGTCTTTAGGAATCCTTTGAAGTTCTCCTGTGAAACGTAATCTCTCAGATTAGTATTTAGGTGATGTAAAATCAGTCTGAGAAAAAGGAGTCTCAAAATGGCTTTGGTGGTCTTGACAAATACTGTAAGTGTCCAACAAGTCTTCTGATGTGCTTTTGTTTTCCACATGAATCAGAACTGTGTATTAGTTTTGTATAAGTATCTTGTTCTCTTTCATTTTCAGTACAGCAATGACATGATAAATATTAGGTAATTCAATTGACAGGGAATTAATGGAGAACTGCTCTCCTTCTTAGTAACCTGCGTAATGTGTTTTCTGTTAACTTGTGGATGGTGATGGGAGGTGATTTTTTGAAAAGGGGGAAAAGTTTGCACAATCTCTTCCTGCTCTAGATACAATCCATTGTGTCATAGAGTAGGTTTTTACTGTGGTTCTGTTGAAAGGAGATAGTGTTGATGCCTGCTGACATAGCCATTCAGTGAGACAAAATATCTGTGCTGTGTACAACCTCCATGTTGTAATAGCTTTTTAAAAGAAGATGCATAATTCTCTTTAAATGGTTTTGTTAGTAAGACTACCAACGAAGGTTTATACAATAGGGGTATTAAAAACAAACAAAACTCCCACAATCCCCTCCAGTGTTTTGGCACATATTTTAAAATTTTATGAGGCCAACAGCTGTTGGAGATGGGAAGGACAGAATATTTTAAAACAAGATTGAGGGCTTTAGTTGTGAAGAATTTTCCAGTGCTATGTCTGGAAACTAATTTTTGCATCTCTTCTTGCTTTTGTTGCTCATATATTGAGACTAAGTCCTTCCTGGGTACTCTTTTCCTTTTTCACTTTTGCATAGTATGATTCATTTAGTCAAATGTGACAGACTGGCTATGATTTAAACTCATATATTTCACAATGGGAGCCTGAGATTTTTTTGGGCAACATTTTTACTATTGGTTATGGATACCACCAAAGATATCTGTTCTGACTAGAAAATTTGTATAAAGACAAACTATCTCCAGTTTCAATTTTACCATTAATAGAAAAGCTGAGCTCAATGCACTGCGTCAAACAAATTTTTGAGGCTATTGGAGTAGCACATTTGTTTCCTGTTTCACAAGAATCAATTGTGAATTCACAGTGGATTCAATTGTATCTCTTAGATTTTTCTGCTTTCCGATCTTAAGACTTGAGGGGAGAGGAGTGTTGCTATTCAACTGTGATGAAATTCATGATAAGTACAGATATTTCATGGGAAACTTTCCAATATTTTGAGAAAGAGTCATGCTGACTAACAGAGGCATAATTTTATTAATAATGACTTTATAATTGTTCTACTAATAATTTTAAAGTAATCAGTAAGTTGATTTATAAACCATTGTAAAAACATGCTTTTTTATTGGCTAAATAAAAGGACAAATAAGAATCTGTTCAGCATTTAAAAAATGAAAAAAAGAACCCAAACAGTGAAACTCAGTCCAAAGCCAAATAATTGTTTTTGTATTTTTATTGCTTTAAAAAACAAAGACAGAAACATACTGCAAAATTTGCAGGCTGAAAATACAGTGCCTTTTCCTTAAAATGTTTAGTAGTTCCTGATCTGGTTGGTGAAGACTTGCTAATACACTGAGAAGCCACCAGTGCATGTCTCAGAAACAGGTCATTCCAGAGGGAAAAGATATGCTTGTTCGGAAATGTAGTAGAGAAAAAAAAATCTTTGCTAGATGGGATGGGTTGAGGACTACTTGTGGAGGAGTACACAAGTGAGATTGGTGGAAGCCAATCTTGTGGGTGTGATATGCTTGTTTCAATAGTAATACTAGTGTTTATGAATAATGCAAGAATCTGAAAGGTCTAAATTTGGGACAAAAAAGGTGTTTCAAGGATAAGAATAAAAAGAAATGAAGTTAATGAGTGGAAGGAAACAATATTTATAGCTGACAGTGTTGCGGTAATCAACTTTGCCAGAAAAATATTATAATTAATCAATAATATTTGAAATTGATTCATAGAATACTGATGCAGAGAAGCAGTGTATAAAGCTTTTAAAGCAGAAGATTATTAATTAGGTGAACCAGTTAAGCTCATAAACAAATTATGTAATAAATAATTATGGAGAATTAAAAATGCTGACAATTAATAATGGAGTCATAAATGCAAAGAAAGAGTTAAGTGACAAATTCCGGTAAGATATTGCATAATGCTTGACTTAATTGTTATGGTCTCAGGATGTGGCATGGCTTGCAGAATCACAATTGATACCACTAGGAAAATAAACAAGTTCTTCATGTGAATGCAATGGTATAATAGTTAAGAATGAGAAATTATTCCAAATCTACATATGAGTTTGGCTTTTGAGACCTGAAGGGTTGAATGCACAAAATTTTGTCCTATTTGGACTGATAATATCACTTCATTTAGTATAATTTTAATTTTCGTTATATGTCTTACCTATATTCAGGATCTCTGGTAAAGGAAATGTGAATATGTTTCTAAATGCCAGAAGTGTACCTTTTGGCTTTATAGCTAATAATTTCTTCTTTATTCAAATAATCTGGAAATTATGTGACAAGCATCCTACTGTAAATATCTTGACTGTCTGCATAAATGTCTGCATAAATGTTGACACATTTCTGCTCTTTACCTTCATTTTCCCTTCCATTTTTCATATGGGTGCTCTTCATGCTGATTAAAATTTCATGGTAGGCAGTTGCCTTCTGGAATAAAAGAGAAATTGTATTGGAAAACTAAATATATAGGAAGCTTACTTACTAAGAAAACAGTGATAGAATAAGAAATTAATGAATATTCTAAATCAGAAGGCACTTCTCATAAGTCTTGCCCTTGAGACCTTTCTCCACCTTACCAGTCTTCCCCTGGACAGACTCTGATAGTTTGATGTCCTTCTTATACTGATGTACCAAAAACTCTAGGCATCCTGCATGGATTTGTATTTGGGAGTGGGTTTAAGGTATGGTTGCAATTCCTTGCATCATAAACAGACCTTGCTGAATGGTGAAGTTGCTTCCTACTCTTCCATCCCCACCCTAACCCGAGAACTGCTGTTGCTGTGGGGGTTTCTTGCATGTTGCTGAAATCAGTCTCTTCAGAAAAATGCATTGTAGTACATGAATTGTCTTCCACTTTGGAAGCAGCTTTGGAAAGAAGAAGCCCAAAGATAGAACCTGCTTATCAGCTAGGAAATACAGATTAATTTTCTAAGTAGATGTTTTTCTAGCATTAGTCAGACTCTCCAGCGGCACTCAATATACTGCTGTTTCCAATATTCCCTTATGAGTTCATGAAAATACTGCATAGTGTAAGACACATGGTTTTCAAAATAGTAAGCAGTGACCAGTATGTGAAACCTGTGGTTGTCACTTGAATAATTTTTTATTCACGTAGCTGTTCAGTGCGCTTGAATTGACTTCAGCCACTGTCACCATGGCTTCACAGAATTATTGACTGTGGAATAATTACAAATGTTACTGGTCTGAGCACTTAAAACTCTGAACAAATTTCAAATAGACTTCTCACATTTTGAAGATGAGACCATGGAAAAGGAGAACTTCCTGGGTTTTTCTTTATTTCTCTCTTTCTGATGTATTATCATTTTTCTTCCAACCTAAATCAAGGAGCAAGTATAATTCTAAGAGAATCTCCTTGACCTATTTTGTAGGGAGCTACTGATATGAGAATACAAACTATGCGCAAGAATTGCATTTTGCAATTCAGAATGAAATTATTTGACTTGGAATGAGTTAAACTTTGAAGAAAAGCAGGTGGCCTGTTAGTGCTACTCAATTTTTATGTAATCAAAACACACCATTCAGTCTTTGGTGTGTAATCAGGATCTTTTTTTCTAAATCTCTATTACTGCACTTCTCAGGAGGCAGATGAGTCCTCAGGCTACTATCTAAACAAAAAGCAGCGAGCTTGAAACAAATTAGGCACAGAAGACTGGGGGGAAAGCATGCTTTCTAGTCTAGTGGTTCTCAGAAATTCCTGCTGTGATCTTTTCTATAGTACTGAGCATGTTCAAAGTAAATTACCATCTAAGAATTGTCCATTTTACCTTAAAAGAAGGAGTAAGGTCTCCCAGGTAATACAGTAGAGAAGGAAGCAGTGACAAGTGTGTTTGTGTGGTTCAATGTCTAAATCATATGTCCTGTTGAGCTTTATCTACAATCCTCCAACTTTAATTTTCATAGAGTTATAGAAGGGTTTGGATTGGAGATGACCTCAAGGATCATCTAGTTCTGACTCCTACCATGGACAGGGAGATCTTTCATTAGACCAGGTTACTCAGAGCCCCATCCAACCATGGCCAGCAGCATGGCACCTGCTGATCTTGAACACTCCAAAGCATGGGGAGTCCACAGCTTCTCTGGGCAGCCTGTTTTAGTGCCTCAGCACCCTCACAGTAAAAATTATTATTTTTCATACTGTCAAATCTAAACCCACCCTCCTTCAGCTTAAGACCTCTTGTCCTATTACGACTCGTCCTTTTAAAAGTCCCTCTCTTTCTTTCATGTAGGCCCCCTTTAGATTCTGGAAGGCATTCTGATGTCTCTCTGGAGCCTTCTCTTCTCCAGGCTGAACAGCCCCAACTCTCTCAGCCTGTTTTCACAGGAGAAGTGCCCCAGCCCTCTGATCAGCTCAGTGTCCCACTTCTGGACTTGCTCTAAATCTTGTCTTTCTTGTTTTGGATACCCCAGAGCTGGATGCAGCAGCCCAGGCGGGGGCTCATGAAAGCTGGGTAGAGAGAGAGAGAATCATGTCCCTCAACCTCCTCATGCAGCCCAGGGCATGGTTGGCTTTCTGGGCTGTAAGGGTACAGCCAAGCCATGTTGACCTCCTCACCCATGAACACCTTCACATCTTTCTTCCCAGAGCTAGTCTTAATCTATTCCCCATCCAGCCTTGCACTCGACCTTGCTGAACTTCATGAGTTTTGCACTGGCCCACCCGTTAAGTTTGTCAAGGTCCCTCTGGATTTCACAAAACTAGTTCAATATAATAATAATGGCATACTACTCTAGCATTGAAATTGAAAGGATTTTAAGCTCAATTAAACCAATTAAAAAGCTGGAAAATTTCAGTGGAGTAAACCTAGTCCTAAAATAAGAAAACCCACATCAACATTAGTTGGTGTATAGGCTAGTTAGGAAAAGGGTAGGCACGCATCTCATGAGAATGAAAAAAAGATTTTTTCCACATATTAGCAACAGAATGTTTATGTTGGTTGTTTAAAAAAAACAAAAAAAAAAACCAAAAAAAAACCAAAGCAAAGAAAGCAACCCAACAAAAACACAAACCAACCAATGAACCAATAAAAAACCCCAAACAAATTACCAAAGTGCCAAACCCTCCAGGTAACAAAAAACCCCCAAAACACCTCAACCAAACAAAAAATCCAAACTCACAAATCTGAGCCAAAACAACTAAAAACTTGACTCCACAGATGGTACTTCATGCCAACAGTCTTCAATGGTAGATCCTTTCCTTACCTCTTTGGGGAGAGCTTTTATTTCACTATGGGGCCCATTAACAGTCTGCCACTGACCACTAGAGAGTGGAGGTGCATAGCAGGACAACAAACTGAATATGCACAAGGACTGAAGTACTTGTGCTGGGTACCAGACACCAGTACTTGCATGGAATCACCTGGTCTATATTGTTTCTTCAAAACCTTCATCAAAAATTGTTCACTCTCTAATCTGGATAGGAATTATATCACTGGAAGGTGTTTTGCTGTTGTCCTTGTGATTTCGGAGTGGGATTTACTGGGAACAGAAGCACACAGTAAATAAGGTATGTCTGCCATGCCAAGAAGAAAAATATACAAAAAGACTTGGAATATAGCTTTTTGTATTATATGAATATGAGCAAAGTCAGGCTCTCTTGAAAGCTTTATGTATTTCTTTTAATTTCTCCCACATCCATTTGGTAGGCAACCCTGCCAGAAACAGTATCTCTTATCTCTGGTGACTTGTTTCCTCCTGCACAAGCCTCTACCTCACTTCTTTCTTAAAGAATTTCTTTCAGTATTCTGTCCTTTAAAACACAGAAATCTGTCTGTTGAAAATAAAAAATTATATTTTTGTTGCCATTTTCAATATATTTTTCTGAAGATATTTGCTCTTTCTAAAAGTGGTTAGGATAAATAATTTAAATTTATGTTTACTTCTATACATCTTTCACATTTTATATACAAATGAGGAATTGCCTACTCCATGGCCACCTGCTGTTTATTCTACCCAAGCACCTGCTCTTACAGTGTTTGTTATCTGAGTTTAGGTTGTGACTGGTATTTGGATCTCATTTTAAAATGAAATGTGGAAATACCAAGCTTACTATCTCTCAGTATTAAATTTTAAAAAGTGATGGATTAACTCTAGTCTGTTAAAATTTTAGGCAGGAACTGGTTTTGGCAAGTAGAGAATACAAAAATACATACTTGTATGAAATTGTTCACGTTGTCAGTCCATTTTTTCCCCTTTTCCTTTCTTTCTAACTACAGGTATGATCATGTTTTGTACTCTCCAGATGTTTCAAAAAATTCTTTGCTTAGAAGCTGTGTATTGTAAATGCCAGTTTATTTTTTGCCAATATAGAATTTATATTTACAATGTCATCTTTGCTCATTCTTCTACTACAAAAAGCCTAACTGTAAGCAACCTTCCGAGCCTTCTTTTTCCAGTGGTGAATAATCAGTCTTTGAAAATATGTATTGTATACTCTCTGATCTCCTGATCTGATTGGGAAGATGGAAAGAGATATGCCTTGAAGGTTTCACAGTGTCAGCTTGGCAGGGAAGCCACTCTCACGTTAAGACTGGGGTCGGCTTGAAATAGCCCTAAAACATTTACAGGTCTGACATTTTACAGAAAGGGAAAGAAATAGTGCATGAGAGGGGCACCTGCTCTGATTTTCAACTCGAGAGAGACCTTGAAGGACAGCAAAGGTCTACCAGTGTCTGGTACAGGATTAAACCATGTAGCATGGCATGGTGGGGTCCATTACTGCACCAGTATCAAAACAATTGGAATACACTGTGTTCAGTAGAGGAATAAAATGTGCACTCAAAGGTGGAATCACAACTACTCATGTCTATTCATGTATGGATGATGTGGCTGAAGCTGATGACAGCCTCACCAGTGTGGCAAATCGAAACAAAAACAAATAGCAAAAAAGATTTGAAATGTGAAGGACTATTGCAAAGCTTCCCTCTCTAATGACTCCACTGCACAGTATTCTGTGTAACTGACTTCTTTTAAATCAGTTAAAACATTCTGGGTAGCAGGTACATTTTTGAGCCCTATTGTGATGATAAGGTAACAGAATAAGATGAAGGTAATATTGCCTAAATGTGCACAAATTAGTATTTACTTATAAAAGTCGGTGGACTGTAGAGTGCTATATGTATTTTACTATAGAAATAGATGAATATAAAATCTGCAGTTTTGCTTTCAGGCTTCTATTGTTCTGCTAGTCCTCTAAATATTTATAGGAAGCATAACATCAAAGCAAATTACAAAATATCTGAGAAAATGTGGAAAAACTCCTGCACATTCACCTTTTAGTAAGGCAAATCCTGTAAATCCCCTTAATGACTTGCAGTAAATCAGGCACTTGTTAATACAAGAAACCTGCAAATACAGCAGGACCTTGTAATTTTCTTACTGAAAATAATTCCAGATTTCATAGAAGAGATTACCTATCATGCTGTCTAATTGTATCTTGAAAACCTTCAGCCATGGGGGCTCTACCATACCTCTGAGAAGGTTGTTTCTGTAGATGATTATTCATGCTGTAAAAATTTCTTTCTTATGTTGAAATGAAATTTTTCCTGGTTTGTACCTGTGATCCCTTGTCTTCTTCATGTGGCTCACTGCAAAGAGAGGGTCTCTATCCTCTTTGTAGCTGCCCTTTAAATACCTGAATACCACGGAAAACACCTCCAAGCCTTTTCTTCTTCAAGGAAATAAGACCTAACTCCTTCACTCTTTACTCACAAAGGTGTTCTCTAGCCCATTGCTCATCTTGATGGCCCTCCTTTGGACTGTCTCTCGTCTGTCTGCATCATTTTTTAAAATTGAACATAACTGGACATAATACTCCAGATGCGGCCTGAAAAGCACTGAGTAGATGGAGATGACTTCATGTCTACAGTGCTAGCAATGCCTCTGAGAATGCAGCCCAGGATCCAATTTGCCTTTGTTGCTGCATTAGAACTGTGCTGACTTATGAGCAGTTTTTTGTCTACCAAGACCCCCAGGTGCCTTACAGCAAGGCCTCTCCCCAGCCACACAGATCCCTGCCTACCCTGGGCTCTTCTATTCTTCTACTCTGACCCAGCTGAAGAAGTTCATAGTCACCCTCTTCCAGTCATCATGGACATTCCCTGGACTTCAACACTGTTCAAATATTACAGTCCGTGGGTCTGCAACAGTGTCAGCCACTTCTCCTAACTCACTGGGGCGCATTCCCTCTGGACCCACAGACTTATGCGGGCACCTTGCAAGAAGCTGAAGATCATCCCTTCTTCCACTACTGGTGGGTTGACATGTGCTGTATCACCTACTTATCTTGAGGACTCCATCTATGCCACTAAAGACAGCAGAAAAGAAAATACCAGAAACCTCTGCATTGTCACCTTATTAATAACTAGGTTCTCTGCCTTGTTTAGTAACTGATTCATATCTTCCGGTGCTTCTGCTTACTGCTTCTATTTTCCTTAACACCTTTGACCAGTTTTAGTTGAACTTGAGGTTTATAAGCCACTTTTTAAGAGTAAAATTATGCAGTTTTCTTTGTGTGTTAAGCATTGGATAGTATTTACATTCCTAAATAATCAATGATTTATCACAGAGCTCAATTATTGAATGCTGAACCATTCCCTGAATATTTTAATCATCAAACTGAATCTTTTTATACTGAATTGGAACCAAAATAACAACTGCTTGAAATATTTTTCAAAAACTGTCTAAAGTTTTGACTTAAAAAATGTCATGGCAAATGAAACAGAATTACAGAAGAATACTGCCATTTTGGAAAGCAAAATAAAGTTTTCTTTTGGGATATATTTCAGATTTAATATTTCTTCAACTGACCTGTACTGGTCTTTATTTGAATTTTTTGCTAGTTTATGCTTGGCAGTCTCAGTTCCCATTAGAGGGGAAAATAAGCAAAAAGAGAACGTCCTTCATCTAGCTCAACCTGTGAAATGAAGTCATTGGAGAAGTAATCACAGATGTAATACACTTCTGGAAAAAATTGATGAATGTCTACTCATTATTAATGTCAAGTAATGAAAAAACAAACTACCTACACTCCTTCAAATCTTGAGAAATGTTATTGATAAGACAAACCTAGAATTAATTTCCCTCGTGCCTGCTATTTTTCTTTGTGTCTATTAAAAATCTACAGTGGGTCACACTGGTTGTGGCCCTGTCACACAGTGCTGTTGGCTGCAGTGCAGTTCCTGCAGCTCACAGTGGCACACCTCCCAGGCATCCAAACATTTTTTCGTTGCACATCTCTTCCTCATAGAGAAGGCTTCAGAAATTTCTTTATAAAACATAGTCCTTCAGACTTTTTTATTTTCTGTTTGTTAGTGAAGTCAACTGTATATTTTACTTAGATTTCAGTTTCCCTATCTTCCTTTCTCTTCATTTTTCCTCCTGAAACCGGATTTCTTTTGGGATGTATGTGGGGAAAATTTGCTTCCCACTGATCTTATTTGTACACTATCCCTCCCCCACTTTATCCCCCACAATACTATCTATTGCTATAATGAGGAAAGTGTAAAAGAAAAATGTTTTAAGGAATTCAGTCTTGATGTTTACATGAGGTTTTACAGCAGTTTTCCAGGCAGTCATTCAGGCCACAAAAGTAAGATAATTGGCTACATTTTAGAGTTTTGTAACACTCATAAGACCAAAATATGCAATACTACTTTTATTTATAGCCAAAGAGGATCAAATCTTTTCTGAATAGATGAAACTAACTTTGAAATGCTCCACTGAGAGGAAACCTGTGAGAAAAGGTTGTAATTTGTAACACAAAAACTCTTGTTGGGTCACACATGAGTTAACATGAAGTCACTTCATACTTCAAACAGCAGGACAGAGTAGTATATTCCAAAGAGATATTTGAAAGTGTATTGAAACCTGATCTTGACCCAGTGATTCCTGCCTACCTGAATGTACAGCAGCTGGGGGCTCAGGGTAGCAAAAGAAAAGAAAATGACATTTAAAAGCAGCATAACAGTTTGTTTACTCTATTTTCATTGAATGTGTTCCAAATCTTCAAGACTGTGGTCATGCTTTACCTCTCAGAATGGTGTTACGGTATTATTTGGGAAAGGAATTCATCCACAAATTCCTGTTAGAGTTTCTAAATTCTTGTGTTAAAAGAATTTTGGTTATATATCATCAAAAAAAACTACCTGAAATACTTTTCTCTAAGCATTTTCAAAGCTATTACATTCTTTCATTTTATTTGCATATTTAATATTGTTTCTTGGAATGATTTCAGGATACAGTTGTTTCTTGGTGGAACCTGTACTAGATAAGTCTTTGCCGTTATTTAAGTTTAAAGGTCAATAAACTCTCAACAATTGATCAAAAGGAAGGGTCAGTTTTGAATTCTTCAGCAAAACCAATGTATCGCTCACAACATGGAAAGGGTAAAGAGGCAGAAGCCTGCCGAGCTCAGCAGGCCTGCTTTGGTCGTAAATTGCAGATCCATTTGCTTAGATCACCTTCTGTAAGACTATTTCAAAACAGTCCAGGTGTCTCATGGTTTTTTCATGATTCAAAATATAGTTTCCATGATTTAAATACAGTTCATAAAATAATACTTCTGCAGTCCTGGCACACAGCATGGAGGCAGAAAAGAGAGAGAGAGGCAGCCTTTTGTTATCAATACAAACAACATGTATAATCGCATAAAGTTAGGTGGTTCAAACTCTGATTAAAATTCTTGATGTATTTCATTGTGAGCATCTACAATAGTCTGTAGTTTGAAGCCTGCCCTCAATATAATTCAGAATATGAGCTATCAGTATCTACTTTGCCTCCCTTGCCTCCTCCCAAACTGTGTGTACCACTTAACTCCTTCTTTTTGATGTATTTGAAGGTTGAAAAAATAATAGAATCATGGAGTATTCTGATTTGGAAGGTACCCACAAAGATGGGTTGGATCCACAGTCCAACTCCTTGCCCTGCACAGCACAGCCCCAGATATCCCCCCAAATGTTTCTTGAGCTCAGTTGGGCTTGGTGCTGGGGGGGACTGTTACAACCTGGGTAGCCTGTCCCAGTGCTCAACCACCCTCTGGGTGAAGAATCTTTTCCTAATATCCAACCTAAATCTCCCCTGACACAACGTCAGGCCATTCCCTTGGATCCTATCACTAGTCACCCCAAAGAGATCAGTGTCTGCCCATCCTCTTCTCCTCACAAAGAAGTTGTAACTGCAATGTCTCCCCTCAAACTTCTCTTTTGTAGGCTGAACAACCAAATGACCTCAGCTGATCCTCCTACAGCTTCCCCTCTAGACCCTTCACCATCTTTTTAGTTCTGCTTTGGGTGCTCTCTAATAACTATATTTTTTAATAGTTTTAAATCTATTTTACATTGTGGCACTCAAAACTGCTCCAGGCACTCAAAGCCAGGCTGCCCCAGCTCAGAGCAGAGCAGGACATTCCCCTCCCTCGCCCAGCTGGTGATGCTGTGCCTGTTCCTCCCCAGGACAGGATCGGCCCTCCTGGCTGCCAGGGTACTGCTGACTCTTGTTCAACTTGCCATTGACCAGGACTCCCAGGTCCCTTTCCATGGTGCTGCTTTCCAGGGTCATTCCTCAGGTTGTATGTAGATATTACTAGTAGGTAGCTGGGACTGTTGGCAGTACAAAGGTAACAGTGTCTGACAGTAGTAGCAAAAAACTGAGTTGTTTGTTTGGTGTGGTTTATTTTTAATCAAGAACATCTGTTACTTTTATGTGGTTTGCATGCAGGTTTGGAAGCCAACAACCTCTCTTTTTATATTTTCAGGTAATTCAAATTGCCAGGATGATTTGGAAGGAAAAAGCACTTTTTAAATATTAGATGTTCAATAATAGTTTGCCAAAAGTTAAGGAATTCTTTCAGTCTAAACCAAGCAATTAATTTCAGTATTTGAAATTTCATTTATGAAATGTTTTTTTTTATCAAAACCATATTTTTTTCAATACCTTTCTGTCTGATGATGTAGTTTTGAAAACTTACCTAGCATTGAAAATATGAGCTGCTCAGATCTAGAGTCTAATATAATTAAATCCTTGTTCTTTCTGTTTACGAAACCTTGCTGTGAGTTGGAGTTTGTTCACATTTCAAAATTAAAATTCTTGCTCAGACAAACTGGAGAGCCTAGAAGAGTTAGCAGTTTTATGTGTTCCTCAGTCTGGGTTTTTGATTTTGTAGATCTTATGAAATGACCTGGCGACTCAGTTAAAAAGTTTAGACACATCAGTAAAGAACTGAGGATTGTAGAATAAGATCTGTTGACCATTTTCCTAACATATTTCTTTTATGTTCACTACAGCAGTAAGAACATCTTTGTATAACAATCATTTTAAAGAAAAATCAAATCCAATTTCAACTACTGAATCAGATGAGAATTAAAGGTTTTTAAAGTATTTCCTTTTCTTAGTTACCTCCTTAAAACAGAGGAAATCTCCTTTTGAGGTTCTACCACTATCCAAGGGTTTTCTCCTTTAGAAGTTGTTTTGCACTTAGTCATTTACTAGCTGCTAATGTGCCAGAGAGACTTTCTATATGTACAGGAAACACTTTGAATGTGAATATAGGACTTCTATCTTTGTTGATATATACAGTTATATAAACCAATTATAAGTGCAGAAATTGTTATGTATATTTTAATGTAGTTATGTAAATACTGAAACTTAAAGGGTTTTATTTTGCCTGTGTAATTGAACTTTCGCAGCTTATTCTGCATGATAACCTTTCAGTGAAAAGTCAAAGGTTGCTCTGATCTGTTAGAAAGGGCATACAGCAACTACGGTCCTGATGCTTAATAGGAAACAAAGCATTTTGAAAAAGAAATGTGAAATAATGGTTTGTTGAAACAGGCACAACTGAATCTGGATAGTTTTAACCAGTCATATTTTTAAATAACTGATCACAGAAGACAAGGTAGAGCACCTATTTACTGGTGGGGTTTGTGTGGGCATTGACAGAGATGTTTTGTCTTCAAAAGAGCTGAAGATACAGAGGGCAGAATGCAAAGTGGCACAGGATTAGTTTGGATTGCTGGATAGCAAGTCATAGAACAGAACTGTCATCTGATATCTTGCTATTATCAACTTCAAGACAAGATTTTCTTAGCCACCCCTGTGTTGGTCTGGTGGCTCAACTGAGGTAACTCCTGAAGTATGAAATTGTAGATAGCAGCATCACTGTTCTGCTGTAAGGGCAGGCTTACTCTTTGTTTTGTCTACATACATGGCTTTGTTATTATTGTATAATAAGTTATCAAGAAAGGAGTTGGTCAATAAAGATCATTGCTATAACTCATGGATTTCTTTTCACAGTCGTAATACTATATACATAAGTTTCAATGTCTGTGAAGAATTGGTGACTTATTTCTCATTTTGCTTGCTAAGAGATGAAAATAAAGGCAAGCGTATGTAGAAATACACACATTAACATTTCAGACACAGTTAGATGAGAATTACTCTGCTCAGTATACATATATATATATATATATATATATATATATATATAGCAAGCAGAGTAATTCTGAACACACCTGTGTCTTCTTATTTGAAAATAATTTTTAACAGTTGAAAAATTTGACACCAGGTGTAGCTTAGTCTAAGTAAGCCAATTGATCTTTCCTATTACGTTAAACTTCACACCTGAATGTTCTATTTCTTGAACCTAGTAGGGTTTAATTTCTTCCTTTTAATGAATGATTAAATTGTAAAGATTTCAAATAGGGCATTCAAACTGAGAGTTGTAACAAGCTGAATTGTTTAATTTGAGATCACTTAGCTTGTTAGAGAATGCTTATATAGTTCACAGTCCAGTCTATTGTTACTAGCCATCAGGCATGCGTTCCTGATAAATATTTTACATACGAAACTGCTGCACTAGCAGGAAGGGTTCTTAGGCCCTATGTGTGTGTATGTGCAAAGCTGTTGAGATGAAGCATTGAGCATTTGTTTACATAATCTTTGTTTCAGAAGATCAAGCATGCCTTTCTACATCCTGAATTCCTAGTCTTGATTCAGACACAGTGGAAAATATTTGAGATATCTTTGCAGGCTGTAATTATACATCTCCTGTCCTACCTTCAACATTTCTTTGCATTCCCCTACTTTTCCTACACACAAAATGGTTGCAGTGAAGACTAAAGACAAAGGACACCACATTCCCTCCTCCCTGAGTGAGAATGAAGTGTCAATAGGTGTAGAGCATAGTTAGGGCCTCTCAGCAGAAAACGAAATTGTTCCTTCAGACCTAAGATATTTAAAAAGAGTGAAAAAGCTGGAAGCATCTCCTTCACCTTTTATACTATGCACTGTAGTTTATTGTAAGAATGATGGTACTATTCCAGAAATTCTGGAATCTCAAATAAAAGCAAAGTTCTGGCTCTTGCTACAACTGGCTACTTGGAAAAATAAATATCACAAAATTAGTAAATTGGGTAGTGGAAAGAAATAGGAAGGTGGTTTTTTTCAGGAGAAAATCCTAACCTAGGTCTGAACTAGTAAAAAGTAGATAAATAGGTGTATGACCTAGAAAAGGTCATATTTCTTCTTTCCAAAATATTGTGGAAGGTGAGAGAAGAAAGTGTGAACAGGAAATAATCTTGGACTCCCCAATCCCAGAGGAATATAAGATGATACAAAGAAATAAAAGTAGATACCTCATGATTTAGTCAAAATCTCCATTCAGCTTATGCTATGCAAGCAAAGGAGTAGATATGGGACAGGACCCTCTGAGAAAGCTATACTTCTAGTATGG
The DNA here is from genome assembly GCA_035582745.1 of Loriotus luctuosus. Taxonomy (NCBI): domain Eukaryota; kingdom Metazoa; phylum Chordata; class Aves; order Passeriformes; family Thraupidae; genus Loriotus; species Loriotus luctuosus. The sequence goes on along the minus strand of JAWWEY010000115.1, from coordinate 76,690,306 downwards.
CTTTAAAAAAGAGATAAAATGAATACTACAAATATTCAGGTAATGTTCAAAGATGTTCAATAAGGTGTCTCATTTAAGTATAACAGTGGTAATTTTACTCTCTGAAAACCATAATCGCTAAGATTTTGTGTTGAAACCAACAAAATATCATATAAATTTTTTTACAGTATTTTAAAATTTACATAAGAGTTTGTGTCCAACTTCATATTTGCTGCACTCTCTCTTAGGATAAAGATCGAATTTAGTGATTTCACCAATATATACAATCTCTATATCAACTCCCTAATATGACATGACAGCACACCGGAAACATTCCTTGGAGAAAAATGCTAGAGAGTATTAGAGGATTTAAAAATAAAATGACTGACTCAAGTTGACAGACCAGTTATTTTTAAAACAACTTCAGATAAATTTTAAAATGCAAGTGATGCCCTTGCTGCCAAAATCTGTCCTGTGTTAGTTATTTCAGGAATACAAGTTGTTTGGTTTCTTTATCAAAACATTGTATTCTTAAATTTTCCATTTTGTTTAATAAAACTCAGCTTGGTATATTTCTGACCCCACTTGAGTCAATATCTTCAAGGGGTAGTCTAGACTTATGTCATTTTTGTCAATGTTCAAATTTACAGACAGAGATTTCTATATGGCAGATTGTACACTTTTTTTTTTAATTTTTTTTTTTGGTCTGTGTGTGTTTGGTTGGTTTTGATGCCTTGGACTGGCTACCTAAAACAGAGACTAGACAGAATTAGAGATTAAAGTGGGTATTTATGAAAGGACTTTAACAGATACACCTTGGGCAATGCAGGAGCCTCACAGAGGCTACACCCAAGATGGATGAAAGTCACAAGTTTTTCAGACAGATGTGAGTTTGCTCTATTTGCATATCAGGAGTTAATTGTCCAATTATAGCTCCAAATAATGAAGTCACACTCCCCCAATTTATGCCTCCCCAATTCACATCTGTTTGTACTTTTTGGGGCCTGAGGCTGTGGTGGTCACCTTGGTTCTCAGGCTTGGAACGATTGTTTTGCCTTATCAAACTGTGAAGAGAGCTTACTATCAATCTGTATAATGTTCAGACTTACACACTACTCCAGTACAGGATCTGGAGAATATAAAAGCTAAAATTTAAGGCATCAGTTTTGTTGGTGTGATTGTTTTTTTGATGGTGTTGGGTTGCTGTGGTTTTTTCCCCCAGAAAGCCAAGAGACTGAATTAATGGAAAAATCCTGCTTACAAAAAGAAATTTGAAATAAAGTCACTGTTGTGATTGCTGCAGATGATTTCATAAAAATATGTCTAATTTGGTAGGCCAACCTATGAAGAGATAAAAGTTAATTTGTTGGTGATATTACTTATGGCAAATAATTTGCCCATATTTTAATGATATTTTTTAATCATTAGTTATGCCCTACCTTAAAATAGGCAATTATGTACCTCTTGAGTTTTGTCCTTTCCCTTTATTGTTTAACATTTTCTTGCAGTTGTAAATGGCTCAATGTGTCCCAACAACTGCCAAAACCTCTTTTTTTATTTTTGTATAGTACATTGTAAGATTAATTCCTTGTTCATGTTTGTTTTCTCTTCTTGCTACAAATGGTAGGGAAAAAAAGAAGGCGTTTCAGATAACTGTCTTTCCAAAAAATGGCAGATCAGTAACTGGATACTTTCAGTTGTCTTAAAAGCAAATTTTTTTCTGTTATTTTTCTATGTGAGATATTATTGTAAAATATCTAACGTGACTGTGGAAGAGAAATATGTCCAAGAAAAAAAAATTAAAGGCACTGTTTTTCTATATGTCTGTATTATGAAATCCTTGTAATGTCCTGGCCCCTTTTTTCCTGCTACAATTTTTTAAACTTCTGCTTTTACTAAGTCTTGTGTTTGCAGTGTTTGTTTTCATATTACGGTCATTCTAGCACAGGGGAACTGAGTGGGAATGGAGAGTGAGAAGCTTTCCTTTCGCCAAACTACGTGTGGCATTTTGATTGCCTGCAGACATCAAAGGAACAAGGAATGACACTGATGGCTTTAGCAGGCAGCTGGGTGCAGCTGGGCACATCTCTCCTGGCTTTGCCCTTCTGATCAAGGACGCTGCTAGTCTGCTACTGCTCTGAAAAGGTTTCTGATTCTGCTGCTCCCCTTCTTTTCTCACTAAGTACCTCTGCCAACACTGTGAGAATCCCTCCCTTCACCATTTTTAGCCTAGAAGCTGCAGAGACAATGATATCTGAAGGCTTCACAGCAGCACCAGCTGTTTGGAAATTCTGCCTGTTTTTCACCTGGCATCATATAGTAGCTCCAGGGCATTTGAAGCAAACCTAAATGGAAGCCTAGTTTTCCTTCCCTTTTGCAGTTCAGGCTTTAAGTTTTCAGTCATTTAGAGTAAGATCTGATCCACTGAATAACTATTGAAATTTTCAGATGTGCAAATATTGTGTCTGACTATTTATGTATGCCATGAGTCTGACCCATGTCGCCGACATTTCTTTATGAAAAATCCTCTCTTAGGATTTTCCTGCTGAAGCTGAGAGTTTCAGCAACAAGACAT
>JAWWEY010000115.1:76667502-76687652 GCA_035582745.1 Loriotus luctuosus | reverse complement strand
TAGACCAAAGCTATGTACTTTAAAGATTTTGCAAATTAAACAGCTCAAGACGCACCATCAGTTGTCCCGTCCCGTTTGATTTGTAAATAGTTGCCAAGCAGAATGGTCTCCTTACAAGCAACACTTTACTTTCTTTCCTAAGTAGTTAGCAGCTTCTGGAATTCTCCTTTCTTTTCCTTTTAGTATAGTTATAATAGATGTATATATGATAAAATAATAAATCAAGCCTTCTGATATGGAGTCAAGAATCGCGTCTCTTCCTTCACCCCAAGAACCCAGAGGGAACCCAAACCACAGACCCATACTAAAATAAAGACGTGTTTATGCATAGCAGGAAATCAGGGCAATTGGCTGAATAAACATGAAGGCCTGAATGTGACCTCAAAACCCTCCCTCTTCTTCTCTTTGCATCATGCTTTAGCTTTCACTTTATTTGTGCTGGCTAAAAGAAGGAAGACGTATCTCAGTGTTTTGAAAAGATGGACTCAACCGAATGAGCAGAAATGGGGTGCACATCCCACACCAACACACCAATACTGTGCAAGGCTGTGTAATGAAAATCAAAAATCCAAGGTAGCTTCTATGGCTGCAGTGTTGCTATAGTTACTTGCAGTTTGCCATGCTATACGTGGGTCAGAAAAAAAATAAAATCCTAACGTTTAAGATGCTTTTCACGACAATGTGTCTCCTGAAGTTACTAAAACCAGCTATCTTAGTATCAAAGCAATGCTCATATATTTGCTGTGGAAAACAGGAAGCTCAATGTCTAATGTTCTTGGGTGTCTAGAAAACACTGAATCAGCATGCAAATCTATCATTCTGCTGAAAAAATAATAAAGGAACTGAAAAATCCTTTGAAACAGTGCTATTATTCACCAAATCAAGATTTTTTTTTTGTGACAACACTGTCTTACCTTTCCTATAATGATTTCTCCTCATCATTTTGGGAAAAACCATTATTATTTGCCAGTTCTTATCTTGCTTCTTAACTGCCCTAATCTTAAATGGAATATAGTTATATGCTTGTCTGACCTATCTTCCTCTTCCAGTTTGAAAAAGTTATATATAATTTATGACTCACTGAATATGTTAAACCTTGTGTTTTTAAAACTATATTCATGATTACTGCATTGGGCACATGTCTGGATAAAAACATTTCACTTCTGATAGGAACAACGCCATCGCATAAAAAAAATTGTTTGAGATCACTCAATTAGAAACTTATAAATATGGAATGTGTCCAATTTTAATAATAAGCTGGGGGCAGGGGGGGCTGAGGTAAAATAGTATTCCCAGCAACTATCATTGTAGGTTTTTCTAGGTTTTTCTAGCATTCTATCAATCTAGAAGAACTTGAACACTGACAACACTAAAACTGATAACTATTTCAAATTTGACTTTTGAAGCTGACTTTATGGACTTATGATGTGTTTTTTCACCAAATAGAAAACTATTGAAGAGTTCTCTATGTTTTTACACTGTTCCCTCCTAAGTTATGGATCCAGGTAATTTGTTACTGGCTTGTGCTTAAACCACATGCTCTGAAAATTGCTACATCTGTTCCCACCTCCATGAAACTCCAATGAAAAAAGGAGTGTGGAGAGATATGAGTGACAAGGGATTATAAACGTTAGAGACTTAATTAAACCAGAAAAGCTTCAGCAAGGTTCAGGCTGGTAAACTTATATCTTCCTTTGCTGAACTAAGATAGGAAAAATTACTTTGGTTGCCTAGCAACTACATTGTACAAACTAACTCAGAGGAGAATCTATGAGTTTGATAAGTAAATTAAAAATGGACATTTTGTGTGAAGAGAATAAATATCCTTCAGAACTTTTAGCCAACGGAAAAATTAATTGCATGGTATTACAAATTAAAATGGCAATGGATTGGAGAATATATTGTCAGAAATTGTAGATAGTTAATATTGTTTAACATCTTGATAGAAATGGTGAGTTGGCTTGCAATAACAGAGTAATAAGCACATTCAAAGCACACAGTGTTTGTGGAGGAAAAAAAGACTGAGGATCTTGGTGAGAAAAAAGATTATTTTGGAAGATCTTGTTTGCATCTTCTAGTGTATAAGTGCATTTTGTATACTCATGGTATGTCAGTTTAGTGGCTTTTTGGAAATTTAGTCTTAAATAGAGAAGGAATAAGGACATGCTAGAGAATTAACATTTTCAAATATCAGCTTCAGGGAACTATATTGCAACAGCCTAATTCTGTTAACTGTTGAACACACACTTGCAGCAGAACTTGCTGCTTGCCTGAGCTTCAGAGTGGTTCCCTACATCCCTGAGAAAGAAGCAGTGCAACCTGTCCCAAAGATGCAAGGTGCTCTTTGCATCAAGCTGTGAGTTAACGAATATTGCATTAATATAATGCTTATAACTGATATTGCATCTGCCACAGGTGCCTCTCTTCCACTTCTTTTCATTTAGAAAACAGAACTCTCTTACCATAAAAATACTTTTACCAACCAGTGCAAATAAGGAATGTTTCCTAGTTAAGGCACCTGCAGCACCCAATAACAAGGGTTGCAGGGCTTCTGTGGCCTGTGTTTCTATAATGGTAACAGGTGGCAGTGAGTCTGAGCTTGTGGAACCTGTATTTTCTGCCTTCCAGATTCAAACTGCTTGTAGGGATAAACTGAAACAATGCTTCAAGAGCCATTGCACCACAACTCTTCTAGAACTTCTAGTGAAGATTGATTTTTTCAAAGTTGCTGTACATATACCACTTTTAATTAAAAAAAATGCTAGTATTGAGTTTATAGGTATTTTTTCCCTTCAGAAAAGTTTGACCCGTGGCTTGTAAGCAGGTAAAGCTGGACTCACCCAGTGGTGTGGGCAAAAACTCATTATACTAGTCCTCCTGTCTGGAATAAAGAAACAATCTCATACAATAAGAGGATAGCATATTTCTCTGCATGACAACATCTTCTCTATGCTATATTGCAGCCTTTAGTTCCTACAACCATTTCAGAAGTCACAGTTGCTTGTGAAGGACCTATTAGGGCTGAATTCTAGTGTTGGTGTTTGAAGAAGAATGCAGAAATACATGTATTTATAGAGTGAAGTTCAGAATCAGACATACAGGGCTAAGATTATTACGGGACCAAAGATAACTCCTAGCCATATGAAAATTTTGATGTAGAGTTTGTTTCTGGAAATATGTTGCTGTATTTTCTATCTATGTTTGTTTTGCAATTAGGATTTAATTTAAAAGCTAAAGAATTTTAGAGTTGGATTTTAGAGATTATGTGATCTGACAACAGCCAACACAAAGCAGCTCAGCTAGCCTTCTTTCTGTTCAATGCAAAGAATTATTATTGCAAGGTTGTGTTTATATTATACTTTACTTTTAAATTGAGAAATATTTCCCTTTGTTACCTGCTATGATGTCTGGAGTTGCTACAGTGTACTCATAATGACTTTCATGTTTAAGATAGTGAATGTCAGTAATGTTACTAGCTAGCTGGATCATGCAATTAAGAGAGTTCTTAAAATGCTTTGGGGACCTTTGGTGCAGGTACTTTAAGCCTTCCAGTTTATCTTCCATGAGGATTCCTAGTCAGAAATAAAACACAAATATTTTTACTCTGTAAGATTTATTTGTTTTCAAAACATGAGAGAATGTTATTATTTATCTTAAACTAAGTTCCAATTTAAAGTAGCAATCCCTCTGAGAAAACAAGTATTTTAAAGAGATGTGCAGTTCACAAGCTGATAAAAAGCAAAGCCGACTGTACCTACATTAAATTTTTCAGAAAATCAAACTAAATGAGCTTTTAATAATTACATATATCTGCTCTCATATATTTTAGCAGCTGCTTCAAACAGTGTGATTAATCAAGAACAGCAGGATGCATTAGATTGGAAGGCACCTCTGGATGCCATCAGGTCCTGCTCATCTCTCTTGAGGAGGTGAGAAAAAGGGAGGAGATGCTGGGGCAGATGGTTTTTTCAGCCCCTGGAAAGGCCCCAGGCTGGAGCAGGGAAAAATGTGAGGAGCAAGGAGAGGCAGAGGGGAGCTGTTCTGGACTGACTGCAGTCACTCATTCCCCATCCCCCTGTGTAGCTTAGGGTGAGGTTTGGGGTGGTAGGGGAGTTAGAGGCAGAGCGAAGCTGTGCCTGGGAAAAAGGCTGGGGTGGAGGAAGATGTTTTAGAATCTTTTGTCTTTGTTCACCAACCTACTCTACTTTAATTAGTAACTAATCAAAATAATTTTCTTTAGGTCAAGTCTGGTTTGCCTGGGATGAGAATGGATGAGTGATTCCCCTGTCTTTATCTTGACCTCAATAAACTTTTTCTTATTTTCTACCCTGTCCTGCTGAGGAGAGGGGGTGAAAAAGAGAGAGTGAGGGACTGGTAGCTAGCCAATATCAACTTACCATCATACTACAAACAGGACTAATTTCAAAGTCACAGTAGGCTTGTCTGGTTAATTTTTATTTTCTTTTTTTGAAATCTTCATGGATCAAGATGCCTCAGCCTCTCTGGGAACCTCTTTTAGTATTTAACTTCTCTCCTTGCAAAGAATAACTTTCTTTCAGCACACTTCAATTTTCAGTCATTTACTACGACATAATCATTTGAAGAAACAGGCTGGGTTCAAACATAACATTCTTATTTTTAAAGGCAGTTAGTGAATCTATCAATAATTGCTTTAGATTACATATAACAAACTAGATACTTTGTACTGTTATATAACTATATTTTAAAACCTCAATTTCACATTTTTTAAGAGAATGTTATCTTTGGATGGAAATTTGTTCTTTAACTGGCAGTCCAAGCAAAATTAAACATTCCATATTTTAAGCCTCTGGGTTCCCTGTCTCTTCCTTCTGTTCCTCACCCAGCAATTCCATCTCCAAATGCAGCAGAGGCAGGCCCAATGCCTTTTTAGACTTATTAGAAAATTAGTTTGAAAATCTTTAATTACAAGAACAGGTAAACATAAATTATGAGAACTCCGTCTTGGAACTACACCTCTGTGATTTCAGGGTAAGCATCTGAAAACTGAAGTTCACAAAAACCAGTACTAAAGCTGGAAACTATGTAAAATATATTTGCAATTCTTTCAATGAGCAAGGTGATTATTGAATTGGAAGCTTATATCAAGTTAGGAAATTCTCTGAAAATTTATCCATCACTGTTCAAGGGAAGTGGATAATTAGTGGTGGCCTGCAGGAACATTTAGAGAGCTACAGAAAAAAACTGAAGAGTAATGCTGAAAAAAAGGTACTAAACTTAGACTAGAGCAAGAGGACCTGAATTTTTACATATTTCTTGTTCAGGTCTATGTACTACTGCTGAAATTAATTGTGACTTTTTGAAAAACATGACCCACGAGAAAAGGCTCAGGGAGTTGAGATTACTTAGCCTAGAGAGTAAAGGGGGAGGTGGGCGGCAAAGGCAATGTAATAGAAGCCTTCCAGTCCTTATGGAGGGTTATGAGAAGATGCAGTCAGGCTCTTTAGATATGTGTGTGACAGGATCACATGGGATAATAGACATAAATTGAAAGAGACAGAAGATCCAGTTCAAGGGCTGGGAGGAGTGGGCATGACAAGAAGACAGACAAGTGCTGGAATAGACTTCCCAGAGATGATGCAGAATGTCTGTACTGGAGGTTTTTAAGATCAGACTTTTTATAAAGCCCTGAGCAACCTGGTCTGACCTCAGAGCTTTAGTTGGATTAGAGAACTCCTGAGGCTTCTCCAGCCTGAATGACTCTGCAATTAATTATTTACTCTATCTTTAGTCTTGCCTCATTAAAAAATAATTGATTTTTTTTAAAAGAGATGTAAATGTTTAGTATGATTTCTGATATTTTTCTTCATATGGGGCTTAGTTTTGTGGTAGACTTACTAACAGGGCTGAGGAGCTGCACAAAGGTACAACTCATTAAAAACTACTACAGTGCAATTTTGCTGACCTAGGCATTCAGACATAGAGTCATGCCATTTAGATGCAGCCAAAGACAGCCAGGATCTTGTACTGTCCTCTTATTCTCCTTTTCATCAAGGTTGCGTGAATGACTGGGAGTTATGGAGTTAGCTCTCAAACAGAAAGTTCAGATTTCTAGCAATTAAAGTTATCTTGTATGCTGAAATGAAAATCCAAGGGAAGCCCTCCTGTAGAGAAAACTGCCTTCAGATTGATGGCAGACAGATTGCATTAATTCTGAAAGAAAATGGTTTGTCTGTGTATGCTCCTAGGTTGACAAGTGGAGTGATGAATAGATTTGCAGGAAACATTGGTGAAGGAAGTTTGGGCTGGATATATGGCATTCTCACTGTGAGAGGAGTCATGCAGTGGAAGAGGCTGCCCAGGCAGACTGTGTAGCCTTCATACTTGTAGGTTTTCAAGGTCTGACTGACTAAGGCATTTAGCAACCTAGCCTTATAGCTGACAAAGTGGAAAGTTGGAGTGGAGACTTCAAGGTTGGAAGAACATCAGTCCTTCCCACTGAAATATGAGTGGTCAGTGCAGGTGAAAAAACCCATTAAGTGCATGTTATACAATACTCTGGGCTCTGATGGTATTGCTCACACCTGATGACACTAATGTATTTCAATAAAGAAATCATTTGGAGCAAGAACATGAAACACAGGATTTTAATTGCCAGGTAAGTGTGCTGTGACTTAGAATAAACATTAAGATGTGAAGTCAGTCTACCTGGCTTTATTTGCTTTACTATTAAAGAAGATTAGGAAAACCAAGAATGAGAGCATGTTATATTGACTACCTAGTAGTGGCACATTTGGGATATGCTTAAAATATCAGGCTTTAGACTGATGATTTGAATTCCTTCTTACAAGTCTTTTTTAGACCAAATGGTACCTATGTCAACTTACACCTAGACCCTTTCTTCCACCAACTTTGTTTTACAAAAGGTTATTCCTGGTAAACAATATCTTATATTTCTTGTGTCTCCACAGGAGTTTTGTTTACCAAGCATAAAGAGGCCATTGTGTTCCAGCCTTCATGTTTTATTTCTAATACCAAGAATTCTGAGGACTTATTGCAGAGATAAAAGCCAAACCAAACCAAAACAAAAACACCCTCACTCACAGTGAAAGATTAGTAACAGTAAAACACTGTAGAAATACTCAAAGCAAAATAAAATTATGTGAAAGTGCAATTGTAGGAAAGCCATGGAAATGCACAGTTGTAAGGGCAGGGCAAATTATCCCTGCCCTGCCCTTACAAGTTTAATAGAATTAAAGCCTTCTATTAAAGGTTTAATAGAAGTCATGTATAATCTGACGACTGTGCCTGGGGTATGTGTAAAGAGGTGGCAGTGGTGGAAGCATCAAGTTCAACTGATGCCCTACAGGTGTGACTCTGCGACACAAGTTACAGAATCTGCAGTCCATTACCTCAGTAGTACAAGAGTGCAAGGAATTTTGATTGTTTATATTGATCGTTATTTGTTCAAGAATTACCAAGAATTACACAGATTGATAAAATAGTCTGCTACAAAAATTATTCAATCAATATATTTCTTTAGTCGTGAAATGTTTGGGAATCAGTAAAAGAGAAAATAAATAACTTTGAGAATAAACATTTTAGCAAAAAACTTGCAGGAAAAAAATACTTAATCAGAAAGTCTTGCTTGAAAAAATCTGTCACCCAGATATTGACTGGACAGTCTAGGCTGAACATCAGCATTATTTTAGGACTGTTTTAGGAATTGCAAAAAGAAGCTCAGGCAAGTATCTTTTGACCACAATTTCATTTCATGTTGCTGGTGCTGTAGGCCAGAAGGGTCATTATGCTTCAATTATTTATTGCATAACTGTTGCTTAGAACTAATTGAATGCACTATTAGTTTTAGTGAAAACTCTTTTATGGTACTTGGCCTGACTTGAGGGAGAATACTGCCAGAATCACGAATTGTTGAATTAATAGACTGCATTCATCCAACTTAATACAAATTCTGTGAAGGCTGAATTTCTACATAAGCAATGAATAACTTGATACCAAGAATAAATATAAAATTCATAAGAACAGCTACTCCTGCACTCAATCTTGGAAAATAAATGCAAGCAAAATGTACAAAGTCTTCTACATTCTTTCCTATGGTCTTATCTGATTTGATGGCACTATAAAAGCAGGGAATGACAGAGAATATTAGATAGTTATGAAACACTGAAGGAATCAGATGAAGCTGAAATTAGCTTAATAGGTCATGCAGTCTCTGTAATGGGAAATGGAAGAATATTTTGTTGAGTACAGAGCTCAATCACATAAACTTTTTTTAATAGTGAAGTATTGCGTGCATGGCTCTCAGCAGGATAAGGAAATCTAACCCCAAACATCATAATTAGACATTCAAATGAGAGCAGGAGGCTTTTTCCCCATATTACCCATTAGTCACCATCAAGTGGGTAAGAAGTTCCCCATTCCATCTCTGCTTCAAATAATTTTGGAGTGTCGGATGAAATACTTTAGAAAGAAATTTGTGTTGACATTGAAACCAGACAGTCGTGCTGAAGGTTCAATGGACATCAGCTGTCTGACTATTTTGCCCAGAGCTGCATGCTCCTTTTTTATTTCTGAGATTCGTTTGTCATGTAACGTCAGCCCTTATCTGATTTTAGTCATGATTTGTCAACTTTAGTAGCTTTTGGGGTTTTGTGTCTAACTTTGCTAAGTAAGTATAATTAAAAATTTTGAATGTGACAGAATGCAGTTTTCATCCTATGCTAGCCTGCATATCAACAGCACTCTGTTCAAACCTGCAACTTATATGAACTTGAGTGAAGCAGCAGATAACGTTATTTTGATTCACAATTACAATTTTACAATACAACAAAATAAAGGGAAAACAGAGATTAGGTAGACAGGCTGGTTGGTTGTGACTCAATGGTCATTTTCCATTTGTCTTTTACCTTTCTTATTTAGCAAGTTTTCCACTTAAGAAAGTAACTATCCTAATTTATTTTCCAGTAAAACTTGACTTTTAGAATTGAAAATCTTTTGTCTTCTTTATGCTTTTAGAGAGGACTAGTTATAAAAAGATCTAGACAGATCCACTACAAAAACTTTTATTCATTCAGATTTTCATGCTTCTGCAACATAGGGCAGTGCAATTAATTTCAAAATTTTCTATGCTTTTTTTAGTGTGGAATGTTTGTTAAAATGTGCTAAGACATATAGGTATTTATTCTATGTTGTATCTCTAAGAAATGAAACTAGTATTGAATATCTTATTTATAGATCAGTTATATTGACCTTTTTTATTTTTATCTTAATCTCTTGTGTGCAAGAGAACATTGGAAAATAGAAGAGTAGAACAAGTATAATTTTTTCATGTTACAGGTGGAAATAAAGATACAAGTCTCTTTCCTCTAAACTCTTTTATTCAGTTTACATACACTTAGCTGAAAGTAGAGTTTCTTTCTTTTTTTGCCATTCAGTAACTTCAGTGCAACTACTTTTAGTAGTACATTTAATTACATATATTTATAACTTGAGTTCTTTGCATTTTATGAATCTTGTTTTGATCTTGGATTTCAATAGAAGGTATCTATTAGGATGATGAAGAAAAACTTGTAAGATCTTCCTTCTTGAAGCAAACTCATTTTGCAAGACAAGTTCTAGCAAAATTGGTTTACTTATGAATTTTTCATTGAGATATTGACAGTTTATACTACATAGGGACTATGTCATTTGGTAGGTGTAAATTCACAAACACTAATTATTTTTAAATATGTATGTATTTTAAAGATCATATGAACATCTTCTAAATGAACAATATGATAAGCTTTAATATTTGTTTTCCTTTCTCTTTGAAAGCCTTATTTTGCTTTGCCTCCAAAACATTTTGATTTTCACTCCTCAAATAAAAGACTTCTGTTTATTTAAATTAAATTTGAATTAGAAGAAAATAAGCTTAATTCATTAAAAAGAACACTGGCCATCTTGAGTTTTATTATCCTTTTTGATTTTAATTTTTTTCATGGCATCTTCTCTTTTAAAAATCTATTACTAGGCCTCCTGTCTGCTGAGCAGTAGAGATAAGACTGTGGATAAGCACAGGTCTTGACTTCTACATTGTGTTTGGAAACATTTTTATTGGTTATCTGACTGCATGCACTTGCATTTGGAATGTCAAAAGCAGACTGTTATGGAATCAGCCAGGGTTAACCAAATTTAATGTGTTTAACATGACAAGTAGTCTCATTGAGATTCAGAGCCTCCCAAAACAAGACTGAATGGTAAGGAACACAGTACCTGCACCTCTGTTTCTCAATTGCAAATGTTTATTGTGCTGCAGAGCTGCAAGAGAGATGTATGGAGATAGGTGTCCTAAAGACCTACAATTTTCTTGAATTCTTTTAGCACACATCTTCTAGTTAATGACTCCCCCTGCAATAGGGCTTCTGGAACTGCCTATGTCTGGTCACTCACCGCAGAGCTCAGCACTGCAGCCTCTACTGCTAACACTTCTCCACTTGGACCAAATCAGCCCTGCATCCAACACAGGTCTGCTCCATGCAATCATAATTATCATCCTCTTTGTCACATTACTGAGAAGTGCTTCAGGAAACTTCATCTCTTTCATATCCAGACTGTTCATCTCACAGTCAGCACATGGCTCGTTTGAATGCATATTTCGGCTAAGAGATCTCTACAACTGTAGGTGTACACAGGTAATTTTACTTGAGTCGGTGTACATAGATAACTTTTTCTGTTGAAAAAAATACTTCTGAGACATAGCAGGGTTTAGCACAGGACCATGGCCGTTCACAGTCCAGATTTGTATTGAATGCTTAAAGCCTTACAGTTTCTCTTGACTGGGGCCATGAGGAAATGCTGCTTGGTGCCTCTCTGGCATATCCCATGACAAATCTTGGAGTTTTGGTATTCTAAAATTTACTCTGAACAAACACCCCTTTCTCTCCTTCCCCTCCCCACTTCCAATGTTCCCCCTGCACCTTTCCAACATCAAAAATGCTTTGGCAGGAAGTATTCAGAGATTCTGTCAAAAGCCCAAATGGAGATTGAGTATTTATGAGAGAAGGCTTGTCCTTACCTACAAGCACCTGAGAGAGAAACACTAATTAAAAATGTCACGCTCTACTGGACATTAGGAAACCAGTTATCAAGTTCATAACTTCATAATTTTCTTGCATTGTACCTAATTATGTTTGGTTCCCATTTATTTTTTAATTTAATTTTATCTTCCAGGATAATTCACAGAAATTTAATTACTGCACTACTAAGAGTGTTCTTGGTGTTTTAGTTTGATTGAGGGCATTTTTGCTGGATTTCTATTTGGTTGGTTGGTTGGTTGGTTTTTTGTTTATTATGTTAAGGTCACTTCATTTACACAAACATTAAAATTAATCTAACATTTTCTGGAAACTGAAATAAAAATACGTAGAGTCTGATTTTTGAATTGAAACCCCAGTTGGAGGTGAAGCAGAAAATATTACCTTTGCTATATTCATGTTAATTTTATCATGTTCTAGCTCGCATCTTGTTTAAATAGGGACTTCAATTAATACTTTGTTATGGAGTACAAATATGGATCATGGAGTGAGATCTGTGAGATGAGTCAATTACTGTTCCTACAATGAAGCTGCAGATCATCCTTGTGAAGAACAGCAGGAGAATTATGAGTTTAATGTACAGTTGATTATACCAGGATATGAGCATCTAATTCTTCTGCACACATTTGAAGATTTTAGCCTAAATCCCTTGCCAGCATTGCCTAATGAAATATTGATAGAAATTTGTCTGACTTAGAGTTCCTATCATTGTTACTGTGACATTCAATATGTAGATGCTTTCTAAATACAGCTTTTTTTAACATTATTCTTTCAGGACCTGGGTTTCTCTTTATCAAAGGAATATTCCATAATAGCTATTTACAGAGTATTTTATACCAATGATATTTCACTCTGATACAGAAGTAAAATAATGTAGTTATTTCTTTATAAATATTGAATTAGAAAACAGAGCTCTCATCATCACTTTCTGAGTATATTGCAAGACTTTTGGGAATCAAGTTTGACTGTATTTTAAAAAGTTCTGCTGAAATAAAATGTTATGCAATAGAATTATATTTTTTCCATCTTCAAGTAAATATATCATTCTTGGAAGAAAGGGTATCAACAACTCTTTGAATTTGATATTGCAGCCTTTATTTTCCATTTGATTCAAGCTTTTTATAATTTCAATTCAAGATGTAGTAATAAAACAGAGTCCAAGTTCCTACATAAAGAACCTGCAATATTGGATTTTAATTCTGTGTTGTCTATCTAACATGCATCACAAAGTGCAAGGATTACCTTTTTATAACAGTTTGCCATCTTTTGTCAAATAGTTTGAGACTAGCTTCAGTGGGCTTCCACCCAGTAAGATCAGTATAACGACTTCTATGTGTCACTAAGGGATTTTAGGAGCAGATCCTCTTTGTTTTCTGCTGGCATTTAGCAGACACGACAAGAAAAACTCGTCTCCAGCACTGCTTCATATTTATACTTCATTTCCCTCTGAAGCTGAATATCTAGCGTGTGATGGACTCTGTTTTTTTTTCCAGATTATTTCCAAGTACATAAGACTATTTAATACGTTTATATATTCACTTTTAATGCAGAACAGATTGAGGGAAATATCAGGAAAAAAAATCAATTTTTAAAGGATATTTTTATTTAAAGATCCTTGATCCCTTTCATATACTTATTACATAGAAAAAAATAAGTGGTATGTTTTAATGAAAATAAATACCTTTCAGTCTGAACTGAATTTGGTAGAAATTTGGCAATTAACAAGAACGCAAGAATTCACGGATGAAACAGAATTCTTCCATTGCAGAAACCCAGATGCTATTTTTATCTATGATGGTTAAAACAGTACCAGGATAATTAACTAATAAAATGTCAAAGTTTTTGTAAATCACAGACTGATTTTACAAATCAGTCAGCTTTTTGTTTGTGCAGTAGATGCCACAGCCTTGAAAGGATTTAAGTTTTCATTTCTTAGTAGTAAAATTTAGTGTTCTGATATGAGACTCTTGGATTTATGCCAATTTTAAATTACCTCAAGACCTGCTGAAACAATTTCTATACATCTTACTTAAACCTTAGAAGGTTATATGCCAGATCAAACATTAATCCAACATTCCTTCAATTTTCCTTCCTCATAACTTTCACAAGTTAGGACCTATATAATTTATTGTCATTCAAGTAAATAATTTAAAAAGGTAACTTAAAACACAATGAGGATTTTTTAAAGTAGTAATCATTTGCCTCTTCAGCTATCTGTATTGGACACAAAATAAATAAAACAATTTTAATTAGGCAGAAGAGACACATGTTTAAAGCATAAATCTGCAGGATTTATGGCAATTATCCAGTGGCCATGAAGCTATTGAATAAGTACTTGACTCAAACTATGCTAATAAAATTTAATTATTTTCTTAGAAGGGATTTCATAATTTCTAAGCATAATGTTAGAAGCTTCCTCAGTCTCTTAGTAGAAGCAGAAGTCTAATGGCATTTGATAATCACTTTCTTTAAACTTCAAACTAAATGTTTTGGTGCTAAGTCCCAGAAGTTTTCCTTATTTTTCTTCAGTGAAAACATTCCTATATTCTAAGGAGGCATTCTAAGGAAAGATTATATGTTGCACAAGGCTGTCTATGGACTCACTCTGACTTCAGGGCTAAAGCTCAGATTAAATCCTCGATTGCTAATCTCATCAAATACATTTTCCTTCTGGAATTTATGTCTCCCTATCCTGTCTACATCACAGCAGCCAGATTTTCTGCTGTGGGCATAATGTTATGGAGAGGTTTGGATGAGAGGTAAAAGGAAAATATTTTTTCAGTATGACAGCGGTCCCTCTTATGCCCATGTGAGTACTGCATGCAGTTTTTGCCATTATCCCGTTCTGTGCCAAAAAAAATAGTTTTTCCTAGGGCTACTAATCCAACCTTTATCCTGAATATCAACTTAGTTGAGATCTTGAGTCCGTTTTTGTAAGCTGCTGGAATGCCCACCAGTTACTCTATCTAGCTTAAATATAGATCTTGACATATCTATTTTATGTAAAAGTTGCTCCAGACTCTACTGAAGGCTAAATTTAACAATATATTATTATTTTTTTTTTAATCATATATGTACTCTGAGGCTCATTTGTGATAGTTATCTCTAGAATGAAAGAGAGGGCATATGTATACTGGAGATGCAGTCTCAGTGTGCAAAAAATCTGTAATCAAATGTATTCCTATCAAAAACTGTGTGCTAAGGAACACAGTTTAAAAGGAATTTTAGTGTACTGTGGAGCTCATTTCTTAAAACTGCAAGGGATCCATCCATATGAAGGCTAAGATATGAAAAGTGGAAAATTGAAAACCAGGCTGGCTTTGGGCTTTCTATGGTGACAAAGAACAAGTTGTCAGAGAACTCATCAGGCAAAACCGAGCAGAAAGTATGTGAAGATGATGAGCATACTTTTTTTCCTTTTTTTTGGTAACTCATGAATATTTATTTAGTGGCTTTCAAAAGATTTTCAGGAGATTGCACAAAAAAAAAGACAACATAAGTTCACAGTTTTAGTCAATGTCAGTAGCAATGTTTAGATGTTCAGTTTGGGTTGAACTCTGATTTTTGTCTAGAATTTTGTTCTTTATTATTGATTTTATTTAGAATTTTTCTTAGTCTCTGGACTTGATGTTTTGAAATATTTTAAAAGGCTTTACTTTGCCTGTAGTAGTAACTTTTCTAAAAATTATTATTTATGTTACTTAAACATTTTACTTGATTTCCATTCCAAGATAAACGTCATGCTGAGGAATTTTAGAGTTTTTAAGAAATACTCAGTTTTACTAGGGACCAAGATGTTAGGGAAAGGTAAAGGAAAGCAAAAAAGTCAAATGTGAGACCTATGTTTTAGTTTTTTGTAACTTTTCTAATATACTGCAAGAAGGAATTTCTTGAAGACTCACTCTCTCTCTTCAAGGAAGAAAAAGAGGAGTCCTTTTCCCATCTAGATCTTCTGATGCACAAGTATTGCAAATTACTAAGCAGTTTAAAAGCTATTAAGCTTCTGCCAAGTTAAGAATGGGCACTTTCTGAATAGGAGGTTCAGAGGACTGTAGTCTCAGGATCAAGCAGCCCCTTGAAGGGAGTAGCTATCATTTCCCTTCATTGTAGTCACAGTGTCATTAGCACTTTTTGTCACAGTTTTGAGCTTGTTTTAGAATGGTAGACTAAGGCTTGTTGGATAAAATTAAAACAAGAAGACAAGAAGCCAGCTGTAAAGTTGTGTTAAAACTTATAATTATAGTGATAAATATCATTATTATCTATTACATATAGTGAAATACTACAGAAGAGAAAGGAAAATAATGTTTCTGAACACGGCCTGCACTAAGTCTTTCCATAAGTTAATTGGTTTTCCCACCTGTTAAACTATGCAGCAGTTGTTTTTCACTCCAGGAACTTTAAGTGGGGGAATATAAGACTGACTTAAAGGCTTCATTATCTTAGACACAGTTGTACAAAACATCCCTTCACATTTGGCCACATGTTTGGTCTTAGCTGTCGATGCTGCATGTTTACACCACACTTTTAGCCCAGAGGGTTAGATTCTGCTGTTCTGGGGAGGTGTCAGAGCAAGTTGTGCATGAAGCAGTGGATTGCCTTGGAGTGAAAATTCCCTGCCAGTTAGAACTGGCACTAGGCATTGGCATTTCTCTGCAGGACCAGTGCACAGCTACAGGCCAGCAGGTTTTGGAGGATGTTTGTCGCTCTCTTTGAAGTTGTACTTTTGAAATATTTTAACAAGAATTTCAGAAAATATTTTTGAGACACTACCTTACTTTTAGGCTCTGTCACAACTGTCCTCATAGTAACATCTAGTTACAGTCAAGAGTATACTTCATCCTGATACTTTAGAGTGGATTGAGATCAGGCCGAACTTTTTCTCTGAGAATGAACCGTTGGCATTTTTCATTTCAGAAAGCATGGCTTTGTTCTTCTTTATCATTCAGGGCTCCTGTGGGAAAATGCCAAAGATTTTCCCTCAGTGTCATGTTCAAGACTGCTACGGAGACACAGGTCCTGACACTGTCCATTTCCCTGGTGAGGCCTGGAGATGTTTGTGATGGAGATCTTAAAAAGAACATCTGCTCTTTAGAGCATAATAATGAATTTATGCCCCAATTTGCATCTCTAGGAAATATATGATCTGCATGAAACAATGAATTCAGGAGGTTAGCTTGGAAAGCAATCAATATATCCCTATTAGTAGGACATACAATTTCATCAATATGCTTTTCACCTTTTTGATATACTTTGAAGTAGTTTTTCAGACTTGATAGGCCAGATTTTGGGGTTTGAGACCATTTATGTACTGCATCTTCCTAAAGTGTCTCTTATAGAGTGCCAGTTTCTTCTTACATTTTAAAATATTTCTCCTCTTCAAAGAATTTTCTTAACATTGAAGAGCATAAGCTGTTTATTCTTTCTTCAAAGAATTTTCTTAATATTGAAGAGCATAAGCTGTTTATTCTTTCTTGCTAGATTAAATTTTCATTTGGAGAGTCCAATTCTGCTAAAGAAACAAATTTTTTTATCCGAATTATTTCTTAGAAAAAACAGTCAGTGCACTCTCTTGGCTCTTCAGCACTCCAATGACTCTTTTGCAGCTCTAGAAGAATAAATAAAACCCTTTCCTGCACATTCTTCTCAGCTGGATCTCTGTGTTGAAGCCTCACATTTTTTTGTACTGTGGAACACCCTGATGACACAGTTCCTCCCCTCAGTATGGCACCAGTGCACCTCAGTCTCTGAGAATCCCTGGCTCAGAAGGCAGCTTAGTGGTAGGGCTCTGACTTTGCAACACATCTGAGGAGACCATGCTCTCAAAATATGAAAGAATCTCAAGTACAGTACCTGGTATAAAAACCTTCTCCATTTTGGAGACTCACTCAATATTTAACTCATTTGCAAAGGACAGGGAGTGAATATTGTAAAAGCTAGTTAAATATATTTAGCAATTTTTCTGTTCTAGGCTCAACACAAGACCTGAATTTGAACTTGATCTAAACCAGAAGGACATTAATTTTGCTCACCACTAGAAGACCCTTTCCTGAGGTCGTCAGGTCATGTCTTTAGTTTCCACTCATCAGATTTCTCGGTGTAATGTTGGTTACATTGTACAGACACCTGCAGAAGAAATGTCTGGCCATCTTCAACAATTGTTGAGCAAGTTTATTTCCAAATTAATGAGTACCCTGGTGTTTTATAAATTCTAAAATCCACTTCTGAGTTCAGACCTCATGGCATCCCATAGCCTATGTGCTGAACAGAAATGATCTTTTGTGTATTTTTCAGAGTGAGAAGCTAGTCTTCAGTCATTTCTCCTGAAAAGGCTCTTAGCTTTTAAGCAATATTTCTTATTCCACTCTATTAGTAATTTCTCTAAAAAATGTATAGGTTTACAAAACTCTAGTTTGTATTTTGTTTGTATGATTGTATCCTTTTGAGATGTCATCCTGAAATTATGAAAGCTGCCACAGCTGATTAATAACTCTCCTGATTTAAGAGAAATTGGAATAAAAGAAAGATTGTTTTATCATTTTCATGGTTTTAAATGTAAACATAATTAAATTAAAGTCTGTCATTCAATGTATAGCTGAATTTAACTCACTTAGTTTAAAAACCAGACCAAAAAAAATTAATAATTTAAAAAATACACAGACAAGATCATGTGCAATTGTAGAAAAAATACAGATACAGCTTATGAACACAGATGCATTTGAAGATAAATTAATTATCATTACAGATCTTAGTTATTTTGACAGAATTAGAACAGGTTAATTGAAATTCATCACTCTTTTTCTGCCTGCCCTTTTCTCCCTTATTAAAAAGTGATTGACTTCTGAGCCATTTAGTTCAAACCAAAATGAATGTTTGTTCTTTTTTGACTTTATTAGTTTTGCTTGATGTTACTCTTTCAACAGAGAGGTGAATGATCATGACAGAGTATAGTTAAGTTTAATAATACTCTTCAAATTATGATGGCTATGGTGCTGGGTACCTATCTTGTTCCATATTTCAACAAACTTCCAATTTTGTGCTGTAAATAAATTGGCAGCTTCTTGCTATGCGCCAAAACCAACATTTTAACACAGTAGGTAAGACGATGCTGTTTCAACACAGGCACTAATTTAGTCAAGCTCAGCTTGATATTCAAAATTTCACTTGGAAACTGTAGTGCAAAATTGTACTTGTTTTCCAACAAAGAATGAAATTAGTCACAGCAGTTGTTCTGTTCTTTGAGACATGTATGCATATCTTGTCAAGAAAGATGATAAATTTTTTGGCATTTCACCATCTTTTAAACATCATTCCATTGTTTTGAAAGTCCTCAAGGAGACAAGATTTTTTTCCATTGTGAAATGTACCCACTAACTTCAGTCTTCTGAGCAATTAATTTAATTTATTTAATATCATAGCTAACTATGTCTACTACTATTAGCATATTTTATCTGTGCTAATGCATGTCAGGCTGTTTTAGTGGACATTAAGACTATCTAACAGAAACTGCATCTCCTCATGGACTTTCTTATTTTAAACAATTATATGCATACATGCATGTGTATTATTACTGTGGATCATCATAGCTAGAGCCCAACAATGCAGTGAGTAATGCACAGATTTCCATAAAATCTGGAAGATAGGTGGACTGCAGTAAACACCTGACCTTTAAAATACTTTTTGTACCATAATTAAATGTAATAGCAAATATTATGTAATGTATTTTTATTTTAGATGACAAACATATAATTTATGAATATAAAATAATTGTGTTGCCAGTTTGAGTGCCTGGTCAGCACTCAAATCACTGTTAGGATGAAAGGATTTCTTAGGGTTAATACTGAATTCACCTATATTCTTAAACAAAACCTACACAAAGATATAGTGAAAAACACATATTGTATGACTGATGTACTTTAATAGTTCAAACATACCATTAAGTACTTGCATAACTGCTTTGGCAAACAGCTCAAAAATGAGAATGTTCTTTCTATTTCAGCCGAGCTCTTCAACATTATGTTTACTTATTTTTATAAAAAAAATCTATCCTGTGAGACAAGGCGCATAGAAAACGTCTTTCATCACACCCACTGAAATTGGAGGAATTTGGGGCAAAATACAGAAGCTAGTGGAGAGATGCATTTCTAGCTAAGGCTGCAAAGGAGAGGTTTTGCCCTGAATCCAATAGAGAACTCCCTTGGCTCAGTCATCTTTCTGCAAACAACACACATTTTGTCAGAAGACACCTCTATTGGAGGGCTGAATGCTATATTTGATACAAAGATACCCTAAGAAAGGAACTGTTTGAGACTAATTAGCTTTCAAAAACTGCCTGGTGACCTTCAGGAACTAACTAAAAGGAAATCATATTTTAAATCACAAAGACAGAAATCTTTGCTAAAGAATGAAATTTCCTTTTGTGAAGGGAAATGAAATATTGTGGAACAGAAAAGAAAGTCTTGCAAACACTCTGGAAAGGAGATAGGATCAAATGAAATGCAACTGAAAAAAAACCCAAAAAACCTCAAAATCAGGAAATTTACTGACTACAAGAAAGTGGTCTGGGAAGAAATCAGGTGCAGTGCAAAACAGGCCAACACTAACCTCACAGATGTTGCAAAAGCAGGAGAAAGCATCAAGGATGAAGACACAGCTTTCAGGGGAAGATATGAGGGACATGGCATAGATACTTAAAAAAAGAAAAAAAAAATTGTCACCAAAGTGAAAGCCATCAAAAGGCATGGCATACCATCAAGTGCAGGCACATGCACCAAAGCTCACGAAAATTGATCCCCGTTGAAGGCTGAAACAAAAAAGAAGGACTTAGAAACACTCTGGAATGAAGATACCATCAAAGGAAATGAAATTGAAGGGAAAAAAAAAAGAAAATTGGGAAATTTAGTGACTACAAGAAAGTGGTCTGGGAAGAAATCAGGTGCAGTGCAAAGGACCAAAACACGCCAAAAGTAAGCTCAATGTTGCAAAAGGGGGGGAAAAAGGAAGAAGGAAGACACAGCTTGGAGAGGAATATCTGAGGGACGTGGCATGGATACTTAAGAAAAAAAAAGTATTTCCATG
>JAWWEY010000115.1:76578743-76667402 GCA_035582745.1 Loriotus luctuosus | reverse complement strand
GACATGCACCAAAGCTCACGAAAATTGATCCCTGTTTAAGGCTTAAACAAAAAATAAGGACTTAGAAACACTCTGGAATGAAGATACCATCAAAGGAAATGAAATTGAAGGAAAAAAAAAAAGAAAATTGGGAAATTTAGTGACTACAAGAAAGTGGTCTGGGACTATATCAGGCACAGTGCAAAGGACCAAAACAGGCCAAAAGTAAGCTCAATGTTGCAAAAGGGGCGGAAAAAGGAAGAAGGAAGACACATCTTGGAGAGGAATATATGAGGGACGTGGCATGGATACTTAAGAAAAAAAAAGTATTTCCATGATGAACTCTAAAATTTTAGTTTTAATTTTCTTATAATTAAGAATTTCTAGGATAATGCTTGTAGTTGCAAACTTGGCTTCAGTTTTGTCAGTTTTATTATCTGCTTCTGATTTTAAAATCACGTTTGAAACTTCTAAATAATATAACTAGTGTAACCTATATTATGAAATTTCTACATACCACCAGATATTTTAATTACTGCACTGCTTATATTTAAATATCTAAGATTAATGCTGTGTATTCTGCATTTCATATATTTTAAAAGGGCTATTTTATATCAGGACTTTCTCTACTGAAAGTATATAGATGAATAGACTTTCCTGGAAGAATGCAAATGTTGACTAATAAAATATTTTTGTGTTGTGAGTAAGATAATATTACATTATTAATAATACACAGGTGGAGGTTCTGCCTCCAGCACTTCATTCAGAGAATTGTCTTTCTCTTAATTGGTAATTAAATTGTCATGGAAATAGAAAATATCACAAAATCACAGAAACTGCCTTGTTGGAAAGATCACATCAGGATCATCAAGACCGACTCTGGCCCTGCACAGGACACCCAAGGTGCCTGAGAGTATTGTCCAAATACTTTCGGAACTCTTTCAGGCTAGCGCTGTGACCACTTCCCTGGGGAGCCTGTTCCAGTGCTGGAAGTAAAGTGGAACTGGTTCTTTAAGGAGATAAGAGTAGTTGAGTATAGCTCTAGTTCTACACATAAACTTTGAATGTAAGCCCATGACACATTTGCTTATCCTAATTATAGACTTTTAGGAGCCTCGGATGTTAAAGCCCAAATTACTAAAGAGTACTGGTACTTGGCCCCCTGAGGTGCTTATTCCTGCCTGCAATGAGTAATCTGGTGCAGGCAGATGTGTGGTCACTCTGCGTGTACCATAAGCTCGTTGTAGCGTGACTGTGTTAGCAAAGCAGAGAGCTCGAGTTCATACGTTCTGCCTGTTCAGCTTCTGGTTCAGTTCAGAGCTGATTCACATTTAGTTAAGTATGGGCAAAGGGAGCCTGCACCTTTCTCCAACATAATGCTGATGTATCCTGTAGCAAGCGCTTAACAACCTCTAAGAAGTGGCTCCTAAAATTACAGTGTGTGAACCATTAGCACCAAGGTTACTTCAAAGCAGTTAGTGCATATTTTATGAGCAATAGAAACCTTCCTGCTGTAGTGCCTACCCCAGAGCTAGTTGTAATTGCTCCTGTTGCTGCTGGTATGGGAATCCTCACCCCAGAGTGTGAGAGTCTTCTCAGCAGTCACTTTGAGCTGCATGTGATACCTTTCTTCTGAAGACATATATGTGTTCAAGCACAGTGATGTTCCTTATTGCAGCTTAAGGTGTTGAAATAAACATCTAAGCCTTTATGTCAGTTCAGTCAGTGAGAAATTTTGTGATTTGTTTTTCTTTTGAAGTGGATGCCCAGAAGAGGACAAATATGATGATACAAAACAGATATATAATTCTATGCTAAATTGCCTTAAGTAGCATTATTGAAATTTAGAGCTGGTAAATGCTTGATTTGACATAGAACTGGCTTAATCACAGTAGAAGTTTCATTAAAGAAAATTGAGAAAACAGTTCAGAAGACCTCCCCCCCTTTGTTTTTTCTTTATTCTCCTAACAATTATTTGAATTATTTTAGTAACTTTAAAATCAAGAAAAGCAGAATATTTAGTGATAGGACAAGAGGTAATGGTTTTAAACACAAAAGGGAGTAGATTAAGACTGTCTACAAGGAAGAAATTATTCACTCTTATGATTTGAGTCACCAGAAAAAGTTGCCTGCAGTAGTTGTGGCTATGCAATCATGGAAGTGTTCAAGGTCAGGTTGGATGGAGTTCTGAACCACATGGTCTAATGGAAGGCATCCGTGCCTATGGCGGGTGGTTTGGAACTAGATGTATTTTAAGGTCCTTTCTAACCAAAACCATACCATGATTCTATGATAAAGTAAAACTACACTACTTTGCATATCATGACACAGTACGACTCTCAAAAATAGTCTTAATATTTAATTTTGTAGTTTGGCTTAAACATAACTTGAGATTGCTTTCATATAAATTAAGCATGCTTCTGCTCTCTTTCTTACACTATCATTGCAGTTCAAGTGAGATGTCACTAAAAACTTAATGCATCGCAATGAAAAGGAATAGGTAAGTTGAGTCTGAAAAACCAGGTTACTGCAGAGAAAAAGAAACTACAGAGCAACTTTCTTTTGTGCGGCTTGATATAGTGCTTAGCTTCACTTAATTTGCAGTTTGTTCATGTCCATCTATTTTTAGATTCTATATGGAACTTATTCCTTTCCAATTACTAATTCAACAGCTCAGTAGTTATATATTTTACCTGAATTACACCAACTGGTCATGAATCCCAAATTGCTACAGCTACACTTACCACCCTAAGATTAGGGAAGGTATTGTCCTCTTGTACTCAGCACTGGTGAGGCCGTGCTTTCAATTCTGCATTCAGTTCTGTACCATAAAGAAGGAGGTGCTGGAGTATGTCCAGAGAAGGGCAGCAGGTGAAGAGTTTGGAGCACAAGGCTTATAAGAAGCAGCTGAGGGACCTGGGGCTGTTCAGCCTGGAGAAAAGGAGGCTCAATTAATTAATAAATTAATTTATTGCTCTCTACATCTACCTAGCCATGTGGGGGGTGGTGTTTTCTCCCAGATAGCAAGTGATAGAAGAGGAGGAAATGGTCCGAAGTTGCACCAGAGGAAGCTTAGGCTGGATATTAGGAGAGATTTATTCATTAAAAGCATTGGAACAAGCAGGTCAGGGAAGTGGTTGTATCACCCTCCTTTAGAGATACTTAAAAGAGGTATAGATGCGGCACCTGGGGCATGGTTTAGTGGTGGGTTTGGCAGTGCTGGTTTAATGGCTGGATTCAATCTTAAAGGTCTTTTCCAATCTAAATGATTCTATGATTCTAATAGCATTCTGACAGGTTTCTACTCCTGTATCTCCACTTAGGAGTAAACTGTAAAACTGGAAAAACGAAAAAAAAATTCTCAGCATATATAAAAGTTGACTCAAATATTAATTTTATACATGGAAAATGCTATATATATATATGTACTCAGATAAGTGCCATAATACCTTGCAGTTGCTATGGTAACTAGAGAGCAGCTGAGGTTTGCTTTTTCTATATTTAGAAAAAATATCTAAAATGTCTCACCAACTAAAACCTAATATTGCTAAGAAAATCGTACCTAGAAAGGACCTATCAATTATGCAATCAATGCCTTTAATTGATCCTTCTGAGGCATGTCTATGTAGGGGCACATCTGAGTAAACCTCCTGACCTGACTGACAGCAAATGTAAGCTGTGTAGCCCCTGAGAGTGCCCATGTGTTCAGCTGTAGTTTCAGGCGAGCTTGGGTTTCTAGATTACAGTCAGCTTGGCAAGTCAGTCCAAGGAACAGGCTGAGTATGTTTATTTGTGACTTCACCTGCCTAGACAAAATGCTTCAGTTTCAGCTGGACTTCTAAATTGTAAAATGGTTGGTCCCCTAGGGTGTTGAGGATTGCAGATGTCCAAAATGCAGCCTTCATTCAGCAGCATCTACTGCAGACTGTGACACAGAGCACACGGGAGAGGTTACAGGTCTGTGAAGCTTTCGGAATGAAAGAAACCCCTAAAAATGGTGAAAAATCATGGCCAGACAGTTTAACCTCTGATTTATGCTGGTTGGTCTGGAGCTTAGAAGGGAAAGGCTGCATGTTAGGGGCATTTTACTCCTCACAACTAAAATGCAGAAAATATCCATATTAATGAGAATTCTGATTCTAAATCCGGTGTGGAAATCAGTTTATGCGAGGCTGAAAGGCAGCACCAGTTGAAAAGCTCTCCTGTGCTCTCTAGAAATCTGGTTGCCTACTTTTTCAAAGGCTACTTCGTTGAAAGTGTTTGTTAAGTATTTTGGGTACTTGGGCACTGAAAGATGTACCTTGACTTGAGCACTGATCATGTAACATCTCTTAGTTGTGAATAAACACTTTCCTAAAAATCTTGTATGAACTGCCTTTAAAAATTATATCATGGAGAGGTTGCATTAGATGCTTAGTTTGTGAATTCAGTTAAACTTATCAGTACATAAAGACCAAGCTGAGTAAAATCAGGTTTCTCCCTTAAATTTTACTGTAGGTCTCCAGCTGAAAGCCTGCGTAGTAGAAGATGCAGCTATAGCTACTTATTGATACTTGTGCCTATCACCAAGGAGTTTTGAAAAACAGATGGGTTGAGGTTGAAAAGAAACAATAGAAAATAAGCAAAGTGACTGCTTAAATTATAATTATAGTTAGTGCTGGTACCCTTAAAATTCTCTGGAAAGTTGACATCTAAAATATAATGACCAAATTTATCAGTCTGTTGGTCCACTGTGTTGACCCAATTGAGTTTTGTGAGTAGTGCTGTGGTGAAATACACAGATCTCTATATTTTTTTCTTTTCTACATTTCAGACCCATGCATGCTTTGTATAAGACAAAAAGTTAGAGTAAATGCGTATGAATTTGAAAATAATAGTAGAATGCTGTTCTGGTTTATCCTTGATTTATAGTCTCTCTTCATCCACAGCATTTTACAGTCTGTGTCTCCATGCTTAATATACAGACAGATACTGAGTGGATGATGTGAAAATAGAGGGCAAGAAATTTGATTTTGAGAAAGGGGAAGGTGACTAGTTTTGCTTTACATGCACATTTTAAATGCAGTTTTATTCCAATACAATCTACTTTGTTTTTTTCCTAGAAGAACAGATAAGAAGAATATTCTATTATCTATTTATCTATTGTTCTGTTCCTGCATTAAGATGTATCATCTGCTGTTATCTGACAAGAATTCAACATTAAAGTGCATTAAAGTGACAGTATGATGTTCATATTCCTTTGTATGAGTGTTCATACTTATATCCAGGACAACTGATCAATAAAAATACTGTGTTTCAACTATAAAAACCAGATGAGGCCAATGTATGAATCTTAAAAAAATAAATAAATAAAAAAATAGGTGCAAAACTCTAGTATCTTATAAAATCATTCCAAGCCATTGTGTGAAAATGGCAATGCCATCTACAACCCATTGTGTGCATGGGGAAATAATACCAAACTAAAATTCTGAATCCAATCAAAGCTGACATTTCTTAACTTATTTTGTGGAAGACTAACTTAAAATTATGTTTGGTGTTTTACTTCCTCCAGTCTCTACTAGCATTCTCATTTTCTTAGGGTTACCTAGGAAACTGACTGGGATAGATTTCATGATCAGGAAGGAATAGGTTTGGAAAGTACAGCGCTTTCCCTCCATAGCCGCTGAACTTGCCTTTCCCGACAGATATTTTTTTTAAATGGAAGTATTTCTCCACCTGCTGGCTCCAAGGAAGACATTGCAGCCTTCTAAGCAGAGAACTACATACAGGCAATGGAATACTTGCATAATAAAAGCCTGTTTGAGATCGACAACATTTCTATGCTGATACTCTGAAACTGGTGCATTTGTAGTAAGCAGTTTTGGAGTAGGTTAGTCTATTTTTAGCTCATTCACTCAAGGGAAATGGATGCAATCCAAAAGATAACATTGCCCCACATATCTCTATTATAAGTGAGACAATTCTGTGAAGGCAGCCTGTGCTGTTCAATCTCAAACAAATTATTCAGGACCAACTCTGAAGCCTTTCCAGTGCCTTAGAGACCTACACGTAGACATCATGTATGGACACTCAATTGCACAACATGCAGAAATATTTACAGCTAGTAAGGCAATATCCATTATCTGATAGGGAAGATTACAGCAAGTGATGCTTTCAAGTATATTCTGAAAAGTGCAAAGCCTACAACACTAGACCAGAGACATGAAAATTATTTGTGCATCTAGAAGCTGCAAGTAGAAGATGAGACAATGAAAGTGGCTGTTATGTAGACTTTCTGTGTGTCTGTGCTTTTTTTTTTTGCTGTTGTTGGTTGGTTGGGATTTGTTTGTTGGTTTGTTTTTTTCTTTTTAATGTTTTATAGGGGACTTCTCTGTTGCGGTATTTTTTTTTATTTTCCGGCTCAATATTTTGAGATTGAACACATATTGTCCTGAAGGTGTTGATATGTATTCACTACAGAAGTTGGTGCTCTTCACATCATACCAGGCAGCTTTTTATGATGCAGTACGTTGAGATGAGCTTATTTAGTTCAGAAATAATATTGCATAGAAAAATGCAAGAAATCTCTCAGTAGATGAGACTTCCTATGGAAGCTGATGGAACTGTGTACGTTTTGTTTTGTAACACTTCTGTAACCTTGTGGCTTCTTCAGCCTGTCCTTTTGCCGATCACCAGTTTGCAACATGTGCCAAAGTTACCTCCATAAAAGCCCAATATCCTGGAAAACTGCCGTACACAGTGCAGCAGGATAAAACTACAGAATGCCTGTCTGTAAACCCTGTATTGTACAGGTGATGAAAATCACCTTATTATCCTCTTAGTACTTAATTTCTTGATTGACTTAAATTACCTTAAGCCTCCTGCTATTGAAAATCTTAACTTTCCTGCATATTGTGGGACTGTTGCTTGTGTGACAGTCAAAATCCTACTTGAGGTAAACCTGATTGGTTTGCTGTATTTCTGTTTGTTTTTTTCCAGCTTATCATATCTTTGGTCTGGATGGCTGCATAGCTGCATGAGTGGAAGAGCTGGAGGAGGATGGAAAACACAGAGTGCTCAGGGAAGAATATAGAACCATTTCCTCCAGCAACTCAGGTTTAGACTGGCTTTTGAAAATGCATTCTTCTTTGGGCAGAAATTTATGTTTAATAGAGAACATGTACACGCAGGCATAATTCTTTGAAATCAGTTGTCTATTACGTAGAGAAAAAAAATTAAAAAATCTTTTTTTAAGAGGGTGTTACTCTTTATACAAACTCATTTGCCTCACTGATTGTCCCCTTCAGGAGGAACATAGTGGACAGTAGCCCCTCTGAATATGTGTATATGAAAATGACGCAAGCATAAATCTTTCAGGTGAATGTCGCTGCTCATTTTCTACAGAGACAGGCAGCTATCTCATTCTCACATCTGGAATAAAGAATCATTATGCTTAGCAGTAATTGATCCCAGATGATCTTATTAACTAGGACAGTGTGTGGTTTTTGCTCAGAATATAGAACTCCTTTCTTCAAAAATTATGAGAAAAAAAGTAGAGGAAGTCTTCCTTTGTTATCTGCATTGGCTCTGGAATTTTTAAGTTGTCTCTGTGCTCATATTTAATTAGTTTCTGCAAGCCTGAGGTCAAATGAGGTGCAGTGCTGGCACATGAAAAGAAACACCGGGGGTCAATTAAAATAATTAAGTTATTATCAAACTCATCTGGAAAAACAGAAAGAATGTTCCTTTAGAAAAGACTTTTGGGAAGTAACCATATGCTGAAGGGTACACATTTCCCAGCACTAGCAAAGGCATAGTGCTCTGAGTAAAGACTGTTTCATGAAAAAACACATTATGTGTTACTAGAAAGATAAATGGTGAAGTCTTACAAGCACCTTTTTTCTTAGCTTAGGTTTTCTATTTTTACTTGCTCATTAAAATCTCTCTCTTTATATACCTCTTTCTTTAGGATATTAGTTTACCCTCTCTGACATTTTCTCTAAACCACTTAATCTATTTTTGTCCAAGTGGAAGCTTCTGGTTGTCCTAAAGCACATCTGCTCACAGCCTTCTTAAATGCACGTGAAGATACCAATAAGACAACTAAAGCAGTGTCTTACCTCTTTCTGAGGGTCAGATAGTGACAATGATAGCTGTTCCTGTGGTGATATCTCCAGCATACAGCAGATATCCATGGTCACCTCAAAACAGATGTTTTGTAGCTTCAAATTTGAAAAAAAGATGAGTTTTTTTTCTGAATCATCTGTATGGGCCAGATTTTGTTGCTTCCAAATTACTTTTTTCATTCTCTGCAAAAATGATGTTGATTTAACAGGACTTAATTTCCTCTCCTTGTCTGTATCTCTGCCTTGGTTAGTGTATCTGCAGTTTCTCTAGATGGACGGTAGAAATTCAAAGACAATGTTAATTCATAAACAAGATTATCTTCACAAAAATAAGTTCATGTAATCTTTTGTAGATGGGACTAATTAGGGAATGGTGGTCAGGGGGTGTGAATAAAGGCCTAGAAGAAAAAGAAACGGTGTTGAATTGACCCTGGCTGGATATCAGGTGCCTGCCAAAGCTGCTGGGCAGGGGAAAGAAAGGAAAACAAAATGGCCATGGGGTGAGATAAGGGCAGGTAGGAATCACCCACCAATTACCGACATGGGTGAATCAGAGTTAACTCAGGGAAATTAGTTTAATTTATTATCAGTCAAATCAGAGTAGGGTAATGAGAAACAAGAAATAAATCTTCAAACACCTTTCCCCCACTGCTCCCTCCTTCACAGGGATTGGGTTCTTTATCTCCTCTCATCAGAGGCTCAGGGGACATGGAATTGGGGCTGTGGCCGGTTCATCACACGTTGTCTGTGCTGCTTCTTTCTTGTCTGGGAGAGGACTTGTCACACTCTTCCCCTGCTCCCCAGTGTCGTAGACATCTTTTTCACTAAAATCCTTTCTTTTAGGATTTTTCCTTCTGAGAAGCTGAAGGAAAAGCTGGCCTCAGAAACAAATGTAAACAATAGGTTATCTTCTGCTGTGGAATGCAACAGGCCTGTCTGGATTGGCCCAGCTTGTATGTTTATAGTTAATGGCCAATCCAGAACTGAGATTTCTCGGACACAGCCTGAGAGAGCTGGTTTATTATCATTCTTTCTTTTCTATTCTTAGGTAGTTAGCAGCTTCTGGAAACTCTCGCTTGCTTTTCTTTTTTAGTATAGTTCTAATGTAATATATATATACCATAACTTAATAAATCAAGCCTTCTGATGATGGAGTCAAAGATCTCGTCTCTCACCTCACCTGAAAACCCTAACCACACCCCAGTGTGGTCATGACATCTTTTTGACATGGAAAAGCTAAAATATGAATAAAATCCTGTACTAAATCCTTTCTGCAGCAAAATCAATATTTTGGGTTTGGTGTTTTATGAATTTATTAGTCTTGAAAATATTTTGGCTTTTTAAAAATCCATCCTTGCAGTACAGTTTTCTCCCATTTTTAAATCTGCATATCTCATAAAATTTTTTCAGTTACCAGTTCACATAATTTCTTACTCATTTGATGGATTTTTAAGAATTTAAAAAATGAACATGGGATTGTATTTACAATACTTAAAAAATAAACTCATGAGTAATTGAAGTTCTTTGAAATAAATGCTTCTTTCTCAATTCTTGGCGTCCTCTAACACCTCTTCTAGTGTTGAACCGGAGTGTCTTTTCCTTTTACTTGAAGACAAATGTAACTTCATCTGTTGCATAATTATTTTGGTGAGCATCTTTGAATAGCAAAAAAAAGCTGGTAAGAATACTTCTCTTTTTACAGGACTGATGAGAAGAGAACTGGAGGATATAACATTTACTGCCTACATCAGTCTAAAGCCTGGAAAGTTTTTAATGGCTTTAATGTGGTGAGTAAATGGTTTTGTGTGAGTACCACAGACTTGGAGACCCTTTTTTTTTGGTATTTCTCACCTGAGATACTTTCCAGGTTTCAATCTGTTCTCCTCATCCAGAAAGGCAAGCACTGAGCTGTACAAGTTATACCATAGCCTAAAACCTGTTCAACCTAGAGATTAGATGTTGCTGGAAAGCTGTTTTCTGTCATTCTTTCTTGAATTTTGAGGAAAGCTTGCTTTTCTGGGAGGGATAAAAAACAACCCAACAAACAAATCAGCCAACCAACAAATAAACCAAACCAAACCCAACAAAACCAAAACCTCAAAAACACCCAAAAAATCAAGAAATATAAAGATGTATGTTTTTCACAAGACCTTACAATAGTCAATGCTACATTTCTTCTAAGAAGTGTCATAAAAGTGGTGCTGAGACCTATTTTGCTACTTTGGATCCTAATATTGATTTAATTTGTGCCTGTGAAAACAACACTGCAGGCAATGTGATCAATATAACCAACAATATCATGCTAAAATCCAGTTCACAAACTTTTTATGACTGCTGTACTTGTAGGATTTAATTCCAGAAAGATAACTACTGTGTGGCCTTTTAAAGAAGACATATGAAAGTATGCACAACCATTTCCAAAATTTTGTCTTTACTTAGACCTTTATATATCTGGCTTTGGAAGAAAGTTAAAAAAAACCTTAGTTTAATTTGAATCTTGGTTTGGGTTAGACAATATGACTGACCACATTTTACAGTAGGCTACAAAATCAGTATTCATCCAACAAAATTTTGTATAATTAGAAGAGTAGCTGAAGTAGGTTTTTAAAAAGAATTCTTGGTAGGAAGGTTTATTAAAAATATATTAATTTTTTATTATCCATTTACACCTTGATTTGGAGTCCTTTGAATTTAAACATGCTAATTGTAAACCAATATCAGAATGGAAGAGATAATTTGAAAATATTTATTTTAAAAAAGTGAATATTAATTTATTTTTATTTTGATATAAAAGCATATATCTCATTAATTTTAATCAGAGGGCAGAACGAAAACTAGGTGTGTTTGACATACAGAAAAAAACCCCAAAGAGTTTCTTCGACATACTCATCTGAAATAAAAGCTTTAAACTAAGTAGAATTCACTGCTGATAAGTTAAATAATTAGAGTTAGGTCCCAGAACTGTGTTCTTCATAGGCTGGAATAAGATAATTACATAGATGTAGCTTGCTACTCAGGAACTTGGAAAGAAACTCTTAAAGGCAGTAAAACTATTCTACTGAACAAAAACAAAAACAAACAAACAAAAAAACCTGTGTGTTCAAATACTTTGGGACATACTTGGAAAAAAGAAAATAGTAGTTCTGATACTTTGATACTGTCTATAAAGAAAGATGGAACCATTCTTTCTGTAATGGACAGACTTATTATTTTAATTTATCCAATTGCAAAAAGAGGCAATAAAGAGTTATTTTTTTTCAACATAAAACTGCAGACACCTGATAACTCTAGGGATGGAACAAGAGGTTTTCTGAAATCAGATTTACATGTTCACTCATGAAAATGGAGTATTAAATGTATGTTTCTTAATAATTCCATGATCTGCTGAGATCATGAGTATGAAAACTCATGTTAAGGGATATAAAAATAAAATTTGCCATAAAGTGAGGTAGAAAATTTTGGAAGGATTCAGAGAAACTGGCAGAATCTGTTAAAAGTTTAGCCTTTCCCTGTACTATCAGATTTAGAAGATGCTTTGATACTTAACCTAGAGATGAAAATATAGACCCTTTTAGGTCCAAGTTGTCAATGCCATCCAGATCAGGTTAAAGCAGGCAAGGAAGACTCACTGCAGGCTTATATTATATGATTAGTCTGTAGGCTGCATGTATTTGCTTGTTGCCATGAGCAGTTCAAATGAGAAAATCCAAAATTCCTGTAATCTGTTTATGATAAAAAAGGGTTTAAATTCTGCTGTTTTGATCTTTTGAAGATGGGAGTATCAGAGTTGAACTGAAGCAGTGCATTATCCTAGGGATACTTCAGCATATATTTTCAAAAAGATCTTAACATCAGCATTTTCTTTGTTAAGTGGGCAAATTAAATATAGAAAACATGCATAATTCATATGCAAAGGGAAAACAAACAAGTAGGAAAATACCCCTAGAAGCAACAATTGGATGAACAGTTGCTTTGTATAGAATTTTTTTAACATGATAGTTTTGCATTGTTACATATCTATAGTCACACTTGCATTGAATAAGACTGGACAGGTCTTCATGAAGGGAAGCTGTATGTATTGAGCTTCATCTTCTTGCTGTTATGTAATTACTGTTGTGAGGAGAGAAATTATTTCTTTATCTAACAATACTTTGCCTCTCTTCTTTGTTCATTTCTTCCTTTTGTCTCATAGAAGAGAAAGATTAAAAGTTGACTGACTTTGTATAGAACAGAATCACAGACTCCCAGAATTAACCAGGTTGGAACATACACATTTGTTTTGTGTGGTTATCTATCTAGGTTTTGAAATATCTGTATGGAATTCCTCATATGAATCCTGTTTTAAAATTTCTTTAACGGCAATACTCAACCGCCTTGGTTTCCTTTGAAAAGACTCAGGAGGTAGAAATAATGAATCGAATAGATTTATGAACAAAAATCCATGGTGAAAGCTATTAGCCAATCACTTTCTGGGTTTCAGCCTGTGTATTCCTAGTGTGGTTGAGGGAGTATTTGAAGGCAAAAGGTAATTTCATAGCGCACAAAACAGAAAGTCACAAAAGCGAACAAACTTACATCCCTCCAGTGTCTCCGTCAAGATATGCAATGCTAGGAAACCTGCCTAAACATCTTGGATGGTGTCTTTAATTTTAGGGTAATCAGTTTGAGATTCTATAGACTTAATTGCCAATGGCTGAATGGTCAGAGTTGCAATATAAGAATCTATTCAAATTGGGATTTGAATGTATGTAAACAGCAATCTCTTTTAAAACGGGAACACAGAATTATTAGAAGCTCTTAGGATTCTATCTTCAAACTCAGATTAGAGTGCTTCCTCACTTAGAAGGTGTTGTAAAGATATACATCATCTGGCAAAGTCTTCAAATGCTATAATGATAGGGCAGTGCAAAGCCCCAGGGAAATCAACAATTCAGCAAGTCTTTCCTCAAAGTGGAATCAAACTGTGCATGATAAATAAGACTTAACAATGACACTAAAAAAGAGAATAAACTATATAGAAACTGCCCATTTAATGAGAAGTGTCCCTCTTGGGAAAAAGAGGAAGTGGTAGTTCACTGGCAGATGTGTGCAAAAGTATCATTAGAGTGAGTTGTGCACAAAAAATGAAATCACCAATGTTTTTAATACAGTATTGTATATGTTAACAAAGCATTTTGAGGCAAGCAGCCTGGATCATGGGGTGACTGCCAGCTCTAGTTAACAGCACCTTGTATGGAAGAAAATAGCATCCATGAGTAGATGTTATGTGTTTCGCTGGATGTTATAAAACTTGCTGAACCCTCAATTTTTATATAGCTGGGGGTTTCTGCCTACCTATCTTCTTTCCATGTTACTTTCTTCATCACTATTCCGTTGTTCTCATTTTGCAAAGACTGTTTTCCTCTTAGGCTGCTGTTCTAGTCCCTGTATGCAGCAAATCCTGTTTCCACTTAATGATGCCCCTTTTTCTCAGTCAGCCTTTCCCTCAGTGTTCAGCTGTCCCCTAGTCTGACTCTGTTATATTTGCTTGCTCTTGCTCAATGCTTAACACCCATTTGGACCTAGGCCAAATTTCCCCTACCAGTTCTTGAGGTCTTCCCCTCTATCTTTTTCTTTCTGCTTTTTTGTTCTTATAAATCTTCCAAGTCTCTTTAATAATTTCCCAGTATTGTTCAAGTATCTATTTATTTTCCAAGAAAGAAACTGGGTTCTGTTATCTTCCCAATTTTCCTCAACATATCCATTGCCTCTACTATTCAATGCCCGCTAGCCTGGGATCTGAGCAATCTCTTTATCCACCCTACAAAGAACCAGGATGTCTCTTCAGAGCCAAGATCTGGGCCACCTGAAGACCTGCAATCACTGGAAAAAAATCTGCAAGCATAAGTCTGAAACTTATCAGTAAGCATATTCCTTTAAATAAGGCTGGGGGGAGAGAGAGCTCATAGGAGTTATTTTTTCAAAAGATTATGATTTTATTATGCTTGCACCAGTTTTTTGTTCATCACAAGACTCTACCTGTTATATGTCTGTCTTTCAGATTCAGTTTTCAATCCCTTCTTAACAGTGTGGGAACATCTGAGCTTTCCAGGGAGACATCAAGGTTTTAATGGGGTCTTACAGGTGTTTTAATAAAGCAGAAAATAAAGGCATTCTCCCTTGTATACATTCCTACAGGTCTCAAATATTTCACTTGTATTTAAGAAGGAAACTTGGCGTGCCTATTTGCAAGTATAGTAACAAATGAAAGAAAATATTCCAGTAAACCAAGGTGTGATGAAAAAAGGAGGATTTTAATAGACTTTTTTTCCCTATATTTCTCATTATGCTGAAGAACCTTGATATGTATCTTAATATTTTTATTCCTTGTGGAAAAGCTCAGGTGTCTCTCTGAAGTTCTAGTTGCACTATAATATTGAATTTCCTGATCAATTTCTATGATGAAAAGACTGGCTTAGTAGACAAGAGAAAAGCAGGGAATACTGTCTACCTGAACTTCACTTGACATTGTCTCCCCATAAGTTTTGTATAACTCTTGTTTCCAGAACATTTTCAGCCCAGAGGAAACACCTCTGAGAAGGTTTTAATGAATAGTAATTTAAGATCTGGGCATAAGGAAAATTTTCAGTTTCATCATAAATATTTGCTATTGAAGGTTTGTGGGCGTTGCCACAAGGTTCTTGGGGTGAAGGAAGAGACGTAGATCTTGATTCATGGTCAGAAGGCTTGATTTATTATTTTAAGACATATATATACTACATTATACTATACTACAAAGAAAAAACAGGAGAGCTTTTCAGAAGCTGCTGCTAAGAATAGAATAGAAAGCATGAAAACAAGGCAGCTCTCTCTGGCTCTGTCCGAGAGAGTTCCTAGTCTGGATTGGCCACTAACTACAAACATCTCAGATGGGCCAATCTAGACAGACCTGTTACATTCCACAGAAACAGATAACCTATTGTTTACATTTGTTTCTGAGGCCACAGCTTCTTAGAAGGAAAATCCTAAAAGAAAGGATTTTTGTGAAAAGGTGTCTGCGACAAAGGTTCTCACATAACTACTATTTGTTTGCAAATAAGTTATTGCATTGATTTAAATACGTTCAAATTACATTATACATAAGACTATTCTTAAGGGTAGAGCAACAGAGGATGCTATGATTTTATAGTTACTCCTTAGGGACAAAATTTTTCATGAGAAGCTGAACAGTTTTCTCTGATGAAGGATTTAATAGCATAGAAAACATGCTGATAAACTTGAAATTTACTTAAACTAAGGCAAGTGCCATGAAGCAACTGAATAAGATACTGCCATAAAAGGGTTACACCTATTTCCACTTTGGTCTTATATTTCTTCTCTCTCCTTGTTTCTGGCTGGGTGCTCCAGCCCGCTTGCGTTAGCTGTAATGGATATTTGGAAACACAATAAAGTAGATCCAGGATCTCACCCAGAAGGAAAATTAGGACAAATTGACTCATTTTGAACCATTTGGATGCATGGGTCCTAGTACTGGCATAAAGAAGACGGGATGGGAAGCACCCCTGTCTTAGATTAAACAGCTATGGAACTGTAAGTTTAAGAAAATTAAAGCAATGTGGTATCTTCTAACAATAGCAGTGTTAAATAATGTTGGCAAAGTGCTGAGCAAGAATTATGGTTTGAAATATTTTTTTTCTGACAAATACAGATATCTACAAGTACAGATACCTGAAACATTTGGCAATTTATTTTTTGTTTTTCCCTTTGAAACAGCACCTTCTTTTGAGGTTTTTATGCCAAAATTAAACAGAAGATATTTTTTAAATTCCATTCCCCATGGAAGTTTAGTTATTTTGGTTTTTTCTGGTTGTTTCCTTGTTTTGTTTGGTTGTTTTTTGTTGGGCCTTTTTTTTTTCTGCCTGATGGTACCAATAAATTATTTGCCCAGTTGTATTTTACATGTCTAGCTAAATGCCAATCATAAGACTATCTAAGAGGGTTGTGTTGCATCTGTCAGCAATTGTTTTTGTGTTATTTTATAGTCTGAATGTTTGAGAATAGTCTCTGTTCAGGACAGGATATTTGACTTAATAGTGTGGTGACTGTGATCTGGAAATTCAAGCAAAAGTTCATATACAGACAATTCAGGTAAAATAGCAATAATTGACACCTTTACTAGAATTTTTAAAGGTTACTGTAGAAACTAAATACCTAATTATTTTCACTTTGAAACAACAGTACTCCTAAAGTTCACCATGGTGGGATTCATTGGTGAGCTGATGTTGCACTTTTCATTCACCCTAAGATTAAAGCAAGCTTTGTACATACTTATGCAAAATAGCCAAAAGTAACTCACCTAATTTGCAAAGTTTTTATTTGAATTAGTCTTGTATTATCATACATTTTGATGACATTTATACTTTAAATGCTGAAAGTAGAGGATCTGTAGGCTGCATCTACAGCTCTAAATTAAATAGTGACCAGGATCATCCTGTATCACCAAACTGTTAGAACAATAGCTTGTGTGCCTCCTGTCCCTCAGGCCATTTGTGGGTGCAGTCTGCAAGCTAGAGGGATCATTTCCAGGAATCATTGCCAGCTGGAAGTTAGTATGTGAACCTGTTTCAAAGGATAATAAGTTTAATATTAGGTATCTGGGCTGTTCAGTGGCAGCAGGCCTCAGGACTGGAGAATGAAGTCAGGCATATTTAGTCTCCCAAACAGAGCACAGTCAATGTGGCACACCTTGATAAAAGTGAATTACTATTTGATACATAATTTCCTATGTCTGAATTTGATATGTATGTTATTTAATAATGTGATTTCTGTGAGTTCTCAAGTCCATGTATAGTCTAAATTTCTTCAGCAACAAAGTTTAGTAATTTTTGAAATTCAGCATTCTTCAGGAGCTCTTTCCATATTTCCACTTGGGTTACATAACACCTCTGAAGATACACAATATCTGAGACTACCCATTTCCTAGGATGAAGAAAAGGGAGTGAATCCAGCCACACCCTATTTCCTGTTTGGCTGGACAAAGTGTAAAAGATCAGATTGCAAATGACATATTCAATATTTTCACATTTATTGCACTGAAATTTCTTTTCTCTGGAAAGAAGTTTCCTGTTTTTTAAACTACTGCCTTTTTCAGTAGCCTTGTACAGTCGCCATTTGTGAAAGATGGCTAAAGCAAAAGTCTGAGCTGGCTCAGGTTTACTCTGCAGAGGGCACATCTAGTTTAAGCAGTGGTATGTAAGTGCTTTTGCTCATGTATAGTCATAGTGGTCATACACACTGAGCACTGAACATATTTTGCAGCAGTGATTTGTTGTTTGTTGGCCATGGCGCTTGGCTGCTGCAGCAGTTGCATGCTCTGTGCTGCTACCTGAGTTAATGGCAGCCCCAGCTGGAAGGAACCTCCTCCCACAGGGGTGAGTGATCGATTGTTCCTCCAGCCAGAGTGTTCCCACTCATATTGCACTGATTGTTAATCCTGAGATCTAAAGGCTTCGGGTTTTAATCTTTTGTTTGATGTAAAAGGTCATGCCTTCCTTCAAACAACAAGGGGCCCTCAAAAATTTTGTGAGCCTGAATATTTAGGGAATTACAATGGCCTGGGAAACTTGATTTGGAATTGCATGTTTTCGGTTAAAGCTGAGATTGAATTCCTCAGATCTATTTACTATTTGTGCTGTGACTCTGTAAAAATACTGTGAATAT
This sequence comes from Loriotus luctuosus, assembly GCA_035582745.1. Taxonomy (NCBI): domain Eukaryota; kingdom Metazoa; phylum Chordata; class Aves; order Passeriformes; family Thraupidae; genus Loriotus; species Loriotus luctuosus. The sequence continues at coordinate 76,649,619 of JAWWEY010000115.1, read as the reverse complement.
ATATTCGTATATTGAAGATACAGTATACTATATTAAATATATAGATGTTAAAGCATTCTTGAATTATTCACTTCATTTGAAATGTTCATTGTCGTGCTATATTATTCTTGATAATCTATTGCTCTTAAAATAGACATAAGTAATTTTTTTGTTTTTTCTACATGGGGAAAAGAAATATAGAGGGAGGCCTATACCTTCAAACATGTAAAGTTACGTCTCTAAATAGTCTTTTCACCGAGTTAATACTTATTATATTTGAGTTTTGAAATTATTTTTTTACTCCTCAAATGTGAAGGGGTATCTGTTATAAATCCTCCAGACAGAACTCTCATCAAATAATACACTACTAAGGCTTGTGAAGTTTTCCTACACAATGCTGTGGGTAATGTTTTACGTTCTTTAACCTAATTATATTGTTTCTGTAATTTTACAATAGCATAACGACTTGCAGTCTGTTTTCCCTTTTGGGACTTCATCATCAAAACTGTCACATTGCATACCTGATAAAAGCACAGAGCTCTGTGTAATTTGTTTGATTACAAAGCTGTCTTGAGGAGGGTCACAAGAGCCCAACACAGTTGAGAATATGAGGTGTTGGCAGACAGCAAACCGGAGAAAGGGATTGAGAAAGGGACTGCTTCACTGGCTCCCAAAATGTCTCACTGAAACAAGTAGAAGTAAACAGATAAATGTAAATATGTAGTTTTAAGACCCCAGAGGATGACTATGTAAACAAATTTTAAATTCTGGTTGGCCATATAATAAATTATAAATCAATCACTCCATTTTCCCACAATAGAAATGACAGTTCTTATACTATAACATTTCTTCTTATGAGAATATATTTTTAATTGTCTTGTGCAGAAAATTCTGTATTTTTTGAACCTAACAAAAGTTGATGAAATGCTTTCATATAGAATTCTTATTCTGACTTCAATAAACCTGTGCCCTACAACATTCATTTGCTGCATTTATATGAGTTGGGACAAACAACTTGCTCTAATTCACAGATATCTCAAGATTCAATAATTTTACATTTGTCTCATATTAGTAACAGAGATAAGCGACTTCAGCGAGTGAAATAAGAAAATAAATAAAGAAAAATTCCAGGAAACATAGATGTGATGACACTACACTCATGGAATGACAACTTTGGAGGAACTGTAATTTCAGAAAAATCTGAGCCAGTGAGCTTTGGTAAACAAACATGTTAATTTTCTACCCTCAAAAGTCCTCTTTTTGATACACATGGCCTTAATAAGTGTGTTAAAGGGTTAAATAATATGAATGAAGTGATCAAAACAGAATTACACAGGTAATTTTTAAGACTGACTTGGTTTAACACCAGCTAGCGACTAAGCCCTATGGAGCTGCTTGCTCACCCTTCTGGGTGGGATGGAGGAGAGAACTGGAGAAATGAGAAAAAACTCATGGTTTGAGATAAAGAAAGATTAACAGGGAAAGTGAAAGCTATGCATGCAAGCAACAGGTCTATTTTAAATATTTTGAAATAGGAACACGATGTTGCATAATCTGGTCCTGTGAGACATACAAAGGAAATTAAGACATCTGAGACAAATTAGACAAGCTTCAAATTTTGAATGAGATAAGCTCATGTAAAGATATGCCTCTGAGATACATGTCTTACTTTACTCTTGAAACTCAAATGGAATGTACATAGGAAACACTCTGTGAGTATCCCATGTGATGCATATTTCATGCTATTAAGTTATGCAAGCTTTAGAATTTTATTGGAATATTGGAAAAAAACCAAACCAAAACAAAAGCAGGATGTTTAATTATGGCTCTTGCATGGATACTGTTACAAATTAATGAAGAAATATGTAAACTATGTGTAAGAACAGCACAATAACTGTTTTAAATTTAAAAAAATACTTTTTTAGCTGGCTTGTACACTTTGAGAGATACATTTGCATCTTTTTTTTTTCCTGTGAATACCATACCATGTTTTTTGAATTTTGTTCAACTCCGTAATTTTTTTTCCTTTGCGTGCCTGTTAACATTTTATATAAATTTGTTATTGGCATCACTTGTTCTAAAATATTACAAACAGTCCCCATTGCTGACATCCAGGCCTTTCTTTCTGGCAATAAGAAATATAAATATGAACACTCTTTCACACAAAAGACAGTTTAGCATTTGAAAGGAGGTGTCTATCAGTTCTCCCTTCTCCCATTTGACAGTAGGTACATCTCTCTTCTTTTCAGACCATGGCACCTTTCCATGATTTGGTTAATGGATTCCCTACTCAGTATTTTAAAGTATTGTTTATGATATCTGTTGTATTTTTGTTGAATTATTATTTCTGAGGAATGAAGAGAAATGTATCTATGCATCTATGTATGTATGTGTGTATGTATGTATGTATATATCTACCTATTTCTTTATATCTATGTCTATAACTCTGTTCATGGTTTTGTTAATTTTGTTTCAATACAAAGACCAAACCTCAACTGCAATTTTTCACATTCTTTAACCAAACCTTTGTCTTTCATTAAATAAATTGTCCTCTCAAATAGCCATCTTTTAAGAAAAGTTCCCACCTGTTTTGAGCAAAAGAGCTGGAGACACAACATGCACTCTCTTTTTCACACAACTAAATGACATATAGCCATTTCAACCAAACATGCAAAGCATTATATGTTGGAATTCCTGAGTTGCCTTTTGGCACACAGGAAATGTGAGCTGAAAACCACACATTGCTTCTCCAGAAGCAATGGACAAACTGGAGAAACTAAAAATCTTTCTTCAGAAAAGTTTGCTTTTTTTCTGGTCAAGTCACTTTGATGTGATGCTTTGCTTTACCTAACAAGACCATATTCACTTGTGGTTTGGTTGCTTTGGTTTATTTATTTGGTTTGTTTTTTTTTTTTTAAACATAGCATGTTATACTATACCATACTCCACTCAAAGAGGTTCCATGGGGGCATTCATTCCATCCTGAATCACAATCTGAACAAAATTTTTTAAATACTTATTGCCATTGATTGATGACCCTTATTGCAGGGTGCGTTACCCTGTCACAAAAGGAAATTATGTTTGATAAGCAGTAAATACTATTACTGTCCATTTAAGGGAAGAGCATAGGTAATACTTACAATTATCATATTGGGATAATTTTTTATTCAAAATGTGGAGGAGGTCAGTTTTAAAACCATTCAATTTTGGCAAGGTGTTAAACTCAAGAACCATAAAAGTTGAGAAATTCAATATATCAGTGTTTATAATAGGTCTCAGAATACCTGAGCAATGTCCAGGATTGTAGGAAAGAGAGATATTGAGGTGCTTACATTTAAATTATTACTGCTTTTAACATCTAAACTAGTAAAGTAGGTATTGATTCTAGCCAAAAGTCCTTATGAATCGGATGAGTAAAATCTCCTGTTGATCTTCATATGTCAAGGGACTACCCAGCTATTCAAAATCACATTTTCAGGAAGTTCAGCCTCCAAATAATATCTGAAGGCCTGGAAGTAATCTGAGCCATCTCCCAGTTTACAAAGATAAATTAGGACAGATTTAACATTTGATTAGTCCATCCCTATTTAGGACATGCAACCAAAGCAAAATCACTGAGATATATCTCTGTGTAGATGCCTTGCAGTTGTACAATCATTCTTTGAAATTGCCAGAGTATGGCATTTTCTCACCAGTGAAATAGGGAGCAATATGAGATCATATATTTCAAAATACGAGTTATTCAACCATAAGAAGATCAGAAAATGCTAAGGAAAGAATTTATGAAGTCCAACAGAAACATTCCCTTTGCCAAGTTGAGCTTGTCACAATTCTGGTAAATTTTTTCTCTTGCAGAAAATACTCCTGTTGTGAGGCCCTAAAGAAATCCTTCTAGAAAAGCACAACCAAAGAATGACAAAAAATAAAGATGTGAGTTTATCCTCTTCTGAGCATGCATTCCCATTTTACAGAAATTAAACAAAATATGTCAATAGAAGTAATGAAAGTTAGGAAAAGTGATTTAAATTAGTAGGAAGAAAGTGACTAAATTTGAAAGACACAATATTCTATAAAGTCATTAAAGTTAATAAGAATAGAACTATACTATCTAGGGTTTAGTCATACAGCTAGAAAATGCTGTGATTTACAATACAAATAGCTAAGAAAAACTAGTGGCATCACCAGTAAAAGTGTGCAACAGACAGTAAAGCCAAATAAATCCAAAGTAAAAAAAGTCAGGCTTACTTCTATAAAACTTTTTGTTGGTTTCTTAAATTTGTGGCTGCATTTTGAGAGTTTATTCTCATTTATAGGAGAGAGACAAACACAGCCAAATGTGTGAATTAGCTGCTCTACCATGTGTGAAGAGAAAAAAACCAAATCATAAAGAGACATTCAGTCAGCAAATGTTTTATGAGTTCATCAGTTCAAGGCTCAAATGAAAAAATTAAACTATCTGAACATGGTTTTGAAGGGACACAGTACTGCCTCTTGCTATAAGAAAGGTAATTAGAGACCCAAGAATGCCTTGGTGAGATGTAAGAATAAGGTTTGGCTTGCCCTGTGAGCTGTGTCCAGGTAAGGTCTGCACTGTAACAAAACGTATTCCCTCTTTACAAAAAAGCTTTTACTAAAGCATTAACTGAGGATACCTCTGTAAAGCTGAGTAAATATTTTTATTACTTCTTAGCATTAGATTTCAAGCTGTAAAAAAGAACTACATAAAATTTGTATTAGACTTTCAAAGGGATGCAAAATATATAAATCAATAGCATATATTTTCTTCTTTAATTTTAAACAGTAATGCTAAATAGAAAACTTGTAAAAGGGACATGGTTAAAAATCTAAGGTGGAGTAGAGTGTATAAAATATTTTTGCTGATTTTCTCTAGTTGCTACAGTGCTACAATTTGCAACTAGACAAAATAGTTATATAACCTGCCTAACCACTACTACTCAAACCCACTGGTTTTTCTTTCCTATGATAATTTCCTCTTGAAATTTAGGAATGCAAATTAGTTTTTTTTTCTCTGATGGAAACTAAGATGTTGTTGGAAAGAGTATTTGAGTCTTTAATCCTTATTCACCATTAAATCTTTAGGTTAAGAGCAATTAGATATTAGACATTAATTTTAGAAGCTTTTATGTCCTGAAGAAAGTTTTCCATGGTCAATGTAAGTGGAAATTTTATTTTGTGGGCTATGTTGACATACTTGTACATCTGAGATAATGAGGGATTTTCCTGATTTTTTTCAGAATTCAATGTGATATAAGTGATGCCACAGTTGAAGACTGCTCTCTAGAAGAGACCAAAATCACAGTAGTGTTTGCTAACAAGGCTGTAACTTCACATGATTGGCACTGTAATTTTGAGGAAATTTCTACATGTTGGTTATTTCACAAGCAATTGCGAGTAGTTTTTTTAGTTAAATGTTGATCATTTGATCAGAAGTTAGCTAGCAATATCTATTTGGTATTCACTCTTGCACTAGAGAACACATTTATGCTATAACAAAACAATGTAATTCTGAAAATCGTTCTACTGTGATATGAAAACATGGGTGAACCTTATTCAATTCCATATAGGGAAATATCTTGATGACTGAGACATATTTAGTTGCCAAAATCTACTGAATTGCTGAAGCATCTCAGTAAAAAAAAAGGAGACCTTATAGTGTGATTTAAAAATTTAGTAAAGCAAAAGGTACCAGTGAAGATTATTTTTTGTATTTCTTCATAGATGAGCCATGATCCCTAATCATGACATTCTTAGACTGTAGACTGATATTCAGAGATAATGGACATACAACTGACATTTTTTTGCTAAACAGAATGAAATGCATAATCGGGAGCCTAGAAGAAAAAATAAAGATGGCAAAGCACTGGGTTTGGAAAAGATGAAAGAAAATTAGGATAAAATCATACATTCACACAAACACTTACACTGAAAAGAACTTTAAGAATCCAACCATTAATCCAGCATGCCAAGACACTACCACTGAACAATGTCTGTAAGTGCCACATCTACATGACTTTTAAATATGTGATGGTGACTCCACCACCTCCCTGAGCAGCCCTTTCCAGGGCTTGACAACCCTTCCAGTGAAATTTTTTTTCCTAATATTAAGTATAAACTTCCCCTGATGCAACTTGAGCCTGTTTCCTCTATCTTATTGTTGAACATCTGGAAGGAAGGATCAATACCCAGCTGGCTACAGCCTCCTTTCAGGTGGTTGTACACCTGAATGTCTCCCCTCAGCCTTCTTTTCTTCAGGCTAAACAACCCCAACTCCCTCATCCACTCGTCATAAGACTTATGCTTTAAACTCTAGGTCCTTTTCCACTGGGCCACTTTCAGGACACTTTTTCCCAAGTGCGTAAGTGCTACCTGGAGTTGTTGTGACCGAAGTGCAGGACCAGGACCCAGCACTGTGCCTTGTTTAACCTCATACAAATGGCCTTGGCCCATCAATCCAGCCTATCCACAGGCTTCCTACACTCCAGCTGATCAACCCTTCAGCCCTGCTTGGTATCATCTGCAAAGTGACAGAAGGTGCACTTTATCCACTTATCAAAATCACTGACAAAGGTACTTAACAGGGCTGGCCTCAGCTTTGAGCCCTGAGGAACACCACATGTGACTGGCCACCAACTGGATGTAACTCCATGCTCTGTCACTCTCTGGGCTCCATCATCCAGGCAGAATTTTTACCTAGCCAACAGTAAGAAATGCAGAATTTTGTGGGAAAATGTGTCAAAGTCTTTACCTGATGTCCATGGTATACGTCTAAGGTGACCCCACACCTTATTTGTTAGAGAATCTAAAAATGTGATCATTGTGATCATTGATGAAAAAGTGAAAAGCCGGTCAGCAAACAGAAAGCATTTAAATGTTTAGATATTAAAAAATAGTTGTTGTTAGCAGTGTCATCCAGTGGCTATGTGAATAAACTGCAAGGGCCAAGAGACTCATGCAGGAGAGGATTCTTCTAGTAGGAAAGATTTCCCTGGTTCTATCAAAGTATACTTGAAGAGTGGCAATCTCAGCTAAAACCAAACTCTTGGCTTTCTGAGCTGGCAATAACAGAGCTGGTCACTCTGTTCTACTTGAAGCTAAGGGAGAACAGTCTTTGGAATGTATGTTTTTCATTTTGCTTTCATAAATAATTGATGAATAGCTTTAGTGTATCAAAACATTTGGACCCTTAACATAAAGTGGGCTAGTTCAGCTGTCTTCTGACAAACCTATGAAACACACAAAACAGATCTCGTTTGTAATGTATTGATGTGCCTCTTCTGCTTTCTAATATTTGTACAGCTATTCTGGGAGAAAGATTAGGTCCACTCGTCTGTCAGTCAGATATAACCAGACGGCACTCTAAAAAGTCTGTCCATTAAGTCAAAAGCCATCTAATATTGTAAAAGGAAAGACATAGTGGCAGAGGAGGGAAGGATGAACTAATCAGCAGCAAAATGTGGCTATTTTGGGGAACAGAACTACAGGGTCAGCTTCACATTTTGAATCAATGAGTAACAATCATTAGCTTCACATTTGTTCTGAGGAATTAATGTTGAACTGATGGAAGGTGCATATGACAGAATTCTAGAATGATTTTTAGCTTTCTTTTTAGCAAGGTATTAAAGTTTTTTAAAGGAAAACTTCATTTAAACAGAAGCTTAAAAGGAAAGAAAAAATTCTTCTCGCCAAAATTATTTTTCTGCCAATGGTCAGTAACTTAAAGGGACAACAAGGTGCAAAAAAAAAATGTAAGTCATTCAACTAGGGTAGTTATTTAGCTTTTTTCCTAAATCTGTAATGCACATCATTCATTACTATAATCTTAAAACTATACATCTTCATCACTATAATCTTAAATCTATTTTTTCTTAATTAAACTGGTCATCTGTGAGTAACTAGAGGATTTCTAATCCAAATAAGTTTAGAGAGTATTTGTGTGTGCGTGAAATTATCTGTAAATCATATTTATGCTGTGGTGTAAAAAAAGAAAGCCTCAATGAAGTAATATCTTAAAAATCCTCTTCATAATATTTTTTTATTTAAAAATGTATAATTTCTCTACAGGTTTAATTTTGCTGCTTTTGAACCTTTTCATAAAAATTTCATATATTTCTCTTAGTGGAGATGCCTATGAATATGTGCAACCTTAGGGTGTATAAATAAATTGGATTTGCTTCCAGGAAACTAAACTGCAAGATGCAGGTGGGCTTCAAATACTTTTCAAATTCTGGTAGAAATATAAGTGTCCAGAACAATTTTGCTTATTGTTCTGCAGACTATTTCTACTAGTTAAGGCATTTGCTATTTTTTCTTTCAAAACTCATGTGGAGTTTGACTTCTCAGGTAGAATATAATTATTCAGACACAAAATATCTTTTCCTGAAGAAATTATCCATAGCCTTATTTTTGTGTAAAGTTATTCCATAATTGCTTGCTTTTGCTCTTAGATTCCCAAATATTTACAGCAACTTAACTCTGGAGTGTTGCCGAGTGGATTCCTTGTAATATACTTCTGGAATATGTTATTTGCTGAAAAAGGCTTTTTCTGCAAAACTACTGGGATGGGTGGATGGGAAACAAAACCATAAACTTACTGGGAAACCCAAAAATTTGTTTGAAATTTACCAAACTGATATAAGAATAACTTCCATTGCCATATCCCATAGCTAGTTACTTAAATCTTCTAATTCCCCAAAAGATGTGCTAGCTTTCTGAGCCTTTCAGTCATTCCCAGCTAGCAGAACTGAGAAAAGTCTTTTCTTTGCCAGAAGAGGAAGAGTGCTAGTTCTTGGACACCACAGAAATGTAAATTCTTTCTAGCCAAATCATCTCATTGTGACATAGCTAACACTTCTGATGTCATAGATTAAGTGTAGACGACCAGCAGTTCTCTTATCTTAATCTGAACCTTAAACCATGCTTTTTTCAGCATTACTTGAAGGTGTTTAAAAACTTTTATAAATGCCTGAAGTGTGCTTTTAAAAAAGTAAAAATATTTGAAAAGAGTCATCGTGATGATTATTATCAAAACATGAACACATGAAAAATTTTGACTTAAGGAAATTGAAATACGTTCTCTTTAAAATAAGATAAATCCATGGTAAGACCAAAAGTAGAATATGATATAAAGAGATGAGGGCAAAGTATGTACAGAATGATTGCTGAAGTCCTCATTAGTTGCAAAACAAGTTTGTCAATAAAAGCTGTGCACCTGATGATGCGTCTGTCTGCATCACAATGAATTAGTGTGTCACAGGATTTCTGGGAGAAAACTCCATTCATTCTTTCTCCATATGCTTGAAATAACTTTTCACCATGGGGTGTACTACCACTTTTGGCAAAGAAACTAAACTTCCAGCTCAAAAAGCTACATCAGCTTTGCGGCATTAGGAGCCAGAACAGAAATCGAACTCTCATGAATATTTACTTGTCTGCTTCCCCCCTCAATGTACATGTACCTTTAGGGGGCTAGTTTAGGATACAGATGTAAGAATTGACTTTGTATACTTATTTTAAACAATGTATTTTAAATTCCACCTTTCCTTATCACCTAGTGGTCAAAGCATGTGAAGAAGAAATTATCTGCTCTATCTAGTTAGAACTAGTAACTGCTAGAATTAGTCACGGATCTTGAAAACTGGTATTAGAATCCTCAATTAAATGCTTGATTGTATCAAATCTTTGTAAATATATCCCAGATTTTTAAAATTGCTGATGCTCAGTGTAATTTTAGTACAATGGAAGCTGAAGTAGTTTATTATTACAGATAATCCATCATAGTTATTTTTACCACAAGAAACAATCACTCCTAGGCCAAAATTACAGTAATTAATTTCTTATAAGTAAAGAGCATTACCCCACTAAAATACAAGTGTTATTTCTTAGCTGCACCAACTTTCTGAATTTCCCAAAGTTACTACTCATATAGGAACTTTCTTAATTTCCTAAAAATATGTTGTGCTTTCATGCTGAAAACTGAGTTGAGATTTAGACCCTATTTGCTTTAATTTTACTTGTACATGAGAAGTTATTTCAAAAATAGGGTAGGAACTCAAAATCCCTGATACCACAAAGGGGACAACCTTATACAGAAAAACGAGTCAGCATATAACATTTCAAGACAAGACTACCATCTTGTGGCCTTTGTGTACAATGACTGTCTGAAGGCACAGATTTTGCATAAAAATAGAAATAACATTCTCTTGTGCTCCTGTTTGTTTCTAACAGTGTAAGTCTTTGTGCAGACAAAGCTTATATATCTTTCAATAGAAGTTGTTTTGAATCAAACAAAGACTTATTTGACTTTTTGTATGGCTGCCATAACAGATGCAGAATAATATTCAAAAGCACAATACAAATGCTTTGTATAAATCAGTGCTGCTGAAGATGTGTCCTGTTAAAAGAGACTAACACATCAACACAACTGTGCTAGTCTCTCTGTTTGATACACATGGGATCACAGGACGCTGCTTCTTTTACTGGCAACAATACTGTTTGATGCAAATAAGAAGCAGAGCAAATACTCAGCTGATTGTCCTCATAAATGCTGAAATTTGTTTGTAATGGATTGCTATGGCTATCTAAGGTGGCTGACTTAAATTGTTTACTACTTTGTGGAACTGGATTTAGGGACATTTAATGTGGTATTGGAATGTAACTTCCATTTAAAGTGAAACTTCTATCGACAGTATTTCATCTGTACTGTGTTTGAGAGATCTTCCTTCTTAGTACAAATGAGATCATCATCTCATGTGATTTAAGAAAAATGGGGCACAACTGTCTTGATCATACACATAAAAATGCTTAGAATTATCCTTTTCAGGGCAGTGGAAAAAGCTGCTGCTTTACTAGATGACATTCACTACAGTCTTACAAATTATATGTTTACATTTGACATGCTTTACTATGTAATGTCTTTGCAAATTTATACTAACAGGGCTTACTTCTAGTTAATAGCTCAGAAGAGATGCAAAATTTTTAATCTTACCAACATGGGTGTTGCCCTGCTATAACAGCACCTAGTGATCTCTGAGTTGAATCTCCTTTCAAGAGAGGAAAGATTTCAGGCTTCTTTGTTCACTCCCACTCTGCTACCAGATGCATGCACCTGAGCATTCCAAGAGCAGGTCTTTCCAGCAACAGCTGAGGAGAAAGAAACCTTTGTGGCCCTTGGGCTTTTACCTGTCTTTTGTCATGAGGTCACCAGCAGGCCCAGATGTTCTTTTGTGTTCCACTGGTTGCAGATGTCACCTGAGTATCTTTTCTGGTTTCTTGTGACTTTAGTGTGAAGCTGTGAGAAGAGCCTGGCTATGGCCTCTGGAGGATGTTGGAGGACAGCTGAACAGAGTAGGATGCAGCCTCATTGGCCTTTCTTCTCCAGAGCGACTCAAGTCACTCGTGCAACATTTCCTCACAAAATCTGTGTTCTGTCTGCCCGCTCACCAGGGCCTCTTGGGCATTTGCTGCAGTTTGCTAATATCCTTGGTTGTGTGGGGTGTGTGTAAACTGGGCTCAATCCCACTGCCATGGTCTGGCAAGTCTTGGAATCGTCTTTGCCCATACTGATGGCTTGAGTCTGATGGCTTGAGTCTGGTGAGAGTGATGAGTAATGGAACCAGAGTGGGGCTCCTTCCTGAAATCAAGGTGCCTTGAAAATAGTGGGCACAGGCCATAAGGATCTTTGAATAGCTACTGGAGATGGTGTCAAAATTTTTATTAAAATCCATAAAACATATTTCTACTGCTTTCATCCTGTTGAATGATTCATTTCATAGTAGAGAGTTATCAAGTTGATCAGACAAGGTATAGTAAACAGTTTTTTACCTCTCACTTTACAGTACACAAGACAATCAAAGTTGGTGTAAAGCTCTTATACTTGATCCAGATTCTTGTAGGAACATGAACTATTCAACTTTTGGTTGCTGTTTACCCTTTTATTCTTGTTTTCGTTATACTGAGCCAAAGTAATGTGGGGGAATGTCCTGAAAAGTTTTAACCACCAGTTTGTTGTCTGTCTTATTTATGAAGAGAACTGCAATCTTGAGTGTGGGTGTGTATCTTTTATTGCCCAAAGATTTTATTGCTGCTTGGTCTTTGATAGGACTGATTCAGAAAGTATCTATGCCTGCTAATATTTCAGTTTTTCACTGTGACCTAAAAAGAGTAAGGAAACATATACTACCAGAAACAAACAAACAATAACCTTTTGTTTTTAACACTTGAAAAGTACTTTATATATAATAAAAGGGAAGGTAATAGATGCTTTTCAGTGTCACTGAAGTATAAATTATTATTATTAATGAAACATATAATTCCAGTTTTAATCAGCATTAGTTCTCCAAGGCAAGTGATATTTGTGGGAATGAATTGTCATGAAAAATTGAGACCAATTATAATCACTGCAAAACTGACATTTCTTGTTCATAACACAGCATAATCTGAGATTTTGAATGGTTACCTCACTACAACTATAAAAAAAAATCTCTAAGTAAAATATGTTGTCTATAAATCAAATAAGTTGCTAACACCGTGGTTTTGTAGTTTCATTCTATCTGAAAAATATTCTTGTTTGTCATGAGTTTGTATTTTCATAGATTTCAAGACAAATCATGATGGCAATCTTTTTTAAAAAAAGGTTAAGCTAAAAATAAATCAAAAAACCCACAACAAAAACAACTAGGATAATCCAGAGAAAATAAAAGCATTTTCTCTACACAGCTTTCATTACATGTTTTCCTGTGTGTTTTCTCTGTAGCTTTTTTAAAGTAGCTAATTTTCTCCACTGAAATGTAGTGCTGCCCTAGTCCTGTATGATTTCATGTTAAATTCAGTAGTATCTATTTAATTCAGTTTCCTCTGCAGAGACATAGGAAACATCTTGGGTTATCAGAAATGCATGACTGTGTGCGCTTTTTATAGGAAGATACAATTTCCAAACATTTAGCTATGTAAAGTGGATTTCAGTTTCTCTGGAGTACCTCTCATTTACCCCTGAGACTTTGTGTCTTGCAGGAATAGTGCTGAGCAATACATCAAAAATATCTTTTTTCATCTGCACTACACAGATCCTATTAAAATAAATCAGGTACATGTTCACACCACTCTTCCAGGAGCATGAACACCAATTGGATAAAAAATAATAGTTTGAAAAGTAATTTCATACATCTATGTATCTAGAAAAACATCTAAATTAACATCTTTTAAAAAATGCACTTGCTGGAAGACATGTATAGTTGGCTTGGTTATTGGGAGGACTGTTTTTAATGTAACCTTCCTAAACCTGAGCAGTAAATAAAAATAGATAACAGTTTCTGGAAATTATAATCTGACAAAAATGTTACCCTATCTAATAAAAGTGCTTTATATCACCGAGTCATAGAGTCATGTTGGAAGGGACGTCTGCTGAAAAGGGGATCAATTAGAGCAAGTTGTGCAGGACTGTGTCTGGTCGAGTTCTGAGTATCTCCAAGGGCAGAGAGTCCACAACCTCACTGGGCTGATGTTTCATTACCCTCACAGCTAAAATTATTTTTCTGATGTTTAAATAGAATTTTCTGCATTTCAATTTGTGCCCATTGCCTGCATCAGCATTGAAAAAAATGGAAATATTGCCTTCCATTCACATTTTTGGTTGATTTTAAAGATGATAGATGCAGCAGCCTACCTGATTTGAACTAGAGTGCATCTCAAGGAGCGAGCTCTATATCTATTCTGAATTATAAGAGATGCATACACATTTAAGGCTAAGTTGTTAAAATGACACAAAGTAGTCACCATGAATTAGTGTTTTCATCACCTTCACTCACACTGGCTTATCTCTGGCTTATGTTCTGTAAGAATAGACTTGTCATGTCCACAATATTTCAATCTTTTGAGACCATCTGTTCTTTTCTGACAAGGAGAGTAAGTCTATTGCAAATGTTTTATTTATTGTGGTACTTCCCCTGTTCTTCTTCCTATCTTTTCTGTCACCTTTAAAATTAATTCTTTCTACCCATATCCTTCTGCAGATCCTCACACATGGATAATATCATTGGTACACAAAAGTCAGAATTTTACTTTTTTAGCTACTGAAAGAGTAACAAAATTGAAATCATAAAAAGCAAGCCAAAGGAACTTCCAAAGGAAAATTTATGAATTTTTTTTTCTTACAGAAGTGTTTTAATAGACCAGGGTAATTTTTTCTACAGCTATTTTAACAACATGCAAAGGAATTATCAATCTTCTGTAAGAACTGGCTGTTCCCAACTTGATATTAGCAAAAATATAATTTGAGAATCATGTTTCAAAGCTAGTTGACCTACAATAGACTCAGATTTCCAAATTAATTATCATTGATTATTGTGCCTAAAGAGATAATTAATTGTCTTACAACCAGCACCTCTTATCTTCTAATGAACTTTACAACTCTGCTTACTTTCAGCATACTAACCCATTTCATATGACTAAATTTTATTCAATTTTATTCCATTGATGAAATCTTCAGGGTTAAAATGTCATATATATAGAAACACCATCAGATCAAATTAGTCAATGATGATATTGACCTGATAAACAGAGTGGAATTATTTTGTTTACTCTCTGTATTAAAGCTAATATTAAATGCTTTCCTCTTTCATAAATGCCTCCTAACCTTTTTCTTAATTTCTTAGTGTTTGCTTATTTTGATGAGTTGAAAACATATCTATCCCATAAAATAGCTTTTAAGTAGTGTAATATATTTAGAAGAAAAAAAAAACAACTTTGTTTCCTGGCCTTAAAAGTTTTTATTCTGATAGTTGTCATTGAAGAAAGTATTCTGGACTGTACAAGCACCATGTGATGGAATTTTATCTACAAGGATGGTGTTAAGATTTTTTGTCTTACAATAATTGCAATGAATCTTTTACATTCCTGCTCAGGTTATCCTTTCTATTATTTTTGCTGTCCAAAAAGATTACTTATCAGATGACTCTATTCTCCAGATCTGATCATGTCACAGCTACACTTAATCGATATTCTGTTCCTATTCCAAGATTAAAACTTCCTAGACTTGTTAGGAAATAGTAGAGTTGGGAACCTACTATAGTTAAAAGAGTTGAATTGACAGGTGGGTTGAGGTATTTCTGTGGATGCCTGGCCATCAGGATACTTTGTGGTAAAATGTATTCCTTTTTCATATCTTAAATTCATAGATCAGTCATCATTAGTACACATCTGTTTCCTAGTTAAAGCTGGATGAGTGAATGGAAATTTTGCTTCTCTTGCACATATTTCTGAGCTGTAGATGTCACTCTAGGGCTGACCAAATTTTGCAGGTTTCTCTCTTACCAAAATAATTTGTCAAGTGCATGAGGAAGGTGCTGAAAATTTTAATTGTTTACTCTTGAAAAATTTATGTTCTTATATGTTAGCTTGAACAGACAGGAATTGCAGTAAAATTCTTGCACGGAACTATGAATGATGGATAGTGGAATAAACAACAGTTTTGCAGTACCTTACCTGACTGATACCTCAAGTATTTTTCAGGAGATACAGTTCTAGTGAATGCTAATTTTATTACATTCAGAAGTCTTAGAAAAGCCAGATAGATGGTTTAAAAATTTTATTTTGTTTTAATCCCTAACAAATCCAGAATTTTTTAACTATATGTGCATTTAGACAGGTACTTTGAGATGACTCCCATATGAGGTGTCTGAAGTTGAATGCCATTTAGGTAATGTTAGGCTGGCTGGATATCAGCCTTTGCATTCGCTTATGTTCAGATACGTGTATTTACATTAAATTTAAAATTAGAGCACCAAAGAAAATCAATTGCATTTGATAAATTCAGAATCCTGTTGAGAACAAAACTGGAACCCTGCTGGTATGGGGAGCAAGCAAATTACAGTGAGCCAATTAGCATATTAACAGTCTATTTAAAATAAAGACAGAATTTCCATTAGTCCAGTTAACACTAGCATATGCCAAAATATTAAAGACAGGCAGGTCTTGATCCCTGAGTCATCAGGGCAGTATGTAGGCTTGTGTGTTCTTCTGTCAGGGCTGGGGCCACTCCCAGCTGGGCGTGGGACAGGTCCTGGCTGCCAGGCCCTGCTGTCACCCACCTAGGAGAGCCCCAGGGAAAAACCTCAGTGCCCTGAGAGGTGTCACAGACAGTGCCTATATTCCAAGGGCTGAGATGACATGGGATCTGGATCATGAATGGGGTGGAGTGATGTCCTGGGCCCAGGACAGACAGGGCCAGAAAGCAGCACCCTCAAGAACCTGGAAAAACCACCCTGGAAACACCAGCTGTTCAAACGAGATGTTAAAACTGGGTATTGTGGATACTGAACCTGTTCCTTTCAGATGTTACCCTGCCATGTGTCATTTATTTAAAAAGCCATCAATTAACTTGAGGATGCATTTTTTTTTATTCTGTTTCTCTAAAATTTTGTTCAGGAAAGAATAATATTCAGAGGTTTTTATCCCTGCAGAAGACCTCAGGTGTTATGGGTGCAGTGTTCCCCACTCCACACTTTCTCATTCCAATACCTAAAATTTCTTTCTGAAATCTGCCAAGAGGGTCAGATCTGCTGTTAAATGCATTTCAAGGCATTTGAGAAGATAAGAGTTCATAGCAAATTTAGAGGTCCAAAAAACCACAAAAAACAATTTGAAGCCTCTACTTAAACTGAAGGAAATGAGAGGCAGGTGACATTATATTTTCTTAACTAAAATTGTTTGACAAATAGACTCATAAAACTATGCTAAATATTAGAACAGCACTTTTTTAAACTACTGTACACTTACATGTTGATATATCTGAAAAAGTCACCCTAGTTTTGGATTAACATGGTAGAATTTATGTTTATAGTTTTATTATAGCCAAATGGATGTCTATTTTTAGAGACAAAATAGGCCTTTGGAAAGTACAAAATAGATATGCTTAGAAAATGAGTGAAGGTACTCTCCCATTTGAGTACACAAATACAGTAAACATTTATGACTATTATTAATCTGAGATAATCTTTATTAATTTTTAATGGGGCAGGTAAAATAGCAGCTTGAAGAGAACATTCATCCTACTTTATCTGGTCTGCCAGTGCCCTGAATAGTGCCAGTCCAATTGCTATATGACTTCAATAACTTTCTGCTCTAAATCAGAACACATGATAAATATGACTTCTTTCTTTGAGAATACTTCTCAAAGAAAATCAGTGTCTTTAATTATTTATCTCATATGACTTGCACAGTGGTATAGGTTTTCTTTTTTTCCTTCTATAGTGGTCATTCTCTTTACAGTCAGCATTAACTCATTTCTTCTCAGTCCCTTTCTAAGTGTGATCAGATTTTTCAACAATTATACAAATCCTTAAAAAAATTCATCTAATTCCATAGGATGAATCACAGCCCTTATTTTTTCCAGTACATCTTCAAATATTCCATGCTTTTTGAAAATAATTGCTTTCGTGTCCAGCTTTTCCAATAGGAACTCTGGGGGAAAAACTGTTGCTGAACAGAAAACTATTGGTCTCAGCATGAAGAGGCTGTGCTAGAAACTCTTTACAGAAAACATATTTGCTCCTCCCTAGCCAGGACTACAAAGACATTGCTGAGGATCCTTGGTGTGATTGCCTGTGCTCCAGACCGTCTGTGATCCAACCCAACTCTGGGCTCTTGGGTCTGCTGCTGGAGAAGCCTGCTGCCATGAGAAGCACGTCTGGTTAATTATTCTTAAATGTTTCTACTCTATCTTCTATTTTGTCTAATCTTTGACCCTTTTAAGCCAAGTAGACAAATCTGAAAATGAAATCTATGTTTTTGGTTCAATTGCATGTGAAATCTATTACTAATATGTTTATGTTTGATGAAAAAAGAGTCCTATGTAATTTCTTAAACTTTTAAAAGTGACAGTCTGGGTTAAATTGTTTTTACAGTGTGACTTTAAATATACTTCCAGCAGAGACCTTTACAGACAGTTTGTTAAATTGATGTGTTAGGTAAAATATCTATACATAAATTTTTGCAACTTTGCAGCTTGTTACTGTATGTAATGATAATTCTACATTAGGATGATTCTTTCTGAAAGTAGACATTTGTACATATACATTGTGGACCTGTCAAAGATGATATTTAACTGCTCTTTGTGGTGACTTTTGAACTGATATGACAGTGTAAATCCTGAGAAATCTTTACATAATTTTCTTCTTAAGCTATGTATGGAGACATGACTTTTCTGAATGTAAAGAAATCAGAATGGCATTTAAAAGAAATGATATTCACGACATATATACATCATTCTATTATCTACAAACACAATAAGCGGCTTAGCTTCCCATTGCTGCCAACATTTTTTGCTTCAAGAACAATTTGAAAATGAGGAATACTTAGTTTTGTGGCCTAAAAATGATCTATAATCTTTATATCAAGCGCTGGGTGATTAAATACTCACTCATTGACATTTTAATAGAAATAAAAGTAGAAAATTACAGAAGTTCAGGATCCAGCATTATTTAGTGCAGGATTCTCTCAGTTTAGTGACATCAGCTCCAATCAGCATATTTCCCTGCCCCCACAGCATGAGTCTTGAGTAGAACAAGCTTTATGACAGGACACATAGAGAGCAGAAAGATTACAGCCATGTGATCCTCATGAATTTTGAGAAATACTCAGACAAAGCACAGTATGATCAAGTTGAAGGTCTTTGAGAGAACTTTGGAGAACTTAGTATTTTCTATTACAACAGTCATGTAAATATCAAGAAAATTGGTTTTTTTGTAAAGCAGACCTCTGAAGCAAATTGGGCACTAAGCATACTAGAAAGTAACATTACTTGGGGGGAAAGATTTGTTAGAGTTTGTGTTTTCCCTTGAAGAGACATTTAAATCACTTAAGCACTGCTGTGTTGTTTATTTTTAAACCAAGTTGAAGATTTATTATTGTAAATAAACTAAATGAAAAAGTAGCATGCACAAAAGTCAATAATTTAGGAGATACGGCATCAAGACTACAGCAAGTAGAATTAACCTATGACATTGTAGCTGTGGTAAACAAACTGCAGCAATCAATAATGAAATTAATCATCTTCAGATAAGTGAACAAAGAGATTTGCCTCAGATTTCAGGTCAAAACCCAGTCAAAGGATTCCTCTTCCAGTTGATGGAAAAGTATGTGGCTGTTCAATCAAATCCTGAATGAGCAACTGATGAGATTAATTCTCATGTACTTAAAAGACAATAGAGTTCTTCAGCATGGTAATGTGCACCCCATATCTAAGCTTATCTTACTAAAAATACAGGATCAATTATGGATGTTGTGCTCAACACTGGTATGGTCCGTAGTTATGATGGGATTACAGAGGAGGAAACATTATACTGTGTCAGCTGTGTTTCTCCCTTCCTTCCTCTCTGAATATTTTGTGTGTGGTAGATAGGCACTGAGAAAGTGAAGAGGAAGCCCAGGGCACTGTTTGTGAATGCGATTGTGTGCAGATGCAAAGATCAATGGAGAAGAATAGATAACTCTCACTTAAAAGCTTTGAAATAGAATTCTGTAGTGCTTGGGACTACAATTGCCCTGCCAGCCTGTTGAAACCATCATGTCAATGGCAAGAGGCACTTTTCAGTAAGCATGTTTTTGTTTCCCACCCTCCATTCTATTTCTGTACTATTAGTGAGAATGTAACTTGGGAAGGCTACTGAAAGCAACTCAAAATCTTTATGGGCCTTTCAGCTTTGCATTTGTCCTGGGAATTAGGTCAAACTTTTAAAAAATGCTTCATAATTTATATTGGTGGGTTTTCTTTATTTCTCCTAATCTTACCAAAGATTAGAAAGTATTTCTTTTTTTATCTCTGCGGTTCTGCAAAAGCCACAACCTAAAAGAAGATATTTAAGGCTCTCCATCGTCAAAGTGAAAAATATGTACTAATGCTATTTCAATATTATCATTGAGTGTCATATACTTTTCAGCCTTTTAATTGAGTTTACAGACATTTCTATGTAGACACAAGTTTTCATTAACATGGAAGAAAGTAAAAACTGTAACCATACAGGAACCAAAATCGAGGGGTGGAAAAAGCCCCTCATGGTTTCTGGTTTTGTAAGAAAAACTTTCAGAATTTTTCTGACTTGTGTTCTAGATCCTGGTCGAAATACTTTATGAACAATTTGGGGTAGCCTTACTATCTAGGTTGGCTGACTAAGCAGTTGGCCTCATGAAACAGAGAATATCACCTGTTGGAGAAGGGAGCATAGTCCTTTCCAGTTTAACAGTTGAAAGATACACTTGAAACATTTTGAAAATTGAAGGAACTGCAGTCCATTGGGACTCAGCTGGACCAGTCTTTTACTCAACGACTGTAGCCCAGGCTGCAGAAGTTCAGGAAGAATTGTAGCCTATGAGAAGGTCCCGTGCTGGAGCAGAGAAAACCGTGAGGAGGAAGGAATGGCAGAGAGGAGCTCTCACAGAGAGACCACAGTCCACATTCCTGATCACCCTGCTTTGCTTCTGGGAAAGAAGGTAGAGGAGTCAGGAGTAAAGGGAAAAAGTCAAGCCTAGGAAGAAGGGGAGAGCTTTGTCTTTGCTTCTGACCACCCAACTAAATTTCTAATTGGTGATAAATTAAATAATTTTCCCCAAGTTGATTCTGTTTTGCTCACCACAATAAGTGTTCCAAACACACCAGAGTATGCATCCTTGTACTCAGTAGCCCTCAGTGAACAAATCCTTGGAAAAAAAAAAGAAAAAAATCAAATTGCTTTTGCAACCCTTGCAAGAATTTATTGCCATCAGTCCCCTTTGGCTGTTTTCCAGATTACTTATCCATCATGTGAAGACTTTTGTTTGTAACTGCCATCCATTAGTTTCATCTGATATCATCTAATTCTTTTTTTGGAACTGACAGTGAAAAATGGATTTCTACTTTTTCACTGCCCCTCATGACCATTAAGACCTCTTTCATATCTCCTTTAGTCATCTGTTCTTCCATTTCCACTGTTCAGTGCACAGAAGCCATTTCAAGTCACTCTTGTAATCCTTTCTCTGTACATCTTCAAAAATTCCTTTGAATCCTTTTTCAGAGGTAGGGGATCAGTACCCATAACAGCACTGTAATCAGAATGCTACTGAACCATGGATTCATAGCGTGCCATAAATCCCCTTGTTTCCTTCTTCTTTCTCAATAGCTTCTGGCTTTGAAATGATTATTTTTGATAGCTTCTGAATAGTGAGCCAATATTTTATATCTATTATAGTTCTAAGTTTTCATCTGAGCTGTCAGTCAAATGACCACCTTTGGACAGCATCTGACATTTATTTAAAATTAATTTAATCTGTAATTATTAGAAAAAAAATTCGAAATTCTCCCCTTGATCCTGATTTACTTTTAGTAGCTTGGCATCAATAACAAAATTTGTCATATGATTCACTCCTTTTGAAATTATGTTGAATTGCACAAATTCCCTTGGTGATCTGAGATGCTACTGTTAACTCCCTTTACTGAAAAAAAGCCCTCCTGTCCCATTTTTTCCAATGTTTTGATTAATTAGTCATCCATTCTTCATCCTGAAACTGCCTACATAGGTCTTTATGACATAAATGTACTGTGAGCAAGCAAATATTCACACTCTGCAGAATGGAGTAAGCCATGTCACAACTCCTGACTCGGCTGGGCTCCAAAACCTAACAGAACATAGGGATCAGTTTCTGTTTCAAGAAACAGAAATCTGTTTTGACTACGTGCCATTCAGCTGATGCACTGATCATGATCAAGTAACTAGTTGCAGCGCTCTGTGTTTTCAACTATATAGGAAAATATTTTCTATGGCAGAAAAAGTAAGGACCTCTTAATGCATTATTTCTGAAAAAAAAGAGACAGAATTAACACTTTTTTTTTAGTCAAAGATTTAGACTACTGGTCTGGCTGCTCCTAGAAAAAGAGATGTCTTAAAAGGAAGAATTTTCCATAGGTCACTGTTAGGTGTTGTAACTGGGTGTGTAGTTGCATAGCAGTTGTATGTGACAGAAGGCTAATGTTTCAGTCAATTTTTGGCATGAGATAATTTTTGAATAGTTTACAAAGCATAGTCACTGAGGGACAGTCATATCTCAGTTGCCATGCAACTATATAAATTGCAGGAGAAAAGAGCAGATGTTAGTCTTCTTATGCAAAAAATATAATTAATGAAAAACATGCTTCATGAGAAAAATGTTTGAATGTGTGTCATTACTAATGAAGATGTAAATAATTACCATGGCCTTTTTGTGAGACTTGTATTTAAGTTAAAATGTTAAACAAAACATAACACACATTGCAGTATATGTTTCACTATGTGTTACCCAAATATGTCATCCAGTTCAAGAAACAGAAGGGCAAGAAAAATCTAAACTTGTTGTTCAGAATGCAAACTGCAATATTGGTGCAATTTGATGCTATGAGATATGTGTTGAAATTTGCTATGGGATCTCTAAGAATATGAAAGTAGTGACTCAAACCTGGTTGATTAATGCCTTGTGTTCATGCAGAAATAAACTGACAGACTACAAAATTTTATAAAATAATGTAATACCATACCACTGCCAGCAGTTGTCATATGTTATAGCACCTTCTTCTAATATTGTAATTCGATCTGCACTCCATTGTTTGGGAACCAAACAAGTAAAGATATTTAAAATGTAACTTTTAGTTGGAATATATTATGCTAATATAATTTTCTAATTTTAGGTCCACAAAGTTTTACCAGGATCACTCTCTTCAAGTGAGTTAACACCTTAACAGACACTATTCTGCAATGCAAAAGTGTGGAAGATGAGCTTCTTTTGCCAGTTTAAGAGTCACATGCAGAGCATTAGGTATAACCATAATGTATTTTGAAAATTAATATGTGTGAACCATGATTTTTCCACAGATAGACTCTGCTGTGAAGCAGAGAAGAGGAATTCAGGATCCATTTCTTTCTAGTTATTAAAAACCAAGCCTCTGGCATCACCTTCGAAGCCTACCATTCATGTCACCTAAAATTTTGGCAGAAATTCTAAAATTTAGTCACTAGTTATTGAAATGTCTAAGTCCTTACTTAGGTGAGGAGAAATGTCAACTTCAGGCAGAGAATTTTTCTACTTATCCTGGACATCAAATGTCTTTGAGAAATGATGTCTTTTTCTTGGCCGTAAAAGGAGATTTAGAAGCTAGTTTTAAATAAATAATGAAACTTCAGATAGCTGGAAAATGTAAAATCTATTTTGAGCTTTGCTATTTTCACAGCTCTAACCATTGTTTATGTAGATATCTATTAGAAACCCTGTGGGATAGTTCAAAATTGTGTTTGAAGAGAGATAAATAAAAGTACAGTTCACATGTTCAGGGAACAGAAGATGAATCTCACTTTGAGAATTCCTTATATTGCAGCAGAGTGATCTTTGGAAAAAATATGAATGTGAATGTGCATAATCTAAAACATATTTCCTTAGGGTCTGGCTATGGTTAGAAGACATTTATCTTAAAGCACTTTTTTTTTTATTTTACTTGCAATTCTCTCTATGAGGTTTATTTGAACCTTTTGTTTTGTGTGCTTCACTGGTTGCACCTTTAGTAGTCCCATGTATTGGTAGGGAGATATGTACGTGCTCTTAAATGTTTTTCAGACATGGAGTTTATTATGACTGGAAAAATTGGTCTTTCTTTGGACCCCTGGTAACTAGTCTTTTTTGCTGAAATGGAATATCTGGGATTTTTCTTCCACAGTTTAGATAAATAAATAAGTGAGCCTTACCAAGGTTTAACAAAAGTAACTTCACAGCGCATCCTTCAAATATCACAGACTCATAGAATATGCTGAGTTGGCAGAAACTCACAAGGATCATCCAATCCAACTCCTGGCCCTTCACAGGATCATCCCCAAAAGCCACACCATGTGCCCAAGAGCATTGCCCAAACACTTGAACTCTGACAGGCTGGTGGTGTAACCATGTCCCTGGGGAGCCCATTCCAATTCCCAACCACTACCTGGGAGGTTTAGGTTAAGTATTGGAACATTTTTCCAATACTTAACCTAAACCTCCCTGACACAACTTCAGGCCATTCTCTTGGTCCTGTCACTGGTGACCACAGGGAAGGCATCGGTGTCTGTCTCTCCTCTTTCCCTTTTGAGGAAATTGTAAGTGCAATTAGGGCTCCCCTCAGCCTTCTCTTCTCTAGGCTGAACAGATCAAGTGACCTCATACAGCTTTCCCTCAAGGCCCTTCACCATCTTCTATATAGGGACTTCTTGTTTACTCAGAAAGATTTTGATTTTAAGGCATTCCTTTCTTTAGGGAAATGACATGGCATTTTTGTACAGTAACTTTTATGTTCGCAATTATGCTTAGGGATTCTAGCAAAAATGAAATGCCAGTGTTTGTATTTAAATTGTTAATAATTTGAAAAGTATAACTCTCACAGTTATTCACTGCTTTTGAGTCAGATTGTTAAATCTTAAAACTGTGACATTATATTCAAGGTTGGTGCTGTTGCCTTTCATATTCTGCATATATTTTTTGCAGTATGCTACTTCTTTAATCTTCTATTTTCCTTCCAGAGGTGAATATTCGACATCTGTTAAAAGCTACTTCCACTAGGGAGTTTTTAAGTTCTAGGATTTCTGAAAACATTGGTTATTAGTTTCCCTTACTTTTTCCCGTGTCTTGCAGTTTTATATTTCAGGAATGCCATCACTATCTTTGACCTGAAGTCGGTGAAAGACCTTTAGAATCCCTCAGCATCTATTGAAGAAGTCATACGGATATGCTTTTTTTATTTAACCAAGTATTTGATTAAGTTAAAACAAAATAAAAGTACCTCTAAAAACATTTGATTTTCTTTCCTGGTAAGAAAAAAAGAGCATGTTTAAAGCAAAACTCAGGTTATAGTTAAAGTGGTATTTTTTTTCTCTAGCTGTGGTTTAACACAGATATTTTTTCATGTTAACAAAGCAGTGTAAGAAGGTTCCTACAACAAAATTGCAGATAATAGAACGTAACTATATGTTTATGTAGCATATTATAATGTTGCTCCTATCAAGCTGAAAGAGGAAGAGAAAAAGCTTGTTACATAGCATACCTGATGAATACGACTGTCTCACTGCACGTGTTAGTGAGAAATGCCACTGTACTACATAACTTTGCATGTGTAAGAATTATATTGAGAAACCAAAATAATGTATTGTATCAATAAACTCCAAGGGAAAAATTCTTTTCCACTAATTAGTAACCAGGAAATTTTCCATCATGATTGGACATCCTGGTGAAATAATTAATTGGCCTGGATTTTATTTGTTTTCACAGAATGGAGTTGAAATTGTAGCATGGCTTTGCATTATGTTTTCATGTGTGCCAAATGTACTACAGAAAACATATTTTTGTTTGTCATTCAGTATCATGTTTTGTCATAAATGTAGGCAGGGCAATTTTCTAGGAATGTAACACAATGTATGATAGCTCTGGAAGAGCAGCCAATCTGAAATATATCCTAAATCTTGCTTTGTTATCACAAGAGCACCTGGATTCCCCTATGAAAAGCTGACAGGTATTATTGATTCAACAAGTTTCATATTTTTCATTATATCTATGTCTTGAAAGTAAATTATTATGTTAGTGTGTGAAAATAAAGGTTTGAGAGAATCAAGGAATGTAAATATTTAGTATTTAGCTTAAGAGGGAACATCTGCAGGGTCTTTTACTTTCAGAGTAATGCCATCAGAAATTACTAAATATTTTCCAAATAAAAAATCAAAAGTAATATATTAGTATTATATGATTAATATAATACTAATTATATTAGTATTATATTTGTGTGGTTTCTGAACAAGTACACATTTGCCAGCAGTGACTGGCAAGTTGTATAATCCAATTAATTTTTGTAACAATATTAAAATTTTGTCATTAAATCATGTTGCACATTTATTAGTGGTGACACAATTTAGTCTACTCGAGCACTGTACATGAGTAATTTAAATTGAAAAACATTTTATACATTAAATGTATAAAGAAATTCTCACGAATACTGCAGAACTTTTCATATTCTATTAGACATCATAAAATATTAATATTATTCGGGGTAGGGTTATAAACATCACTTTATAAAATAAATCAAATAAATATGATATTGTATTAGAAATTGCTTTCATTTAACCTCGGGGTTGCAGTTCCTTATTTGCCTTTTATGACAGGAATGCATGGTATAACAGGTCAGGTAGGAACTCTTTGTTATTGGAGAACTGTCAAATAAAAATCTACAATAAAAGAATAAGGATTTATTCCTTTATTCTGATTCTGTGTTACTTTACAGGAGTGTAACATTTCCTTTTCACTTAAGAATATACCTGTTAATATATTCTTAATTCAGAGAAAACAAACTTAAACCCTGATAGATTCCTAATGTTAATTTTCTTAGAAAAAAATGAGGTAATAAAGGGTCAAATACCATAAAGCATAACACTGATGCAAAATATGGTAATCAAAATTATTTCATAAACTGTTTTCAACGTGTCCTTATTGATTTGTGCTGAGAACCATTGATAACATGCTGGAAAATATATTCAGCTCATGCTGTATACAAAGCGTGTCAATGTTTTACACAGAGCAGCTTATGTAGCTCAGTGCAGAGTTCTGCTTAAAAAAAATGATGGTACCATATGGCTCTCTGCTGCTCAAAGCCTCAGCCTCCACTTCCACTGCTGAAAGTTGTAAATGTCAAAACAGATCAACCACAATGTCACTGAAGCAAATTACCTTAAGGCAGATCTAACATAGAAGGCAGTCTATCACTTAAAGGGACAATTCTCTTATGCTTATTTAACATTTTTCTGATGTTTTGCAATTTGAGAATTTGTTGTTGACACACTAAAGAAATAATTAAAGAATTAAACAAAAGAGTCTGAGGCTTACCTAATTAATATTTTTCCATTACAAAGTGATTACCCATGATCAGATGGGCATAGAAGAAGGGTGATATCCATTCTCGTAGTTTTCTGCATGGCAGAAGTCAAACTAAATTCGTAGACAAGTTAATATGATGACCCCACTGAATGTCAATGCCAGCCCCTAAATCTCACTCAGCCCCATGACAGAACTTCCAGTAAAGATTTCACACAAGTTTTTTATGGTTCAGTTATATTTTCTGTTAGGTTCAGTAACCCTTAATCATTCACTGTCTTACAGAACCACGAAGAAGCTCTGCTACAATGCCAAGCTTCTCTGCGCCAAAACATAGGAAGAAACCACTTGTCCTATAGATCAAACTTTCAGAGGAAAGGTATAAAAAATGAAGAATGTGACCATGAAGTCATATTATTATGTACTGAAATAGTGCAGTATTCTTCATTATTCTACTCCATAAAGAACTATTTTTAATATTTCAGTCCATGGAAAGCAATAGCTGTTAGCAATGCTTAAAAATTAATGAAAGACAAGTTAGGTCTACTAGTCAGAATTTCTTTGAAGTACAGTTTTTAAGAAATGGGTGTCAGGTATGATTTGGCTTCTGATTTGTCCATAATGTATCAGAAGGCAAAGCTGATGTTCAGAGTGTGTAACATTATGGGTATTTTTAAATTTATTTGTGCCAATGGATAATATCTTCTATTCAAATATATTTTTAGATGTGTGTTGTCTATTTCAGCATTTCTTCCTTGGAATGCATCCTTGGTTAAAATATGGAATAGGAAAATCATGTTTCTGAGGGAAGAAATGTTTTACTCTTGGTATTTATATTTCTACTTTCTGCATGACTCCATGTTTGTAAACTGAATTTATGAACATGCATCAATGCAGGTTGAATTCTCTGATATTTACAGTACCCTGAAATTTCAACCTCAGCAGTTGAGTCATGAATCTTTCACATTTTGTATAATTTAGTCATCAGTGTCTTAATTTCTTGATTGATAGTTCAATATTTTATTATATGTTATATTAGGCTTATAAATGGAATCTTAGATCACTGTGCATAGAGTGTAATGTAAGTTCTTCAATTTTGATTACAGCAGCCAGAAAATGCTGCATAAATCATTTCAAGCCCTGAAAATCAAACTTTATTTTCCCTTTTGAACTGTAAAAAAAGATCTATCACCATAAAAACCCAGTTACAATGGTATAAACTGGACTATGTAGACTTTAGAGATAGCAAGCATCAGCTTATAAATTCAGCACATCTTAGCTTTTAGAGGAAAGAAGAAAAGGATATTTATTTAGACAAAACAATACTCATAACCAGAGGGAAAAAAATGTGGGGTTTGAGTTAGGATGGAGCAGGTTTTACATTTCGGACTTTGACTTCTCTTTTGGGCAAGGGTCCACACTGACTGTTCTCTATCACCTTCTTGTCCTGCTTTTCCTCGTGCATTGTTTTCAAGAAAAGTTGATGTGTTATTTTCTCTAGTAATAAGATCAGGACAACTACCAATAGTTGCTCAGATGCTTCTTGATTTTCTTGGATGTAGACATAATTCATATTTCCCAGCCCTAAGGGAACTCTGCTTTTAACCAAGACCTCACAATGATATCATCCAGCATTTTTAACCATCCTGGGTTCCTTCTCACCATCAAGCTGATTTCCTGGGTTTGTAGAACTCCAGTTAGCTTAAGTGGCCCTTATTTAATTTTTCTACTGTGGGTTGTTTTCCCTATGCCACACTGCCTTGCGGCTGAGATCTGGAAGGCTTGAGGGCAGATTTATCAACAGACAGAGACAAAGAAGCTAGCAAGAAACTTTTCCATTTCTGTGTCTGTTGTCAAATAAAGTTCTCTAAGTATAGGAACATACTATTTCAGTTTGTCTGTGACTGGCAAAATGACAGTAAAGGCCTTCCCCATCCTCCCCTTCCACTGCCAAATTCAACTGCAGTTAAGCTTTGCTGTTTGTTATTCCTTCTCTTCATGCCTGGGTGATGTTTCTGTATTCTTGCTAGAGCCTGGATCATTACAAACATGTTAGTTTGTGTGCAGCTATCCCAAGGATCTATCATTTGTAAAAAACTCAAATATATTTTATACTTACCTCAAGAAAACTTCTATTACAAAATGTTGCAAACTGGTGATATTATTGTTGATTATTGTTGATGAATCAAAGCCAAGGATCTCTTAAATGAGTCATCTAATCATGTAGACTTTGCAGGTATAATGATATTTGTGTTCTGTTAATAAAAGACAGATGTGGAAAATCTATTATAAACATTATGCTCACATATGTTCCCCTTTACTTCATCATGTCACAAAGATTTCACAGTTTTAAGTGGATTTAAGCAACATGCATAATTCACAAAGTAAATGAGCTGAATAGTCAAGATGCAAATAAGATTTAGAAAATGGTTGCAAGTAAGGTTCAAATCTATGACCTGAGACTGTATGTTTAAAACAGTAGTATTTGGTTTGTTTCAGCAAATCTAAAACAGCACAGTGATTGCTCTCCTGTTTCTGTCAGTGGGCCTGATTCTACATTCATTAGCGGCTTTTAATATCCTACTTTGTATGTAGCCTTTGGTGAAATTAAATCTGTATAATTATTCAGTTTAAGTAAAGGTAACGAATTTGAGCCCAGTGGGATTGTCTCAAGAGACAGCCTATAATTTGTTGATATATTGACACTTACTGCTTGCTGGCTTCCATCTGTTTCTCAGTTTAACAAAAACTCTGTTTATGAAGCTTTTAAATGTTTAATTCTGCTAAATTTGTGAAAGTCAAATTCAAGACATGGCTGAATCAAACTACTGAAATGACAGCCAATTATAAAAGATGAAGGAAGTATTTCCACTACAAGCAGTTGATGACTAGTAAATCTCTATTATCCTCAGCATGAGCTTGCCTTCATGACTTTACACTCTGTACAGACCCAAGATGGAATAATCCTTGTTTGCTGACATCCCTGCTTCTGGTTGTGCTGTGTTTGGCTGTAGTAATTGCCTTCACAGTAGGTAGTATGGGGCCATGTTTTGTATTTGTGCTGGCAACAGTGTTGATGACACGTTATTGTTGAGCAGGGCTTATGGAGTCAAGGCTTTTCTGCTCCTCATACTGCCCTGACAGTGAGAAGGCTGAGTCCACCATCTGTTGGGAGGGGACACAACTGGGACAGCTGACACCAGCTGACCAAAGGGACATTCAATACCATGTGATGTCATGCTCAGCACAAAAATCTGTGAGGGAGGAAGAAAGAGAGGGACATTTTGAGTGACGGCATTTGTCTTCCCAAGTTGCTGTTATCTGTGTGGAGCCTTGCTTTCCTGGGGATGACTGGAAGTAGTGAATTCTTTCTTTTGCTTTGCTTGTGTACATGGCTTTTGCTTTGCCTATTAAATGATCTGTATCTCAACCCATCAGTTTTCTGATTTTTTTCTCACACCCCATTGGGTAAAGGTAGTGATTGGCTGTGTGGTGCTTAGTTCCCACCTGGGGTTAAATTGTGATACTGGTAATGTTCTCCTCTTGTTATAATAAACTTTGAAATTGTCAGATAGAAGACATTATATTGGATATTCATGAAGATACCTTAAAACCATGTATTACAAGACTGAGACCTGTTTCATCTCCATTATTTTAAAAGACTAGAGATAATTTAATGAATGGTCAGAGAAGACACATTGTTCCAAATGAATACTTTAAAATTAGGCTGAAGAAATTCACCAAATTGAATTTTATGTCAAAAGCAGTGCAGGATAACAAAAAGTGAAATAAATATTCAAACCTTCCTCCTCCCTCCACCTCCTTCCCAACACTACCTTTTCCCCTGCAGTGGCCCAAGGAGACAGGGCATGGGTGGGAGTTATGGTAATTATTCCTGCAGCTGCTCAGGGAGAAGGGTCTTCCTCCTTCTTCAGTGCGGGATCTCTCCCACAGGAGATGGTTCTCCATGAACTTCTCCAGTGTGAGTCCATCCCATGGGCAACAGTTCTCCATGAACTGCTGCAATGTGGTTCACTCTTCCATAGCATACAGTCCTTTAAGGACAACCTGCCTACACCATGAGTGCCCCAGAGGGTCCCAAGTCCTACAAGGTAACCAGGTCCAGCCTGGGCTCCGCTATCCCTGGGTCTGCAGGTCCTGCCAGGAGCCTCCTCCAACCTGGGCCTTCCACAGGGTCACAGTCTCCTCTCAGGCATCCACCTGCTCCAGCGTGGGTTTCCTCCATGGGCTGCAGGTGGATCTCTGCATCCCCACGGTCATTGCTGAGCTGCAGGAGGACAGCCTGCTATCAAAACCTGGCCATGCAAACCCAATATATAATCTTTCCATGGGTTATGTAAAATAAATTTAATAAAGGATAAAATGGTATTTCTTTGGTCTTGATGGAAAAGGTTTGATCTCTTACCTGGAGTCATCTTTCCAGTAGTCTTTACAGAGTAGTCTTATATTTCAGTTTTCTACCCCTGAGTGGAATAAAAATTTTGAATTTTACTTTCATTTATAATAGTCCCTCATATTTTTGTTTCTAAAAGTAAATTTTCATACAAAATTAGAACCACCAGTAGATATGCAATTGTTTTTTTTCTGTATTATCTCTAAGGAAAAAATAACTGTTTATAAAATAGATTGCATTAAAATCTAATTTTAGACTGCTAAAATATTTTATTTGCTTTAATTCCTAATTCTTTCCCCACTGTAGAGGGGAAGAGGGGAAGACAATAATATTATGAAGACAATAATGCATTCAGGTTAACATCATCTCTCTTTTACTGCTTGTTTGCTTTAATACCATTCAAGGTGTCATATATCCCCGTTCTCTTTATCTGCTAGAAATTCCTGTTTGGACAAAATTTCTGAGGCACATCATAGGAATACCTCTGGTGAAAGTGAGCCATCAGGACCTGAACTGAACTGCAAGAGGAAGTAAGTATTAATTAGGGTTCTTAATGAACACTATGGCCTGAAATAAAATGTTAATTTTGGGGAAGTTAAAATACAAAAATCTTACTAAATATTTTCTCAGAAAATAGAAACAGGTTAAGTAGAAGCAGTATTTTCCGCATAAATCTTGTGGGAAAGCTGTTAATTGTTCTAATTATCACAGATTGCCTTACTCAGACATTGTTCTGACACAACATATTTTGAAATAATAAACATAAAAGGCCTCTAATTACAAGTTGCATCAAAGGCAGTGCTTTGAATAGTCTTTAATTTATTAATATAGAGATTTTTAACATAAAGGCAAGTTGGTTTTTTTTCAATTTGGAAACAAGCATTCTGTCAATCTGTTGTTTGAGAAGGACAGAATGAAAAAAATATTAGAGTTTCATATTTGGACAGGTAGATTTTCACAAGAAAGGTCAAACATTCTGGAAAAATTAATTGTTGCATTAATTTCTGCAGGATCTTAATTATCTTGATAGCATTTATAATTTGCATTTTCCTGAAATATGATGACTTATTAAGCTCCATCTGTCATTTTTGACCTTATTATTTCAGAAAGCTGCTCTCAGTAAACTTTTCCCTGTCTTCATGACATTGCACTAAAATTTCAATTTCTGTCTGAAACTTCAAAGAAAACATAAATCTATGGGCAGCTTGTCAGAATTGATGATGTCAGCATTTCACATTTGTGAGGGAGAAAGGCAATTGGTTGTTTTGGTTCTGGTTTTCTTTTTTTTTGGGTCTTTTTTTTTTTCATTGAAATTAAAATCTACGTTTTGAGCATTCTGTTTATCTTCATAACAGGGTTTAGGAGCATTGGACAGGTAGCATAGATCTTTCTTTTCAAGTACTTATTGAGCATTTCAACAAGAAATCCAACCCAAGAGACAGTATAGCTCCACATGTGTCAATAGATAAGGGAAATTCATCCGGCTGCACATTCTGACAGTGATTTCAGCCCAGCAACACACAGCTCCTGTGTGGTAAACAGAGTGTCAAAATCGTAGCCAGCACTGTCTGCACAGTGCTCATATCTACCCTGCCACAGGCAGTGAGTTGAATCTGTTCCACATTGAGGAACTTCTGGTTTATTCAAACTTATTCACACTTTTAGAGCAATCCCTCATCTCTGTGAGCTTATGAGTGTTTTCATTCTCATTAGGCTAGGCAGACAACTGATTTAAATCACCACTAGAATACCATTGTGATTAAGAGAATTTTTTTTCCCTTACTTAGAATATATGCAGCCTTCAGATTTCTTTGTTTTCATCTTGCTTTTAAAACCCCTTGATAGAGAATCCATATTAAGAAACTCTATCAAAGTGTAGATTTATTTCATCTACAGTTCTCATGCTTGATAAACAGACAATGCTCAAATAATAATCTTTATGTATTTTCCTTTTCATACCTGTTCATCTGTAATAGCCAATGTTTGGAGCTGCTAGGGTGTAGATACTTGAACAATTGGTGTGCAATTGACTTTCAATATACACATCTGAGATATAACACTGAAACTCTTTTTCTATTTTAGCAAAAGATTGGATAACAATCAAAGCTAGTGTTACCGGAGGGTGAAGTGTCAGGAAAGCAATCAGCAGATGAGCAGATAAAATGGTGGTGGAATGGTATCACATATCAGATGAGGCTGAGTATAACGATCAAACAAGGCTAGAGAAAGATGGAATGGATGTGGAGAATACTTCTGTCACTGGCTCCTCCAGACAGCCTACACTTCTTGATACAAGTCTGCTGAAGAAAAACAGGAAAATTACTCTTGCCACGAAGACAATTTTAGAACTACCCTGTGTGGCATTGAAGAATGCCTTGTCTCATTTGGCAAGATTATCCTCATTAGGTGAATGTAACATTATTTGAACTATTTGCTGGTCTCAGAAGTCTGAGACTAACGTGTATTACATATATTACAGATCATTAGTACAAAAAAAGCAACTTACTCAGAAAAAGCAGTCTTAGAATTCTTTTAAAAACTGAAAAATAATTTTGAACACTTGAATTAGTTTGAAAATTCACATTGTCTTCTTGGTGAAGTATTTAATGAAACTAGATGATTTTTTATATTCAAGGGATTGATAAATTATTTCTGCAGATTTATTTTTTGACAGTTTGCTACAGTTTGCAATAACTAACCATTTTGGTGTGGATTTTATTTATCTTACAGGTATGCAAGTCCAGAATAATTCCAATAATTTTTTGTTGACTGACTCTGGACACAATGAACAGGCCTTGGCTGTTTTTCTTTTTAAATTAAGACAAGCAGCTGAACCATAATTAAATATTCTGGTGGTTTTTTTTTAATTTCTTTTTTTTTCTTTGCAGTCTTTTAAATATAAAATGGTTTATAACATACAACCTCAGGTAAAAGAATTCCAAAGTTTTACAAGTCAGACCTATTTTTCAGTGATTTTCTTAGACCATGTGTTATTTCAGTGTTTTGTCTGGATAGATTTATTACAGTAGAAGTCTATATATCAGGATTTGTACTGACACCTGTATCTACTAATCTATTTTTTTTTGATAAATGCACATGAATGTGATAAACTGGTTAGTATTTATGCTTCATATGAGTGCTTAAAAAAGACATGAATAAAGAAATTGTATACTACTGTTCCTATATAATGGAATGTCTACTGGGGAAAAAAAAAGTCCTTCAGGGCTAAGTTGCAAAAACAGAAGTAAATAAATTACACCATAATTTATACACTGCAGTGCATAAAAAAACTTGTGTGGCTAATCATTAGGACTAAGTATGCATCTTTCTCAGTGCAACTCAAATTTATTTCACTTTTTAAAGAAAATACTTATAATATTATTAAAGAAATACCATTATGCTTATATTAATTAATGTTTAAGGCTAGAATCCAGAATATGAAGACATCTGTGTGTTCCTAATCTACCTAATGCACATACTCAGTATAATGGCTACCATGATGTAAAATATTCTGGGAATGGGAGCTCTGTTAAGAGCTGACTTGGAATCACAAACTACAGAGAAGCATGGTTTTAGGCCTAACATAGTAGTCACATAAAATCTGGTAGAGTCTGGGTCAGATCCCATCCTGCCATCCAGGAACAGTACCTCTGAACTTGCAATCATAGAAACACATGCAACAATCCAGGCTGGAATGGAAGCCTAAAGATCATCCAGTCCAAACTTTGATGAGAATGATAGGCTTGATGAGATTTTCCAGCAATTCAACTGTGAAAATGTTCAGTGACAGGGATTCTATCAAGTTCCTGGAGAGGTTGCTCCAGTGAGCGGTTGTCCTCACTTAAAAAAAAAAATAAAAAAAAAATCATATTTTGGGATCAATCCATGATGAAACCAAAAGCTTATAAGAATCTTGTTCCAAGTGGTTTCTGCAATGAAAATGCGGAACAGAGGAAGGAGAGACAGTTTCAGGTAAACTAAAATAAATCCATCAAAATGATGGCGAAGGGTCTGGAGGAAAAGCCCTATGTCAGAACCATGGGTGAATTAAGTCAGACTGAATGAGTGTGTCCTACCAAACCTTCCTCTAGAAATAGGTTGCTTTAGGATGCCATTTTAGTCTCCTAAAATCTGTTTTCTGGATAGTTAACACTCTCAGCAGGTACATGATATGCCCGAGTTCCAGATCTTGCTCCAAGTAATATTTCCTGGTTGAGTATATCAATATGAAGCTTTAATGATACCCTGGCAGGTAGTGCATTTTTCTGGGAGTCAGCGCTGTGACTTCAAACTTCGTCAGAGGAGAGCATTCAGCTGGAGATTTTAATACCCTGGCTAGACATTCTGTTCAGTATTTATTAAGTGAACTAAAAGAGAAGAGACTCTTCTTACCTGAAAAGGTAGCCCATGCCCTGCTATTCTTCCGCTGAAAGCCATATCTCCAGTCATATCTTGTTCTGTGGATGAAAGACTGTAGAACATAAGAAAAAAAAAATCCATATCTAACATGTAAACTGTTCCTGAATTTAATTTGGGATAATGGTTTGTTATATTTTGGGTTGAATTATTGCTGCCAGTTATTTAACTGATCATAACTTTTTAGTTGGTAGTGGTTTATGCATTTACGAGAAAAAAAGGGTGAAGTTTCCAGTTTCTCCTTCAGCCTTTTGGATGAATATCTGCAGCTTGAGAGCCTAGGGTAGGGAGGGAGCTGCCTCATGCTTGGCATGTTGCCCCCATCCTCAGCATGTCTCTTGTAGCTCCTTTGTTGAAAACCGGCCTGAGGACATTGATTGGAGCAATCTGAGAAACATGAAAGGCAGGTTTATTTTAAAATAATTAGTATTACTCTCTGCCAAACCTGTTTTTCCCCTGAAAATGCTCTAAGGCAATTTATTTTGATGCTAAAGGTGTGCTTGAAGTCTCTTATAAATATATGAGAGTACAAATCAATGTATCTGATAATTTAGAAAAGCATCTTTGATTTTTGATTTATTATTGCTAAGAGTGGGTATCAACTACATTCAGACAGAATAAAGTTTTCTGTAATAATATTCTTCTTAACAATGTTTTACAGATATAGAGGTGTAATCTATAGAACCTACCTAGAATAGAAAAGAAAGGCATTTTGAAAGATAAAAATAATCACTTAAAATTATATGGATATCAGTTTTAATTTTTCAGTATGACTAGATAGCTTTCTCGACTCATTTAGGATCCTGTATCTCTGTTTTGCATTCAAAAAGATTTGCACTAAAATTTTTAATAATAACTTCCTCTATTAGATGTCCATTCGCTGACTGTGTAAATCAGAGCACGCATGTCTACATTTGGGGTAATTTTTACTTAATAAATAAAACTCATGAATAGGTAGCCTTAACTTGTGCTGTGTTGGATGCTGCTCTGTTTGAGTGAAGATAGACTGAAGACAAGAACCTTTGGGAATATTCAGATTTGGAAGTCAACTTAATAGTGTCCAATTTCAGATTTTCCCGTCTCAGAAATGAAAGAACAGTTGCCCCGAACTGTGTGTAGGCAGGAATATTTTTCTGTTTTCAGTACTTCTCCTGTTCTGATTTTTCTACTAAAGGAGGCATCTGAAGTTCCCAGCATGAATTTATTAATCTGGGGTATGTGCCAAAACATCAGAATTAATGCTGCTCCTGAGTAAAAGGCAGGATTTTCATCCCACCTTGGTCTCTTATCAACATAAATTTACTACCAGTCTTCAGAACTACCACTGCTCTTTGCTGTTGGATATCCTTTGAGGGATGACTAGAGACATTTGTAAGGTTTTTGCTCTTTTCCACTAAGCTGTGGATGGTGGGACTTTCAAATGGAAGGACTAAATGTTTGACTCTTCATTTTCTTATGATAAAAAATATTAATTAACAGGTCAATATTGCTTTCAACAGGCCTTGTGTACCTGTACTCTTAGAAGCAACTCCTCACTTTCATTTGCCTAGGAAAAAAATAGCAAAATATTTGAAATGAGAGATATTTAAAATTTCAAATATGTATTATTTTGTTATGTTCATGGAAGCATTTTAAATAAGCTTTTGTTTTATCGTTTTTGAATTTTATTATAGAGAGATGTTGCTTTCAATGGAAAGTAAATAAGAGTGACAGCACTTCTAGAGTTCAGGAAAAAAAAAGCAAGCTGCTCGAGGACGTGAAATAATGTAGATTGACATAAATTGAGTCAATATTGCAGAAACCGCTTATACAAAGCAAATATCAATCCCATGGTAAACAATAGAGTGAATATAGAGGAATCACTATTTTATTGGTAGTGAGTCATACTATTCTTTTCTAATTGTTAGAATTGTAATGTATATTTGATTAAATATGGGAATTTTGGACATAATTTCAAAACAAAACTACTTCCTATAGAGAAAAATAAAAATTAGAACTAAACTATGTCACTGAGATTGCATGGCTTGAAGTATGAAAAAGATAGAGTATCTTGATCAATGGAGTAATAGAAATTGATTTGTAGCATGCCAGAATGTCTGATGTTTCATTCTGCTTATCAGGTAAAAAGGAAAGATACATGGATTGAAGATGAGAGTAGAGCTCAAATCGCAAAATTTACAGTTGATTGGACCTGAGGTATTTCTCTAGGCTTTCAGTTTTTGCTATATAACTCTCTGCAGTCAGCTAAATGACTGTACTTCTTGGCACTAAATTTCACTGTCAGTTTTATTGCCAAGTGGCTTCCATTGTACCCTTTGTGGTGCTGTGATTGCTTTCAGTGTCTTAGCAGATCCTTCCACCTGTCCTCATTAGGGCTAATCCACTATTTCACAGATAACACCAAAATTCTGGAAGGTATGCAAAGGCTTTCTAATTTATAGATCATGGAAAGTCTCTCAAAAATTTACTGTGCTCCTTAACAATGTTTTCTAAAGATTCTAAAACATGTTTGAATAGGCCAGTTTCAAAATTTCTCAGAGGAATTCTGGTATTTTTTCAGTTTAGAGAGCTATACTTCACAATATTCTTGAAGGAGAAGGAGATTAATTTTTTCTTTTCTCTGTTTTACATTTTTTTTTTTTGCTACCGCTGTATTTAATACCTGAATGGTGCTGAGAGAAACCACTAATTCTTCACAATTGTTTCCTCTTTGGATGTCAAGTAAACTTTGTAATATCAGCAAATTTTGTTACTTTTCAGTTCTCGCTTATTATCCAAATCACTTCTATGTAGAACAGCATTGGTGTTGACATTTAAGTGATATGAATATTGATTATATTCTGCTGAAAAACCCAACCACTTTATTCCTCCTATTTTGTATCTGTGAAATCTTCTTTCAAAACGATTTTCTTCCATGATGTCGGGTTATCTTCCTCTAAATATGTTGTAAAGTATTCCATCATGTTTCTTTGCTCCACCATTAACTTCATGTTCTGTGATAAAATAATCAAAATAATTTGTCATTGGTGGGGTTTTTGTATTTTCTAATGGTAGCTTGTATCTTAAATTCCTGATAAATTTTCAGGCTATAAAATGGATTGTTGTGATAGATCTTAGATTCTTATGGTTAAGCAAGTAAGATTTATATGGTCAAAGTCAAACTATAATTAGGTAGTAAGAATGACTGCACATGTTCAAGTATTTTGTGTGTCGTTGGCACAAGAAAATTGTTTAATCACAATTTACAGTTGATGAAGCATTCATGGTTTTTCACCATTGAGCCGCATCCTACCTAATGTAATCCAATAATTTACTACAGACATTACCTGAAAAAAAGGACTACAAGGCAGTCACAGATGAATTCTGTTCGCCTGGTTTTAAATTTCTTCCATTTACCCGGATCTCAAATAGTTTATAATCTCAAATGTACTTCAAACATTCAATCCTATATCACATTTCCATCTGTTTATTAAAAATTAGTAAAAATGAGGAATGGACGATATTATCCTTCATATCTTAAAGACAAGAAAACTTACGCACCACGATTGCTCTGTCCAATATCAGTGCGGCAATTTATGGGAAACCCAGCACCAGAACCCATGCTTGTAACTCTCAGGGACCAGTACTAGCTATTATAAAATATTGCTTATGTCATTTAAAGCAAATATGCTAGATTTATATCTCACCACATATTTCAAAGGTATAATGAGAGTAGAAGTGTTTTTCTTACTGATAAAATATTAATGCTGAAAACTGACGCAACTCAGGAAACCATAAGAAGACAGTTCGTTCAGAAAACCTTCTCAGTCACGTTCCATGTGCCTTCTCTCTCACTGGTTACATTAATAAAACATCATTCAGTGCATTAAGCTTTGTGTTTAACAAAAAAAAAAGAAAAAAGAAAAAAATAAATATTACTTCCTTTGTAGAATGGTCAAGGCAGTGGTTTAAGAAAAGTATTGTCAGAAAACTTTCTGAATTTTCTGATTGCTGCCTACCTGTCCTAGGTTGACTTTATGATGCTTGCATCCCCAGTCATCTGTTCTGCTTATGCAGGATATTGAGTTCTGTGCTCTTAAGACTGGTTCCAAGAGCCAAGAGGAAGAGAAGAAGTGAACAGTTAATCTGCAGAACCTGCACTTGCTGTCCCATGTTCCTTCTCACAGCCTGTGCTGCCAGCTCGGACAGCAAGATAGAGACAAGGCTCTTGCTACACTCAGAATTCTCGGCTTTTTGCAGAGAGGGAAAGAGACAGGGAGTTTTTCTCTGCTTTTGTCGCTTCTTTTCCTCATTAGCTATGGCAAGAAGGGGTTTTGTGCCTTCTTTTCCTGGGCCAGGACTTCAGGAGAATCTCCTGCGGACCCCCAAGCTGTACTCCGGGCCTGGCACACTGGGCCCGAACCCCAGAGAGCATGAGAGACTGAGCCACAGCGACAGAAGGATTTTCTAAATTTGCCATCTCTTCAGAACAGCGAAAGGTTTTCTTGTTTAATATTATTCATTTTTTCTCATGTTTGTGAGTACTTTGTTTGTTAAATAAACATTTTTTTCTCCAAGGAAATTTTTTCCAAACCAGATGGGGAAGGGGCTGCTTGAATTTGCTTTCTGGAGGAGACGACTTCAGACGTTTCCTCCCAAATTTGTCCCAAACCAGGACACTGCCTCAACTGTATAAAAACCCAAGGTGTGTTCTTCTTTTTGCATTTCCAGTTAAATTCCTGTCCTGCACTGGTGAGGAGGTAGAATAAATTAAATGCTCAAAAGAAATTTAGCATACAATTCTTAGGTCCAATTGTATGCATGTCTGTAAGGTTCAGTAACCATCGTCTCAAGCAAAAAGCTACCCTAGAACTGACAGATGTGAGATAATCTGTACTGTGTTTTATTTTTCCTCATTTTGTTTCACAGTACCTCTGACAGAAGACTGTTTTGCATGGACATCTGTGCTTTGGGCAGCTTTGTTACCAATGTTAGTGCCATTCTGGCAGTTACTATTGTAGCATCAAGGCCATTTTACTGCAGTTTTTTCTAAGGTTGTATTAAAGTATGAGTATTACATTGCATGAAGTTAAATGAAAACTCTGTATTTGACTTCATGACGTTTCCTGTTATTGGGCCAATTAACAATTCATGGTTAAACATAATTATTTTTACGAAGCTTGCTACCTACCAAAATCAAAGCTTTTAAAACCTAAATTTTTCACAGATCTCAAAGCTGAAAAGTAAGTAATCTAGCTAGGTTCTTTTTGCTTGATATTTTGGAGTGATAACTCTCATCTTTATGAATTTGTAAGGATATTGCTGAAACACCACAATATGGCTGATTATCTCTAAAATACTATGTATGTTTTCCTAAATTAGTAGAAAACAATAACATTCATGGTTAGGTTGTGTTCTGGCATAGATCACCTTTCCCATTTTAAAACAGATTAAGAGAAAAGACTTCCAATTATTATTTGCTCTCTTATCTGTAACAAATATCGAATAAATTTAATTTTTTTTCAGGCATTAATTTTGTGTCCAGTGATTCACAACAAACTTAATTATCCTGAAAATTGCATTAAAAACTGTGGTTATGACCACAAAAAACCAATAAAAAATTAATAATGACTGAGTCCTTCCTATGAATAAAACCCCAAGTTTGTGTTTCTAAAGAAAAAGTGCCTTGGGAAAATAGGAATAGAAGATGATGGTAAACTGAAATTCCCAACTTCACAAATCTGTTTCTGTGTGTCATTTCTTTCTTTGAAATATCTCAGGGAGAAGACCTTTGGTAAGTAACTTCTATTCATGCTTCTTTATGAGAAAAATTACTGATATTGAACTAAGTAATAAATTAAATGCCTGTGATAATTTTCTGTTGCAGTAAATTTAGACATCTACCAAAAATACTATTAAAAAAATAAGAACGTCTAAAAGTCAAATATGGTTTATTATTGTAAGAAAAACTTACAAACAAAACCTGCATATTTTCAAGCTGCGATATCTAAAAGAAATGCATCCATTCTTGTGGGAAAAGAGAGAATATTTTCTGTTGACTACCTGAGAAAGAAGACATTTACACAGAATTTCAATTTACAGCTTTTCAATCATCAGAGCAATTGTAGTGTGTAAATAGAATTTCTGTTCTATTAAAAATTAAGGAATAGTTCGGGGCTTGTTCTCTATTAATAATAAATTAGTGTTGTTTATTAATTTAGGAATGTTCATAAACTAATCACTTTACTAGACCCTAGAAAATTCATTGTGTTGCCAAAATATTTATATGGCTTGAGAGAAACTTGTAACGGGCATGGAATTTTGTCAACAATGCAAATAGCATAACTGTACTAAAATAATTTCCATTCTGTATGTCATGAATATCAGTTCATGTAGTCAGATAAGCTGTAATTAAGTGCCAGTGAACATGAATAATCTTTTCTTACAGGCAGATACAAAATGACTATTGCAAATAAAGGATTATTTTTTGTTTATCTAAGCTGTAGGTTATTGGTTCATTTATTGGTTTTTGCATGCACTGTTAAAACTTCAGAGTAAGACAAAACTGCTCATTCTGCAGATATTTTCCCATTTTTAATATGCTCTTTTTCGTATTTGAGACACTGAAAAGATATTTTAGTGTGGTATTCACATACTCTTTGAACAGAGAGAGACATAATTCTCTCTCCCAGGATTTTTCCTGGTGAAGACAGTGAGAAAGCTCAGAGAGAGAAGAGAAAACAATTATTATTTGTATTTACTGCTCCTGTTGTTTGGCACATGTGGAATGTGTTATGGAGATTGTTTACTGAAGAGTAATTTGTTAATTGGACAGCGGTGATAAGGCATTTATGCGGCCTTCTGAATCATGGAGTCATTGCACTATATTCCCTGGCTGGGGGTCACCTTGCATTGATATTTAAGTAAACTCATGGTTGCCTCCTGAATTTTCATTGTTGTTGCACACTCCACATTACATTTGACTTCTGCCAGAACAGATTTTGTAAAATAAACCAAAAAAAAACCCACCAAACAAAACAAACTAACCAACGAACCAAGCAAAATTTAAAGTTTTGGGAAAAAGGGACGGCAAAAACTGTAAATATCTTTCTTATATCATTCTTTGTAGAACTGTCCAATAGTACACCTATTTGCCTATAAAAGCATTACTTTCACCATAAACTTAAGTTGTGGCAGTCTGCATATAATAGATCAGCAAGCCAAAAACGATCTTAGCAAACCATGCCTTAGTAAGTGTTTTTATATGAAAATAAAATAAAATGTTCCTCTGTTTCAATTTCTTTTTCCTTTTATTTTTGTCTTTGTGCAATTCTTCTTTTTCACTTCCATTTTCAGTAGGTAGTTAAATTTAATTTCCATAAAAGTTCTAAAACTCAACAAATTAACATTTTTTAAGATAATCCTGCATGATACCCACTACTATATTAAGGGACTGCAGATGTATTAACAGATAAAAAGTAAGAATGATATGTTAAGAGATGAATGAACTTGAGGGAAGGATGCGGAAATGCTGCCAGTGTGTAATATCTCATTAGGACCCAAGGGCAGACAGTTCCCAAAGTCTGCACATGAATGACAAGTCTCAAAAGAGATGCCACTATTCCTCACCTGATTTTGAGTGGAGTTATTTTTACATGATCATTTTGATCCTGTCTTGGATTATTGCCACTGGTAACCTTGCTTCTTTTTTTGTGTGTGAGCAATACTTGGTTGCCTAGTTTATGTTTTATTCAGGCTTGGTTGGATTTAGGCTGAGTTCAGGGATGGAAAGGGAGATGTTTCAGTGAGTCAAAAATATTTTGTTTCTGTTATAATAAGGGGCGTAAACATGTCATCTTCTAAAAGTTCAGTGGCACTTTTCTGTTGCAATTGAGATGTAGCTAATATGTTTTGTGGATAAACATATGTAGATAAAGTATGTTTTGTAGGTAAACAAAAACAGTTGCTCATGAGCTGCATGGCATATCTACTGATTAATCAGACTTGGTGTGTTGGTTTTACACAGCCTGTTTTTTGGTAGCAGGGGGCCAAGGAGGTGGCTTCTGTGAGAAGCTGCTGGAAGTTTCCAGCATGTCTGGCAGACCCAATCACTGATGGCTCTGAAGATGGACATGCTCCTGGCCAAGGCTGGGCTAATTAGAGATGATGGTAACACCTCTGTGATAACAAGAGGTACTTATAAAACATATGTCCCTAGCCATGGAAGAGAAAGAGGTGAGAACATGTGAGGGAAACCACATGGAGACACCAAGGTCAGTCAAGAAGGAGGGGCAGGAGGTGCTCCAGGTACCGGAGCTGAGGTTCCTCTACAGGCTGTGGTGAGACCATGGTGAAACAGCTGTGCCCCAGCAGCCCGTGGGGATCCATGGAGGATGCAGGGGTCCACCCACAGCCTGTGGGGCAGCTGCCCATGTTGGAGCAGTGGATGCCTGGAGGAGGCTGTGATCCAGTCGGGGACCCAGTGGAGAGAGGGGTCCTGCTTCCAGGCTGGAGCAGCCCG
Organism: Loriotus luctuosus; assembly: GCA_035582745.1. NCBI lineage: Eukaryota > Metazoa > Chordata > Aves > Passeriformes > Thraupidae > Loriotus > Loriotus luctuosus. The sequence goes on along the minus strand of JAWWEY010000115.1, from coordinate 76,605,418 downwards.
CCTTGGAGGACTGCACACTGTGGAAGAGCGACACACAACAGCAGTTTTGGGAGGACTCTGTGCCTGTGGGTGGGACTCATGTTGCAGCAGTTTTGGCAGGACTGCTGCTTGTGAGATTGGAACCACAACGGAGAAGTTGACAGAGAACAGTCTCCCATGGGAGAGACCCCATGGTGCAGCAGGTGAAGGACTCCTCTCCCCAGGCAGTGAAAGAAAACCTTGAGTGATGAACTGACCAAAACCTCCACGTCCTGTCTCCCAGTTCTGCCAGTGGTAAGGAGGGAGGTTTGGAGTAAAAAGGTGTTTTTAAGGGCATATTTTACTTCTCATTATTCTGCTCTGATTTTGTTAGTAAAAAATTCACTTTAAGTGTTAAGTATTTCTAAGTTGAGCCTGTTTTGCCCTGGAAGTGTTTTCTCCTGCTCGTTATCTCAGCTCATGAACCCTTCATTAAATTTTTCTCCCCTCTGCCCAGCTGTGGCAGAGGAGGGTGAGCGAGCAGCTTTTGAGGGTACCTGGCGTTTTGTCAGTGTCAAACCATGATTATAAACTTGATTATAAAGTCTTATACAAAAAGGAGTACTATATGGATAATGAAGCAGAGGTGGATGGGTTGAGCAATGGCAGAATCCTTTCTATTTCACTACAAAGACTTCACAAGGCTGATGCACCTTGTTGCACTTCAATAGAGCTGAAGGCTTTCAAATCCAGTCCTTGGTATGAAATTTGTTTTGTGCTTCCCTGATCCATTCTGCTACCTGCTCTCCCTAAGGGGAAGATTTCTCCTGACTTCTCAAAGGCTTCCTATTGCTCCTAAAACTTTACAGCTTCAGGCTGTTTAGGAGAAGTGGCTTCTAATGCAGTCTATGACTAAGCAGCGACACAGGTGCAGTGCAGTCGTTAGGAGCGGCAACTGTTTCAGTTGTTTTCTTTAAATTAAAAAAAAAAACAAAACTATTTGGGATTAATTGCACCTTGGTGTTGTTCACTGTGTTGTTTCTCTAGTCTATTTTATTTAGTAGACTCTTAATAAAAATAATTATAGGCATTACTCAGTTTAGGACTGTAATCTGTCATGTAGCTTTGCATTGATTGCAAAAGCATACAGTTTAGTCAGCTGTGCAGCTAAGATTTAGCTTCAAGTGAAATGTGCACCAAGAGTCAATAGCAAGCTCAAGTTGCACTCTGTTGTGCAAAAAAGAAAATTTTGAAGTACTGTAAAGTAAAATGGACGGGGACAGAGTAGGGGGGGAGGAAAGGATGACTTGAGTGTCAAGGCATATAAACCGAGTGATAAATGTGAAGAACAAAAAAAAATCAAGACTACTTTTCTGTTTTACCACAGAGTTATGCTCAAAAAATTATTAATCTCTCATGACCTTGCAAATAGAGTACTGAGCCTTCGTAAATTTGCTACTGTGGAGAGCTACTCCATTTCTTTCCTTACATTCACAGGCAGCTAAAGTGAGGTAGATAGAGGAGTGGGTGGGAGGCTAAAATTCTCTGGTTGTTCAGGGTGAGCAGTGTAAAACACGGACAAGAGCAATGCAGTGATACACAAAAGATGAAACCCAGATATAGAACAATCAGTTACCTTTTTTTAGGCACCTCTCAGGTGACTATGTTACATTTGAACTGAGAGGATGACTCAGCTCAGTCTAGGACTTTGCTGTGTAGTACCAGTACTGGCAATTGCAGCTCCTCTGCCTCACAGATGCTAATGAAGTCACTGATGAATAGGGAGGAATCTTATATTTTCCAGGTCATTGCATTACTCTGAAAGAACATGATCTGCCCTCACTCAAAATCATAGCAAATACAGCCATTATGATTTCTACATTATACCTTCTTTTTCAGTCTTTTAATTGCTTGTAGGGGAGGAGGAAGGGGAAGGAAATGCTGTAGTTCTGTGTTCTATGAATTGTGCTGCTCCATGGCACCAAATTAATTGTTTCTTAATTCAGACAACCCATATATTTTATTCCAATATTATGACAGTGAAGGGCTTTCTTGGGTGGAATGAAAACCACAATTTCTTCTCCTTAAAGATATTATTCAGCTTTGAGGAACGAGTGAAGAAGAACATAATTATCCTTTTAAGATTCTGTGACAGGAATTAGAAGGCAAATGAATATTAGTGCTAATAAGCTCTGAGTTACTCCATCTGTAGGTTACATGTACTGTAACTAATCCAGGCACAGAACTTGTAATTTCAGGATAAAAACATAACTCATCCTTGGGTTTTTCTGTTTTCAAACTGCTTCATTTATAATATTATGTACTGTGTGAACACTTTACACAGACAACTAATTTTTAAAAAAATTTCCTCTTAGAATAAAAAATGTCTTCTGAACTTCTGCCTGCAAAATTTCTTCTGAAAATGCCAGTGCAATTACAAATATTCTTTAAAATAAGTATAATCCTGTGTGGATTGTGGTTGTGGAGCTTGTAAAACAAATGAGATTCCTAGATTAAACTCTTCAGTAGTGCTTGATAAATTTTATTTTAAATGTGCATAATTTGTAAGTGCTGTTCAGCTTGAATTATTTATTATGATGATATGAACATTTATATTCATATACTGAAGAAATAAAAGATGGCTTAATATGTCAATTACTAATAAAGAATTTACAGAAAGCACTGATTATAGGTAGAGTTTTTACATGACTGTTAAAACCTGTCCCTGGGAAATAACAGAAAGGTCTGTTGAACTAGGAAATTCATTTATAATAATAATGTGAATCTGACAGATGCAAAGAAACTGTATCTGGAGTATTTCCTACCATCTCATTGAACAATTCTTCAGAGTGTCAGTACAGCACATACTGCCGCATGCACTCATTCTCAGGCTGGCAGTTCTACAACAATTAGCAAGCATTGAGTTGTCTGTGATGTTAAATTATATTTATTGAGACTCAGTTTCTGGGGGTAGAGTGTATACTTTTTCTTGAGAGTTCTATGCCCTTTAGGAATACTTCTTTAAAGAAAATTAGTTGCTAAAAGAGTGATATGACAGAAACGTATTTCTGCTGTCACCATTTCTCAAGAGAGGTTTGGGTTTTTGTCTGTAGTACCTAATAAATTTGAACAGAAAGGCTGTAAAAATGCATAAACAAAGGCTATAAACAGCATAATTTTTAACTAGCTTGATTAATACAACATAGAAGTTCTTATATTGATCTCCACACTGGAGACACTCTTTATTGAAGCATTGGTTTCAAGTCCCTACTATCAGCTGGGGAAAAGGGAGTGAATAGAACTAAATTTTCTAGTCTTTCATTTTCTTCTGAATCTTTCTTCAGACAAATTTCTAAAACACATACCAAATCTAATTGTTTGATAAAATTTTGATAAGAATCTAACATATATTAAAAGTCTGAATTAATTAAAAATTGATTATGACCTCATTTTGACATTTCCAAAGGATATAGTAATTAAAATTTACCTATAGTGACCTTACTTAGATCATTAGGCATGCCCCAGAATTCTTTGTGAATATTTGCAAACTTTAGCACTTGTTTTCTATAAGCAGTAACAGACAAAATTTCATTCACAGAATTAAATTTAATAACTTAATGTTCAAAACAAAGAAGGAACCAAACCACTTTAACATCAAAGAACTGTTATCATCAGGATGATATATTTTTTTTAAGAAAAATGGTACTTAATCTCCAAGAACAGAGATTAAATATAACTGGGGAAATATGCAACTTTGAATGGACAATTCTTAAAAAGAAAATGTAAGAATTTAGCACAAAATCTTTATTGCAATATAAGATATGTGGTGAAGGAAAATGTAAGCATAATTATTCATAGTACCATGTCTGAATTTCTCTTAATGTAGTATATATTTACATCTTAACCTGTTTTGGCCTTGGCTTTTTTGTATCACAGTTAAATTGAACAGATAAGTGTGAATAAGGATATTAAATACACGATCAGCTACTACCTGCTTCTTTCAAATTTTCATGTAACTGACATTGTCATTTCTGAGTCGTTGATTATGCCTCCTTTCCACTCAAAGTAATGTTAAGAACAAATAAGTGAAGATGAATATTTGAATCTTCTAAAGTACACTTAATGATATGATGTTGACATTTTGAACAAAGTCTTCTCAGATAACGAGAGGAGCAGGTACTCCTGAACTCAAGATCCTGGTGAGGCTAGACTGTGATGTTCTGAGGTGGATGCACACTAGATGAATTTCAGGGAGGGTAATAAGCTCTGCTCAGGCCAAATGGACAAATACCAAAGAGTTAGCAGAGCAGATGCTGAGGAAATATTACTCAAGGAATTCTGCAATTAAATCCCAGTCAAATTCCTGATCAGCTTCCTCAAGATATCATTCTCTGGTGGACAAAATAATTAGGACAATAATAAAATGTGATCAAACACCTAGAAAACCACTGTCAATGACTGCTAAATTGTATCCTAAAAAGACACAGGGAAGCAAAGAGGGACATACTCATCACACATTGCAGGATGAAAATTTTAGCTCATGTAGATGCTCTTTTTCTTACAGAGTGACACACAGAGGAACCAAAATCTTGCTGAGTTGAAAAAAAAAGCCTAAACCACGTTTCACTTATATAACAAAAGATTCAGGACAACAGCTCAAGATTTGAAGGACTGGAAGCACCAAATCCACATGATCATGCTTTTATGTCAAGTTAAATAATACCATAGCAAAAGAAAAACATCAGTAGGAATTTACAAAGGGAAGGAACATAACAAAAGCTTAAAGAAAAAGTAGGATGAAAAACTGACCAAAGGAATAAATTTACAGAGGACAGAAGAAAATTAAATACAAATGACAACTGTAGAAAAATAGGCAGTGAAAAACTTTTTTTCTGTCCTCTTGAACAGATGAGACTTTCAGCTTGTGAAATATTCTGTTATACATCAGTAAAAACAGGTAGTGCTGCTTAGTCAAGGAAAGTAGAATTGGACAAATTACTTCCCTTCAGATTGTATCAAGAAAACTAAATGCTGTGGGGAAAAATTTTGTTTAGAATATACAAAAGCTGGGAAAATAACAGCTTGAGCTACATAATGAAAATAATTCTGTAGAAATAAGCCACCTCTATACCTCAATCAAAATGCACAAATTTTTTTAAAATATGTCTCTATGGATACCTCAGCCTGAAAATTTGTTTCCTTTTTGAGGTTTATTACATATACTGAAGAATATGTGGCAATCTAGTGAAAGACTGAAAAAATACATGAGGATTAGACTAAAGTTATAGTGGAAGACACACGATTTTAGCTAATAATTTGCCCCTTGGTAGTCCACATATTTGAGCATTCTTATTTAATGAAAACTAAAACTTATGTACAGCACATGTTCTGCTTAGTAAGTTACCTGATAAGAAAAGAATGATCCCGAACACTTTTTCCCTGACATTATCCTCTGGATTGACTTTTTTCAAGCAGATCCTGATATTAGCCAAGATCTTGATGTAAGCAAGAGATCAAAATATTAGCAAAAATAAGAAAATAAGCTATCAAACATCATGACACATTCTGAGAAATTCTGAGCTTTTTTCAAAAGTCCCTTACCAAACCCAGAATTTAAAAAGACAAGTTATCACACAGTGCAGTGTTTTTAACCTGTGCAATATTACCTTCTAGGTTTTCCTCCCAAATATCATGTAGACCCAGGCAAAAGTAAATACAAGTAATTGAACATATTTCCAGTTATTAAATTTTAATTGGATCTCACTAGAGCATGGTAGTTGTTTAGTAGCTGCAGAATTTAAAATATAAGCCTGATAGTAAAAGAAACTCTATTGCTGCTTGGTGTTCGCCTTCCTTTCATTTTGTTTCATTTTCTGTCCTGCCACTTGAGCATAATTTGTTATCAATTTCCATAAACAAATAAGGTTTTTAAAGCTACTTCACAGATATCTAATAATTTAATTTATAATTTCAAGATCTTTGCTTCAGTGCATCTATTGTGGCAACCAGTTCTGAAGCAATTATTTAATTTGCAGTTATACATCAGATTACATAATATTTGCATAATTAGCATGCATAAACAAGAAATTATAACTTCATGACTGACATACTGTATTTCTGAGAATAATTAGGAATACAAATATTTCCTTTTGTAAAATATGTATATGAAAGTACACTGCTTATAGGCCTGGAGGACCAATGGCTGTGAGTTTAACTTGTTTACCATTGATGTGCTCAATACTTGAACAGAATCAGATGAGATAATATTGTCTTAATGAATGACCTTTTCCTTGTCTGTGTTGTTTTCTAGAAGTTAATGATATAATGACAAGCTGAACTGTATACTCTGAATACAAACAAATTATTTTGAGTAGTAAGAACTATGGGCTCTTTCTTCTCTAAGCTATGGAATTCATAGTTAAGCGTTATGAAGGATGTTTTAAATTTATTTGTGGTCTCCTGGTGCAGTATGTTTTTTGAGTTTACTCAAAGGGAGGATTTTAGTACCTAGAAAAGGATATCTAGAAACAGATTAATAAGGGGGAATATTCAGAACAGCTTCTTTTCAGTCTTTGTATGCCTAAAATTTAGATAAAGGGCATTCATTAGAAATAAAATTTTAGTTTAAGGTAAACATGTCCAACCTTTTTCACAACCTCTATTATTTACAAGCCAGAGATTGTTGCTCGGGTCTTTTCTGCAGACAGCAGAAAAGTTGTGTCATTTTTCTCTAAACAGTATGTGGTCTTTTCATCTGCACTGGTGATGTCTTTCTGATTAAAGGAGTTTAAGAAGACTACTACTGGAAAACTTGTGAAGTGTTGAGAATATAGTCAGAAAATTATATTTGGTAAATATATAACTTTCACCATATTTATGTAGCAGTAACATTATGGCACTATGAAAAAATCATTGAAGATGATCTTCAATTGTAAACTCATTTAGTTACATGTGTACTGTAGAAGTTTTCTCAATGTGTCTAAGAAGAATTACAATACAAGATAGAGGTCAGAACATAAGATTAGAGTTCTGTGGAGCCTAGGACTGAATTAGTGGTTTGCTAGGAGCAAGTCACATATAACAAGAAAGTTCAGTGCTCTTTTAAAAATTGTTTTCTATTATACAGGATAAGGATACAGTTTTTCTGCTGGCTTTGACAAAATGGATAGTATGCACCGTAGACAGTCATGGCAAGAAGATGTATTTTAACTGGTGTTTTTTTACCAAATGTGGAGTGTTCTACTTTAAAACAAATCAAATTCTGAAGTAAAATGAGACTCATTTCAGTAGAGTGACTGAAATTTTCTGTACTAGCAGTAGAATCATCTTCATAACAAAAACTGTAGTTGCTTTTTCTTGCAGAATTTACTTTTTCTGCTATCTTGCTGTGGTTTTTTACCTTGGAAAATTAGGTCTTCTTTTGCCCACACTGGCTTATTTTTCCTTTTGCTCTAAAATGTTTTTTTTTTCTTCAGAGATAACCTAACATTTGCTTCTGAATGCAAACAAACATTCTAAAATGTCAGATGTCTGAACTATCTTAATTTTTAGATAATGTCTTCTGTAAACTTACATAACATTCATCAAGAAAATGCTTTAACGTTCACAGAGAGTTGATATTTTAAATAACCTTTTGAATGAAACTGAAATCCCTATTTTATATACTGGAAAAGTAGGTCCAAATAGTCCCATTACTTGCACAGCTTGTAATCTGTGCAAAGAAATGGCATCTTCTGATTCTCTGCTTTACAATCCGAATTTTGCCATCCTTCCACTTCAGAATAACTATACAAATATGACATTCATTCATGTCTCACATTCTTCAAAGTCAAATTTCCAACATTTTTATAGGAGGATCAGTACTTAGGAAGTCATATGGGTAGTGTTTCCTTTTTTCCAGTATATTGCTTCTGAAAGGCCATGTTCATTATTAAAGAGGTCTGCAAACATGAGCAAATTTATTTGATAGACAGAATAGCTCACAGACTTTATGATTGTTTCATAATTATTTTTTAAAATAATGATGTGGAGTCAAATCTATTGATTTTAATAGACCAAAAAAACTGCAAAACTCTACAGTAAAAGATAATGTTTGATCACAAGACCAGTAGGGACATTACGCAACCAGAACATGGTTGTAGAAATTTCACCAAAATATACATTCTAAAGACTGACCAGATGAAATAGTCATGGTAGCCAGATCAAGGTCATGCTAGTCAGAATCACAGAATATTCTGAGTTAAAAGGGACCCATAAGCATCATCAAGCCCAGCTGTTAAGTGAATGGCCTGTACTGGGATTTAACCAGCCACCTTGACATTATTAGTACCATGCTCTAAACCACTGAGCTACTTTCAGAGTCAAATAATCATTACTTTGAAGCTTACTCTGTTTATAAGACAGTGTTCAGAATCATTAGTGACTTAGAGTCTTGTGTTAGCTAACTCTAATGAGATTTAATTGAGCTTTAAGAAGGAAAGATGATAACTTGATCATGTGGACAAGATAACACAGGGAGTTCAAGGATATGCTACTTAAATGAATTTTAGGCAAATTATAACCTTAATTCAAAATTTAAAAGAATAAATTTTAATTTATTATGTATTTTATGTTTATATCACATTTGCATTTATCTTTGATAGAGATTACCAACTCATTATGTGCAGAAGTTATAAATGATATATGCAAATTCTATACCTGACACAATATTGAATGTAGGCTCAAGACTGCTCCTTCTCTGCTAAATTTGTATATATTGTTTTAGGAAGGCTCAAAAATTATGAAGAGACACATAAGGTGGAATCACACAAGAAAATGAGTTTATGTTTTTAGTTTCTTAAACTAGATAAAATGTAAGAACAAGGATTACCATGCATAAAAATTATGACTAACTTTAGGAAATAAATGGAATAATCAATTACTTTTTTCCTCATATTTTAAGTGAGATGAAATATAGCTTCTTTCTTTTAGACAAGATAAAGAATAACCCTTTTGACATATTTACCACCAAAAGCTCTAGCATTTAAACCTTTTCAGAGGTCAATGGGAACAGCCAAATCACTAGTATATTCTTGTTAACAAATGCACTGTCTCTTCTACAGCATTTCCCTCAATCCTTAATTAGCAAAACCATGTAACTGAGCTCCTACAATTATCGCCACATTAATCTGAGTTAATTTCTAAGCAGATATAGCTGTCTGGAGCTTTGTATCTGATTGTATGCTGTAGTATTATCTGCAATACATTTTCTCATGAAGTAGCAATGAGCCTGGCTGACTAATAAAAGACAGAAAAAATATAGCTCTTGCTGTCATTTGGATGATAAACGTATTATTCCTATCATGAACCTCAGTATCTCTTTGTTTTCCTATACTGAATGACTTTATCATTCTATAGTTAGCAAAATAATTAAGAAGAATTAAATAAAGCTTAAGAAACTGAAAGTATTAATCAGGGCTCAGTTTTAAAAGAACAACCACATTAAGCAAAAGTAAATTTCTGTACCCCCTGAAAAATAAATTTCAGTTTGTACTGGTCTGACATGAAAATTCCCTCACGGTAGTTGGGGAGATACAAGGTTGGCTTCTGTGAGAAGCTGCCATAAACTTCCCCCATGTCCCGCAGAGCTAATGCCAGCTTGCTCCAAGCTGGACCCACCACTGGCAGAGGCCAAGCCCAGCAACAGTGATAGCACTTCTGGGATAATGAATTTAAGAAGTGGTAATAAACCCCACCCAAACTCCACAGCTGCTGCTGGAGAGAGGAATGAGAATATGTGAAAGAAACATCCCTGCACACACCCAGATCAGTGAGGAAAGAAGGTGCTCCTGGTGCCAGAGCGGAGGTTCCCCTGCAGCCCATGGAGCAGACTGAGGTGTGGCAGCTGGGCCCCTTCCATCCGTGGAGGACCGTGGGGGAACAGTGACCCACCTGCAGCCCAGGAGGGACTTCATGCCAAAGCAAGTGGATGTGCCTGAGGGAGGCTCTGATCCCATGGTAAGCTGGCAGTGAGGTGCATGGAACCAGACCAAAACCTCAGACAAACTTCAATTTGCAAACAAAACTAAAACTAACCAACAACAAGGGTGATGATGACATGCCAGAGATTTCTGACAGGTGATAGTTTTGGTGTACCCACTGGGGGGATATTGTTACTGCATGGACCAGAATGATGACAGACTTCCCAAACACACATGAGATTCTCACCCATGGGTACCCAGGAGATGGGTTCACCCTCAGAGTCAATGGATGTCCAGCAGTAAAATACCCAGAGTGCTTGAGGGGTGAGTGAACTTAATTCCTGGAAGTCTCTCCCCTCAGGTGCTATCCCAGCCCCAAGAAGAGGACACCCTCACAGACATGCTACAGGACAGTGTAAGGGCCTGAGTAAAACATTTGATTTGGTACTATATGTTAAATAATAAATCTAAAAATTAAAAGGTGAAAAATAGAACAAGAACTGTAAAAATTCTCACATGGGCTGAAAAAAGTATGAAAATGAAAAGGAAAAATTGTTGAAAAGACAGGAATTACTAGTAGAGTTCCTCAACATTTTATCTTGAAACTGAACTCGTTCATTCTTTAATGACTAGGGAGGGTCCTTCTAACTATAGGCAGTAAAAGCAGAATGAAAAACATCATGAGCTCCTGAAATGGTCATTGCTTGTTTTGTAACTTTTACTGTTTATTTTCTGAATGCTCAGTGAGAAAAAAAAATTAAAAATTTAAAAAGTTAATCAGGGATGATAGAAGCACACTCTCTTTAATTAGAGTAGAATATTTCTATAAAACAACCTAGAATTGAGTTCTTTTCAATCTTTCAATCTCAGAATCAACTTTCTTTGCTTGAAAAAAATAAGACTTTTCTTCTGAAATCACAAGTCCAAGAGAACAGAAGAATTCTGTTTTCTGTAGGCACGTCTAACCTCATTCTCTAACTGTGTTTTTCAGTAGTTTGGGATCTGCTCCTGAAAGTCAATGTCTACCATTATATATCTCCTTCATACACATTACAGTTTGGAAATATGTTGGTCTCAAAGCTATACTACAACAACTGTTCATTCCATACTGTGATACTGGCACCGCCAATAGATGCAGAGTTGTCTGCTCTTGTTCATTTAATGTGCCCTTTAAGAGCTGCAGAGTTGACTTAAAACCTTTGTGCCAGAGAAGTGCAGCAAGCAAATTAGTAACTGTCAGAGAAGAATCTATTGAAAAATTCTCTGTGAGTCACCCAACTGTTAAGTGAAGGATTATCATTGCTTGCATGATGCTTACTCACAGAGCTCAGACATGCTATATGGATCAAACTGACAACCTTCTGCAAGCTGAGAGCATCACCAGCTGAATCATTTTCTTTCCCACTTCTGTCCTGCCTGTATATTTTCAGGCTCAGCACGCACAAATAGGCCATTGTCATATCACTGAAAGTATTTCATTGCTTGTCAAACTATTTTTCATCTGGGCTAATGATCTGTGTGAGCTTGCATTGATCTCCTGGAAGGAGAAATGCAGTATGCCCAGTGAGAAAAAGAGAAATTAGGCAAGGAAAGACAGCTGAATGCCAGTCAGGCTGCAAATCTTCTTTTGTTTAATCACTCTGACCTGTGTTGTCATCAGCGACTTTAACAGGTACTTTTGTATGCTACAAATAACTACTACACCGACCTTTCCCCCCCCCCACTAAAACTGTTGTCCCATTATTCTCCAGAATCAGACAGTTTAAACCATCTGATTATGCAAGTACCTCACTTAGTTTCTTTATGGAAGGTTACCATAAGCCTTCAAAAGAAAGGATCTTTTCACTGCTTCACAAAGGGATGTTAAATCTAGTAAGTGACTTGTCAGATTTAAACAAGAGGTCAGTAAAAGGAGTTAAGAGTTCATGTCTCACTATTTTCAGTCTAGTCTTTTTTTTCTACTGAATCCTTCTTTCTGCGAGCTTTTAAAGTAGTCACACTAAATATATTAGAATCAAGGGATTTGGGACCACCATAACAGATACTGAGTTGTGGCTTGATAATAATTCTCAGGAGTTTTGTGTGGTTTTAGTCTAAAATGTTTCATTGGACAATGGATGGCAGCGCACTATCAGAGTTCATCTGATTGTGGTTACTTGTGTGCACCCAGAGCATTAGTTATTAGCAACTTTGTTACAATGTACAGCACAAAAGGATCAGTTGAGAGAGTAATGATGTCCAAGTATTCTTTACAACTAGACAGACATGTAAATAAATGAATTACTGATGGAGTTAGTAAAGTATGTACCTACTCTTTCCTGATATAGTGAAATAAATTTAAAATATTTCATATATACTTTAGTCAGAAGTGAAACAAAACACTTAGCTTATATTGCCTTACGAGATTACTTCAAAGCAAAGACAAATCCCACTAGATTGATGTAAAAAGATTTGGGGTTTTTGCCACTACATGACAGAAAACAGTAATTGCATGACTGTTTTGAGAATGTTTTACACCAGCATGAAGAAAACAGTAATTGTATGACTGTTTTAAGAACGTTTGACTCCAGCATGAAGTTGTGTGAAAACTTATATTTTGAATGGATTTACCCTGTCACTGGAAATTTTAGAAACCTTTTGTTTACATGGGATAAATATCAGGTTATACACCATGTTTATATTTTTCTCTCACAAAATGCTAAAGACATGTAAGAAAAGAGAGAAATAGTTTGAATTTTTAATTTCAGAAACTCTGTTGCTACATGCTTATGAATTGACACAATATTCTGGTTTTCAATCAGAAAAGCTGTCAGGAATCTGTCTCAAAGGCAATATACACAGGCCAGTTTCTTCTATAACTTCTTATTTTCCTGCATATTAGCATGCTAGCATGGACTTTAAAAATTACTCAAGAACTGGAAATCCACAGATAATTTTAGTGAAGAATCTGTCTGTTTCAAACAGACTGCCAGCAACAGATTAGCAAGTTATACTACAAATAGAGAGGTTTGCATATGCCAGAGTCACTGAACTACCAAAATATTGGTTGATTTCTCCAGAACAATGAATTTGCTTTGCATCTGCTTTCTCTTCATTTTGCTGAAAAGCATAACTAGCAACTGATAGGCAGGTGGATATTAAAGACAATTTATCAGGTTTTATTCTTATGAATCAGAAAATCATTGTTTCAAAGGCCAGTGAGACTACACTTCTCTTACTTTGTAGGGGGAAACGTATGAAACCTGAATAAACATTAACACATAAGTCCAAAGAGAAAACATTAGTCTGCCTGATAAAAACCAAATATATTGTATTGTCAACCTAACCAGTACTAAGTGGGTTTGCATGCTTTGTGATAAGAAATTTTTATTGTCTTTAAGAGGGCACTTTGGTAACCATTCTCTTGCAACCCAAGCGAGATTCTATCCATAGTGGGATTCTGTGATTCTATTCTATGATCCTATGTTAATGAGCCAAAAATATCAAAAAAGGAGATGGAGATACTTTGAATACAACAGTTTTTGAGACTTATGAAAATTCAGATTTCACAGAGTATTTGATGTGAGTAGAGAATGACACAGATTCTAGTAGCAAAGTAGGACCATGGCAACTGCTGTGCTTCTAATGGGCTCAAAGACATCCCAAAATTTATATTCCATTAATTTCTGCTTTATTTACCAATTTCCAGATGCAAGGCCACACAATACTTTTTTTCAAAAACAGTGCTGTAATGGAACAGAGCTATGACCAGATCAGATGAGCAGCCAAATATCAATTTATGTGTTCAAATACAGTTTGTTGTGTTTAGGAAAGGAGCTGTTTCATAAGAAACATTTACCATGTCTGCATGGATTTAAAAGATCATGTTTGGTCTTCATCCTGGTTGCTTTTATGGGTGCTAAGTTCTATCTAAACCTGTCTTTGCATCAGTGAATTTGAAACATGATTTCTCGCTCCATTTCTCTTACAGGGGGTAAGAACTTCCCTGTATTGCAGCCAGAAACTTTTATGCCAAACAACTCTGTCTGAGGTTAGAATAAATACAAGACTTCACTAATTTTTACTACACAGTATAATTAAGTAATCTTGGTTTTTTTTTAATCCCTATGAATGAAAGTCCTTATGCATACGTTCAGATTCAGTACTGGAAAATCTCCTGAAAGACCTATTTAATATTTCTGTAAGGTATAGTGAAAGTCTATCCGGTTTATTAGCTTGAGATCTTAGTGAATTATGATTTTTTCCAAGGAATTGATTTGTAACTGATTACTGCTATATCCTGAGATAGAGCATATTAATACTATGCAGTTTTTTCTTATCTTTCTCATCTTTCCTGATCAGAGCCTTGTTCAAAAGAAGCTTTATATACAGAATGATTCTTGATTTGTTTGCTGATTTTTTTTTCCTTTTCTGGCCTTAAGGACTGGTCTCCAACTGTACTTAGCCCAGACTTTCACACTGTTTCAAAGAGTTAAGTTACAAAGGTAACTTTATAAAAATGTAAACTTGGGACGACTTTCCACCCTCATGGGCTGCAGTTCTTAAAACAGATTCCTTTGAGTCACTAATCCCTGAGGGCCAGGCCAAAGACAGAACAACGATTACCTCTACACTCCTGCTAGAGTGAGCCCGTGGACAAGGTTCAAGGTCTGATAACCCACCTGTCATAGTATTACTTGCAGCAGTGCCCGTGGCAACAGTTCAGGGACACACAGGTATGACCTATTCATGAACTGACACAATTGCAAGTGTTTAAGTGTTTTAGAGGAGCTGAAAAATTAATGCAGCCTGCAGCTTCCCCCTCTGCCCTTGCCATGATGATTTTGTGTGGAGATGACAACTGGAGACGCTTACTGCAGGTGCTGTTTTTGACACTGGCCATAGCAGAGGTGTGAGGAAGCAGCAGATAAGAATAATTCAAGTTGCCAGCAAAGGACGTGATGGATGCTGTGCGTAGTGTCTTAGGGACTGGCTGGACAGTGAAGGGCTCCCTGTATGCATTTTCTGTCTGGCACATTAGAGGTGCAGATAATAAACCCTGTCAGACAAATCCCTGCAATTTCAGACGTTTCACATTCTCCCTCCAAGATACATCAAGAAAGATAAGGATCTTATTTATATTCACTTTCACATGCATTCTGTTTCAGCCAAGTCTGATATGCAGCCACTTGTTTTTTTACTTTGTACCATAAATGATTCACAAATGATTGGGGTTTTTTTCAGCAGTTGTACATAAAGAAAACTCTGTGAGAGGTGTGGGGTTCCATTTACATAAATAATGTATAAAAATGATACATGTTTTTATGAATTACAAGGCTATTTGTGAAGAAAATGTATTATAATGATATTTAAATAATAACAAACTATTAAAAAATTACACACACACCATTTCTACATAAAATAAACACACCTTTAGAAATAGCTAAATTAACTGAGTAGATAAAATAACCTTAATTCCTGACAATATGATGAAGAAGCTAATCCTAAAAAACGTTTCTGGGCATATGAAGGACAATAAATTTACTGGGAGTAGTCAGCATAGATTCATCAAGGAGAAGCCACGCTCAATCAAACTGGTAGATTTCTAGGATGAAAACACTGGTTTGGTAGATAATAGGAGAAAAGTTAGTATTTTTTACCTGGACTTAAGTAAGGCTTTGGACACTGTCTCCCATAAGACCTTAATAAAGAAGAATGATTAAGGATGGGCATGATGAGCAGACAAAGAGTGAGGAGGATTGTGAACTGTTTAACAGCTGGGTTCACAAGGTGGTGATCAGTGTACAAAGTCTAGTTGAAGGTCAAGAAATGGCAGTATACCACAGGGCTGAATACAGGGTTTATTCTTGTTCAATATCTTTGGGATGATGGGAGAGAGTGATGCCAAAGAGCCAAAAAAAACCCAATGAGAAAAAAAAAATTATATTTTTTCTTTCAGCTTTGGCTTACAGGTATGTCATCTAAATAATCAGTGCTACTAGAAGATTTTGATATTTCCATAACATTGAAAAAGTTGTTATTTTATCTTAAGATTTTTATAAAATTATTCTGCTTATTCCAGAATATGTGGAGTTCAAAAAATTTTGGTTATTTTTAGAAACTTAGGTATCTTTAATCAAGTATCCTAATTTAATCCTATTATGACCTCAGGGAGACATATTTCATACTGAACTATGAAATTGATATGAAATTGACAGTACTTTCATATAGATACACAGTTTTGTTTGCAACCTGAAATCACTTGCAAATACATTCTTTTTAGTAATTAAAAAAAAAATCTTTAGTAAGGTTTCAGCAGAAACAGATATTCCTGGGTTGTGATAATTTATATTAACTCTTCTCACTCTTAGCATTTGAGACAAATTCTCAGATAACATATGAATCTTCACAAAAATATGCAACATCTGTACAACACCTCTATGTGTGTCTCACAGTCATTTAACTTTTCAGACAGGACACTGTTACTGAGGCACAAGGGGTGGGCTTCATTTTATAACCCTATATTGATTTAGTGTTTGGAACTGGCTTTTAAGCAGCCAACCCAGACAGCCTGTGGACAGATCTGTCTGTTCACAGAGGAGTATGTCAATACGACTTAGAACTTGCTCAGGGATATTTTTGTCAAGATGTCACTGCAGTACTATTGCATGCTTATTATTTAAATAATTAAGTTCATGTAACTACAAAACTTAATTCATACAAATCTATTTCAAGGGCTAAATTAAAAAATTTAAGTATTTCTGATGGATAAATATTCTGGATTGCCATTTCTGATCAACAAGTCCCCCCAAAAAGAAAACTTTTGAGAAATTGAGATTTTGTGAACTCAGAAAGGTTTGTCTTTAATTTATTTTGCATATTAGATTTATTGTAATTTATTGTTGGTCCTGGCTGATGGGGAGGTCCCAGATGACCGGAGGTTGGCTAATGTAACACCCATCCACAAGACAAGCTGGGATGAGGGTCTGAGGAGCCTGTCAGTCCGTCAGCTTGACCTTGGTGACTGGCAAAATTGTGCAACCGATCCTCCTGAGTGATGTCACACAGCACATGCAGGTCTGAACCAAAGGATCAGACCCAGTCAGCATGAGTTCATAAAAGTCAGGTCCTGCTTGACTAACCCCATTTCCATTTATGACCAGGTGACCCACCTAGTGGATAGGAGAAAGGCTGGGGATGTTGCCTACCTGGACAGCAAAGCCTTTACATTTTCTCTCACAGGATTCTCTGGAAAAGCTGTCAGCCCATGGCTTGGACAAATGCACTGTTCACTGGGGTAAATACTGTCTGGGTGGCCAGGTCCAGATAGGGGTGGTGAATGGAGTTGCATCCAGCTGGCAGCTGATCACTAGTGATCACTAGTGGGGCTCAGCTGATCACTTGCAGGGCTCAGTATTGGGACCACTCTTGTTAAGTCTCTCTATTGATGACCTGTGTGGGGAAATTGAGTGCACCCTCAGTACGTTTGCAGACAACATGATGTTGTGAGGGGTGTGGATCTGCCAGAAAGCAGGAAGGCTCTACAGAGGAATATGGACAACCTGGATTACTAGGCTGAGACCAGTTGTATGAGGTATCATAAGCCAAAATGCCAGCTTTCGGTCACAGCAATCCCATGCAGTGCTACAGGCTGGGGGCAGAGTGGCTGAAAAGGAGGCCAGTTCAAAAGGCCCTGGGGGTGTTGGTCAACAGCTAGCTGAACATGAGCTAGCAGTGTGCCCAGGTAGCCAAGAAGGCCAAGGGCATCCTGGCCATATCAGCAACAGTGTGGCCAGCATCAGGCCACCGGATCAGGGATTTGACCCCTGTAACACTGGTGAGGTCACACCTCAAATCCAGCGTCCAGTTCTGGACCCCTCACTACAAGAAAGACATCGAAATGCTGGTGAATCCAGAGAAGGGCACTAAGGCTGGGGAAGGGTCTAAAGGGTAAGTCCTATGAGGAATGTCTGAGGGAGCTGGGGTTGCTTAGCTTGGACAAAAGCAGGCTCGGGATGATTTTATCACTCTCTACAGCTTCCTGACAGAAGGTTGTAGAAAGGTGTGGATCGGACTCTTCTTCCAGCCAATTAGTGACAGAACAAGAGGACATAGCTTCAAGTTGCATTAGAGGAGATTCAGGCTGGACAACAGGAGGAATTTCTTCATGGAAAAGGTTGTTAAACACTGGAATGGACTGCCCAGATTGGTGATGATCATCATCACTGGAAGTGTTCAAGAAATGACAGGTCATGGCAATTAATGACATCAGCAGGTTAAGAAGGTGGTGATCAGTCCAAGGATTGAAATAGATGATCTCAGAAGCCTTTTGCAACCTAAATAATTCTGTGATTCTCCTTCAGAGTTAAGTGTTGCAACAAGTAGAGATATTATAAAATAAAGATCTTATAAAATATGGTTTAGGCCCTGCTACTTACTCTAGCTAAGCTAGCAGTCAGCTTGTGACTTCCCATGTGTAAAATCACAGGAATAGAAGCAGTAAAAAAAACTATTCTGGTAAAACAACCATTTGCATCTGTAACACGAAATCTGTCCCATGGAAATCAGTGAAAAAATATGTAAACGAAGCAAAAATAGAGAGATTTGACAGATGGCTATTTACCAACCAATAAACTGAGTGTCTGTGTATTGTTAGCCAATTAGGTCTAACAAAGTGCCTTCTGATTTTTCTTATAAATACGAACTTTGTGAATAAAGAATTGGCTTTCCTGCATGAAGAAACTGAGTCCTGTCTGCTTTACTGCAGCAGTTAAGCACTTTGCTCTCCCAACCATCATCTTGCAGTCCACTCACTCAAGAGGTGTAGGAAGAGGAGCTGCTCTTAAAGAATGAGGCAAAGAACTTGAGTACTCAACTCAGAAGTCTTTGAGCCTTCTCATCTGTAGCTACCAATTTGCCAGCCACCTTTACCATAGGGAATATGCCACCTTTGACCTTACTTGGCCACCATTATGTTAGAAGCCCTTCTTGTTTTGTTTTCTTACCTTTGCTAAATTCAGCTCCAGTTGTGCCTTGGCCTTCCTCACTTCACCCTTACACAAACACACTGCATCCCTACACTTTTCCCAAATAGTTATTTGGGGCAGCAAATTCTTGCTTTCACTGCCCATGCTTTTACTTCTTGCCCCTTAGTTTGACCAGCAGGCCTCATCCACCCATGCCAGTGTCTTGTCTTCTTTGCCCCATTTCTTGTGCCTGGGCATCCCTAGCTGCAGTGTTCTATGGAAAGAGTCTTTAAAGATCTGCCAGCTCTCTTCTACTCCCTTGTCCCTAAAAATAGTTTCCCCGAGAGTCTTCTGAGTAATTCTTTAAAGATCTGAAAGTTTGCTTTCCAAAAGTCCAGATTCTTACCATGGAATAAAATTCTTCACCTGCTGAACACAATTCTCTTTTTATATTAAGAGAATATACAGTATTCCTCATTAAAGTTTTTAATAGCAAAACATAGATTTCTTAGCTAGTCATAAATGACATAATGTAAGTAATAAGATAGAAAATCATATTATTCCTCCAGAAGGAAAATTATATGTTTTCAAATACCCTTCAACATAGTAAATTAAAACTTGGCCCTGATTTGACTGGAGGATTGAATCAGATGAACGCCATCAGTCCCCTCCAATCCAAATCCTCTGATGATTCTGATGAATCACTCACATAAAGTTTCAAGTAAGGAACCAGTTATTATCTTTTCCCCAAAGCTTCATGCTCGTGCCTTAAATAATAGGAAAAAAAATTGGTGTTGATTCTGTAAACATGCATTTTATTAGCAGTGGTGATACTGTCTGCAGGTTAGAGTGAGGCTGCTGTGAGACTGTATCTCATATTTGGAGTATATGACTACTGTTACCTTGTGGACTAGCTTAAGGTAAGGAGGGGAAGTCCTCTGGTATTGCTGCTACTCCTTCCCTCAAGGTATGTCTTCTTTCATATACATCAGGTCAGTCTTGGGCTGGAACTTAAAGACTTGTTGTGGAGACTGCAATTGTATCCTGTTGCTATTTTCCAAATAAATGTTTAGTCCTCCATTGGCAGTTTTTCTCTGAGGAACTCTTCAAGAAACAAGAGCTGAAGCAGAAAAAGATAAACTTCAGTGGCTAATGCCTCTTAATAAATGTAAAGGAGAGAGGCATGGAACAATACCTTTCTTACAAATTTTATATGAACTCTGGTTATCCTTGCAGCAGGTATAAAGATGATTTCTTACAGGAAAGTTGGCCTAATTAGAAGCTTAAAACCCCATCACTGGCAAAGGGAGAACTCATTTGGTTTGGGTATGAATAAAGTGCAGTGTTTTTTGAATTTCCTAGTTTCTGAAAACTAAAGCAATGCTAAAAAAAAAAAAAAAACAAAAAACCCAAAAAACCAAACCAAACCAAAACTACAAAAACCAAGGTATTGTATATTTAGAAACCAGAGTGCTCTTTTTTTCTTTCACAATCTGTCTTCAAGAAGGAGATATTTATTGGGGAAAGAGGGCAATAATGAGCTTGGAGATGCTTTATGTACCTTGCTTTAAACTGTGTAACATTGTACTACTTGCCTGATTAGTATTAAATCAAAGGAATTTGTTCAAGAAAAAGCTAAAGAAAAGAAATAATGAGAGGGTTATTAAGCCTTACAGAGGCAGTGTAAAGAACTAATAGCTGGTGAATTTACTTTTTGCCTTCAGCTAGACTGTCTAGATTTATTCATTACATGACTGACCCTAGGATCAGTCTAAACCCATGAAGATCCTAGAGCTGGGAAGACACATTTAGTTAAGAGGCAAACACACAGCTCTGCAATGTGTGATGCTTTACCAGCCCAGGGTCAGTAGCAGGATGCCCAGGGCAGACAGGAAAAAAAAATGCCAAGAACAAAGTATTGTTAGGTTGTTATAAAAGGTCCATCCACACATACGCAAAGGAAGTTTCATGTTCAAATAACCTTGTCAGAGAGGAGGTCTGAGTACCAGGAGCTGGATTGGAGTGTGGGCTCTAGAGTTTGCACACCCAAATGCCATCAGAGGATGCAGTTATTGGAAAGACCAGCTACTGGAGGGACCCATAACCTATTCATGTGTATATTTTCCACTAAGAGGCTTCATTTTGACCAGCCTGAGAGCAGAACAGGTTGCGGTCATTTGTGCTGTTTGTGGTTGAGTGAATGCTATATTTCATGTCAGCGCTGATCTCCATGCATATATATATGTATATTTATATGCATATGTGTATGCACATGTGATGTGGGTGGTTGTGGCTGTAAGGATGTGTCTGGGAATGCATGTCTGTGAGGACCTGGGAACAGGGAACTTGCCGCCTCCCACCTATTGGGCTACTGCATTTAGCAACTTTTAGTGAGTATAAAATCCCTTTTGGTTTTATCTTCTTTAAAAAATACATACCTTTCATCAAAGTACTCAGGGAAGGAGGCGGGTGTTGCTTTGCTGAAGTCCCTTCTGCTAACTTGCCATTTAAATCACTTTGTTTTAGAAGCTCAGAAACACATTTGTGTTATGCTGTGACCAAAGAGATGTGCTGTTTTAAGAAGATGCCCTTCTAATCCAGACACAAGCTGACTAGAATAAGAGAAAGCTCATCTGATACATGGGAACATGCTGTAGTCTCTCTCTGTCTGTGTCTCTTGTCATGCTCATAGAGAGGTGTTTAAATCAACTGCCTTTGCTTGAGTCTGGAGGGAAGACTTTTATTGTAAAAAAAACCCCAGAATATCAACACTGTTGGTGAACAAATTACTTCAGTTCAGAGAAATGTTTGGTGAGATGGAGAAATTCAACCTGTAGCTTTAATGGTGCTCTTGAGAAGTCCCAAAAAATTGCCTAACTTTTTGTATATCAATAGAGCGAGCTTTCTTCTATTCACATCATTGAGGCTTCTTTTGATATTTTATCATGGGATGCCTCTTATTCTTTGCTGAAATAATAATGCATGTAATAATGCATGTTCATAACCAACAGCATACTGAGGTCAAATCCCACTAAGCTCATCACTCTACATTATCACACAACACTTCACTTCTAGCTTTCAGTCACTCAGATCAGCTGTTTTTGCTGGAGATTAATACACTTATGCAGTGTCTATTTGTCTAAAAGATCTGCTAAAATAGCACACTATCTCAGATAGGGATTTGGATGCAACTACACCAGATATATTTCTGAATTTCCTGCTTAACCAGCAGCAGATGAATAGTAAAGACAGGGATCTAATTCATTGTTTTATTGCTTATACTTGCCAAATACTATTACAAACTGAACAAAGCTAAAGCCATCTATTAAATATTTTGGCACTTATAGATATTATTTGGGCTAGTTGTTAAAGTACTGCATTTTCTAACTATTCCGGCATTTCTTGAAAGAAGGATCATGGGATAATTTAATTGATTATCTGTTTGTGGTTATTAGTGTCACATCACATTTCACAATTGGTTTTTATGGTGCCCAGGACTTCCCCTGATGTTTCATTTAGTGCAACACGTGCTATCAGGGTTAAGAAGTGATGGTCTTGATGTAACAAAATATCGGTAGATGTGTGTTCTAGTTGTGACATTATAATGTATTGGCACTTAATAGGGTCAAATATTTAGAGTCAGAAAAGAATGCTTCTGTCTTTATGCTAAGGGTCTGAGTATCCTCCCTTTCCAGTAAGGAAGAGAAACAGCATGGAAGAGAAAGATCCTTACAAAGTACTCATTATTTTCTGAAATGTTGATTCTGCATTATGTCCCCAAATCCTTGCTCTGTACTTAAAACATTTTATTGTAGTCTGTAAATTACAAACTCCTCAAAAATTTGCATTGTCACCGAGCTTCAAAATATGATTCATCTATTTTGCTTTAGAGTCATGTTCAAAATATCTTATGGACTGTATCTCTGAACTCCAGTGTAGGATCTATGTGTGACACAGTTTCCCTGGGATCAGAGGAAGCACAGTGACTAATGATCAGGGCAAGAGACTTCTATGCAAGAGAGAATTAAGGAAAAAACACTTCAGCCTGGAAAAGAAATAAATGAAAGGAATATTGGAAGCATCTATGTATATATTGAGAAAAGGGATAAAAGTGCACAGAATTTAATTGCTCTTTCCCTCTTTAATAGAATAATTAGGGAGAATTTAAGGAATTTATAAAGCAGCAAATTCGGAACAAGGGAAAAGAAGTAGTCTTTACCAAAAATTTTAAGTCTGTTGTGAAAATAATAGACATAGGATGCTATCAATATTGGTAACCTTCATGGAGTTTAAAAGAAGCATCCTGAATAAATTTATGAACAAAAAAAATCTATTCAAAGTTACTCAGTGCTTAGTCTGGAACAAATGCCTGAAGGTTATAACACTGTATATATGAATGCAACATAAACACGGAAGTGTCCTTATTCTCATGCAAGTATTCTTACACTCCACAGACTTAGGCTGCTAATTGCAGTCTTGGCCTGACTCTCTGCAGATTCTGTTAGGTTCTTTTGTTTCTTTGACTGATTTGTCCCTGCAGCCTTATTGCCTCTAGGATTAATATCTTACTTTCACAGGGTGTCTGTGTTTATTCTCTTGCCTATTAGAGGATAGAGATAACAAAAGAAACATTTCCCCTTTCTTTGTGAACCATCAGGTTAAATGCCCTGTCAGTTCCTTTACACATTTTTAATTGATACAGACTTCAGCACAATACTAATTAGTTTATTCTTAACATGAATTATAGGAATTTTGGAAGCATTTGAAACTAGAATCAGATTTTGCCCTTTCTTCTGTTCTAAAGAAAACTATATCCATGTTTGAGCTAGACTGCTCTGCTACGTCTGACTCTCGCACAGGCAGACTGCTCTATGACTGTTCTTTCCATGACAGTAGGTTCTTGGATGTGAATATTCTCTGTCCTTTCCAGTAGCTATATTCTCCGGTTTTTAGGCAGAGGTGTATTCCCTCTTAATTTTATTGTGACAAGATGAATAAATTGAATTTTCTTCATTTCATTCCATGGACAAAATCCTCAATTCTCATCATGCTGAGGGCTATTTTCTCTTCCTCCCCTCCTGTTTAAATTCATATTCTTGAACCCAGTTTATCAAAATTGCTCGGTATCCATTTTAGGTCATAGCAATACCTTGTAATTTTTTCACATTAATACCCCTGTAGATATATGGATACTTGACATACTTCAGGATCAGAATCAATAAAAATTTTCAGTTCCATATTGTACTCATGACTCATATTCACCCATTTTGTTTACTTAACACTCCTGGTCTTTCCCTTCCTTTGATTGCAGTGGAAAACCCTAATTTATAACACACAAGCTCAATATCAAGCTCTAAGTGAATGACCTGACACCTTTATCTGTACTGTCATCTTGTCATGCTATCTTTCTCCCCTGTTCCTCTCAGGTTCACCTTCTCATTGATAATTCCTCCAAGGTTTTTCCTCTTTATGAAATAATAAACTTCCAAATATACGCATATAAAATTCTAATGCTTTATTTAAGTCTTCATTCATTCAATGCCCTCTTTACAGAGGTCAGTAATTATATCATGTAGCTCGTTTTCAATCAAGCAGGGATGCAACCACTACTCGTGTAACAGTTAGGTGAGAAGTGTATAAGTATTTGTATATGTGTATCTTGCAGATTTTTGTTGAGGGCATTTGTCCAGTTGATTCCATAAATTGAATAAAATGGCCATATGGCTCCATCTCAGCAAAGGCACATATGATGGATTCACCTAGTCCTATCTTTTCCCTTTTTATTGAAGCCTGCATAAATCTTTGTGAAAACACTTAACAAAGGCTGTATTTACAATGTAATATTTGACATTCATGAGTTTGACAAAATCTTTTTGTACCTAAACAAGATTTAAGGTTGAAGCAAACAGCTTATTCTTCGCAACACCCAAATGCAGTCATGCAATGAATCAGAAAAACTCCCATTACTGAAAGTAAACTAGTAACATTTACATTGTTCTTAGATGTTTAATTTGTTCAAGTGTTGTGTTGTGTTTCTCACTTGGCACATGAAGTGTTAGAAGGGAATGTTGTTTGAGCAAAATTGAATTTGCTGTGTTTGTATTGGGAAGTGTCTAGTTTTGAAATGAATGCACGTAATGGAACTAGACAGGAAAATGTACATATCTTTCTCTCTAGAGAATACTGCTCAGAGTTTTACATAATTGCTTCTGGCTGCTATTCTTTATTTACTCTCTCCCTATTTAAGGAAAGTATAGTTTTGTGATACCAACTGATAGAATATCACATTCTTTTGTATTGTGTGAACTCATAACTCTTTTTGCCAGTTATAATATAATGACACAAAGGAGAAAATAAGATTGATAGTACATTGTACTTGTCTGTTATCAGTGTAAGTTCCAATAAGATTGAATTGCATTTCCACAGCACCAAATGCTGTTCTATTTATTTAAATAATGTTGAGCTGCAAGATGTTTTCATATACTGAGGCAAATTGAATTAATCGAATTAACCACTTTTTTTCCTTTCTCATGCATGCTTAACTTGTTCTATGTTTTAAACAGTAAAGGTCTGGGATTACAGAAATCATAGAAACTGCTTTACTCTCTTGATCACTCCAGAAAGACTTGTCCATTCTCAGATAGTAGCTTGTCAGTGCATTGAGGATAGCAGTGTATCCATTTGAAACATTTTTTTTTCTATTCAGATGTCAGATTCCACTTTTCTTGACCTTGCAGAAATTTTTAGCTCCTTTCCTTCTTCACTCAAATGTAATCTTTAATTTCTTCTGACATTCGAACCTTTTGCTTCAAAAGCTGCAATCACGCAAAAACTATTCTCTTAGTTGTTTTGGACATGATTCACTATGACTTTAAACATCTTTTTTGTTCCCATGGTAGACAATAAAATATATTACTATAAACCATTGCAAAACACCTATTTTAAACTCAAGCGCTCTCAGTCCTAACTAAATCAAAGCTCATAATGGAAATTTTATACTCCAGTGTACAAATCACCTTGCCTTTTACCTGGACAACTGTTAATAAGTCACAAGTGGAAAAGAAAGCTATGTGATCTCCAAAGCTAAAAAATAATTAACTATTTATGACCCTCATATTTCATTTTATGTTGGTAGTTGACTCACATTTCCAAGACAATTCATACTGCACCAGCTTAATTATTACAGTATAAATAATTTTTAGTAGTAATATTAATGGCAAATCTGTGGTATATGAAAGGAACTACAGCTAATTCAAAGAAGGAAAGCATGGTGGGTTAAACCTGGTTGCTCACTCCCTTCTCTGCCCTCAGCAGGAAGTGGGGATGAAATACTTTAAAGTGGATCTAGAAAGCTCCTGGGTCAAGACAAAGACAGGAAGATTCCTTATTGCAACAAATGGACTCAACTTGGGGAAAATGAATTTATTAAAAATTAAAATAAATATTTATATGTACTGGTAAACAAAAGACAGATATTAAACATCTGACATATAAAACCGTATTTATTCATCCCACTCCCAGGCTCAGCTTCACTCTTCAGTCCTGACTCCTCTACCTTCTCTCCCATGAAGGGCACAAGGGACAGAGAACGAAGGGCTGTGCCCACTCTGCTCATCTCTTCCAATCCTTCCTCCTGCGTTTTCCTCCAGCATGAGCCCATTCTGGGGCCTGCAGCGAAACCCCGGCCGCACTGAGCTCCCTGCTGGGGCCGCAGGGCCAGCCCAGCCCGGCCGGGCTCTCTCCCAGGCCGCAGGGCCGTCCCTGCCGGGTCTCTCCTGCCCCCGGCCCTGCTCCCGCTGTCCCCTCGGGGCTC
>JAWWEY010000115.1:76559442-76569635 GCA_035582745.1 Loriotus luctuosus | reverse complement strand
TTCTCTACATCACATTGATTCTCCTCCCATTTAGAACATAAATACTGAGTTAGAGATGGTGAGGGAAGACATGTCAGCAAATCAGAAGGACAATTGTATGCTGCAGTCTAAAGTGACTGAACAGAAGAACAGCATGAAGTATATGTATTAATGTGAACAGATATTATTTTCTCCCACAGGTCTTGTTGCTGGGTTTGCATTCTCTTTTATGCATTATGGGCACAGTTGCACAACCTGAGGTTACTCATTAAATAACCTATTTTAAGCTGAGGTCTGTTTCTGCAGAGTGTAGATCTTGATGTTTTGACCTCTAAAGATGAAATTTGACTGCATATATGATTGTTTGCAGTGTTTGCAACCATACTTATTATTTAATTACTGATTAGTTCTCAATTAATCTTCTCAGAGGAATTACAGGAGCAGCACATTTTCAGCACTTCTGCACCACCCAAGGGAAGCAGCTTTAGTCCCATTTCTTTCCTGATATTGAGATGAAAACTGAATAAATGGGGAACAACAGAAAATAACATATCCCCACCTTTTCCCCTGAAAAGTTGTCTAGTCTATTTTTCTCATGACAATAATTAATAAGAGATCTTCCTCTGTTTATTTAAACCCACAAACTTTTCCAGTGAATTTCTCTCACCTTCTCCATCCTGGAAAGGAGGGGGAGTGAGAGAGGGCCTGGGTGGGCATCTAGCAGCCAGCCAAGGTCAATTCACTGCAAAAGCTTGATATGTAATTTGTTTCTGAATAGCTATGGAATATGAAACTGGCATTTTCATTGAACCTAAGCTGTTGAACTCCCTAAGTATCCTAACTGGTAGTGGTTTGCCAATAGTACATTGTATACATTTGCCAGTATTCACAGGCTTGAGAGGTGGTCCCATGGGAACCTCACGAAGTGTAAGGTCCTGCAGCTGCTCTGGGACAGTCCCAAGCACAAATACAGACTGTGCAGAGAATGGACTGAGAGCAGGCCTGAAGAGAAGATTGATGTGACCCAGCAATGTGCACTTGCAGCCCAGAAAGCCAAATATATTCTGAGTTGCATCAGAATAACCATGACCAAATATCAGGGAAGTGATTCTATCCTTCTGCTCCATTCTCAGGAGAACCCATATGGAGTCTGTGTTCAGCTCTGGGACTCCAGATATAAGGACTTGGACCTGTTGGAGTGAGTGCAGTGAAGGGACAAAAAGATGATCAGAGGGCTGGAGCACTTCTATGAGGACAGCCTGAAAAACTGAAGTTGTTCAGCTTGCAGAAGACAAGGCCCTGGGGAGGCATCTTTTCAGCCTTCCAGTACCATAGAGAGCCTACAAGGAAGCTGGAAAGGGGCCTTTTAGAAGGACATGTAGTGACACGACTAGGGAGAATATTTAAACTTGAAAGAGGGTAGGTTGAAATTAGATATACGGAAGAAATTATTTACTGCAAGGGTGGTGAGAGTGAAACAGGTTGTCTGGAGAAGCAGTGGATGTCCTATCCCTGGAAGTCTTCATGGTCATGTTGGATGGGCTTTGAACAAGCTGGTCTAGTGAAGGTGTCCCTGCCCATGGAACCTGATATTATTTTAGGTGCCTTCCAACCTAAGCCATTCTATGATTCTATGAAGTTAAGATTTTAATTTTCTTTAATTATGTCCATCACTGTGCAGCTCTTTTGAATTTAATCTGCTTCTTTGCTTCTGAATAATAC
Organism: Loriotus luctuosus; assembly: GCA_035582745.1. Taxonomy (NCBI): domain Eukaryota; kingdom Metazoa; phylum Chordata; class Aves; order Passeriformes; family Thraupidae; genus Loriotus; species Loriotus luctuosus. The sequence continues at coordinate 76,567,934 of JAWWEY010000115.1, read as the reverse complement.
ATCTTTTAGGGTCTTCCTGCAATTTTTCATGCCTGTTTTCATTCTTCATACCCTGCATAATTCATTCATCAATAGTTTTTTGACATTGCTAGTGACTAATTTTTTTCAGGTTATCTAGAAGTTAATTGATATGATACACCACATGTCTCTGGGAAGGCTGATAGTGACTTCATCCACTGAAAGAAAAGGCTAATTGTTCCTAAGACTGGTTGCTCACTTTTTACAGATTATTTCTCCTGCTTGAACACTTTTGCTATTTTGACATGATTGCCTATTTTGCAGGAAGCTTATGCATACTTGATTCCTTTAAGATTATTTAATACATTTAGATTTCAAAGATGAACCACTTAATAACCTTTCTAACTAAAGTTTAACTTAAAACCTATTCATATGTTATTAGCAGGTAAACACATGACAAGAAAATAAAGCATAGAGTACATTATTTTCCTGCAGGTTTTAGCATGGTTTCCTCCTTTTTTTCTTTTAATTTTTTTCTAAGGAGAAAGAATGGGAAAGGTAAAGGCTCCCTTTATCATTATTTTTTGTTCCTTATGCTGATTATTGCTATCCCTTCCAAAACAATTACTGCTAAGTTTATATTTTTAAATTTTATATCCTTTGCACCCAAAAGTCATGGTTGTGGGATCATTATGTAAAACTTTATGCCCGGACCTAAAAGACTAAATAAGGGGACAAATACTTACGCGTATCATTACCTAAAAAAAAAACAAAAAACACCAAAAAACAGAATTTACCTGAAATCTTAAATCTTTGGTTGAGGCAGAACTGGGAAATTTCTCTCTATAAAATCTCACCAATCACTGTCTTCCTGTTTAAATTTTCTTTCTTATAGAAGTGAGTATCATAATGATGTCAGGGGCTTTAATATTGGGTGTCACTTCAGTTTTGTAATGCAGAAGCAAACCATAAATATTTTGAAGTGGAAGCGAGAAATAAAGTGAAAAGTGTAATTTCTTTGTTATCCGATGATAATATTGTGTTGCATGCACAATCTGCCCAAGGCAAACTACTTTGAATATATTATTTTCAAAGAAAACACAATGTCTTGCAGCATGAAAACTATCATGATATCTGAACTGAAATTTAAAATACTGGTAAGTAGCTCATTTTAGTTTCCACAGATTATGCACAATGCAACATTATGAGGAATTTCCTTGCAGGTGAAAATTTAATTTTACTGAGCGCATGACATGTTCTTGTGTCTTTTCTAACATAGTATGTCAGCACTTGGTATTGTGTTTATTGAATCATTATACAATTTCCTTGGGTAGTTTTACAGCACTTAGAGAGAGCTCAGCAAGAATGATTCTGATGCTAGAATGATCAGACTACTAGAATGGATGCCATGGCAGCTCATCCCAGCTGCTGGGCTGTGCCACTGACCTGAGACAGAGTCACTATGAAGTTGGTTTTATTCATCAGTATTCCTGTTGCAATTTTTCTTGATATTGCATCCCTGTCCTAGCTTCCTATGTCTGTTCTCAGTAATACTTAATTTCTTTCCAGGTTCTTCAGCAGCATTCCGATTCTTACATCCATCCATCTTGAACATGTCCAAAGATGAGACATTAAATAAATGAGAAATTATGATGAAAGCACAATTTCCAGAAAGGCTGACCTTTCCAAGAACCGTCATGGTCATTCAAAAAAAGTTTCAGTAGATGTGACTGTCTTCTAAAACACTTTTTCCTTTCTGAAGAATTTTGTTCTTGTAATTGCTTCAAAGGTACTTAAAATTCAAGCAGACAAGGCATGGGATTCTGCTTCTCTCCAGTTCTGCATTGCATGTGAAAGAACCTGCCCTCAAAAAGAAACAGTTTAATACATTATGTATGAGAAAATGTAGCAAAGTGGAAATTAGTGTATACAGTAGGAATATTTGAAAATTAAAACACCTGGCCATTTAAATGAATAGGATTTTACATAGCTGTATTGGGAAAAGATGTATTAAACAGAATATATTTTTAATATTTAAGTACAAATGCATTTTATACAGAGGGACTATAGAATGTTATCTTCGTATCTATTTTCTTGGTTGAATACTATGTGATCACATGGCTCTGTAGAAAATCATGTCACTGCTCAGGAGTCCGAAATATTTTTTGAAGAGAAAATTTAGTTTTATGTTTATTGTAAAATTTTTCTCAAGTAGAGATTTTCTCATGGAAATGTAAAACTTCTGAGAGATTTAACACTGAAACAAGTCAGTGTTTCAACATGCTATAGATACAATGAAATTTTTTACCAAGCCAGAAGGATAAGATATATGTAATTTATAATGCCTCTACAGTTCATCCCATCAATAATGCCTGAAACTTTGTAAAAGTATAGAAGCATGTTTTCCACACATTTTACAAGGCTTTTAATACATCTTGCCTAAAAGCGACTAGAGAAAGGCAAATTTTTGAGAAATATACAAGAATGTTTCATTTACGTATAGCTGCAAATTAAGAATGCTTCCAAAACAGGGCATCTTACAATTAATGGTTAAGAAACCTTCATGATGACATTTGCTCTGTAGAATTTTTGTGGCCATATTGTCAGTAGCGTGTGAAGAGCTAACATCTTCTTATCAAATTATTTCCTGAAGTCTGCAATTGTTTGAAGCCATGATTATGAGATCTTTGGTCATAAGAAGAGGCCAGTTTTGTATAGATATTAATTTCTTTTTAGAAAGCAATTTGTGATCCTAATTTTCAATTTCAGCATAAAATTTTATTCTGATTTTTTTCCCATTTTTTACTTTTCATCTTAATTTCCTAGTTTTCTGAGCTTGTTGTTAGTAATGTAAATACTGTAATAAAATATGTAAAAATCAAATGACTGCTGAATATATTTAGTTTTATTACAAAGATCGGAGTATTTATTTTAGGGACTTTAACTACTTTCTGAAAAGTCATTAGCCTGTAATATTGTATAAAATTAAAATATGGTTAAAATTATCACTGCATTTCAGGTTATGTCACTTTGTTTCCTTGGGAATGTGTGGGATTAAAAACATATCCATATATCTAACTGTTCTTCAGGAAGCTTATGAGAAGGGGTAACAATTTGGTAGTATTTGTCAAAAATATCTGTTGAAAAACACCATCCATTTCTTCCATGTACTTAAAACTCTCAGCAACGTTTGCATTGATTTTGATTGCCCTTTTAAATGTTTTTGGACTGAGATCAGATCTGGAACATATCACCTGGAAAGGTTTTGCATGATAATGAAGCAGTAGCTGAAAGAGTTTGATTATAATAAAAGTTGAAATTCATCCATGCTACATCCTTATTATCGCAGACGCTACTGAGATCTGACTTACAATATTCTTTAGAACTCGAGTGTACCTGCTAAACATTGCATTCATTACAAACTGCATATTACTAATTTAATTTGAAAGAGGACTGATTCCAGTTACGATTCCAACAGCTGCGAATGTAAAAGTGCAGAGATGACTACCTCCATTATCATTAAAATTCATAGGAGGTGGGTTAAGCAGTTCACATTTTCATTACATTGTTTTCCTGTAGCAATCAGAATACTGTTAGACTTGACGAAAATGTGATATAGTAACGAGCCTTAAACTACCCTAGTATTTCACATTCTAAGGTGCCCACTAAAGTATTATGAAATTGATTATTTTTTAAATTCCTTTTACTTTTTGAGACTGTAAATCCAGAAAAGTCCAAAAATTCTTTAAATTGCCCAGTGTATGGGTGAAATGGGTCATTCTAGTAGTCATTGGTGAATAAATGTGTATATATTGTTTCCATGCGCCTTCCCTGCAAAGTTCAGGTGACTGGCAGTGTTTTATTCTATCTGCATTGGTGGATGTTTTACATGTTTTGATGTTGAACAGGACTTGTTTCAACAAGTCATTTGTATTAACAGACTGATTCATTAAGTTGGGAAACGTCTGGAAAACGTCAGGAGAAAGCTCTCTATTTATTTTGGAAAGAAAAAAGAGGTGTGTTATGGCAAAACTCTTGATTCCTTTCACACAAGACAGAAGCATCTCTTGTCAGTTTCATCCGCACCAGCTGCAGTATTTTGATTTTAGCCATTCCCATAACATTGCTCTCCTTCTTTTCCCATTTGCATTAAACTGTTTAATTGGCCAGGGATCAAATCACTGTCTCTATGTCTATAATGCTAAACTGACCATTCTCAGGATTGTTATCCAGTGCTGCTGTCATCTGGTGTGGAATGGCTGTCAGCCATGCTGCCAAGCTCTCTGTTGGGAATGGTCCTTATCTGTGACAGCTCTTGAGGCACAACCAGAAATGGTTTGAGACAGTGTTGGCTTGTTTAGGATGAAATCATGACAGGGACTCTTGAAACACTCTGAAAATACACATGCACATAAAAGTAACAAAAAAAATTGTGTCTATTTTGGCAGTGTTTAATTTATTAATATGGATATGTAAAAATAGAGTTGATGCTTATGACACTGAACTTTACTGTCCCTTCATCCCAAAGTGAACTTTACAGCCAAGAGTTTTCCTCAAAGATCTTTGTCAATGAGATAGAGGTATCAAGTATCTAAGGAAACTCACTGCATTGAAAAAAGAAATGCTGAAGAGAGGAGCATCCAGCCCTGAGGATAGAAAAGATGCTCATTTACTGCTGTAGGTCTCTTCCACATTGCTTCCTCCTAGAATTAGACATCATCTTTATCTTTCCAAGACAGCCCCTTCTTCCCACTTATAAACCATGGAAGCAGCAAGAATGAAAATGAGTTTCTCTTAAACCTCTATATCTCCTGTTTCTTAATACAGCAAAACTTTACACTAGTGATTTCATCCAAATCTAAGGCAGATCAAAACACAGCCTGTCTTTTAATTAAGCAGAGTGGTTCTAGAACAGAAATACATGGGCAAAAATTCTTGACCAAATTCTGCAGAGAGTAATCCAAAGTTAACTGGGTGGAAAGAGAAACTCCCCTGATTAAGGTATTCACATACAGAAAAGAGGGAGATCTGATACCTTGATTATATATATATATATATTTAATGACTAAAAGGTATAGGAACAGAGCATTTTAAGCTATGTAAAATTTTAAACTTATGGAAGCAACACATAGATTTTCAAAATATCCTTGCTTAGCAGAAGACAATAAATCTGACTTTCACAACACACACAAACACAGGATGATCTATTGTATCTGCAATAAAGTTACATTGCTTTCAAATGTTCATGCCCTGTTAATGAATACAAAAGATATTCAGTGTGGGATGTCATTATGTCAAGTACTGCTAAATTTCTATCAACTCTTCTACTCTGGAAACCAAATGAGCTATTCCTCATTCAAGTTTAGTCTTCCTACCCAGAATATCTCTTGCCTGAGACCTCTTCCTCCCTAAGAGAAGGGACAGGGACAACTCTTACAGCACAGGTCCTGTTGTGTTTCTCACACAAGATGGTCAAAACCCTTGTTTGGTCAAAAATTAGAGCACTATCAATTAAGCCATATTTTTTGGTTTTATCATACCATGCTAGGGATTAACCAAAATGGAGTGATATATTAAATCAAAATTATTGTTACATTAAATATCCAGCCAAGACTTTTATTTTAGAAAGGAAGAGGACAAAATTTCACAATATCTGAATAAACCCAGGATAGCCTACTTGGGCCTCCAGCAAGGAATTTGAGCCAATGACAACTGTGAAATTAATTTTCCTCAACCCTTCCAGGTTTGTCCTTAGTACTACACTTGTGACCCCATTAGAATTAAAGAACCAGTTGTTAGAGATAGAGTGAACAAGTAGTACAAGTAGTGTCAGGCTACACAATCACTGTATAATGGTGCAGGTTTCTGAAAATCTGTAGTAAAATAATAATTAGCTTCCCCACTTCAGAGCTACTACAGTATTATACATCAACTGTGAGGTGGATTAGCTGATAAAGACAAAGAATTAGCAGTTCTTCAGTGTAGTCTGTTTGTCTAAAGGAAATTTCTTTAGACCTTTTTCTTACCTTTATTTGTTTCACTTCTTGAGTCTAAACAATCAAGGTTTTTCATCTTCGTTTCTGTCTCCTGTCTTCCTCAGAAGTGGAGTGATAGAGGGGATTAGTGGACTCCTGGCATCCAGCCAAGATCAACTCATACACAACAGCTCAGCAGCTTTTACAAGGTGTATAGGTTCATTCTTAGAAAACACCTTGGAAATGTACTTTACATGCTTGAAGACAGTGCTTGAATTTCTGACTCTGTCTTGAAATTCAGTGATAAAATATGAAACACTATTCTCAGAAATTTTTATTTAGAACTCTTAAAAAACCAAAAAACCACCAACCAAAAAATCCCAACAACGACAAAAAATCAACAAATAACCCCAACCCCCCTCAAAAAAAAGAACCATAAACTTAAAACTCCTACAAATTCAGAGCAGAATATAAAGGTCTGGAAGTTAACATTAGACCCTGAGATCAGCTCAGTTGGTCAGAGCATGGTGCTAATGACACCAAGTTTGTAGGTTCAATCCTGTATGGGCCATTTACTGAAGAGTTGGACTTGATGATCCTTGTGGGTCCCTTTAGACCATTCTGTGATCTGATAAGAAGTCCAACAGCAGATGGATAATTTCTAAAATAATATGCAGTGTGGCTAAGCTGAAAGCAGACATTTAAAAATCAGACACTTAGATTAGCTTGAAAATTTATTCATAGATTTATAGAAGTAGACACCAAAAGGATAAAGTTATTTTCATTGTGTTTGATCTTCTGTAGCTAAAAAATGACAATTCCTGACTTATACAGGGAGGATAATTCTTTGTTATATAAATTGGAGAACCATATTGAATTCAATAACTCATGATTGTGGAACCTTATGTCTAAATGCAATAGAAATAATTTTGATTCTGGGAACATTTAATATAATTTATTTAATGCATAATGTTTGACAAGGGAAGATGCCTTTTTGTGTCTTACGACTTTAGCTCTTACAAGTGCAAAAATGTATTTGCTTAGTCGTAATATATTAATTCATTTAGTTAACACATTTGTAAGTCAAAAGGCTCTGAATTTTTTTTGGGTAATGAAGGATGGAGTTTGCCTATGCTGGACAACTTTTCCATTTACTGTTAACATCAGAGAGCTAAGAACTGTTCTATTACACAAGCTAGTGCAATTGAGCTTTTAATAATAAATTACTTTCAGTCCAATATAGTAGTTGTTTTGTTTGATCTCTGGTAATGAGCCCAAATAAATAATTTTCAGAACTATTTGAGTAGCACAAACACAATCACATAAAAATAAGACAAAGAAAATGCATAATGGATTATTAGAAAATCAATCTTTTACTAATTTTAAGTCTATTTCTGTTAAATATGCTACCAAAAGAGTTAACTTGGGCCCTCAATTAGAATTGTTTAATGGGCTGAATGGTAATATTGTCCCCTTATACAGTAAGACTTATAAAGAAAATTCAAAGGATAGGCTCCAAAATCCTGGTCCAATATTATAGGTCATGTTAGGAGAAAAAAAAATCCATTGAATGTATGGGGTAAAATGCAGAAATTTACTTTTATTCTGAGGCTAATGAAATTGCTTTAGGCAATAACACAGCAGGGAGGATGTAAGTAGGCACAATGACCAACAGAAACCTCAAGGTCAATGCCATTATCCTTATTACTGACTCATCCATAGTAAGAAGTCAGGGTACTCGGGACCCTACATGAATGGTGCAAAAGTACTGTGTTCTGGCTACCATGTGCCATTTCCCTGTGTACTCTTATCTATTTCTTACTGGCAAAAAATGTACACAAATTTTCATAGATAACTGAACTCACTAGGACCATATTTACAACTCAGGCTACCATGTAATGCAGGGATACTCAATCTAGCTTGGAATGAGCAGGCTTAATTGCAGGAAACATTGGAGCCTGAATAACAAAAGCAGATTGCACTGTTTCATGGGCAGGGGAAAACAGTGATCTGTGAGCACCATGCTGGGAGGTGTATTGTTATAGGCATGAGACAGGCATGATCTTTGCACACCAAAAGCATGTGCAGCGGGTTCTTAGGAGCAACAGCAAACTAATTTACACTCTATTCGCCTGTTCCTAAATTTCTGTGTGAGTAAATCCCAAAATTCTTGGGTAGGTACAGGTCTGCTGTTAAAAGGGGAAAGTCCAAGGTACTTCTAAATTCTCAGAAAAAAAAAAAAAGGAATTGATCTACAAATTGCCTTTGCTTTTCCACAGTTATTTTGTGAGAGATGTGGTGATCGAGCTCTTTAGGGATTTAACAAAGTAGTATGTGGAAGGAAGACATGGCAGAAGTTTTATGGAGAATAGGCTAGAGCATATTAAATCTGTTACAAGCAAGCACCCAACAAGTCCATACCAATGAAGTAGGCCAAAAGTCAAACCAGAAAATCAAGCCTAGATCAAGGAGACATGTGACTGTGTTCACAGGGGTCCAAGGATGAGGGAAGAGATGAGGATCTGACTCCATGTTTCAGAAGGCTTGATTTATTATTTT
>JAWWEY010000115.1:76530796-76555013 GCA_035582745.1 Loriotus luctuosus | reverse complement strand
GGAAGGGAAGGGAAGGGAAGGGAAGGGAAGGGAAGGGAAGGGAAGGGAAGGGAAGGGAAGGGAAGGGAAGGGAAAAATCAAGGGGACCTAAGTTCACTAAACATCATTAAAGGAATAAAATAGCACAGAGGGGAATAAAAAATACCTAATAATGTAATATTTGAATTTTAGGTTATTTAGTGATTTTAAGCAGGATCAAATAGATATCAAATTGTATAATAAATAGCAGACCAATTTTTTGATGGATGACAAGGAGTAATTATATTATTTCACTTTGTCCCTTCACCTAGGTAGTGGCAGTGGGCAGTCACGGCTTATTTAGTTACATAGCTTGTTTGGTGTATGAAGATAATTGCTTTTCAGTGTGTAGGAATGTTGATCATGCTTCTGTTGACTTTGCACCCTCTGTTAAGTGTCCTGAGAATCTCTTTTCTTTGACAGCCTATATACTGACAGAGTTTGCCATATTGTCATGTTATACATTCTCTATTTTCAATCTTTACTTTCTGGAAGATGGGAAGTGAAGTCAGAAAAAAGCTATAGAAGGGTCACTGCTAATTATAAAGACATTATAAAGACAACTTCTGCTATGTCAGAAGTCTCTTACTTTGCTTCTAATGTCTCACATGTGCCTTACCCCCATAGGTTAATGAAAACATTTTGCTGTAGTTGCTGAGCCTCAATTGTGATGTGTTTCTTATCACTTTTCCATACAGTGTAATGCTTTATAACATTAGAACATGAAAATATCCCTCTAATGCTATCTGTATGTTCTCTGTTATCTGTAGCTATACTAAATTATTTTGTCTTCAGCTTAGAAAATCAGTGGTTTTGTAAATATTTCATAGCAGTGAGTTGAGAATTATCCGAATGCAAATTGGAATCATCCATCACTGGATTCAACATTTGTTATCTGTAGAAGCTGGCTGTCTTATCTGTGAACTTTAAGGAGTAAAAGAGTTTAAGCAAACTGCTTCCTGAGATCTAATCAGTTTCCAATGGAGCTTTCCAAATTTCAGCTGTGTCCTCCATTTTCTTCATTCTAATTTAGCTGTGGAAACTAGCTATACCAGAGAGAAAATAAGGACATAGATCCTTCTTCTATTACCTCTCCAGCTCATTTACTATTTCATTCACAAGGCTATTTCCCCTGCCTCCTCTGCCTTGTTTTGTTCAACTACTGTTCCTGGTTTTAAGTCCCTGAGAAGTGCATGTGTGAGAACTTTTGAAAATCAACTGTTAAGTGGTTTACCCACCTTTCAGAGAAGCACAGTATGCACCAAAATCATCTCAGAGACCAGCTGTATATTTTTGAAATCAAACATCACTTCCCATTTGAGGGTTCCCAAAGCTTATATCAGTGAATATTATCTCATTGGGTGGCTTCTTTGCAATTGGTAATTGCCTCCACAAACAACAGAAATGTCTGATGAGGCAGAAAAGGTGTCAATAGACTATTTCTTTAAAGGAAACTGAAAATTGAAATAAGCTGTTACTGGACAAACTAGTCAACATCCCTTAACCCTTTCCACTTAAGATTAAGGCACTGAACAAATACTTATCTTTCACAGTTATTTGCAAAGCAGAATATTTTCCCTTGCCTTGTGAATATTGGTGTTATTAGAAGTGAGAAAGCAAAGCACAGGAAGTGAACAGAGTTTTCTCTTTAGATCCTATTGTTATATTTGTTGTATTGGTTCTTTTTTATATACTCTTATGGTTTTAAACAAGGGAAAATGTCTCAGTGACTATAGTATAGCTATCTCTGTCAGGGGAAGAAATTGCACTTCATCAAATACTTTCTCATGGATTTTGGGAATCTCTCACATTATTGTCCTTTCAGCCTCTTTAGCTGATAGTGAAATGATACATCTGGAGAGATGGAGTGCTGAAAGATATTTGTTTCTAAGCTTTTCTTTAAATATGAAAACAGAGGGAGAAAAGAAATTGAAAGCTCTTTTTGTGTTTCTCTTTTCTTCAACGTGAAGGGCTACATCCTTTTTCTCTCCCATTTCATTTGCTTTCTACACAGAGGAAAAGCTATTTAAAAGCTGGAGACATACCAATGTTTTTGCTGAAATAAGTTTGCATGGTACATTTGGCAAATGTATTCAAATTTCATTCCCTATGTAACATTCTGTTGTGTTTATCCTAACTAACATGTAATAATGTTATTTTTTTTCTGAAAGTAGAATGAAAATGGTAGGAGAGGTAAATTAAGAAATGTGACAACTATTTATAATTTCATGTTGTTTAAGCATAAGCTAATTAGATCTTACTGTGCTTAATCCATCCATAAATGTGAGAACATTCACTGCTGATTAATTGCATCTCATAAGCATTCGGTTGCTGCACACTTGATTTAAAATGTCAAGGAACACAGTAAACATTTGTAAGTTTTCTTTTTTTGAACATGTATGCAATCCTTCTATAGAACCAGCCAGAAGTTCTCTTCCATAGATAAAAGGACTACGTTAAATATGTTTAGAAATAATTTTGAATATTATTCTACTCCTATCCTCTTTGATTAGCAGATTGAAAGACTACTACCTTTGAAATATTTTCCTATTTTGTGATCGACAAAATACTGACTATGGTAATCTAATCTCCTTTTTATATTTTAATGAAGATTTAGAGTAAGAGAGGTAGTAGACTAACATGGACATTCCTTCTTTCGGTTTAGAATAGCACATGAAAATGCCCAGATAGACTTCCTTATTGTGCTCTTGGAAATATAATCCTTTCTGAACATCTCTAGAAGTCGTGAAATACTGACTTACACATACATTCAACTCTTAGACAAACTATGTGTCCTAAGCTAATGGACTTCACTGTAGGAACTTTGTAAAATATTAATTTAGCTGAGAAGACTGAAAGTTTATTGATTAGTGGGCATAAGGCTCATAAATGGCTCTTACTAATTCTTAACAAGCACTACTCGAGAACAAAGCTGTTTGCATATTAGAGAAAAAAGAGGTTTTTAGAGGAAAACCTCTGTGGAGGTTTTTTGGTTGTTTAGAGTTAGTATGCAGTATTTGTGAACAATAAGGTCTATACCCTAGTTATAAGTGATGACTATTACCCCACCTCTCCATTTCCCTGGTTCTGATGAAAAAACCCACTGTTCTTCTGAGAGTGCTATTCATTCATTAGAATGAATTCTAATTCAGAGATATAACTAAAAATAGTGATGAAAAATCCCTCTGTGGCCATACTTTCTTTACATGCATTCAAGGAAAAAAAGTGTGCTTCTAGATTTGTAGATATTGCCATAAACCGTTGAGTTATGGTGAAAAAGAGGTATTCCTCCTCATCATAATATTAAAATGTGTGGAACATAATGTTTAGATGTCTTATTATTTGCTAAAGACAATGTTTTATTCTACCAGACATTAAACTATTTTTTACTCTCAAATAACTTCTTTACACTGCTTTCAAAGATTAAAAATTAATGAAAAAAAGTCATTGGAGAGTTAAAATTGAATTTACAAAAACAGTAAATTTAATTATCTGAAAGTATGCATGCTCTTGGAAGAAAGTATGAACAGCTATTGAGGTTTTCACGGATTCATATGCATACTTGCAATGAAGTTTTCAAGAAAATTAAACTAAATTGATTATAGAATTATAAAATTACTTGGGTTGAAAGAGACCTTAAAGACCATCTAGTTCCAATCCCCTACCTTGGGCATTCACTAGACAAGGTCACTCAAAACTTTTAACCTGACCTGGAACATTTACAGTGATGGGGCATTTACAGCCTCTCTAAGCAACCTGTTCCACTGCCTGACCAGCCTTACAGTAAAGAATTTCTTCCTAATACCCAATCTAAACCTGCCCTCAGCTCAATTTTAAGCCACTACCCTTGCCCTACTACTACGTATCCTTGTGAAACTTCTACATCCAGCCTTCCTGCAGTCCCCACTTTAGGTACTGGGAGACCACAATAAAGTGTCCCCAGAGCCTTCTCTTCTCCATATAACAGTCTGAATAAGCCCAGCTCTGACAGCCTGTATTCATAGAAGTACTTCAACAGTTTGATTATCTTTGTCACCCTCCTGTGGACTCACTCCAACCAGCCCACTTCATACCTGTGTTGTGATTCCCAGAGCTGGACACATTACTCCAGGTGGGGTCTCATGAGATAGGAGTAGAGTTGGGAAAAACAGCTCCTTCACCCTGCTGGTCATGCCCAGCCTGTATTTATGCCTGGGATTGCCCTGATCCAAGTGCAGCACCTCACACTCAGTCTGGCTGAACTTCATGAGGTTCATATGGGTCTACCTCTCAAGCCTGTCATGGTCCTTCTGGAAAAGGGAACATCTACATGCTCTCAGAAGGCAGAACAGGTGTCAAACTATCTGACATGTCGTTACTTTATGTTGTTGTACAAGAGATAAAATGGGAAAAAAGGACATGTCTCTATATTCAGTCTGAAGTCCAGGACATGGTCTCCAAAAAGATGTTTCATATTTGTGTTTTACTCCCCAGTTTTCATGAAAGCTGTGTAAAGAGGGAGGTAGATGCTGGCTAGCTTTTCCTCCTGCTTATGATCATTGACAAGAGAAACTCAACAAAAACTCTTCTGGTGGTGTTAGTTTACTTAATACAGAAAAATTTGATCATGCAATAATGTGTTTGCACAGAAAATAAATATTTGTGGAAGATATTGTTGTTTTTGAGGTTTTAGGTTGGAAAAAACCCAAAACTGTGTAATAAGAAGAGGGAAAAAGGAATTGGTGTGGATAAAAGAGAAAAACATGATTTTACATCTGTTATGAATATATTACCAGTGCAAAAGGTTTTATGGATAATGCAGAAATATTACTTTTCGATGTGTAGGTTGCTGCCAAATTGGAAACCATCACTATAAAACAATTTATTTTGAGCTAGCATTTTTTATTTTTTAAGTAAATGGCTGAAGGAAATACTTTAGGAGAGTAAATGCCAAATAATGTAAAAATATAGTCTAGATGGGTTTCAGATTTCAGTGTGGATACTCAAATTGTCTGTGTGAATTAAATCCTATTCATGCAAGCCTATAGAGTAGTCAATTAAAGTGAGTAGGAGTACATTTCTTTGCAGAAATCTTTATGAACATTTATGGGTTTATGTGGAAGTTTTAGACTAACCAACCTCTCAGTTGCAGAATGGCATAAGAAATAGCACAAAACTAATGGTACCTAGCAAAGTACAACCTAAATTGACAGTGCTGCTCTTCCTTAAATATTTTACTGCATCAAAAATTTTTTGCGTAAAGCACACATTTCTGAAGCTCTGAGTAACAGATTTTAAGTCTGGAACTGAACATAAACATTTCCTTGAAGACTGCAAAAATCTTATTGATGTTTAGATCTATTCATGTTGAAAAGAAATGAGGATGGAGAGTATGAAAAACATCATTTAGCTCTGGTTGACTGTTTGAAGTGTCATCCCTCTTAAATTATGCAAAGTGGTGGAAAAGACAAAAAAAGTCAGTGTCAGACATGTTTCATCATAGCGAAAACTTTTGGAAAAGGTGTTTGTGCCTTTCCCCGAGAGTAACTGAGCAGGGTCATCTCGGATGGACAGACTAATTTGGAGCCTGCAGAAGGAGTGAAGGAAATGGTTTTGTAGTAAGTAACATTATCTGTGGTAACCAGAGGGAGTGTGCTGCAAGCAGGGGGGACTGGGTAAAAAACACACTCTTTTTCTACACAGTCATCAAAGGTGGACTTGATTTTCAGATTTTCTATTCAGTCTCTTTCACTCTCATTAGGTTTTGATAGTCTCAGTCTTAGCCGTTTAATGACTTGCTCTGAAAATCCATTATCTTTGAAAATTATCTCACCCTCTAAACCCCACTTCTTATGGGGTGTCTTGGAAGCTTTTAAAAGAAAGGCTCAGACAATTGCTGCTCAGGCCCTGAAGCTCTGAGTCTATATTACTAGGTCGTTAGTCAAATCATCCAGAATGGCTTGGAGCAAGTTAATAAATATCTCAAAAACAACAGAGGAATATTTTTATTTATGTTGCTGTTTTCAAACATATTAAAGAATTGTTTAGTGTCTATCATAGACAACAGTATGCACTTTAGAAGAGTACAAGAAAGGGTAGCATCATCTTTAGCTTGGGGAAAAGCTCCAGGGAGAAGTGGAGAAAATCCTTCTTCTTTGACTCTTCATAAAAGAAACAGAATTTCACAACTCCACTTTTTCTTGTCTAATCAGTCTTTCCACACACATAGTGCTTGTGGGATTTTGTTAACTGACTAATTGTTTCATTAGACTTCTGAAAAAATTTTTAATAATAATTTGTCTTACTTCTGTTTTCATGTTGTGGAGTTCTTGGCCTCGCTACTCTTTGTGGCTAGGTCTTAAATTTACAAGAAGTTAGACCATAATAGCTAAGCTGTCTCCAATAATGTTGAAAAATATTGTCTACCACTTCTTAGTTTAAAAAAGTTGTTATAGTATCTGTCCAGTTGTTGAAAACAATGAAGAAGTAGCTAAGAAAATAATAAGATATCAAACTCCACAGTGTTTGCTTTGAAACCAGTGTTGATGTTATTACCATCTTGGCTGATGGTAAACTGGATTTGATAAAACTAGATTTCCACTTTCCCAAACTCGATTTGGGAAAAACATTAGCAGTCCCTCACATACTTTTCATTCACTAGGACTAATCCTAATTTCCAGCAGTCAGGACACCTTTATTTTACCATATGGAATAGCAGCAGTTTTTCTAACATCATATTTACCTTGACTTGCCCCTTCTAAAAATTTCCAGGTGATTTTGGGTAGGAAACCAAGATGCACTTTAACATTGTTATCTTCCCTATACTGGTGGTCTGGATAAAGAGTTAAGGACATTTTTTGGGCAGTCTTTCCCTCTTCTGTCTGTGGCATTGCATTCTACCAGTGATCTTGAGGGATGGCTGAGCCAAAAGGTGCTACTGTTTACCAAACTTAAGCATTTTGCCTGTGGGCTTTTAAGGCTTAATCATAGACTTTTAGTCCTCAGATGTTTTAGTGCCTCTGCTAATTTCTGCAACTAGAGCAGCTGAATAATAGATAAAACTGACCTGGGAATACACAGGAAAGGTTCTTTGCCAGCCTGCATCACATAATTACTCTTTAAGTTTCTTGGAGATGCCTATCTTAAAGAAAAAAATAGCAAAAAACCCACAAAAGCTGCACAAATAACTTAAATTTTGGTTAACTCGATCAAACTTTGAACTTTGCCAAGTTTTTTTCTTTTTTTTTTTTTTAAGTTCAGTAGAAGAGGGAATGAAATACAATGTAACATACACCAGTATTAAAATACAACAGATTAAAGATGTTTGAGGCCTAGTTAAGCATTATCTGCTTGTTTGGGAGATTTTTTTTCTGATACTGACAACTGAAGTTCAACCTTGAGAGAAAGAATAAAAACCGAACTACAAAGGTGAGGTTTGTTCTCAGCCACAGAATCAGTTAATGCTGGCATTTTGAAGTAACTGGTAATATGATGGATAAATAGGTAGAATGCACTTCATATTTACAAGGTACCTGTTCTCTCATTTTTAACTATGATTTTATTAAGATTTGCTTTCTATCTGTAACTTACCCCTATGTATTTGTAAGGTTTAGCTGTGGTTTTGTATCAGACCTTGTCAACATAAAGTTTTGGAAATGCTGTAACACTACAGTATGAATTTAAACTCTTTAGGATGGCTGCAGTTTTACTGATAATGATATTTTTAATAGATGCATGAAATACTAGTATGGAGATATAACAGGTGTGCATAGGAGGTCTGTACTTCTTTGACTACATCTGATATATTTGTGAAAATCAGTCATAGGTCATTTGCTTTATGCACAATAGAAAATTAATATGTATTAGCAAAACATAGGTTTTCCATTTTGGTTTTCCTCGCACAACTTTGTAGTGCCACAAAAATCTGCTGTCTTACCAATAGGTGATTAAAACATATCTGAAATAAAGCCTTTAAGAATGAGCTAAAAACTTACTCTGTAATTTACAAGCCTATACATAACAAAACACATGCAAAGAAGTGAGGATGTCTTGTACTGAGTAAAGATTTAGTAGTATGGTCTTAAAGGTTATAAGGCTACACTACCTCTGGCACCTCAGACAGCTTAGTTGAAGTTACGAGGATGTGTTGTTGGTTGGAGTGTCTTGTGCTGAAGTATTATTGAAAAAAACCAGCAGAACACACAGAGAGTACAAGAAAGTGTGTAAAAGCAAGTAGTTAAAACAAATTTATTGAGAAGTCACTGTTTTATCATTACTGTGGTGTAAAGCCCAGTCCAGCTCCAGCTCATGTCTGCGGTTCACTTTGGAGTTCTGCTACTTCTTTCAGAAGAAATTCAAATAGACGCTCTGCGTTAAGTGTTATTTCATATCATTTTGCCTCCCAGTTCATGACCTAGACCACATGACTAATCTAGAAACAAAATACCTTTCTCAACTGTGCCTCTCACATTCTGGCTGAGCTGGAATATTTTATGTTTTCCCTCTCATCTCATTTTTGGAAAGCAATATTACTTTTCTGTTTTACTGTTTTCCTTTATAAAATGATTTACCACACCTCAGTGAAATTTACTAGAATCACTGAAAAGTGTGTGAGGATCCATGTATTAATGCTGACATAAATATCAAAAGAGAATTGTGGTTCAATTTGTAATATGGGTTTAAGACACGTATTGAAAATATTGTAAAAATAAGGCTGGTTTTTTAACCCTGTACTGGTGAAAAATTGCAAATAGGTTCTGGGGGTCATTTGTTTGTTTGTTTGTTTGTTTGTTTTATTGTAGGCCACTAAGAAAGTTTTAAAGGATTTTATTGGATTCTATTACCTTTCTAAAAAAATCATCAGTTAATTTACCTACTGATTAAACATCTTCTATGCCTCTCTAAATCATTCTTAATTACAAAGGCTGTTTCCATAGTTACAATTTATATCTTAATTTCATAGTAGATTTCTTCCCATTTATTCAGCTCATTTCATTTGGCTACCTCATTTTTTATTTGAACTACACATAAACTTCAGAGGTGCTTATCTCTTACAGCTTTTAGGAAGGAAAAACTGTATTAAGGCAGAGATAAAACTGTTTAGTATGCGGCAAGTTCAATTATCGTGGATAGACTTCTTTCCTTAATAGAAATACAGGCCTTTGAAGAGGATCTATAAGAAAATAAGCCAAAGAATCAATTGGATTCTCCTAGAATTGAATAAAGAGTCATAAGCAGCATTTAAAATGTGTTATAGTTTTTAATAAATAGCCATAATTTTTCCTGTTTGTGAAAAACAGATAAGTCATGAAGGCATTTAAAACATTTCTAAACAACTTTAATGATCAAAGAAGTCCATAAATATTTTAATTAAAGTTGAAAAATGTTGTTCTTTCCCCCTTTTTAAGTATATTTCTTCACAGAGGGCAAATATATTGGGAGTAAACCTGAGCAGAAAGAGTTGAGCGTATTTGTTGACAAAAGCTCAACATGACCTATCGAGATACGCCCACAGCCCAGGAGAGCCAACTGTACCCTGGGAATGACCAGCAGGGTAAGGGAAGGGATTCTGCCCCTCTAACCCACTCTGGTGACTCCCCACCAGAAGTGCTGCATCCAGCTCTGGGGTCTTCAATACAGGAAAGACATGGACCTGTTGAAGCAGGTCCAGTGGAGGGACATGAAGCTGGAACTCTACTCCCTCAAAAGATGAACAGAATGCTGGGGTAAATCTGCTAGATCAAGACTTTCTAGTCCATAAACATTTAATAGAAATGATCCAGCAGCTCATTTGTGAATGAAATATTTATGCTATGGCTGCACACGAAACCTTTAAAATCTGCTTCATCCTTATTGTTACACTGTCATAGCCAAAAGGCTTTAAGGTTATTTATTTGCGAAGTTTTTATACACAGCAACAGTCCCTGCTGTTTGCTGTCGCAATGCTGAATTAGTCAAGAATGCTGGGAAAGAAGAGAAATGCCAAACTTGCAACAAACCTCCAACATTTTAAGTGACAGTTTATGACCAGTCTCCTACTTGGCAAACAAATAGACTGTGAAAACTATTTCCCACCATCCTTCTTAGTTTGAAAGTTGAATTGTTTCCCGGAATATCAAAACCAGCTGGAGCTAACCTTTCATCAATTTGTTGCTTCGTTAGCAGTGCTGAAATTACTGATGCACTCCAGTATATCTGAAGGAGGGTACAAAGTAACTCTTTGGTTGCAAAGTTTGAGGTGTGAATTCTAAATTTTCCCCTTACTGCTCAACTAGTCCATGGGGAAATCCTGTACCCTGAAGCTTAAACTTTAGGAAATGTACAGACTGAGCATTCACTGCAATCAGCAAACTGGCAAAACTGTGTAATTCCAGAAGTCATATCAATCAAGCCATAGCTAGAATGTATTCAAGCTGGATCTATAAATGGCATGCTAGATTTTTTGTTTTCATGGCATTAAGTGACTGCATGATGTCAAAAAGGGTTTTCTGCACATTGATTGCAGAAAATACCATTGTGATGTTGTCTAAACTGCTTTAGTTTCCAGCACAGCAAAATGTATTTATTGTCTCTCTCTTCATTGTCCTCGTTATTCAGGTAGTTCATTCTGTGACACATTTATGAGACCTTTCTTTCTTTGTAGTAGATTTTGCTTTAGGATATATCCCAATAAAAGAGTAAAGCAGTCTGCTCTCTAAACTGCTTTCTAGACAGCAGGGAGTAAAGGTGAGGCAAAAGATTTTATTTAAGATTGGCCAAAGGCAATGAAGAAAAAACCAGTGCATGCATATTTTGCTTTCACAGCATCCATGGCATTCTCAGAATTGCACATTTGCCACCATTTCATGATTTTGTGTCGACAGTGATGTGTGTTCTAAAACTTTCTGGAGACAAATGAGGAATTCTTATTGATTATGATGGCTTTTTAAATGCTTGCACTTTCAGTTATTCTTGTGATTACATCATGAAAAGATCATCTCCCTCTCCTGATCTTTCTTCTCCCAAAAAGGAAAAAGTAGGTTTCTCTAAGGTAAAACCCTATAACTGATAACTTCCCTAAGTAAAGCTTTGAAGCAGACATTTTTATTCTCAGATATCACCATTGCGAGTGTATAACTTATAAGTGAGGTTAAATTCTATTTAATTTCCTCCTCCTTGAGATTTTACTCCCAGATATTTTTTCTTTTTATTGATAGAATTTGAAAGACATTATATTGAATTTTCTGTAGCATGAAATTTAGGCAACACTCCATACTCTTTATCTTTCTGAATCTAGGTGACTTTCCATAATGAAGAAGAACTCTAATCATCCTTCTTCATATATCTCCTCTCTGTGTGTTCATGTAATGTGCTTCTTCTCTCTGTGGATTCACATAAGAGTAAGTGATGTACTGGCAATGGAGTATGCCAGTGGACCACAAACTACTTATATTGCCTGAGTCACCATTGAACATTGTTTTTATTGACCTGCAGTGAGGCTCTCTGATTGAGAAAATGCAAGCTATGTGACTCAAATGTTCCTTAAAATAAAATAATCCAATGGAGGATAATCCATCAAATAGAATATTTACTTTAAATCCTCCAGAACTTGATTGCTTTTGTTTTGGTTTTAAAATCACTTAAGAAAAATGAGGGAAGAGCAATATTCCAAATTTGTCTCTAGCACTGCAAAAATCCTTAGATTTGATACTGATTTCCATGCATAATAATTACTATCATTATTTTATTTTTTTTTTGCAATGTAGAGTTGAGTTTGAATGTTACATGTGCAATATGTATTTATTAAGGTAAGAGCTAGCATCTTGAAATACTTAGATCCGATCTATAAATTTATAGCTTTCCAGCTTCCTTTTTATTATTGATTTTATGTAAGCGTAGAATGTATGGGAATTTATCTGGTATTCTAATGAAACTGAAAAGGGGACTGGACTAGAGAAAGTAGCTATAGTATTTTTGAAATGTTAATATGTGTTGTTGGTTAGTCTCTCTGGCAGTTAAAGCCCACACAGCTGCTTGCTCACTCCTCCTGCTGTAGGATGTGGGAGAGAATGGGAAGGGTAAATGGGAGAACTTTTGGGTTAAGGTAAAGATAGTATTTAATAAGGAAAGCAAAAGCTGTGTGTGCATCAAAGCAAAGTAAGGAATTTATTCACTGCTTCACATCATCATATAACCCCAAAATAGCAGGGCTTTATAATCCATAACAGTTAATTAAGGAGGCACATACCGTAACTCTTAATGTACTCCCTTCCTTCTTTTTCCAGCTTTTATTACTGAACATGATGCCATTTGGTGTGTGATATCCCTGGAATAAAGCCTGTCTGCATAAATGGAAGTACTGAAGCATGATCCTAAAACAATGCAATTCTCCTAAGGGAAAGAAAAGTCACATTTGTAGCCTCTTCAGCAAACCAGATGGAGCCAGGTGGGCATCTGAGGTACAAAGTGGCTACTGAGTGTTCGGAGTGTCCCTCAGAGTGGGGCAGAGTGTGACAATATCCTTGCTTGCAGGAGGTGTGGGCTGGCTCACCAGGGCATGGGGCTGCAGGAGCAGGTATTGAGCCTCAGGGAGGATGAAGGGCTCAGGATCAACACAGAGGCTCTGTGGAGATGAACTCCTTAACCCCCAGCACCACCCCACAGGATCAGCCAGAGTCTTTGGCCCAGGTCCCTGCTGGGGTTCCCTGTACCAACTAAGCTGCAATGTGTGCCCAGCTGGACAGGCAGATGGAACAAAGGACCGCCTGTCCCAGCTGTGTACTCTTCTAACTTCTTGCACACTCCCAGCCTACTCTATGATGGGGCAACATGAGAAACCAAAAATGATGTTGATGGTCTGTAGACGCAGCTCAGTAACAGCTAAAATATCAATGTGGCAATAAAATTACTAACAAAGCCAAACCACTACTATATCAGCTGTACGAAAAAACTAACTCTATCACAGCCAAAACCAGTACAATCCTGCCCCTATTATTGTATATAATGTCTTGTAGGTGCTTGCTTAACCCAGCAAAACATTCCCAATATCTGTATCAATTATGCCTCTTGAAAAATTGCATCCTGAGGAGGGCAACAGAGCTGGTGAAAGGGCTGAAAAAAATGTTCTATGAGGAGCAGCTGATGACTCTGAACTTGTCTAGTGTGAGGAGAAGGAGGCTGAGGGGAGCACTTTGCTCTCTGTAGCTTCCAGACGAGGGGAAGGGGAGATGGAGGTGCTTAGCTCTTCTCCCTGGTATCCAGTGGCAGGACACGTGGCAATTGCTCAAAAAGGGTAGGTTGAGATCAGAGGTTCAGATTAGAGTGTAGAAAACATTTCTTTTCCTGGGGGGTGGTCAGCCACTGGAACAGGATTCCTGGAGAGGTGACTGATGCCCCAAGACTGTCAGTGTTGAAGAGGCACTTGTTGAAGAGGCACCCCTAAGTAATGTATGCTGGTCAGCCCTGAAGTGTCAGGCAGTTGGATTATTTAATATTTGATATTTGTAGGTGTTCCCTGGAATTATTAAGTTCTGTTCTGTTCTGTGAGCTCTTTGCTTGGGAATGACACCATTTAATTTATCATGCAATGTTTTATTATTATTTATCTACATTATCAGAATGCTCAAAGCACTTATATTGTAAAACAGTTCCCTCTAAATCAGCCTGAGTTATAGTTAATGGACATTAAGGCAAAGACAAGTCTGCACCGTGGGTCTCAGTTTCAACTCTACAGGTCTGCAACACTCTTCTTCCTGCTCTCTGGGGCTGGAGTGTATGGAGTTACATGGTCAGTCCATTAACCACTGGTCTGTACTGCCACCTGATAAAGCTGGACAGGCTCAGGAAGAGAAAGTTTTCAGCAATTCTTTGTTTCTCAACTTAAGCATGTCTTAATGGTTTCCAAATGTATACATTTGTAATGAACATGGGGATTTCAGATGACATGAACTCAAGTTCAAAGGCTAAACTGCAGTCCCTATACCAAAAGCCAGATTTATTCTAATGGAGGTCTTCCAGTACTTAGCAATCTTCCTTCTTGTTCCACTCCCACACAACCTTGTTCTTAAGAACCTGAATTCTAACAAATGAATGAAGATGAGTGCCCCTCTTTCCTTCACAGACCTACACCTGACCCCTCTTCCCCTGGCTACCCCAATTTAGCTTAGTCAATGTAAACGGAAGGGCCAAAACATGTCAAAGTCATTACAAAACAAAATAAAATCCTGTAATGAAAAACATTAGACAATACTAAAACATGGTCTAGCTTCTTTTTTTTCTTACTGCTTTTGGAAATCTATTTGAAAATCTATATTTGAACTGCTGTCTTATAGCCACATTCACATTCTTTGCCATTCTGTTATGACTTCTTTTTATCTTTTTTTTTCCCACAGGAATAAATGTGTATAATTCTATGTCCAGTTCTGTCAGTTCATTACTTTAAAACCAATTTATGTCAACAAGTTATGTATTTCAAAACACCAAACCTCTTGCCTCAGAATGTAAGCACTTTTCTGGTCACAGACAGTCTTCTTCTACTACTTGCTAAGAAAAATCTGTCACATTGATCCTACTTGCTGTGATTGAAGTTGAAAGTGATGATCTGAAGAGGCTAAGGAATGAATATGTCCTTATTGAGTTGCAAGTAGTAATTATGAACTGTCTTTCCTTGTTTGAGTAGAATATATTATCAGAAGAAAAAACTGAGTCTTGTCCTCAAAGCAGCAATCATTAAAGTTTACTTCAAGGAAACAAACTTTCTCTGTTACCTGCTTCAGAGTGATGGTTGTAGCCTTCATTGCATTTAACTGCAGGTCTTTCAAGTTCAATTGACAAAACTGACATCAAAATTACAAAGAGAGTACTTTATCTATTTTGAGAGGTAAGTTTTTTGGGTTTTTTTTTGTTCTTATAAAAAAAGACATACTTTATGCTAAACGATCTCATAAATTCACTTTGTCTTATTCATCTTTTGCTATAATATTTTAAGCAAAGTGACATTTAAGGAGTCATATCTTACCTGCCAGAACAGATGAATTAGTTTAGAATGTACATTGAGCAGTTAATTTATAAAGGACTGCCTGTGTCACTGAAGAAAGTTGACTATCATCCAGAAGCTCTGTTCCCAGTATTAACCTGTACATGATGAAGTGTCTCATATTCTTAGCACATTAAGTTTCAGATATCATTCAACCTAATTCTCTTTTTCCTAACTTTTATAAGGATGTTTATAGGCCTTCAAGGTATAGCTGTCAATGTTCTCAGACATGCAGTGAATGGAAGAATGAAATGGAACTGTGTGGCTTGACTGAAATTTTCAGTCACACTGTTTAGAGTAAGGATGCTGCAGCAGCTGGTGGGTCTAGGTCAGAAAGAACAATAGGAAAAAATGTTTAATTTTGCATACAAATTCCATATATAGGAAGTGCTTTTATATATCTGTCTTTTTACTCTGCCTTGTGGAATAGAAATTTGACATTACTTTTACTTGAGTGGTCTCTGTAGCAATTTGTCTGCTATTTGGTAGTATAAACTCTGGAAGATAAAATGAACTAGGGTCATGCCTGACGGTTTTCCTACTCAAGTGGGAGGGTTGAAGTATAATCTTGTCTATGTTCCAGATGTATTATATGCATATATGTGTATTACAGATGAGAAGAATAGTCACAGTAATCCCAAAGTATTTCATAAGTGTTTCAAACATGGAGTGATATTTACGTGACACCATTTATTCACTTTGGCTTACACAAAATAGTTGAGCTGTTTTATATGGTCTTTACCAACACAAAATAAAACATGTTTATTTTAAGCATTAAAGTTCAGCTGACTAGTAAAAACTCATTAAGATGCCTGGAACATTACACTTCATTAAGATAGGCATAGAAAGTCTGATACTTCATGGAAGGGGCTATGGGCTTAATGGAGTGATTGTTAAACTTCCTGATCAACTTCCTCATCCTTATAAACTGTCACTTTTCCTGGGGAAAAAAAAATGTTTCTTCCCAACGCACCTTTTGTATGATGTTGAAAGTGTCTTAAGGACTACTAAATTCAGCCCAAAAGTGATCATTTCATAACTGAGTTTGCTGCCTCTCTCTTTCATTAAATGTTTTGAAATTATTTTAAAGGTTCCTCCTTTTATAAGTGGGAAAGGCTGTTTACACATATTACTAAAGGCAAAATTATTGTTCGAGAGGAATAACTGCTTAAGATTTTAAATGGTCAAAAAATGGCACAAATGCAAAAGTAAGAATTGAAAGAGAACAATAAAGACAAAAGTTCCATCAGAATTGCATGTTATAAATTGTTAATGTTACACTAACAGGAGAATAAGTGCACACCTTTGTAGTAAGCCCAGTAAGAGTTGTATTATTTTTCAGGACGTCTCTGATATATGTCAGTTTTCAAGGAAAAAGTGCCATGTGGGAGAGTATTATAAATAATTTTTTCCTAGGTTGTTAAAGTGAAAGGACTAGATACTCTACAGCATCTAGTTTTCATTTCATGGTAGTTGTCCAAAGTGTTTATTTGTCATGCTCGGACAAATAAGGCAGGTATCTAGTCTAGTATTTCTAAGAAGGATTGTGAAGTCCATTTAACTCCTATTGCTGGTATGTTTTTGGACCTGCATTGTCTTTTTGGCTAGTTATTTTCCTTTGCTTCCCACAGTTGTCTCTACCCACTCATGCACTTGGTGTTATTTTGGGTGTGCTCAAAAATTGTAGTGTCATCAAAAGACAGAATGAATAACTGGACACTGAGCAGCAGGTGAATTTTTTTCACCACAAGAGATGCAAAATCACTTAAAAACTGATGCTTTATTTTTCCACCTAAAAGTATTGAGTTTCATGTAGGAAAAAAAATGTTATTTTGTTCCCTAACTGAATATAATTTGCTATTGGCCGACAGAAAACCTATCTACTGGGAAATAAACCTATCTTTTTTATCTTATTTTATGTTTTAACCACACTACTAATGGCAAATTTTTTTTTAGTATAATGAAATTATATACTAAATAGTCTGTAGTAATTAATTTTTTGGCAGTACATATTTTGAATGCCCCAACAGAGGTCACATTGTTGGGTCACAGAATAAATTAAAACTTAGAACAGCACTCTAATCAAACCACTTCAATATTGGCCTTCAACATAGTAATATTAAGTGGCCAGGTTACTAGACTGTAGATTACTTGTACAGTCTAAATGAAGGCAGATGAAATTTTCCAGTGCAAGGTGCCATCCGTGTTTTGGTCTCTGAACGCTGCAGGGAACTCTGGGAGTGCACCTGCCAGTGTTAAATAATTTATGCCAATCTGAACCTACATGGAATCAATGTGTGCCAGGCCCTTTCTGTCATTATGAAATTCTCCATGCAACTGCTAGCAGTGCAGTGTTTGAGGTATCTCCCTTAATTTCTAAGAACCCAGCTCAAGAATGAGAAGCTTCATTCTGTGCACAAATCCTGCCGTTAAATTGCCCAGGAAGTATGTTCAGACAGCCATGGATAAACTACTTCTCTCTTTCAAGCCATCTGGTTTACAGCAAACACTGGTATTTCTGTGCTACAGTTAAAATTACTGTGTGAGGCCATTAAGAGATGACAAGCTGAGCATTAAGGCAGTAATTTGCACCGAAGACTGAAGAATTTTCATGACTTTGATTTTGCATAATACTACTTGGAACAAACTGAAAATAAAGCCCAGGCTATGTGAAATAATTAAGAAAAAAAGTGAAAAAAAACCCCAAAAAACAAGTTAAAAAAAATAAACCAAAAACAATATTGTGTTTTACTCAAAACTCTCTATAAAATGCTATTTGTTAATCATCCCATTTTTTGCGGTTCTTCTAAGATGCTGTAAATTCACATGCCTACACATTTAATTACATAAAACAGTGGCATTTTGTTAAGTCATTTCCAATTTCCACCTCTTGACAGCTTCTCTTTTGCTGCAGAACATATTTTTTCTGAATATTCCATAGCCATATTGGTGGGAAACTGCTTCTATTTCAACGTGTGTAAAGGTCAGTCTGTAGACACTCACAAAGCTGGGATGGGTGCTGGCTTTTTAAAGGTAAGTTGCAGACAAAGGGAGATGTATTGCTTACGACACTGACTGCACAGCCTGTTTCATGTATTGTGGGTTTTTTTACTGTAAGGGGTTTTTGTTCTGAATCATTTTGTTTATTATCTGCATGTGTCTTTTAATTCCTTAATCATACTTCCTGGAGCTGACTGACTGCTCTTAAATTATGTTTGTCTCAGAAAAATAAAGAAGCTTGAAGATAGAGACTTTAATTTTTAAACTGATCAGAAGTAATTCTGCTTATTATAGCCCTGATGCTGTATGTCACTTTTCAGTATTGGAACTGATGTTTCTGATGTTAGCAATGTTTTCTTTATTTTGGGAGCTTTTTCATTTTATTTCATTTGAGTCCTGTGCACTTAAAAATTTTCACATTGTAGGGAAGTCTATTTTTTGTTATGCTTATTTAGAAGCTGGTTTTCTATTATCTGGGGGTGGAATCAACTTAGTATACTACCTTCATAAATCTAATTAACTGCTGGTCTGCTTGATGTGTACAATTACCAGACTGATTCCATTTGTGAGAACCAGAGTGGCCATTAGGTTTTTTGTTGTACTGATGTCTGTTGTATTTAGAAACATTAAAGACTTCTTCAGATAGATCTAAGATACTTTTGTTTCAATTTCAATTGCTGCACCTCTGCTGTTGATTCCTGTTTAGTGTACATGAAGTGAGGAACAGCTTTTATTTTCCCCATGATTCGAGTCTTTCCTCTTAAACTGCAAACACCTGCTCCTAAGTGCGGTTTTATAAACTGAGGGAACTGAGGGGAAGAGTGAATTTTGTGATAGTTATTACTGGAATGAACGTTGCTGTTAAGTTCTTTTTATTTATTTATTCATTCATTTATTATTTATTTATTTTATTATTATGTTGAATGGAATATAACAGGATTTTTTTGATGGCTCCACATTATTCTGGGGGTTTTCAATTTTGTTTTTCAATTTTTATTTTAAATTCAAGTGTGAATCATTGAATTTGGACATCTGTAATACACAATTTAGACTAGTAACTGACCAGCCAACCAAACTGGTTTTAAGGTAGAAGTCTATTTCGAGCTGTTCATTGATGTATTTGACAATTGCATGTTCAAAAACTAACCTTTTATACTTGGTGGTGACGACAGGTAACAAGGGAATGCTTTTCCACATAATTTTTATTTGGAAATGCTTCTTCCACTCATCTTCTAGCAAAAGCATCATTTAAATATTTGACTGTGACATTAGGATACCGTTCAATAAACAATGTGTGAAGCAATTAAATTATGGTGCCTGAATGTGAATATCTGTCCTATCTCCTCAGTCAGCTGTCTTTTTCTAGGCTGAGGAAGCTTCGATGATTTTATTTTTGAATGTACAGTGTTGCCTGATATCAAAAGACAAAAACTCTTGCAACAGTATTAAAATGGTAACATAAAAAAGCAGTTATTTATTGGAAGCCTGCAGGTGCCTCCCTAGTTATGGTCTGTGGGCACACATGACACTGGATTTCTACAGTCTTTAGAAGTTTAACAAATTGGCATGTTTAACAAATATTGTCAAATTAGAACAGCACTTGGTTATGTAATTCTCCCCTGGGTACTGCCCCACTGGAGTTGGTCCAGGGCTTCTTTGCTACATTTCTTGTGTCTTCTCAGACTCTGACTGGGAAACAACACGTTCTTCTTGTAGGTTCTCTTATTGAAAATAAGACTAAACAGTATTTCAGGAACATGTTAGAAGGTTAACTTATTACTCTAAAATCTAAGAGAAAGGATAGGAAAAATACCAGCAGCTATATAACCCCGTATTAATAATCTACAAAGCTACAAATATATGAAAAATATACAAGAGCTGAAATCTTTAGCCATCAACATCTTTGGCTATCTTTTTCCATTCTTCTCTAAGATTTATCCACTCTACTGCATCCTTTTGAAGGTTGGGAAGAGAATATTCACAGATTAGAAGTTGCAGCCGCTGGAAATTTAAGCAAGTCCATAATGATGTTCTATGTCTTACAAAGTTCCTTCCTAATTGTCCCTAAAACCTGATTTTCTTCTTAGACCACTGCTGGATCCTGAGTTGATATTTCCATGAATATCAAGGGCTATCTAAGAGATCATAATCTTATTTCAGGGTAACATGACTTGGTGTTTTGGGGTGTGAATGTTTCTTTCACATTTAGGTATTTAATGTTCTACTGAATCCTACAGAAGTTCTTTTCAGTTCTTCAGGGATCACTTGCCCCTGTTTTGAACTACTTTATCAGCAGTTGTGATCTTATTCTTCCTCTTTCTCAGTTTCTTTACAGTCTATACAACAGCACTGATCCTAGCATAAATTCGTAACTCTACTGGTGACCCTCTCTATGGTGAAACAGACAGTTTACTCTCACTTTCTGTCTTTTCACCAATTACTTACCCATGCAGGATCTTTTCTTCGCAGGCCAGAGGCCCTTTACTTCCTAAAGAACATTCAATGAAAGCTTTCAAGTACAGTCTCATAAATTCAGTCTACCTCTCATAATTTCAATCTTCATTATTCCTAGACCTGCTGAAATTTGCAGAGGAATCCAGTGATTCTGTGACAAATTAATATTATTATCCTTTTTTACAAAAACTCATGTTCTCATCCCAAAATACAATTTTTAGTCAGGTGACCAGACTTCTGGTCTTTTCATTTATGCCTTCTATTATGATTTTCCCACTGAGAATGTCAGGCTTAGAAACCTAGAGTTTTTTGAGTCTCTTTGACTATTTTCCAGTTCTGTGCTCTGAAAGGGAAGAAGTTAGCTGTTAAGCTATTTCATTTTTAAGATCCCTAGGTGATTACCACCTGGCCTTGGCAGTTTGTTTCCTTTTATTGATTTCTTCCACAACCTCTCCTGCCACCACTTCATCTTCTATTCTGCCCCTGCACATAAGGAAAAGCTCAACAAGAACAAATACAGAAAGTCCATTTCTGTTATGTATTTTCTTCTTACACAGCAGCTTTTATACTGGGACTTTTTACAACTCTTCCAGGTTATTTGGTATGTTTCCCTAGTAATTACTCATCTTTTGTCTCATGTGGCAACTGGAAAATGTGTGAACTTGCCCAGAAATAAAAGAAACTTTTAACAGCCTCTGACATTTTATTCCAGGAAGGTGTAAGAACCATGACCAATACACATCTCTAATCTCTTCACTCTCCATAGTTACTTTAGTCTTACTGATTTAAGGTACAAAAATAAGATTCTGCATAGAGGTCTGAGAAGTTTATTTTGCATGTGTTGTCATTGAACTCTAGCTGGAAGCTAAGTACCCCTCAGCTGCTTGTTCACTTCCCCCATCTTCACCCATGCTGGGATGGGGAAGAGACTCAGAAAAAGGTAAAACACATAGGTTGACAATAAAAATATCAAAATCAGGAGCAACAATAATAATAGCAAGACAAAATAAGAGTTTTAACTAGTGTTTTTATTGAAGCCCTTTGGATAATATTTTATGTGTTTAACAATGTAAATAAATTATTCTTTGTGTGTATGACTTGGAGTATGTCTGCATAAGGAATTCTTGGGAAAAATATTTTAAAATTTAAAAAAAAAGGAAGCTAACAGAGGTGACAGTATTAACTAAAAGAAGCTTTGCCATCTTGCAGGAAATCCTATTAAAATATAAGAAGAAAAAAAAAACAAAACAGCCCTGGTCAAATACTGGTACAGCTTTCTCAGGAAGGTTTTGGGATCTCCATCCTTGGATATATTCATAGCCTGAGTGAACATGGTCCTGGTCAACCTGCTCTGGATGATCAACTTCTCGCTAGCAGGATTGGACTGAATGATCTCCAGAGAGCCCTTCCAACATCGACAATTGTGTGTTTCAGTAGCAGAAAGTGAGATTACATTTCTTACTACAGTAGGCACATTGTGTTGTTTGTCTGGTTCCTGTTATAGGGATGTCAGTTTCAGAATTAATTTAGAAGAGGAAATACAATTAAATATCTTATCAAGATTATATATGTTCTGAAAATGAGAAGTCTCAAAGAGCTTACAGCAAATCTATTATTAAACAAATTTTGAATCTATGTTTTAATTGGAAATCTAAAATATAATATGATATTGACCTAAATCATGGAGAATTCATGTTTGATATTTTATTTCAAATACTGTAAACAATATTATAGTTTTGGGCAAAAGCTTTCAGTATAGCATTTGTATGCATGTAGTTTATTTTGGTATGGAAATACAGATCCTGGTGTTATTTTCAAGAAACCTGAATGTTAGGTTCAAATATTTATTTAAGATTTATTTAATCAACTGAGACTTTAAAATTATTTTTCTCTTCTCTTTTTTCACCTCAATAAACCACCATGGACAGTTTGTATTTTAATGTGCCTTTCTACCAAATCTGGATTTGTGGGGTTTTTTAAGAGCAGGAAGGGAGAAAACTGCCTCTAAGAAGGAAGGCTAAGTGGATTAGTTATGATGAATGGTAGTTTTGCTTTAATATTGAGCTGTTTTTGAAAGTAAATGGAACAAGGCAAGGGAACTACCATGAAATTGAAATAAAAGTTTATAATGAAAACAGTGGAAAAATTGAGGTTTTAATTTTTTTTGTTTACAGACATTTATTTTTTTTTTACCAACTTTGCTCATAACTGATGCGGGATAATTTTTTTCTTCTGTTGTAGTGTCTGAAATGCACTTTGCTATGCAATTGATGCTTTATGTGTGCCCTATGCCCTTACAAAAACAGAAGTATTGAATTAAAAGCTTTGAGTACTGTCATGTTCTAATGGCATGGAAGGAAACATTTTCTTCTTTTGCAATCATGATACTTTTGATACAGTGATAATGAATGCTTCTCCTGAGAGATGTTCAAAATTCAAATCAGAAGAATAAAAATTTGAAATCTTTTAATTTATAATTTAAACCACTTTGGCCATAAATATTAGGCAAGGGCTCTAAACTTAAATAATTTAAATTCCAATTGAACTATGGAATTTGATTTGTTACCATAGTAAGCAGAGCATATTTGAGTGGTTTCTGTAGTTTTGCTTTAGATAATGGTGATATGCTTCATTTTTCCCCCAAGCAATGGGAAATTTTTGAACTCCTTGATTAGCTGAGTAGGTGTCTATAATGATAAAAGGGTAGGTGTTAAGTGTATATTAAAAGTATGACAATTAATGTGTAGGAGTGAAGTAGATTAAAATATGAAATTTGGAATTCTCTAATGTGGAAAAATATCTTATTCATCTGTATTCTCATAATATTAACATCAGAACTCAGCTGATGGTGATTTGTTTAAAAATAAAGACCAGCAAGTATTAAACTAAAATGTTCGAAATCAAGTTCTAACATTGTCTCCATTTGCCATTTCTGTTCTTTAGACAGACTCTTGTGGGCAAACTCTTGTTTTCTGCAAGGTAGTAGAAAAGACATGAAATGAAAGAAGAGAACACATCAGTGATCCTTCCACTGGGCTAGGAAGCAGGTGAGAGTGCATCTGGTATCCAGGGGAATACTTCCGGATACTTTCCTGAGTGTTTCTTTTGAGTATTCTGTTGGTAAAGCAAACTCAGTTGCATCAAGAAATTTGGTGAAGGCACAAATCCACAAATCTATATGTGATTCTTAAGTTATTTTAATTTCTTTATGCAGGCTGTTAATTTATTAAGATGGACAGGATGTTTGCTTGGCTGTTAGCTCAGGACCAAGAGATCTCTATTTTTAAAAGAGGATTAGAAGATATTTACTGTCACATATGTAATAAATTGTTATTTAAGGGCATTTCTTTACAGTCTTAATCCTTAACTGAATTTTACCTAATTCTTGAGTTTACCTAATCCTTGACATATCTTGGAAAAGTTCAAACTTCACTTTAGACCCATGTACAAATTGTTTGAGATGAAGTAAAGCAAAGAACAAACACAGTCAAAATCACAGGCACTTTGATATTTCTAGTTAGTTGCAGGCAGAATAGCAGTGTACTTAAATAATAATAAAATCTTTGGAAGTCGGCATTTTCCCCTATAGTAGGCACAAGTTTTGGCAGCAGGTTCGGTTCTGCCGGGGCTGCCCGGGCCGGCCCCAGGCGGTGCCAGCGGCTGCAGCGGCTCCAGCGCAGGGCACGGCCGAGCCCCTGAGCCCCGGGGAAAGCCTGGGCAAGGGAGGGCAAAACGCTGCCCGGCAGCCAGGGC
>JAWWEY010000115.1:76497716-76530763 GCA_035582745.1 Loriotus luctuosus | reverse complement strand
GAGCCCCGAGGGGACAGCGGGAGCAGGGCCGGGGGCAGGAGAGACCCGGCAGGGATGGCCCTGCGGCCTGGGAGAGAACCCGGCCGGGCTGGGCTGGCCCTGCGGCCCCTGGGGCCGAGCGTGCCCCCGGTAAAGCTGCTGCTGGCAGCCTTGTTGGGGGAATTCTGAACATACAGCGGTATTCATGATGTGCTTCTGGCTGTTTGGAAGCTATGTGCACAGAGTTCTGTTGGCCTGAACTCAGGGAACAGTAAAGTAACCTGAAAGTTAAAGTAACATAAAAGTAAAGCAAAGACCCTTCAGAATACGTGTTTTCTGAGGAAGGGAGAATAAAGACAAACGAGGAAAAAACAAGAAAAAACAAGGAATGAAACGTCAAAATAACATCTTGGGGTGTTTGATGACCATTTCAGCAGCAGCTGTATCCAACTCGCTGTTTCAAGGCAACAGGCTCCCAGTGTCAATATTCCATTCTGTAATGCTTTTCTGCTGCACGTTGCACTGGTAAAAGTTAAAGATAACACATTTCTTGCTTATTATGTCAATTGAATAGTTTGCCTTACTATCTCTCTTGTGAGATGATTATGACTACTGATGAATTAATGGATTTTTTTCAAA
The DNA here is from genome assembly GCA_035582745.1 of Loriotus luctuosus. Lineage (NCBI taxonomy): Eukaryota > Metazoa > Chordata > Aves > Passeriformes > Thraupidae > Loriotus > Loriotus luctuosus. The sequence continues at coordinate 76,530,145 of JAWWEY010000115.1, read as the reverse complement.
AAGCAGCTTTTTAAGAAACAATTAAATGGTAACCTTCACCTGGGAAGAAAGCAGAACATTTTCTGTACTGAAGAAAGGGTACCCAGTGCTTTCAGAGGTGTCTTTCTCTTAATACAAATACACCAAGGAAATTACATTGGCTTCAGTGAGGCTGGAATCCCAGGGGAAGAGGGAAAAATACACCAAAACCAAAAAAAAACCCAAAAAACGAAAACCACCAAATACCAAATGATAGCCAGACAGTAAATAAAAACCAAAACAAGACTCACGTTTTTGAGCTACTGCTGGGAAAATTACTGTTTAAGCTTTTTCTTGTATAGTTCTTGTAGCTCTATGAAGAGAGTATTTGTTTTTCTATTCCTGAAAAGTAGGAATTCTGTTATATGGACAGCATTTTTGGTGGAAAGTCATCTGTTGTAAAATATGTACTTTTAAACAGAAAACAGTCCTAGCTTATTCAATGCATGAAATGGAGGGAATAACTACTTTTTGCGTTTGGGATTCATTTAATTTTTCTGTTTTGGAAGGATGGCTGAAAAATAAGTTCGTTATGGAAAGTTCATGAAAACAGCTAAAGATTTAGAAAATTTGTCTTGTAATTCAGTCTTTAAAAATTAAGTGGACATGTTTACTATGATTAGTGGGTTATTTGATGATAGTCAGTACTTCCATGGAGGAAAAAAAAATTATTTAAGAGCTTCCCATTCTGCCAGGAAAGAACATAAAAGAGCCCGTAATGAAGCTAATGCTAGTTTACATTTCATATCAGTATAGAATAGAAAATTTAAAGATGAGAGGAATAAAAAGAACAATGTTTAGTCAGTTATATATCCTTTTGACTAACAGCTGATTTGAAGGAAAATATTGCATTGCAATAGTTGCACTATGACATTCACGTCTGGTAAAGCAGAAACAGATCCCAATTCCTCAAGTAGAAATTAGTTTGGAAAAAAAATGCTTTTCAGATATTTGTGCCAGAGGAATTTTTAAAATTTTATTATAATTGCAGCAACATAGCAAAACTAGATTAGTCACTGAGGGATCTTAGGTTTCTTGCAAAGATAATATTTCTCAAGTTAAAATTGTATTTTGCATTACTAATTTAGTAAAAATCTATTAAAACTGAGCATTCAGCATGGATTTTGCTTTAAAACTGGATCAAGAGTTTATGAACATTGATTGTGACTATTGTAGCAGATAATTCTCTCCCAAAGAGTTGGTAATACAATGCAACATTCTTTAAAATTATTCAATACATACATTTCCCCAAAGCAGACATTCTGTGAAGTATATTTGTCTGCAATCTTTTAATAAGTCACACAACTAGTTAGAGTCTAATGATTTTATGTAAGCAAATGTGTGCAGGGAAGGTAGCCATGCCAAAGATATTTGGTCTTGCTTAATACCAATTCTTCACCAGGAAAACTTGGACTTCAAGCGGTGAAATGTAATGTGGCCTTTCTCAGCTGCCACTTGAAATCTACATTCCCTGGTACATGTTGGTGTCCTCAGCAACAAAATTTTTGTTCAGGATTTATAGTCATGAACCACCCCCAGATACGTGATGTGCTGACAAAGTGTTATGTTGGAGCTATTCAGTAAACAACAATCTTGCAAAATGTGCTGAAAAGTCCCTATTGCTCTTAAAAGTGGGCTCTGCAGTGCCATTACTGCGTGATACATGCTGCTTGTCAGGGTGCATGAAGAGGACAATGAAGACCACTGAGAAAAATGAGAAAAACCATTAACTGAAAATACTCTTTGATGATAGTATTGAATTGTGGTCTCCTAATCACAAGACTAATTAGCAAAAATCAAAATCTTGACAGTGAAAGTGCCTTAAATACTAATGGAGAACTGCCATGGATTAAGAATCAGTCAGAGAGATGGCATAATATCCCTGCAAAATGAAGAATGTTCTCTTGCCCAGGATGCTTTCTGTGCCCAGGGAAGGCATTTGGAGCTTATGAAGTCAGAAAGAGCAATATCAGTGATCTGGATTTACCTGCCACATAATGCATGATATAAAAATGTCAAATATTAATTCCTGTTTCAAGCTGAGCATATTTGAAAAGTTTAAACTTCTAGACTTATTTCAAAAGTCTGCAGCAGTAGAAAAATTTGTAACAGTCACTGCCAGATTCAGGATTTTGTCAGAAGAGGTTAACATAACTATTTAAATCTGCCTTTGCTATCTCTTGATTCATTTGTTAGATCCTTTTGTTGGAAACATCTCTCCCTTCCCTTAAGTTTGCACCTGAAGCACCTTACTGGCTCTATGTCTTGGAAAACAGAGTCTGTTTTTCCTTTTCTATTTGACTTCCGATTAAAAGCGGGCTATTTTGATCTCTATCTCTAATTGCAAAAGAAATAATCAAAATGACACATTATTTTTGGTTAATACCTCATACAATTCTGATATTCTTTGATAATGCATGAATAGCTATTCATCTATCCATTAATGCTGGAAATCAGGTTTGAACATCAAATGAGCCATTTGCTCTTTCCTAATTAAAATTTCTAGACAAATGCTACCAAACAGTTTATGTGAAGTTTTGTTTACATGGAATTCAAAAGAATTACACCCAGAGTTGTTTGAAAATATTTTTAGTTTTAAGTATAATCACTAGATTTTAGACATTTTAAGTAGATTTAGACATTTAGACATTTTTAGTAGAGTTTAATCAGTACACTTTAGATTTTTACTGTGGATTTCAGTGAGTATCAAAATATTGTAAACATACTTGCCTTTAATTAATTATTTCAAATACAACTTTAGCAGAGAAGTGCATACATTTCTGTCAGAAATACCAGAAGAAAAAAAAATTGTATATTTTTAAAGAATGACAGTGATCTAGCACACTTTTAATTTATTAGTATAAATAATAGAAATCTTAAGGTTCACTTAGACAGGATGTGTCATTTTTCTGATAAATAATAAATCCTTTAGGGTATAAATCTACTTCTCGTATCTGGAGAAGCATTTATGGCAAATATTAAATCTTTAATAGTTAGAGGGGCACAGTAGGAAAAGTAGTGAAGTATATGCATTTTAATTGTATACATTTTAATTGTAAGAAATTAGTGAAGAAAAAGTAATATTCTAGCAATAAAAAAAAACCATAAAAACAGATGAGAAAAAACTAAATTCTTTGATGCTATTGCGAAAATATATCTCATAAGTAATTTGGGGTCTGAATTCCAGACATAATTAATTCAGAATATGTATTGAGATTAAGATTAGAGAAAATATTTAAAAGAATTGTAAAGCATTGGAATGTTTTAGACTTTCGTAGATTTTTCTTATGAAGCCACATATAGATCTATGCTAATTTATTGTGCTTTGACGTCATTGTATGTGAAAAAAAAAAAAAAGAGGCAAAAAATATTTGAGGTTATTCAGGTCCTGATTTGTCTTTTTTTTTCTTTTAAGGATATATATCTGAAATCAGCACATAGGTACTGACTGAAAGAAATAAACTAAATTTTCTTACTTCTGACCTGCAAGGAATGGCTGAGAAGCTGTTCTGCAGATTTCTGTATTTTTTGAGTACCACTGGGACTGCTTAGCAGGCATTTTGATATAAAGGTCAGGAAAGTTCTCAGTCATTGTATATTAAGTAAATATTTAATATGTAGTCTTTTGTGATCAAAATAGATTTAATTCCTCTATAATCTTAAGTTAGTCAATCTTTCTAAGCCTTTGCATGCCACTTACAGAAGACAGCTTATGATTTTTATTTCTTTTGAAATTATTATTCTACTTTATCTCTTTGGCAGTTCAGAATAGGGATTATTAGTGCATATGAAGTGGAAGTGATCTTTTGATTCTAGTTTTCCAGCAATATGTCATTTAGCCCACTTCTTAAACTTAGCAAATTCCAAGGAGCAGTTAGCTTTCTGCATGTCATTTACTCCTACCTTTCTAGGTTAGAAGTTGCATATATTCCTTCTGTGCTTAGACTTATTTCTGCCACATTTCTGTGTAGTAATTCTTTCCTGTCACCTTTTGTTTCTCCAGGTGAAAACAGTCCTGTTCTTCTGGTCTCCACTTACAGGATAAGATTTCCATTTTCCATATTTCTCTTTGATGAAGGTGCATGCCCACAGTTGGACCTGATATTCCAAATAAAACTCTCTGAGACCTCCTGCACTTATTTTATTAGTTCTTGCTCTCTGATGAAAATATTTATCCTAATATTAGGATTATATTTGTCTTTGCAACTGCACCAGAACACTAATTTACAGTCATCCTATACCATGTACTATGTTCAGTGCTTTTCTGTAATTTTCAGCCCTAGAGCTACATAACTGAAGTGTTTTGTGTTAACCAGAAAAGTGCTTTTAAGTTTATTGTAGTAGGTTTTTCTTTATTATTATTACAGTCCCCGACAGAAGGAGATACAAGAAATTTTGTGGCTTGACATTTTCCCCAAGCAAAGGCAGGAATGTTCAACACAAAGCCTAAATACATTTATAATTGCTAGTGAAGTAATATGGAGTTTTACATTTAATGCTGCTGTGATAGACCAAGAAACAAAATAACTATGTCTGATTAGAGATGAAGATGTTGAAACTGAAAAATGCTCTTATAATATCCTATATCTTTATATAAATATATATGTAGAATGAAATGGTCCAACAATGCTCAAGTCTGGACCCTGAGTTTCTCTTTGGATATGAATGGAGTAAATAATCTAGAAGAGTTTATTTGGTGCTGACAAAAAAAGTATTTTCAGAAACAAGCATTAATTCTCCAAGTTCAGGCTGCTGGGCAACTTTGAGCACTGACAGTTTTATGCTCTAGACCTACCATGGTTTGCTGATAAAAATTTGGTTTTTTTCAGCCAATGCTGAATGCTGAATTCAAGAGCTCTAACAGATTAATTTAGCACGTTATATGTAAAGCCTTCACAAATTATGTTGTTTTCTAAATATTTGTACATTATTGTTTTCAGAATATGTTTGGAAACATTTATTGTCTTCAGTTTTCTCCTACTGCCCTTAATATTTCTTCTCCAAAAAAAATTAAATTTGGTGACAAGTTGTATTCTTTCCAGATTATTTTGTCAATGTTTGTTCCTGAAGCATGTATTCTATGCAAAGGATACAAAGTGAAAACTTGGTTGATTAATGTTTTCTTAATTTTTAATTGAAACATTCTCCAGTAACCAGCATCAGTGGTCTTCTCCTGACATTCCTGAATTATGACATTCTAAAACTCGGTTCCACATCCTATTAAGGTACTCATGTGTATCATCACTAGATATATTAAATAAGTTAATTTAGAAATAAGGCTTATCAAAGGTGGGGTAAAATGTCTTATCCCTTGACTATTTAGAAATGAGTGGAGGAGAAAAAAGAAATTATGAGTATGTCCATAAGTTTTTCCTTTGAGTTAAGATTCTCTTTAAATCTTCTGTAACAACTTATAACATCTTTATTTCATCTGATTTAAAATTTAATGTCAATATAAAATGCCTAAATGCCAAGTCATGGCCAACCATATTTAACAACTGCACAATTGACAACTAGAGGATATCCCTATTCCAGTTCATTCGGAATAAATGGTCATCTGCACATCATAAACCAGCATCTCAGCAGGAAACAAAGCAACCATGAATATATTTGTAACTGTATGCTTGGAAGGTTTTTGAATAAATAACAACACTGTGACAGAAATGTTGAATGTTTTCAGGACTTAAAAATGTGGTGTGCACTGTAACTGAATGTGTGTGTGTATTTATATATATATATATATTTTTTTTTTTTGTGTGTGTGTGTGTGTGTATGTGTGTGTGAATGTATATACATCAGATATTGTGGGATTTCCTTGATGGGGTGCCTGGAAGACTAACAAATCAAACCAGTTAAAAAAGTTAAAACAGTGCTTTACTGGATTGATGGTTATTAAGGGTACACATGAGCAGTGATTTGTTTTTGATGACCATCAGTCATTAGATTCTCAGAGAAACAGTCCTTAAGTATCTTGTTTTGATCAGTACTAAGTAAAGCTCACCAGGATTGATGCTGGCTCTCAATGCTGACTGTTGTCTTTGGTCCTCATTGGTCTTAACCATGAAGGTTGATGTCATCAGGCCTGAGAGCTGGAAACAAAATGCACATAATTTTCCTTCATTTCCTTCTCTCAACCAGTGTAAGGTTCTTATTTGGTTGGGTTTTTCCTTTTTTGCTGTTTTTTTGGGAGTGTATTTTTGTTTGTTTTAATTTTGTTTTTTTTTCTTGAGGTTTTTTGTTTGGTTGTGTTTGTTGTACTTCCTGCATCCTCAAAAGAATAGAGGAAGATCCACCTGTTCCAGGCCTTTTTTTGCTTTTGCCAGATGTCTTTCTTGCTTCTTCCAACTCTTCAGTTCTTGAATTGTGCATTTTGCAACTTATGCATTTTTCTGTGCTCTGCTTGTGCAGCTCTAATGCTTTTTAATACAAGTTACTATGAACTTGCCTAATCAACATCTGCTTAGAGGGGCAGCAACACCCTGATTTGTCTGCACTTGCTTTATGGAGTTCCTGGAGCTCATTCTCTGTGCCAAGGACAACCAGGGACTACTGATGTGCCCAGTATGCTGTGCCGACCTTGTCCCATCTCTCCCAGGTCATGGCTACTCTGAATGTTGAAACAGAGGAAAATTTCACTCAGTAATGAAATGAATATCCTAAAAATCATCCACAGATTTAGAAACAGGACAAGAATTCCTCCTACGTAATTTCAGTAGAAAGAAAGATTTTTTTTGCCTTCACATGTATATCTACTTCCATGCTTTTTCTTCTCATTTTGTTTTTGTACTTATGTATCCCCCCAGTATTTTAATGTCTGTGGCACTTGAAGAAAGTGGCAAATAGGTCCTACATAGATATTCCTCCCTCAAAATACATTTAATATTTAAGTAGTCTACTACTACTGGTGTTAATGGTAATTGTGTTTCCTCTTTTTTTTTTCCCTTTTCTCTTGTCCTACTGCTACTGAGCAGTATCTGTGGTTAGTGTCTGAGAAAGATTATAGCAGAATTTAGGTACAAATACACTACAATAAAGAACCTTCTACAGTGGTAAACATGAAATAATTATCTTGATTTAAAGAATATTAAACTGGGTAAATACTAATGTATTTTTCTTCACTCAGGAAAGCACAATAAGTTTTTTATATAAGGTCAGCTTTTTGAAAGTCTGCTTGAATTTCTTCCAGTCTAATCGGGTCATTTGGAGCTGTCTGATTCCTACAAAGAGATAATTTTGTGTGTGTTGGATAATTTTTGCTTCCATGGTTTCATCTCCTCTGTAAACTAGGAATGTTGCTTCTCTAGTACAAGAAGTTGCCAGAAATTTACTTTTCTATGTTTTTAACTTGCTATGGTGCTACTCACTGCCAGAATTTTGCTGTGGATTTTAAAGATCGTCAGTGTCACTTGTGTTTCTAGTAGCTGATTATTATTTCATGAGCGAACAGTAGAGAAAATGTTTTAGGTGATTCAACCTTTGGAATCCAGAGTTGTTGGTATGCATACTGTGGTGATGTTCATTTAAGGTTACACTAAAAATCTACAGAAAGGCATATGGATAGATATAGTAGATTGGCTAATGGGAAGGAATTCCAGGAGCTAGAGTGTTCTAGATAAGCAGAAAGTGAAACTGCCTTATTCAAAATATACTCTGAGAGCTTTCAAGGCTTTTTCAGGTATGTTATACGCAGTAAATGCTAAGTAAGAAGCCTGGAAAACTCTGAATCCTGTCAACAATATTAATCTCTGTGGAAGATGTTGTTAAGAATCATACAATTATAATCAGATTAGCTGACAGTGACATATTTTGGTTTATCCCAAGCTGTGAAAGGACATGTTTAGCCCATCAGTACTTAGGTGCTTAGGGCATTCCTGTTTTTCTTCTGTTTCTAGTAACCGCTTTACATCATGTGTAATGCTGTCCAATCATCTGGATGAAATTTAAATAAAGAAAGTAAAAAAAATAAGAAAAAAACAACCTAGCCTGTGTTGTCATTTTGAAACTGTTCATGATTCGTTTTGGCAGACAGTGAAATTAGTGTGTCACAATGTTATTTGAATTTTTCAAAGCATCAGTAAAGTGGTTTCTAGCTTTAAATTCCAAGATGCTGTAAGTGGTTCACTTTTAAAATTGACACTTGGGAGTATGAATTAATTAAAATTCAAATATTCTGAAGTTTTCCACGCAGCTTGGAATTTTTTCCATTCTCCTATGAAAATGCGCAAATTTCAGAGATGACCAATAAGGTTTGATAAAGCTAAAAATGAAAATAAAAAAAAGAGGCATGTTTAATAAATGAATATGTAGCTGGTTAAAATCTAAAGACTGGGGATAAAATCCAAGAAGGATTAATTTCCCATTACCTATAACTGTAAAGGATTGTATGGAGAAATTCCTTTTCAAACTGATTTTTAAAGATTGATCATTCAGTCCTTTAGCTGCATTGTAACTGATTGTGTGCTTTAATAACATCCCCCCCCCTTTTTGCTGATTTTATTCTTAGCTTTATCTACTGTTTCTTGTTACCCAGTGTACTTATTATCTCTTTCCCACAGAAACAGACTCTTTAGATAAAATAGTAATCATAATCATTATATGTTATCATAATCTATTATTCTTCTCTTAAAGAAACAGAATTGGAGCTACCATTGTTGAAGAGGCAGTGGTTGCGTATTTCTAAAGATTACATCACAATGTGTATACTTAAAAACCATTTATGTCCATAATTATATACAAGATTAATCCAGAAAAGTATGGCTTCTTTTCCTCATCTCTCTGTTCAGAAGTATTCTCATCTGGAATATCTGCAGAAATACCTTAAGTAATGAGGGAGACATGTTTAGTCTGAATTATTTTAATCTCAAAGTATGCGCTTTCTACTGTTGTTTTTCCTAGTGTTCACCCAGCATTTCACTGGTTTTGCAGTGGGATGTGTTATTCAGTGGTGAGACAGGATAGAGTTAACCATCAGATTTGTCACATGTTTCTCCTGCTAGCTCATTGCTCATATTTGTTTTCTCCTGCTATTACTATATAGAAAATGCAAAATGATAGAACAGAGTTTAGAAAATGGGCATCGTATGCTTAATGCTTTGTTTTTTATGACATGAACATGTAAAAAGTAACTAATGTACATGAAAACTAATGAACATGTAAAAAGTAACTAATCTTTTAAAAAGTCTTTATATTCTGAATTAATGCAAAATTCTATGCTTCCTAGATCTTAAAGTGAGATCTTAAACAGTCTTTCATACTCCATCTTCAAAAGGAAACAAGTACAGGAAACTGAGAACCCTAAAATTATTAACTGTTGTTAACTGTAATTTCAGGTATACTTTATTCTCAAATACAATTCCATACAATACATACTTGCATTATGTATGAGCCTAAGGAGTAAAGATAACATTTGGTGTATTTGGCAAGATTTTAAATAATGAAAAGCAAACAAACAAACAAGCATTGAAATATAATAGTGGAAGAAATGGATATTATTGATGTCAAGTCAGGAAAACATCCTAGGATATACAGTAGATAAGCATATTTTTATTGAACTATGTATAATACTGTTTTTATTAAAACGTCAGGCTTCATATAATAGTCTGTCTGTAGTGCTTTTCCCCGTCTTTTAATGAATAAACATCAAAGAGTATGTGCTGTAACACATAACAGCTAGCAAAGTTTCACGTCATTTCTTTTAAATCAGGGAGGTGAGTTTTTCAGAAACATACCTTTATAGTTAGAAAAAGTGTTGTGTTTTCAAGGAATTTTCTTTACATATTTGGTTCTCTTTAATACAGTTTGCTGAAAATGACATTAACAAATATATTACTAGAACCTTTGATACAATCTTATACTTGCTCGGTTCATTTGAATTCTGACTGTTTCTTGTTTCTTAACTACTGCCAAAAGTAATGCTTTCCCCCCTTAAAATAGTTTCCCTGTGGAATTCTATATGGAATTACTTAGGTGTATTTCAGTAACATTTTCAGTCTCACTCAGTTGAATTTATTTGCAGTTTCTTTATAAGGTAATGCCTTTAAGGTAAAGAAAATAATTGGATATAAACTTCATTCTCAATCTGTCCATAGGGGTACTATATTAATTTATTTCCTTTAAAAAATTATATTACAGTTGTATTACAGTTATACTACGGTTATACTATAGTTTCAGTACTGTTTATAGCAATTTTAAAAGTACCATCATAAGAAAATTTTTAACAGATATCTCTTACAAAAACTGCGTCTGTCAGCTGTTGTCTGATTTAGAGATCAGCACAGTTTGAAAATTATTCAATATATTGGATGTATCAGACAACAAATGATTCAAGACTTACTCAATTTTCCTCAGAATCAGTAATTTCTATTTACACAGAAGAAATAGATATTTTTAATAATATATGTTTCTTAATGGAGATTTCTGACAGGGTGTTTAGGTATGTATTACATTTTTGCAAATAATTGGCATGTATCTGAAATTATATCAGAAGGCTGGTGTGAATTTGCATGCATCATTATAGAATTGGTGAAAGTTTAGTAGACATGCAAGGCTCAGTTTTAAATAGGGATCCAATATACTGCCCTTTCTATCTATAGATTGGATTGTGTTATCCTCTTTGTGTTCTTATTCCATTACCATTATCTCAATATTGAGGAAAATGTTTGTAGTATGCATGCTACAGGCATCAGACCATCTTTCTGAACCATCAGAAACTCAGTGGAAACCTCGTAATCTTAAAATATGTGGTTTTCATCTGCAGGCAAAACACAATTGTAAAGGTATTGTATGTCATTGGACATAATATTTAAATTAACAGAAAAATATTGCAACTGTTCATAAAAGAATATTGCATAAATACCTTTTAAAGGAAACTGTCACCAACACATCATTTTAATTTTGTTCATCTTGAGGAGCATAGAATCATAGAGTGCTTTGGGTTGGAAAGGGCAGTAAAGATCATTTCGTTCCAAATTTTGTGCCACATGAAGGGTCACTTCCACTAGACCAGATTGCTCAAACTCCCATCCAACCTGATTTTGAGCTCTTCCAGGGACAGGACGTCCACAGCTCATTTGAGCAACCTGTTCCAGTGCCTCAAATCCCTCACAGCAAAGAATTTCTTTCTAATATTCAACATAAATCCATCCTTTTTCAGTTTTGTATTTAGTTTATCCTCTTTCAGTCATCCTTTACAGTTTATTAATGCTACGTTTTCAGTGGGTTTTGGGAAAGCCTCACAGGGCTGTTTGATTTATTTGTGTGTGTTCTCTGAATGTTTTATACTTTATGACTGAAAATCCAGAAAGGAAGTTCAATCTATTGAAAAGGTAATAGAAATAAATTACACATTGAGCAGTTTGCTCTTCCTTAAAGACGTCAAAGAATATTTTGCATCTAGTCAGAAACTTTTGCTTGGAAATGGTTCCCAATATCATGCTATTAACTATTCCAGCCTTAATAACTCAGTCATTATTGCTCGTGGCCTTTCCACCTTTTACTGCCTGATATGACTCTTCATAATTCTTTTGGATTTAGAGAACTCCAGAGAATCCTAATGTCTTTGCAATTTGGAAGAAAATTATGAATCCATTAAATTATAGTCCGACTCATGTTGCCTGCCTCTTTCTATCTTTTTCTAAAAAAACAAAAAAAGGTTAAACATGCATTTCTATAATGTTTCATGGTTTGGAAACTCATCAATAACACCTATATTGAGGATTCATATAATGCCTAAATATTTGATTCTTTCAAATGACAAAGTACTCTTGAAATTTCACACGAGACCGTGCCTTTTATATTTGTTAATCAGAGTATCTGTGAAAAAATTAAAATGTGTGAATTGGAGTTTGCAGGCAGGAACCTTATCATATACTTAACAACATAGAGTTTTAATCTGACAGTCTTCCCCTGAAAAAAGAAATATTGCATGACTATAAGTGTCATCCTTAATCTCAATTTGATCCAGGTGATGTCTAACAAAAATAGGATTTGTTCCACATGCAAAGTGTATTGTGTATCATCGTAGCCTGCAATATCTTTGCTCTGTAAAGCTGTCATCCTATTCCTCTGAGAAAGTTTTTAAACTTCTGAATTTAAACTTTCTATTCATTTCCACACTTTTGTTCTCTCCATATAAGTGTTTTTGTTATTGGTTTTGCATTTTCTCCTTGGACATGTAATAGGTATTTAGAGCTAGAAGTAACCATGTAAGAGAAGCCTGATTTGGCTATTTTTTTTCCTACATAGTGCCTGATTCTCAGAATAATTTGATTTGACTTATAATAAGGACTTTGAGGAAAATTAAAATTTATGAATTTTGGAGGAAAAGTAAATGTCTCCTAGGAGTGCTTTCCCCTCCAGATTCGAATATTCATAGTACAATTCTGAATAAATTACCAATATTCTATTAGTACTTCAAAATTTGAATGTTTTGATTTTATGGTTTCTTTACCAGAAAATGTGGTGGTGGGCAAAACCCTTAAACAGTCAAATCCTAAAAAACAAAGGTGGCAACATATCCTTGAATCAAGAGAATAGATTTATGAGTCTGTGGGGGTTTTTGCTGAGATTTAAAGATTCTGTGTCCTTTTTATTTAGGCACTTTAATAGCAAAAAAATTGAGAAGCAAAGCTTACACTACTGAAGGTGTCATAGCAAGCTGAATCCATGGTACTTGCAGTGACTGCAAAATAAAAAAAAGTGTAAACAAGGTGATGTATGGTCTGTGACTCCACTGCCCTTCTGCAGTAGCTGTTTTCCCAAAAGAAAAATTGTAGTGAAGCAATACTATTCTAATTAGTTGTTCTATTACTTTTTCCTTGTACTGCAGTCAGGAACTGACAATTGTCAATTGTTTGCTCCATATGCACTCATAAGACTTCACAGTAAGTACAAGGAACTTACATTTTCTGGGACCTTATGGAAAGAATTCAAGGACAGGAAGTCTGAAATTTTCATTACAGGGTTTTTTGCCTCCCCATTAAAATAATCTATGAGACTATAGCATAAATGTAAATCCTAAAAGGAGAAAATAGCACTCTTTTGTATAAGCAAAAGATTTTTAAAAATCAAACCCTCATTCTTAGCTGTATCCATATATTCACTGCTACTGTCGAATCTGTACTATTCTCTTTTTCACAAATACCTACTGATGCATATATAAATGTATTTGGACACACTTTCTTTAATTGTATTTACCTTTGCAGCTTTAGAATCTTGACTGAAGCAAGAGATCTTTCAGAATATTTTGAAGAGGAAAAAAAGTTTTTAGGAAACTCATATACTAAATAGGTAAACAGTCAGTCATACTGAACCTGGGCATTTAGTATTAAACATTATTATTACCTATTGTGATGTAGACTACATTTATATGAAAACAAAATTTATTGGCTTTTCTTGACGCATAGGAAAAAGTAACAACTTTGGTCCTTTTGGTTGTAACTTTTTTATTAGTGAATATCATGAGAGACACCAATCCAATGCACAATTTAACTCAGGGGAAAAGAAGAAAAAAGTGCCTTGTTCAAAGTCTCTTTTTATTTCTTTCCTTGCTGAAAAATGTAATTTGAACATAGCTGTCTGTGTAATCTCAGCTGAAGGTATCTAGATGAAATACTCAGGAAACACTGAGTTTCATTTTGGCAGTCCATTCATGCAAGCTGACACAGATAGGTTATTTTTCATATAAATGAGAAACTCTCTGAGCACAGGAAATATTTCCATTTTTCACGGGAATTCTCAAACTTGTGATTTGTAGTACAGAGTGGTAACATTGCATGTTGTCAGCTTCGGCATGAAGAAGCATACTTGTTTTAAATTATCAAATCCCTTGTAAACTGCTGTCTATTTAAAGTTGTCTCATGTGCATTAGCAGCATTTACACAGCATTGCCTGTAATGACTTTCCCTTGGCATTTTGCCACTGTAAACTGTTTAGTAATGCTCCCTCTTAACCAATTGCCAGTGGCAGCTGTCATGCTTATTTACTGTAGATGTAAGTTCCTAAAAGTTAATTCTAAAAGGTAAGTTGGTTCACCTCCTTGAACAATTGAACAATTATTCCTCTTCCAAGAGTTTTGGTTCTGGTTCTGCATCTCCTTCCTGCAGCGGTAACTATCAGCATCTAGGCCTGCACTTTAAAACTACAGTGTCTATTTCTGGTTTACATAAAATCAACTTGTAATTATTGCTTCCATTTTTACTTCCATCTTTTACCTTCCTCATGCTTTCTATTTCATTCTTGAAGTAATTTCCAACTCATTAGCCGAGTATTTTCAGCTGGGGTGGAGAGAAAGATATGACGGAAAATCAGAAAGATTCAACTCTCATGCTGATCCAGAGAGGCATAAAATGGCGAGACAGTCTAAACTAGCCGAGACCAAAGGAGAAAGCCAGGACAGCTCAGACACCTTGAATTATACATTTTTTTTTTTTGCTTAGAATTGAAAAAACTGCCTTTAGATTGATACAACAATATGAGGTTTTTAGATTTTGTTTTCTTTTTCAGAATTTTCCCCCAGGTTACAAGAATTTGACAGTTTTTAAAGTTGAAATTTTGGTTACCTACATTTTTTTTTACAATGGACTATATTGATCAATGTTCAAATGGCAACCTGACTCTTCTGTCCTTCCTTTTAAAAATGACATAGAGAATACAGAGAAAAAAAGTACTGATGGAATAGTTTAGGCAAATGTTTTATAATTGCTTTGGTGAATAACTCCAAATTATCACCTTCTCAGACTTAAAAATTTTCATAAGGACTTAGAATTGCTACAGCACATTAAATGCTGATTATATTTGCAATATATTAAAGCTTGATTTCTTTTTGGCCTAGAAGACATTGTACTAACACAACTGGATATGTTTTAGGTTGGTAATCTTTTATAGTTACTAATATCCTTACTATTAGGATGAATTACTTTGCACTCCACTACTCAGCATAAAATTTTCCGATCATGTAATGAGATTTTCTGATTTTTACTATATTACTGAATCTAGCATTACTTGAAATATTTCAGTAATGTTTCTACAGACATTTAAAGAGGGTGATGCATTTAATATATTGTGCTCCCTTTTGAAAATTTTCCCCTATTATTCATTAATAGTCATTGGAGTCACTCAAAGGGCAGACTCCAAACAAATTTGTTGGTCAAATTTTCACATATGTTACAAAGTTACAAAGAGTTTAAGGAGCTGCAAGCAAGTAGTAAAAGTCAGCTCGTGGTATGATTATGGACATTAAATGTTGTGACTAGGGAAATTATTTTTATTTCCACTTTTACTAGTAGACTAGAAAATACTAGTAAATAGACTTCTTACCCAAAAGAAGTCATGGAGAGGGAATTTTCAGACTTTTCTATTATGCCAGTGGGCATCTGTTACAAATTTCAGTGAAGTCAGAGAAGTTTCTTGGTCTTTAGGATTTCTAAACTTCCTTCCTTTTTCTTAGGCTAGGAACTGTGTAGGCTTTTTTTTATCTGTGTTCTGTAGTTAGAGATAGATTTTTTTTTGTTTCACTGTAAATGAAGTCTGGAATAAAGAGACTGAACAGGAAAAAGCTGAAATATGTTGGCAATAATGTGGAAACCAGGTAGGAGATAATAAAACTGAGCTATCAGCACCTATAAAAGTGGAAGAAATGTGTACATTTTTCCGTTACTCTCAGATTATATTGGACTCAAGGAAATGACGTGAGAAACAAAGCAATTATTAGCCTATAAAATCATATAGAGATGGAAAAAATGCAGCAATGTGTTAATATTTCCGTTCAGCCTAGAGCTGAACAGTTTTTGATTGCTGCTAAGAGTTAAAGGAAGTTAATGAGAAAACAGAGTACTGGAAAAGTTCAAATACTTCTCCAACTGACAGTCTACGACATGAGGTAGCAGTAAGAAAAATGTGTTTGTTACGCTGCTGGACCTTCATCTTAGCATCCTCACTCCTTTGGTGACCCAGATGAAGTGTTAACAGGATGTACAGATCATCCAGTAAACGTGTGAGAAGCCACACTGCATCTGTCACTGTCACTGAAAGCAAGTGCTGAAGGAAAGCGGTGGGGGTGAGGACTTGTCTTGCGGGCAGGCTCTGAACAGCGGGTGGGGCAGCCTTGCCATGCCGCTGGCGGCTGTTCGGGAGGTTTGCTCCTCAGCTGCAGAGAGCTTTTCCAATCACAGCAATGACAGCCAACTGACTCACAATACAGACTTCACAGAGCTGATATCTATCAGCTTTGCAAAAGCTTGCTCCAAAATTCAGCGACCATTTATAAAAGCAACAACTACAACAAACAAACAACTTCAGGAAGAATTTGTTGGGAGAGAGATTACAGTTATCACAGGTATCAGAATGGGACATTTTGAAAAGTCTATCTGTGTTTCAAGATGAATATCTGATTTAGATGAACTTATTAATAATAATTGCATCTGCTTTTCCATTCTAAAAGTCCAAAGATACTCAGTTTCTTGATAATTGCATATTAAGTGCTATTGGAATACACTGGTTTTCCATAGTTGTCAGCAGTGTAAATGGGTTTATTAATTTCATTCATTTTTATAGTATAACTAACTGTAACCAATAATGGCTTTGTATAAGATTAATCTTATACAAAGATTGCTTTATATTATAAAATATAATATTGCTTTATATTATAAAATACCTATAATGATACCAAAGCTCATCCAAGTATTTTAGTTGTATATCTTTTAAAAACATGATTTTTTTTTTCAGACATAGTAAAAATCCTTGTCTCCTCTGGAACTAATTCTGATACTGAATGGGAAAAAAATTTCTTCAGAAGAATGCCGTATTCTGAGATAAAACTTTCTTAAACTCAAATTTTAAACAAAAAAATTCCTGGAATGGTGGCATCACAAGAGACTTTAAAAGCTGTCAATCCTTATTAAATTGAGCTTCTGAAGCTGATAAAAATGGGACCTTACTCCTACCAAAAAAGGTAATAATTGTCGCCACAGTATTTTGTCCCACAAAATCTGCTTGATTGTAAATGCTTGCTAGAAGAATAAATACATGGAGAAAAACCTCAATCTGAAATATTTACCACAGCAGACAGCTAAGAGAAGTTACTCAGAGAAGCAGTCCCAGAGTTTTGCTCCATATAATTTTATAGGTAAGACTAATCTTTTTTATTTTCTGTGTGGGGAGCCTGCAAAGTCTGGGTGGTTCAGTAAGGTGCATAAAATTGAGTAACATGAAACTCTTGATTAAAAGAAATAGGTAGAAATGCAATAAACAATGGCATTATGGATATCACAGACACTTCAAAGTGTTTGATATAGCAAGAAAAAGAAAAGAAAGGTCACTAATATAAATCAGTATATTTGAATGGTCTTTTAAAATTCTGAGTTATATTCATGAATGGTTCTAAACCTCATAGAGTCTTAGAATAGTCTGGACAGAAAGAGAACCTTAAAAGTCATGTAGTCCAACTGCCCTGCAATGAGCATCCACAGGACATCCACTATTTCTCTGTGCAAAGTGTTCCAGTGTTTTAACACCCTCTCCATAGAAAAAAACTTCCTTATATCTAACCTATCTTCTAGTTCAAAACCATTACCTCTAGTGCTGTCACAACAGGCCCTGCTAAAATGTCTGTGCCCATCTTTCTTGTAGGCCCCTTTAAGTAATGAAAGGATGCAATTATATTACACTGAAGCCTTCTCAAAGCTGAACAATCCCAATTCTCTTTACATTTCCTTGTAGGAGAGGTGCTTCAGCCTCCTGACTGTTTTACAGCCCTCCTCTGGACTCGCTCCTACAGATCTGTGTCCTTCCACTGCTGGGGCCCCCAGAGCTGGTGCAGAACTGCAGGTGGGGTCTCAGCAGAGCAGAACAGAGGGCCAGAATCCCCTCCCTGGCCCTGCTGGCCATGGCTCTTTGGATTGCAGGACACTTTCAGCTTTCTGGGCCGTGAGTGCACATTTCCAAGTCATGTCCAGTCTCTCCTCCATTTTCATCCTCAAGTTCTTCTTGGCAGGGCTGCTCTTCATCTCCTCATCCCCCAGCCCCTATTGATACCAGGGATTATCCCAATCCAGGAGCAGCACCTTGATAAACCTCAAGAGATTCCCATGTGCTCACTTCTCAAGCTTGTCCAGGTCCTTCTGGATGCCATTCCATCCTTCAGGCTTGTTACCTGCAGCAATCAGCTGAGGCTGTGCTCTATCCCACTGCCAATGCCACTGATGAAGGCATCATCACTGTCCTAGTTCAGACACCACTTGTCACTGATGTGCATTGGGACACTGCAACATTGACCACTATGCCCTGGATGAGACCATCCAACCAATTCCTCATCCCAAAAGTAGTCAATATTCAACAATAACTCCTGATTCTTCGGTCCTGCAGTGAATTGATATTTTTAGGCTTTCTTCCCTAAACAAAAGAATTGTCTCTTAAAATGTTGTTCATATCTTGCAAATTATATTTAAATAAGTACGTTTTTCATTAGTAAATAATTGGTATTACTTTGCACTAGTGGTTCAGAAGGTACTCCTGCAGGAACTCTTTTTATTTACATGTCAGGAAAGAGTGTTCCAATTTTTCTCATGTGCTCCGATAGCTTGTCATAGCTAACCCTGTCAGAGTTATGATATATTTGGACTTAGTCCTTGAAGTTATGTTTTATAATCTTGCAGGCAATACTGAAGAGTCCTACTGCACTTTTATTGCTTTCATGTCTCCATTGTAGCTAATACTTTTTGTCTTCACCCCTACTGAAAAGTGCATTGCTCTGACAGTGACAATAAAAACAGACATTGGTGTGTCAGTGTTGTGAAAATGTACACTGTCTCGTTAGCTGCAACACAATTCTTAACATGTCTTCTGTCATTTATTTTACGTGCCCTTAAAGTAACCTGGGTAGAGGCTGAATTCTTTACAGCTCGTGAACAGGGCGCATAAAAGAGTGGCTGCTATCCACGCACTTCAGTCAACAGGAGAGGCAGAGAAAATGGAGTTGAGACACAATGCCCCTCTGACCCAAATCGCAAAACAAGCGCAGCTAAACTAACATCATAATTTGTGCCACTAGAGGTCACAACAAACTTAGTACCTGCCGTCAGCAAAAGGAAATCAGAGAAATAAATTTCAGAGACAATTATTTTCCTACTCTCTTTTCAGGACAGCACTGCTACTTGCAGACAATCTATCATAGGTTGGCTGCCATAGCCTCAGAATGATCATGTTGGGAGAAAATGAAAAATGAAAGATGTATGCACCTTCTATTTCAGAACTAGAATGACTAATTGCAATAAGAAAAATGTTACAGTGTTAATTGGGATGCTTTGGTATTTGGCCTTTATTATGCAACTTGAATAACTCAGAACTATAATGGAAAAATTGATCGAAAGACAGTTTTCTTCGTGTCTTCATAGCAGTTTTAATTTTGACCTTAACTTAACTCTCTGGCTTTACTATAATGAAATGTGACCAGGTTGTTTTTCTGTAATGTTTGAGTTTAATTATTATGGAAATCTGATGCGAAATAGGACCATTCCATGTACTTTAAAGTAGACTTAAAAAAAAAAAAAGCAAAACAAACATGTTCTGTTAAAAGGTGAACCTTGAAGTTTAATTGTTTCTATTTGTTTTCTGCCATTCCTCCATGCAGTCTGGCAGGACCTGCAATAAATTAATAGTATTTTTTCAGTTAATGGAAGCTCAGTATTTGAAAACTGACTTAATTTTTCCTTTGAATCACAAAATATTTTGGGATGGAGTTGGTTAACACTCTGTATCTACTGCACACCAAAATTTCTATGTGAGCAGAAGTTACAAGATGAGAACATCATACCTTGAGAAGGGACTACATTTTTCTGTGGAGCAGAAGCAAACAACTCCTGTTCTTGAGGTTGCCTAACTTGCCCTTAAGGCCACGGCTTTACAGAGGTCTGAGTACTGTGCAGAAGCACAAAAAAGTCACTGGACAAATGAAAGAACCTAAGCATAGAGGATGTGCTTGATAAGCTTATAAAAACTAGCTCCTCAATAGGGAATTAAGCTTTGTTTTATTTGGCACTTTTAAATTTGTTTTTTAATGCTCATTTCAGTAAACCCTTATTGTCTGCCTCACCCTTGATTGCTAAATATATGTCTTTCTTCTTCCCCACACCAAAGAGATTTTAACTGTCAGATTAAAAAACAGGAGAAGACTCCTCACACATTCAAAATATGTAAATATTTTATACAGAGATCAATATAAAATAATAATCAATCAGTCTAGATTAAGGGAAAGGCAAAGATGATAAACTTCCCGCCCCACCACTGATTTTTTAGAAAGGGGTATTGTCCATTCCCTTGTGCCCAGCCTTTTTTTTTTTTTTGAGAAGAAAAACAGCTGACTTCCTCAGAAAGGAAATTATTTCCTTTTCTGATTTGAGAAAATTAGAAGAGTAAGAATTTTAAAGAAGGTGAAATTTGGAGATATAAAGTTCTGCTGCTTGTTCAAAATTTAGAATAGTATGTGGGCTGACACTGATTGACAGGATTTTTGTTTCATTTGGTGAATTTGCAACTTTCAAAATTGATAAAGTTAAGGGAAAAATGGAAATTTATTCCCTAGGAGATATTAACATGGGATGAATGAGGCAGATTCTTTTAGGAGCTATCTACATGTTGTTGCTCCTATGCATGTGAGCAAAGAATTGTAGCTCATTCCAAAACATATATATAAGCTTCCCTCTTCCACTTGCTTCCTCTCAACCTTTTTCCTGGCATATATATTCTATATATGCAAATGCACTCACATATGTTAAACCCACATCTGCATTTCCGAGTTAGGTATTCATCATGAAGTAACTCTTACTGCATGCAGAAACCAATCCAGATTGTTTGTAAATCCAAACAGATGACACTCAAAAAGTCTTGTGCTGGGGAATTCTGCTTCATTCACATGTTGCCTGCAGAATCATTTCCTTTTATTTCTCTTCAATTTGGATCTTACTGGTTTAATACAATAAATTCTACTATTAGATGAGAGACAGAAAACCAATTCTCTTCAATCTATTGTTTATTTAGGATTCAGCTCTTTTACAGGTAGAAAAGTAGAGTTCACTTAGCCATTCCCAGTGAGAAAATATTCCATAACTTTGATCTTTCTTCTTGCCCTGAATTTACCTCTCTGAGCTTTTGCACAAGTTTTGAGATGGAACCAAGCTACACAAATTTTTAAGGAGGCAGGTAAATGAGGGATTTAATCTAAAGCATACTTACATTCTTTTTTTCCCCTCTGTCTTTTGAAATACTTCATAGAATTTGATTTGGGTATTTTGATTGATGTTAAACAGTAAGTTGACATTTCTCATAGAGCTCTATTTTATAATCACATTTCCAAGATGGTCTCAGAGTTGGCTTTTTCTTCATGAAGTAAATACTTTTTTTCCCCCAGATGGAATTTTTTCATATATGATGACTTTTCCTTGAAGTTTTATTGTGCAGTCATTCACTTCATAAGTTTCTCACCTTAAGTTGTTCTCATTTCTTCTTGTCCATTCTGTTCTGAAAAAAATAATTTTAGTAGAACACTTCTTCTGTTCCTCACCCTGTTTTCTAAATGTTAAGCACAACAAACCAAAGTGAAAATTGCCCAGTGGCCCTTCTCCACTCCTGCACTTTTCTTCCCTACTTCCTAATCAATTATTTATCTGTGCAGTGACATAACTTTTATAAGAGGGCTGTTTCATTCCTTTCAAAACCTTTTGTGAAGGCATTTTAGAAAAAACAGGTAGATTGCATGAAATGGATGATCTCTGTTCCTGTATCTGTTGGACCCCCTCAGAGAATTCTAGTAGGTCTGTAAGGGTGACTTCATTTTATGAAAGTCATGATGTTTCCTTTATGGCCATTTTCATAGCACCTCTAAAAGATGTCAAGCCAGTTGTTACATGTCTCTCATGCCTAAATCTAGGGTTTCATTTAATTTCTTTAATCTAAATATTTCCTAAGAAAAGTCATGGCTGTTTTGTAATACTCTGATCTTCTCACTATGTTTATTATACTTGTTCAGTACAAATAGGATAATTAAGGTTCTTTTAAACAGTTAAGGTTTATTCTTTATATTTGAAGTCACTTTGATCTGCCTACAGTAGAAACTCTTGCCCTTTTCACATGGGCAGTAAAGAAGAGTCAGTATTGCACCTTTCCCATTTAAGCTCAGAATTTTCATCCACGTGGATTATAACTTGCTTGTTGAGTTGTTAGTCTGCTCACTGAACTTGATTTTAATCTCTGTTTTAAAATGCAACAATCAAATACTTAATGTATTTCTAGACTCTGTTTAGACATGTAGTTTAACACACTAGCCCTTATGTCTTTAAGCAGGATGTTTGTTCAGATCACCAGGCTGGGGGCTTAGTGAAGAAGAAAAAAGTGGGTTTTTTGATGATTGTTGCTTCTACTGTCTTCGTGATATAACAATTCAGTCATCACACTTATTGCAGAGAATTGGAAAACAAGCATTCTTTGCAATAGAAAACCCTCACCTTGTTCTCCAGTAACACGTATCACCTAAGACCAAGTCTTGAAGTAAAGATGGATTTACATTTTGGTGAAAGTAGGCTTATTTTGTTGATGAAGCTGTGCTATTAAGACTATCAGACTGATGGAGCCAAATAAAATTTGTGATTGAGCGATGTTTTTCCATTTAGCCAGCAAAAGCCCTAGATTACAGCATTCAGTTCCAGTGCTTGCTTACTTATATTGCACTTTACCCCACGGCTGATAAGAACAAGATGCATAAGCACTCCCTGAAGCAAACAAATTTTTCTATTTACAGCACAGATACTGTCATCAGTGTGCCACAGAGTCAGGTTCTCTTCTTTTTGCTTCTCTTTCTTTGCTGTGCTTTGACATGACTGGGGTCGCTTTTCTTATGCATGATACCATAATCTGTGTTGTCTTTATACACTAATTTTGCTCTGAATACATTTTCTAAATAGGGCCCTGTGGGAGACTTATCTAAGTGGAGCCTTGTTTTGTGCATTTTGAATGATTTTACTTTTGTCTAATATGCTCAGAACAGCCAAAGTAACATTGCTTTCAATATATCCAGTAGCGAAGCTTTACTTGCTTACATAATTGACACAAATAGAGGCAGCAATGGTTTCTAAAGCACCTAAGTTTCCAAGAGGGGATTCTGTGTTTACTTGTTTGCTTGTTTTCCCTTTAGACTTTGTCTAAACTCCCTATTAATATCTGTCAAAAATTTTTCCTATCATCATCAATTAAATTCAAGTTTAGCCTCCAATTTCCTGTTGTATTTTTGAAAACCTAATTTATTGTGCTTCACTTGCCCATTTAGCAAATAAATGCACCATACAAATGCCCAGATTCTTTGCATATATTTGTTTATTAGTAGAATATAATGCAATTATGTCTAGTAATTATGACATTTTTTGTTTTACACAAAATGATAAATTTGATGGTTCAGAATTTTTAATGCATTGTTTTTGCTGTTTAGAAAACAAAATTAATGCAAAAAGGAAAGTGCCATTCAATTAGCTTTTTCATAGAGGGAAAAAGTGTCATGATGTGATCTTGAGGTGGACTTTTCCTTGTCTTGCACCAACAATTTCATAGAAATAGCTGATGTTGCTGAACCTAGAACACTTGTTTCTGTCCAGTATCTATGCCAGACATCTCTCATATTCTTCTGTACAAACATTTCTAGTGTTCTCTTCTGGTCCTCCTCTAATTTAAAACTTTATTCATACTCATACCCTGAATGGTCCAATGATAATGTGTCGATGTTTATCAAATTCATTGTCTCTTACATGACAATCTCTGCAGAAGAAATTGCTTCAGAAATTGCTTTTAGATGGTACTGATTTTCTTTGTGTATCTCTCCCCTTGGGTGATCAAACATTACAGATGCTGTGAATTAATTTGGTGCTCTGCTGTGTGTACAACCACTGTGATACTACAGCACTGTTTTAACATTATTTTTTCTTCATCACAGCGTGAATGGAAAAACCCAAACTATTTTTAAAAACCTCAGGAAGAGAGTAAGAATAAAAACATGCATTAGATATGAATCATGTGTTCTTACAAAAGTAACTATGCTTGAAGTTAGAGGAAAGCTAAAGAGAGGAACTTTAAAGCTTTTTTCCATGTTAATTTGCTGGAGTAGTCTTTAGATACTGATTCAAGCTAAATATTTCTATACATCAAAAATTGTGGGCAATACTGACATGAAGAACAAAATGATACTTAAGGCAGCTCTGTGTGAGCTGATCTGTTTTCAAGTGTTCACCTGGCACATATTAACGCCGGGCTATGTAGTGCTGCATGAAAATTACACTGCCTCATTTTGAATGACTTTCTACTTCTAACCCCAGGAGCAGGAAGGCATGGTCTTGGTCATCTTGCTTACATCACCTACCTACTCACAAACACTGCTGGGGAATGTATTTGTGATAATGCATTACTGAGTGTGTCCTTGGGCATAATTTTTTCTTTGCGGTAGAAATATGAGTTATGACCCTCCTGGCATTTCTCTGCCTTACTACAGATCACAGTCTGTTCTGTTTAATCTCTCACTCTCCTTTTTACTTCCTGCACTTTGTCCTCACTCTAGTTATGATGGCTGCCATCGGCCTCTGCACGTGAAAGAGATGATAAGAAGCAATGAACTCCCCCCATGAAGGTATCACTTTTACACTTCCAAAGTGAGGATTTACTGGCATTCATTCCTAGTCTTTGGCTCACCTCTGTCCTACATTTAATGGAATCCTCCTCAACTGATTGATTGCTTTAAAAACTTGAATTTTCTCATCTGAATGGGAAGTCACAAACTGTGACCTCCTAAAGGCAAAGTTTCTCCAACATTTAAAGATGCATAGACACATAGATGCATATGTTCTTGTGCTTTCCAGACTAATGACAGACCAACCATATTTCCAGAATACATCAAATCAAAACATAAATGTAAAGGGCAGCTCATAGCTGCATCAAGATAGAACAGAATCTGTTTTATTTTGTGTCATCTTCTAGGGTTTCCATAATGAATTACCACCATTGGCCCAATTTTTTCTCAAATTGTTCAAAATGAAATGTACCTTTAAACATTCAATGAACTACAGTGCTCCATTTAAAGTCTCAAGGTCTCAGAGATTAAGACATCATTTCTGCATGACTCATATAATTCTGAGTAAGTAAGAATACTTTTGACACACTATGATAAAACAGAAAAAAGAGGAATGCATTCTCAAAAAATATGTATGGCTGACTCAGAGTACAACCATATTAAGAATAAAAATGAACAGGAAAATATTAAATATGCTTGCCCTGAAGGAAATCCTTATTGCTAGATTTTTTTAAGAGGATTTTCTGTTTGTATTTGATAAGAAGATGGTAAAACTACACAATCTTTTCCAAGAATTTCCTCTCTGTACATTTAAGAACCTCATAGAAAATTGGTAAGTCTATGCTTTAATGCTTCGCTAAATCTTTATCAAAATCAGAGAATCTCTCATATATGCAATCCATTTCCTTTTGCCCTGAGGAGACAAAAATTAAACAAAACTCTATGCATTTAGATTTCTGTTTGTTTTCAATTTTCAGTACTAATAATTGTCTATGCTTCTCTGTCCGTTTGTCCTTTAGGAGTCTGACTTGATTGAAACATTGTTCCCTCCATCCTTGTTCCTTGTAAGTTAATGATGGATCAGCACTATTCTTAAAATCTTGAATACTCTACTCTATTGCTTCTTTTTCATGTTAGTAAGACAAATGCTTATAGATCAGGAATTTTTTTAAACTGTCTCTTTCATTTCTGATCGTAGTTCTATATAGTAGAGAAACAAACACTACCAAATTAATGCTACACAGGCTGGATTCTTTTAAGTTGTAATTTTGCAGAACTGAAAATAATTATGGGTAACCATCTAGAATCTGAAGCTCTCTGGAGTAATGATACCTTTTAAAAGAATATTTTCCTAGTAAATGTCAAAAACCTGCATTCTGAGGTATGATAATAAGAGTGGTTAAACACTCTCTTGTGCATTCAACCCCAAAAAATCTGAAGAATTCAAAGGCAAATGAAAAGCAGAAATTAAAAAGTAACCAGCATGATTGAGAAGAGCAGGGAAACAGTTATAAAAGGATCAGAACAATAAAGAGGGACAAATTATAAGACTATTGTTTTTAAATTTTCTTTTAGGTATTTGTTAACTCTGTTAGCTTTTTATCAAGTTGATAATAAAGTTTGAAAGAATCCTAATACTGCTGTAGATTCATTTCTGGACTGAGTTGAAATATACCATCAAAAAAGGGAAAGATTTTACAATAAATTTTGATTTGGAGAAGACCAGATGACACTGTCGTAATGAAAAGTCATTTAATGTTTTCTATTTCAACAATGCTCCAGAATGTTCAACAACAGTGGTTATATATCAACATAAAAAAAATCAGGATACAAAGAGGATTTCTATCTAACGTGATTTAAACATCTTTATGATTTTAAAAAGATTTGCAATTAAGTAAAACTTATTTTTAATACCTTTAGAAACAATGAATAACAAATAATATCTGTATTCCTAGTGGATGTCAAACCATGAAGTCCTCTTCTGATGTTCAGATAGGATAGGTACAAGGAGACCTAAATAAGAGAAATATTCAATCCAGTGAATAGATCGAGAATTTCAATACTCTCAGACAATTAAGAGTCATTTGCCTTGTGTTCAGTGCTGAAGAGATAAGTTTGGAAGGTAGGTTGA
This sequence comes from Loriotus luctuosus, assembly GCA_035582745.1. Taxonomy (NCBI): domain Eukaryota; kingdom Metazoa; phylum Chordata; class Aves; order Passeriformes; family Thraupidae; genus Loriotus; species Loriotus luctuosus. The sequence continues at coordinate 76,503,401 of JAWWEY010000115.1, read as the reverse complement.
ATATGCTAGGAGATAGCTTCTCCTTTCCTAGGATACAAAAATATCACTTACAGGGCATCAGTGATAAGGTTCACCTTTTCAACTCTGAAGCAATATAATATTTGTCACAGCTGAATAATATTTAGTGTGTTTGCAGTTTTTGATCTACTGGAATAATGTTAGGATCCCACTCCTGAAATAGTATTAGGGTCTTATTATTAATAGATGCTTTTTCTGAGTGAAGGTGCAAACAAGTCCTTATGCCAAAGTCAATAGCATGGATTTTATTTACCAGTATGTGAGAGAGAGAGTGAGATAGAGAGAGATAGAGATTGTAGCCACCAGCATGTGAGTTTCAGCAGCCTCCAGTTGGCTCTTCTGGTCTTCTCAGTGGTGGGGGTCCCCAGACTGTTCTTCTGGAAGTACCACTTTTATACTGTCCACATCCCAGGTATCCAGAGCCCTACATGAAGTATTCACAGCTTGATATGAGATGTGTGTGGGAATTTTTGTATGAATATATCTGCAAGACCTGCTTCATGAGGCCTGACATCTTCCTCTTGTTGTGTCTGAGCTTTTCCTACAGTCTGTACAGTGGAATCTTGTCCAGTGTTCTAATTCCAAACCTTTCACCTGCATATAAGCCTGAAATTAACACTTTCCTGTTTGCCATCTGAGACTGTTGGAGTATCTTTTCTTGTGGGAACTTCTGTCTTTGTCAGTGTTTGAGACAATTCTCATTGCATTTTTAAGTGTAAGAGTGACAGCTATCTCTAGCACCTTGCCAATGTGCTTCAGTTTCCATTAAGATTTCTTTTGTCCAAAGGCATGAGAGAATCACTATTTTTTGTTGTTGTTGTTTTCTACCCTGATCTACTTTTTCTTATGCTACCCTTCCAATTTCTTCTCCTCTGTTTTTACTCTGTAGAAGCAGTATAAGATCCTGTTATGCAGCAGTTTTAATCACCAGCGTCTCTATAACTTTCATGTCTCAAACACAACCAGGAGTGACAATGTACTTCAGAGGAAGTTCAAAAATTACAAAGGATAAGTTTGCAATGTCTGGTCTTAATTCAGCATCTTAGTCTGTTTTATTTTAATCAGCTCCACCTGCTTAATTTGCTTAACTTTAGTACCTTAACCTACTTTCTCAAATATCCTAGAAGGGCGACTTTTCTCCTATTTTGAATCACAGAAATGTTGAAAATCATGGTTTTACAAACATCCTTTAGAAAGAAAATGAAGAAAATCTCTTTAAACTTTCACTGAATTCTCAGGAAATAGTGCTGAAATATTTATCCCTGTATTTTCCCTGTATCATTCAGCAGGCTTTTTCTAACAAAACATGGGCTTTATTCAGTAAAGATTGCTAAGACACTGCAGAAAAATTAAAATAGCCTGTCAGGAGTTGCTGCTCATAATTTCCAGGTAAAGGGAGCATAGATAACTCTTACATTTTTGCAAGTTAACTGCCTGCTACAATAATTTAAGACGCACAATAAATATACTGTGCCAAGAGCATCATTTGTCATGAAACATTGTGGAGTGGAGGACTTACTAAAGGCAACAGATAAACTCATGTCAGGTTTTTTAAGGTATAGATATTTAATTTAATTGCCTTGTCCTCATGAAGACTTATAATCAAATCTCTGTTACAGTCCTCTTCTAATGGGAGGAAAATCCCAAAATTCTGGGGTTTGTACTTTACTTGTCTTTTGGTCTTCCCTAGAACTGTTCATGGCAGCTTAAGTAGGTGATTTCTTTTTCCATAGAATCCCCATGATTTATTTTCAGATTGGATTGAGTTTCTTAGCTTGTAGATTAACTGTAGGACAAAAAAAAAAAAAAAAAAAAAAAAAAGCAGCTGGGATTAGCTTTGATTATTTTTAAAATCTCCTCTTATCAGCTAGTTCTACTTTTCTTATATCATAGATAATATTAAAAAACCCACAGGTATTGTACATTAAAATCTAAACTCACATGCCAAAAAAAATTAAGACGTTTTTGTCTTCTTCCTTATAATTCATTGTTATGCAATATTGTAGATCTTATTGCAGAACTAATTTTGCTCTTGTCAAATCTTAGGAACAAATTGGATTTTGAAAATTTTTTAAAATCATTTTACATAAGGCATTTATACATCTTTTTTCTTCAAACAGCAAAAATATTATAAAAACTAGGACTATTTTTTTTCCCTTTTCATCATCTTTTGCTTCTTCTGAAAACTGTTCTTGGGTTAAAGTACAAAGCATATTTTTAACATGGCATTATTTTGACAGTGAATACACTGTATCATTAACACATTATCAAAAACATCACGCTATAAATTTTTTAAGAGACAAAGAAGTAAAGTTCAAAGTCCGTGGACTTTTTGGCATTTTATTTAATTTTCCTGATTCCTTGAGAATTCAGAATTGAAATATTTGCATGTAAAAATATAAAATTATTTATGAGACACTAAAGTCTTATTTTCCACAACACTTTCAATTTTTTTTTCTTTGAAAATATGTATTTGCTAATCAAACCAATCTGAAATACATCTTGAAAACATTTTTTTTGTAGATTGTTTACCCATCCCTGCCAAGATGAATAGTCAGTTTGAAATGAAAAGTTCAGTTTACACACTTGAAAAAATGAAGTGTACTATCATTTTAAAGTAAATAATTTTAAACTATGCAAGAATTGATTTCTGGTTCAGAAACTTTTTTCTTGAACTCATTAACTTGGGAGAAAATGAACCATGGGTCTTGAGAGTGATTTTATAAAATTGTAGTGAATATGAACAAAAATCCCACAATAAAACAGATTGTTTTTCAAAAAAGATATGTCAAGTTTTCTGTATTCTAAGATTGGTGACAGTCATGAGAACACTATAGTGCTAACTAAATACTAGAAGTAGAGGGGTACATTGATGTAATAAATCCTTCTGAGCAATGTAGGTTGATTCCTGTTAGCAGTGCACAGAATTATTTTCTTTTTGCTGTAGTTTTTGAGATAAACCAAGTATTTTTTGTTATTACTTTAATTGTCCTGTATATCACATTTTATAGCTAAGTGACTGATTGATTGTGTTCTCTGTTTAGAGTGACATTACAGTACCTTGGCTATTTCTTAAAAAACTACTTTTGCTTTTTTAGTTCAGATTAGAAAAAAAAAATCAGTTCTTTCTGTATAATTTCTGAATAATAGACTATCTTGTGGCAAAAGCTGTGATAACAGGTCTTATCTATACTGCCATACAAACCTAATGATAAATACATTAGGGAAATGGGGGCTACTGTTCATGAACCTCAAGAATGGTGATGTGAAAAGAAAAATGCGGGAGGAAACTGGCAATGGTTTTGCCCAAATGTTTGCTATTCCCTTGCTGTAAGAGTCTAGGGTAGATCTTTCCAATAGGAAAAGTAGTACTGGGAAGCCTGGATAGCCTTAAAATTTGAGCTTGAGGTCAACTAACTCCCCGAAGTGATTTTATAAATCAGTCTTACTGGAGCAGATTTCAAAGACTCAGGTGTTCTGGAATACTAGAACTTCATTTTCCCAACAAACTATTTAGCTATTTAATCTCTTTTTAGCAGAGATTTTTTTTATTATTGCATTAATATGGGAAGTGAACAACACCACAGAAATTGTCCTGTATATCTATTTAATAGATATAAATATATCCCACACATACTATTTAAACAATTAGGAGACAGAAAATGAGATGATGCAACAAAGTTATTTTGTAATATCAGTTTTGGAGCTTACTTTATCTAAATTCTATTAATAATGCAGTTCTCAGTGATCCTGAATGTCATCACTGTTACTTTGATAACTCAGAGTGGCAGTTCTAACAAAAAAGCTGAGAGATGCATGCTTAATGAGACTGAACTTTTCCCTTCTCTGGAGGTATTCCTCTTCAGGTCAGGACTTAGACACATGGATGGGTTAGTCTAAGAGTGTTTGCATTATTGTTTCTAATCTAATATTCATTCTCTGGATTTACTAGTGCAGATATTATTCTTCCAGGTTTTCAATCTGGCAAACCTCATTAGTACTAAAGATTTCTAGTATGTATAGGCAAAAAAACCCAATTTTTGCTTTCATTTACCTTCTTGGTAATATAAGACAGAACAAGGTAAATACTGCAGAACAAGAATATCCTCCCAAAAACTAACCTTTTCATGATAATTGCAGCTAGAATTGGTAAGAGACTCCTCAAATCCTCCTGTTCCTTCCTAGTCAATCCTGCATCTACATCCTGGCAGAATTCTTATACAAACAATTAAATCTTTCTTTTTAATTATTAGAGACCAAGCAGTGACCTATGATATTATTTATCCACCCAGTCCTACCCTATGATTCCCACAATTGCCATCTTCTAGCTCTTGAGGATCTGAGCAACACATTCCTCTTCCACACCCTTTACAATCTACTTTCATGCATTTTGTAAAGCACCCGAGTCACTGCATGCTTTATTCAATTTACAGTGTCCTCAGCACAAACTTACTCCATGCAAATGCATTGAAACTGTTCTTTGTACATTTACGTGCTTGAGGAGAACAGTCTAACCAAAAATATTTTGAAAAAGCAATTAAATACATAAATTCCAATTCAGTTCTGTCTTAATATGTATGTTTTTTATCCCTGAAATGTCTATAGTAGACAGAATGAGATCAGACATAAAAATCACATCTAAATTCATTCTTTCCTCGATTAATTTTATTGACCTAGGACTGCTTAAGAAGGGGTATGGATGCACATTTCTTAAAAGCCTAAGAAGTTTGAGGTGGCTGGTTGCAGCCAGAATTAGAAAACTAGGAGAAAAAATATTTCACTGGTCTCTGAGGCTTCTGCAATGGAATGAAATTGGCTGACTGATGTTGTCCTAACTAATCCTAGTAAACCTCTTCTGTTCTTAGTACTGAAAGCACTGTGGGAGGCAAACAGCTGCAGTGAATTTACCTGTGTGACCTGGCAGTCAATTTTCAATAGAAAATCAGAGCAAGTATTTTCAAGTACCCTCAAGGTAAACACTAATATTCACAGGTACTTGGCATCAGCTAACTGGCTTCATCTCTTCCAGTATCCTGTTGTAGCTGTGACCAGAATCCCCTGTTTAAAGCCAGACAAGAGAAGAATGAGACAGAATTTGTGAATCCATATTGAATTGTGGAGAGAAATGTCCTTACTGATCTAAGGGAGCGCCTGGCTAAATCTGAAATATGTAGTATCTGACTGGGTTTATTTTTATCTCACCTGCTGACAAATCCTTTCTCCTTCCATCACGAAGTACTACAAGTGTAGTATTAAAAAGGACACAGATTCATCTTGTCTGCTACTATCTTTCTGTGGGTCATCTTTATGTATATGCTACTTTCTGATGAAACTGCAGGATGTGTAACAGGCCAGTGGCAGTGGATAAAATCATTCAGTGCTACTATGTGCCATGCTTATTAATGTGCAAGAGTATTTTAATGCACAAGCAACACCACACAAATTGTCTCTCCTAAGAAGTAGGACATTCACTCCATTTACGCTTCAGCATAGGAGTAATGACACATCAGCAAAATGGAGTAAATTATTCCTGTAAGTTGGGTTGCCTCAGGATGTGTTACGAGCTCTTTGAATGTAATTGTCTTATTGCATCTTCCTTCCTTCCTTCCTTCCTTCCTTCCTTCCTTCCTTCCTTCCTTCCTTCCTTCCTTCCTTCCTTCCTTCCTT
>JAWWEY010000115.1:76419754-76497324 GCA_035582745.1 Loriotus luctuosus | reverse complement strand
CGTCCTTCCTTCCTTCCTTCCTTCCTTCCTTCCTTCCTTCCTTCCTTCCTTCCTTCTCCCCCTCTCTTTTTGCTTCTGAACTATGAGAAGTCTAGTTCTGAAAACTAAACTACCTCTGTCTTAGTGCTGACTGTGCCAGATGTTTCCCAGTTTTCCATCTCATCCCACTGGGGAGAGAAAAAAGGTAAAACAGTCCTGTAAGATAGCAGTAGCCTCATTGTAGTGATGCCTTAAGTTTTAGCTTTCTTTTTTTCCAGAGTCTTTACTGCATTAGTACATAACTCTGAAGTTCATATAAAGTGTCAGGAAGTTCTCTTCACAACTTATTTAGACAAAACAATCATTTTCCAGCCGAGGAATCAAGGACACCATTGCAGCTTTGAGCCCAAAAATTATAAACAACAGCATATTGAGGAAAGTAATCTGGGAGGATGGGACTTCAAAATCTGAAGCTGTAAGTGGAAAATCAACTCCAATATGTAAATGGACCAAAACATATAGAAGTGTGAAAACTTGTGAGGCAGTATCCATCTTGGGTGTAGCCTTGGCCAGGCTCTTGTGCTGCCCAAGGTTTATGTTTTGAAGGCCTTTTTTAATAAATACCTGCTTTAACACTGTCTAGCCTCTGTTCTAGGTAGCCTCTGAAGGCATCAGTAGCTTTCCACTGTATTTATTCTTTCAATTATCCTATTATGGATTCCTTAGACTTTGCTGGTTTTATCTGAAAATTACAAGGATTTACACTGTCTTTATTTGTTGTGCAATGCCCTAGAGATTGCATTATACCAAACACATTTGAGAAGAGACAGTAAAGTCCATAGTAAGATCTGGGGCTCAAAGAAACAGTGGAGATTATTAGAATGTTAGATTTTGATAAAATCAAGGTCAAATCTAAAAAGAGTAAAGCATGATGGAAAGCAGCTGAAGAATGTAGACTTCAGTTTCAGCCTACATACAGCCTGCAGTCTGTGCTGCGTCTGGATTTCCAGCGGTGCCAGTTAAATAAAATGGTTTAAAAACTCAAGAATGGATTGCAATTGTCTGCCGCTTCTCACCTGCACAATTGTAGCTCATGTTCACTCATAAACAATTCCTTTAAACATGTCTCTAAATCACCTACGGAAAATCAGTGAGTTGGTGAAGGAGGGGAAGGTAACTGTTGTAGAGTTCCATGGAAACTGAATGTCTCCATGAGCCGTGGACAGCAATACTGGACAAGACCTGGGTACCACTTCCTTCATCCATTCTGTTCTCAAATCTTCTCAGTTCTGGCCATCCTCCTGCCCTCCTCTCCCCTCCCTTGCCTTCTCAATTTCCCTTTATTGTCTTCATTTCTTGAGAGGGTATTTAAATATTTGTCACATTTTCCAGTGTTTCCTGACTATTCTTGAACCTGGTCATCTTTGATGACATTGAACAAAATAAGCTTTCTGGGTTTTAAGTCAATATTGACTAATTTCTGTGGACCCTGTATGACATTTTCCCTATGTGTCTACATGCCAGCTCCCCATATGTGACAGGAGGTGCTCACATATTAAAAATCTCATCTGCCCTGCTGACAACCTATTTGTGCTGTATCTGTCACTGCTGAGCTTACCGCTTTGTTTTTGTGAGCCATTATTCTCTTTGATTCCTGTTGCTAAGAAGTGGCTGTAGTAACCAAGCTGTTTATGTACTTGTGCTTTGAAAGGGAATCAGAACTGTTAAGTCTTTATTGCTTAAATCCTCCTGTGTAATATCATTCACATCCCCTCATAATAGTGAGGATTATGGGATCTAATCATAACTCTATGGGCATGAATCTCAACCTTGATATATCTTGTAGCTGAGCTGCATAATGTCTAAGAAGCATTCAGCTCCAGCTGTGCTCAACATCTGAGTAAAAAGAGAAGTCTTCCCATAACTCATACTTCTATTGTTATAATTATTGATATTAAGACTTCATTATTTTAATGCTCAGGTAATTTTTTTTTCATTATATTGCTGCTCAATATACAGTTTCTGTCATCATGGAGTTAATGTTTTTTAATCAAATAAGGGAAATGAGAAATTCTTTCTCATCTGCTGATTTTGGTATGATTAAGTAGTATATTTGTCTTTGGATGTTTTACTGCAAAAATGTGGCAGGCAGTCAAGTGTGCCATTTAGGAACATTAAATAATTCACTCCTCTGAAATTTTATCTAACAGCAGTCATTTTGAAACCCATTAGAATGGGCTTCATCAATAAATAAATAGCATATCAGCCAGTTTCCTATTATGCCAAAAGAACAATGTTATATTTTAAAGTGTTCAGATATATCTGATTTCTGAATTTCATACATCAGAGATCTTTATGCTTCTCCATAACCTAGACTGCATTTTAATTTACTACATTTCTTAAAAATAGAGTACTTTTCTTATGCTTTGTCATTGCAGACTCCTCCTTGACTGTTAGAACTATACAGTTGCCATTTCCAAACAGTCTGTGTTTTTCCTTAAAATCATTATTAGTGAAAGCAAAAAAATCTAACTATTATGGACCCCCAGATAAAATAATCAAAAGCAACTTTGAAAGGTTAGCCAGTCCAGTCATTCTTCACTAAGAAAAGGTTTTCACACACACACACACACATACAAACACATATGCAATTATGCAATTTGATCCAGAGTTTCAGAAGTTGTAAAAGAGTTGTACTTATTCTTACCAGGACCACAGCCTGGATGTCTGGAGCCAAAGCCTCCAGGATATGCTGTGGCATTTTTATGCCCTCGGTCACCATGACTCTTGGAAAGGGAATGACAGAGTCAGATACAGCACTACCCCACACACCTACCATTCATTTTCTCTCTGCTTTGCCTATCAAGACAGTATCAGTTGTAAGAGAATCTAAGAGGGAGCTGGCTAGCCTATCTCTTTTTTTGCACTGGAAAGTGATTTAAGCTGGGTTGAGGTAAGGTGGCAGCTCTCCTGTACAAGAAACAAATAAGGGAATGAGGAGTACGTGACCACCAGTCCTGAGCTGAACACGTATTGTCAGAAATTTGGATATCATCAGAGGAGGAGAAAACTGAATTAAGCTTGTCTACTTAATATTTGTCTTCTGCATTGTGCTTCACCAGGAGATTTCCAGGTCTATGGTATTACTTTACAAGTATTTTCAGTGTGAAGTTGCAAATCAATGATGAACGGAAACTTCAATTGAAAATTCAGTAGAGAATTTACAAGGTAAAAGGCAGATAGTAAACTTTGGTCAAAATTTGCACTTCTCTTCCCTATCAAAATGATATACTATACTGGTCCTTTTGAAGATTAAGTTCCTTTACTTCTGTCCTTAAAAATGGTGGCTCATGAAAAATACAACATTCTTTTAAAAGCAAGAGTAAGATTTTGGCACCTATGACACATAATCTTGTATTCCTGCAGTAATACCTAGAAAACTGAAATATGCTGAAAGTTCTTCCTTTCCCAAATATGCTGGTAGGTTTCCAGAAGCTGGTTATGGATTTCTGGGACTTGTACATTTTTGTAGAAAATCGAATAACAATTTTTAAAGTTTGGAACAGTGTCTTTGAAGTAAAGCAATACTCTGCACACTACAAACTGACAAGAACAAACTGGGTTGTCACAGCTTTTATTAGCCTTTCTCCTTGACAGCACATCTCACTGACTGTTAGGCAACCTCCAAAATAATTTTGTGCATGATCTGAGATGTGATAAACTATCTCTCCCTGTTACTGATGTTCTCTCTCCGCTCAGAAGGGTGGTATTAAATCAGATGGAATCTGAAAGGCAGCTTATTCTTTAGCAGCACTAACACTCAGTGTGTCAAACAGTGCAAATCATGAGTTAGGAAGAAGAGCATAACAAAAGGGAGTAAAAAACATATGCAAGGGAGGGAAGATTTGTTGATCACTCAGTAAAATCTCACACACCTGCTGGTGGTTTTTTTCTGTGAAACCACTGAAAAGGGTATGAACTCTAAAGAAAATGATTATTATACACTGATTGATGTTTTAAAGTTAAAAAAATATATAGAGCATTCAGGCTTTTTACTGGAGACAGCCTGATGTACATTGGCTATACATAGATATATATTGTAACTTAATGACCAGTCATCTATATTGCTGTAAATCAAGTGTTCTTTTCAGACTCAAACTGATTGCCTTCTTTGGGGGAGAGTGGGGGGAGGAAATCAATTTCAAGGAAATTGATCCATTTCCTGTCTTCTCTCTTTTAGATGGTGGTAACATTTCTTCCCAAGACTTTGCGATTTTTTTCTCCACTTGTATAAACTGGTAATAAGGCATGACCTTACCAATTTTCAGAAAGAAGATTTGCAAATGATCTGCAAGTTACCGCAATGTGATGGATATTTTGAAATTGGCCACGCTTTACTCCTACACTGAAGTCTGTGATTAGTGCTGCTTTTGCCATGACTGTGCCATCCCTGCTGTGTTGGTAAATCCCTTTAGACATACGTGGAATACGCCAATCAATATCACTGCCAATGTGGTTTATACCAGCTTTCACAGTTATATACATTGAACAAACAATCTGCCTCACTTGTAAGCTTATCTCTTTACACATAAGTATGTTTTCCAGAATTAGCATGCATGAACTTCTCACATCTGCAGGAGCCGAGTTTCATATCATCAAAATTTCATACTGCAGAGAGCACGTTGCACAAATAGTCTTTGAGAAACTAGGACTCATTCTATCTGATGGACTGAGGCAGGAAATCCAGTGTTGCCACTTCTGAACTGCTGGAAGGACCAGACACAGTTTATGGTCACAGGTATTTGCTTCACCGAATCTGATCCTGCACTTCTGTAGCTGATAAGCTAAGATGTGATATGTTACTGTCTGCATTTTTTTTTTCTTGTTTAAGCAACATTCAATCGTGAGATTATAATACCAATAATTTTGTTAGGAAAGTAGCGGTTTTTGTTCCTTAATTATTATTGACAATGTGATATTCTGTGCCCTTGATTTTTGCAAAGATCTCCAAAATGAGTTTTTGTTAAAATAGCTCCATATGGCTGAAAAAACTTCCCAGCTGCAATTAAAAAGAATGAATGGAATTTTACCGATATCATATTTTTTTAAATGGTAAATTTTTTAAATCTAAAATTTTATTTTTCTTATAAAAGTCCTAGGGATGCCAGGTGTAAATAGAATTAATCTAACCTATTTAAATATTGTTCTTACAGGTCAAACTGTTTCCTGTTATAGCATTATTTTTTATCATATTAACTAAAAGATCACAGAAATATTGTAAATGCAACAGTGATTGAAAATGCTAAGAGAATCAAAACATGATTCCTTTTATGGCCCATTCTATCTAAATTTCTTTCCATGTTTCCTGATAAAAACAGACAAAAGAAAATTAATCATATTTTACTGTTTCTTGTGGTTAAGTAACTAATTAGAAATATCCATAAAATTCTAGACGTCTAAATAAATCTTTTAAATATAAATCCATTTATTTTCCCAGTCTCTGTGACTGTAATATATACTAGGTTGATATGGAAATGTGCATGATTTCCTTAATACTTCTGTTGTCTCTCTTCCTGTCCTGATGTGCTCAACAACAAGAAATGCCAAATCTTCTTTTAAGATTTATCTCATTTAATATCATATTTGTTTGAAGATCAGTGCGTACATATTAACTATAAATATATATCCCCCATAAGATCCAAATTTTTCATAATATTAACTTTTTCTTTGAGTTGTATAGGCAAATCAGCAAAATACCAGTCACTTCAGAGAAAATTTCGAGGAAAAATAAAATCTTCAGATTTCAAAAGCCATAATTCTTATGTGCAATAATACAATATTCCTGTACTGAAGGTTTTAGATAGCCTGATCCTACAAATGTGGCAAAACCAAAACTGCCAGCACACTCATCTTAGGCTCAAACACTCTGGATGTATCCAAAATGGGAGTTTCTCTTGGCTGTACAGTGGCTTATGGAAAGGCAGCAGAACTCGTTGTAAGGGCTGTTAGGGACCCTGAAAGACAAGCTGGTAACATAAATGGGGTTCTAGAGTGATGGAATGCTACTCAGTGAGTGCATCTTTCCTTTATTCTATAGGCTTGATCCTCTAAAATCATCGCTTCAATGCATTTTTGCTATGATCTCCTGCATGCAGCTAGTCACAGCTTCTAGGAGTATGTTAACAGCGAATACACAACTGACAGCTGACTGTAATAAGCAAACTTAAACAGCCTGAAAGATCATGCGTGGAAAATGTACCTTTATAGTATATGTATCCATAGAGGGCACTTTATAAAACTAGATCTCAAGGAAGCAAATTGTTTAAACAAGGCATTTTGCAAGAATGTGCATAGTTATTGCCTTGCAGTATATCCTTAACAGGTATTAAAGAAATGTGTCTTAATTAAACTCTTTTTCATGACCATATTTGCATTTTAGTGTTTGTGTTCCTGCTTATGAAATAAAACAATGGATGTTTAATGCATTTCAATTCTACAGATGCACCCTTGTAGCTCTTTTATATTCCTGTAGTTAAAATTCCATTACCAGTTCTAATGTAATCTTCTAGTTTATACAAATGTTCAGAGAACAAAATTTTGCAGTCTAGTATGCTGTCAATTAAAGTAAACACAAACTCAGTAAAAAATGTACTTGAATTCACCAGGTACAAGCAGATTATTCCCATCTCTGGTTTTTTTTGGTAGTTTGCATAAAAAAAACAAATATATTAGTAGAGCTCCACTGTTAATATTGTTTGCCCAACAGTTGGAACAGTTCTTTTATGAGGGTGAAAAACAGTTGTCACACTCTGTTGTGTGATCCTGCTTATGTATGAGATAAAAATGCCTTTTATTTCCAGGAATGCCAGAAGAATGAGAAGACACTAGGCAGTTACTGACTTTGATCAACTGTTAACAATGTCATCTCTTTCTGCTGCTTCTCTTCTTGTTTACAACTGTTTCTTCATGCTTCCTAGTGTCTTTCTCTATCACACAAGGGTTTTATCCCTTATAGAAATCACTGTTATGGTGTTCATTTGAGGAAATGTACTACCCTGTAGAGTATTACCCTGTCATGTTTATAAATAGTTTTTATTGCTCTGAGTTCATTATCTGAAAAGTAGTCAAGATAGTTCATGACTTTAAAGAGGAGCATGATTCATTTTCAGATCAAAGTAAAGAAAAATATGTTTTTAATGCATACACTAATATATATATAACTTATATATTTAATATAATTATTGCATATTATGGAAAAATACAATAATATGAATCATTATATAGAAGATACTGTAATATTTAATATGTTTTATAAAAATCATAATATGGTAGTGAAAAATTTAGATACATTATTATATATGCTTTTATATATAATATAATAATATATTATCAACCCTAAATTCCCAAGATGATATTCATAAGAGATTCACACAAGCATATGAATTTTTGTAAGATACTTAATATTGTAGACCACACAAAAAAGAAATATATAATTAATGCTTTCTGATTATGATATTAAATATTTGAACAGTAATTTAGTTCAAAATGTAATATGCTTGACTGCGACTTAAAAAACCCTCTCAGTGTTTCAAAAGAATAGAAAAAATGTGATCTTTAGTCAAAAGATAATTAATTATTCAGGACTTAAATGAGCAGCTACGTTTTCTCTTTCTATTTTTTTCCATATTTCTTCCTCTTTCTCAAATTTATTATATCTTTTACAGTCCTCTGTTACATATGATTTATATGGGAAATAGTATGCTGTGATTTCAGTGTTCACCTGCTAGATAGTGATGTGTTCTAGGCACTCCCACTCATTTTTTCATCTATTTTTTTCATATCTGTGACTCATGTGTGTTTCCAACGCTTTTCTTCTAAGAGAGAAACAAACAAGCTTCTGTTTCTAGGGAAATGTTGTTCTCCTGTTTTCATTCATCTATTTTTTAAGGACAAGGAATCAACCATTTAAACCCTTTTCTGGGTCGCCTTTTTCTAAGCTTTTTTATCTTTTAGAGTGAGACGTATGTTTTCAGCCGATATTGTCAGCACTTTTTCATTTACATTGGTCTGTTCCAATGAAACCAAAGGATTGAAATTCTTCTTATAAAAAATAAATTTTGTGTTTGGATTTAATGTGCGCTTGTTAAATAAATGATAATACATATTATTTCTTTTTAAGTAAATAATTGTTTCACAAATGTTGCCCAAATGGCTAGATTCAGTAGACTTATAACTTGTAGAGAAGTAACAAAAGGAAGAAAAGTATCTCAAACATTTTGTTTGGAAAGGTTTCAAATATGGGATTACACATTTCAAAAAAAGAGAAGCTATAACTTCATAAGTGTGGGAAGCAAGACACACACGGAACATTTTCACCAGGAGGAGAAGCAAAGATGTTCAAGGAAAGAGTGCTAATCCATATAAGAAAATAAGTGGTTTTGGCTCTTGTTGATTTTATTGAAGCTGATTAATTCAGGTCTATTTTTCCATTTAATTATTAACCCAGTTTGTGTTATGGAATGAGAAAAAAATTATTTTTTATTTCAGTGTTGCACATTGCATTTCTAGGAGATTCATCTGCGTTGCCAAAGCTCTTATTGCTGTCTTTATTAGGGCTGCCAACATTGTTGCTTCCTTTGAAGTCTGTGTGCTGATCACGGACATGGGTCTTTCTGGTATGGTGGTTCAGTCCTGGCTAACAGCCAAATGCCCACCCAGTCACTTCCTCAGAGGAGCACATGCAGGAAACAGGATGAACACGGGAAGATCATTTATCAATTTGGAATAGGGAAAACAGGGTCAACTTGGTAAAATTTGATTTACTTGAACAAAATTGATTTAATTTATTGACAACTGAAATAGAGTCAGATGGTGCAAATCACCTTTTCCCCCCAGCCTCCATTTTTTCCCATGCTGAGCTTCATTTCCTCAATCCCAATTCCTCTACCTTTTTTCTGCCAGAAGAACACAGAGGGGTGATTGAGGCTGGAAGGAACCTTTGGAGATCCTTTAACTAAATATACCACAAAAAGTGGAAAAAGGTAACCAATTATTGAATCAATATTTGGTGCTTGTGAGTCATAAAAAGAGACCAAAACAGGACATAAACAGCTGTGGGGAGGGTGTGAGCTATTCTTGCTTGGCTGGGGGTGTTTTGGGAATGGGGTTGTACTTGTGGGATGGGTTTTGGGGGGATGCTTGACAGGGAGGGGTGGTATTCTGAAAATATTAACAACTCTTTTCTTCTATTTGCCATTTTTTTCTGCTTGTCTTGTCCTAGCACCATGCTGACTGCAGCAACCAAACAGTGCTTACAGTTCTCGCTGGAGATCTGCTTTGCTCTGTATGGGGCCATCTGGATTAAGACACTGATTTTTTACAGTATCCACCCAAGAGATTGTCTTCTAAGATGAATTATTAGAGGCTTAGCCATCAGTGCAGTATGAAAAAAGGAGAAACTGGGAGCAGAAAGGTGGAGAAACAGTGAAATAGCGTTGTAACTGAATGATAAATAAGTAGCATATCTAAATCTGAATAGCCATGTTTTGCAGATACATTGGAGAAAAGCAGAACTTGAAAGTCAAAAGCTCTTGGTTTTCCTAATGAAACATTTCTGGGACAACATCATCCTGATATTCAGGAAGAAGTTGATCTCAAGCCCTCTGGTTCTCAGGGATAAAGCTGGCACACTGCTGACCCTCCAGTCTCAAGCCATGTTCAGAGTCAGCTATCACTGGTTAGGATTTCATACCAACTTCTGTGCACTGTGATATAACAAGTCATCCCCATGCAATCTTGTTCACCATAAAAACATGAGTACTGTGAAGTGACAAAGCAAGGAGATATCTGTTACACTTTCCCTCATCTGATATAATGAATGCGTCTGTAACTGGAGCCATTAGAATACATGAAATGAGAAAAGAACACAGTTCAAATTAATGTTGTCATGTTTTAGTAATAGTAATTATTTTTTCACAAACAAATCCTGTTTGAATGGTTCCACTACACATAGTTTCATCATTCCTTGTTTACAATATATTTTGTCTATTCATTTTTTACTCATCCAGTGAAGTGACATATCATTCATGTTGTTATCTCCTCAAGAAACCTAGTCCTTTATCAATATTGGTTTAATGCTAAGTGTTTGTAGATTTTTTTTCTTGGCATTGAATGTATAACTTTTTTTCTTTTTTTGGCGTGTTTCCAAATAATTTTATAATGATTTTTGACTATGTTAACTATATATAAACTGCTTATATATAAGCTGAACCTTTTTTATAATCTCAAGTGTTTTCAAGGACTTCTCAATTACAGCTGAATTTTCCAAGTCTTGGATGTAATAATTCTCCTGCATGATGTTCATCCAGGTGAAGGAACACAGATTACTTATATTTAAGTCACCCATTTTAGAGGTTATAAAGTGTGGGGGAAATTTCCTTGAATAATTGTTTGTGACAAAGTTGCTGAAATTGTCAATGAACATTTCTCACAACTAGTTGCTTAAGAGTTGTACTTCATGCATAACTGTAATATTCCTGCTGTATGCTATAGAAAGCATGGCCCATCATTATTTGCTGCACTTCTCCCAAAATATATAAAAAGATACAATGTCTGAATATATTCTCATGTATGATAGTGTCAAAGATATGTCTGGATTTTCATTCATTATAGATTTATAAGTACAATAGCTAGAGTTGTCACAATAGCTAGCCCTGTCACAACCTCCACCTAACTCCTAGATCAAAACTTGAGAGAAGGAAATAGACAGTTTAAATTAGTTTTCTCTCTAATCTCAGGTTTCATTCACCTTTGTCACTGTCCAGTAACTTTCTGGGTTTTATTCTTGAAGGAGAATTATTTTTCCCTTTTTGTTGTGGGTGTCATACAATTAAAATGGGAAACATTCCTCTGGAATGGAGTAAGTAGACTGTGTTAAGTTACCACAGTTTCTACATCTGAGACCTAAATTTTCAACAAATGTAATGAGGTTGCTAATTTATATTATTAGAGGAGAAAGCAATTATGAATGATGACCTCTCTAGGGCAACCTGCAAATGGGGAATCAATCAGTCAGGACTACTGAAAGAAGAAGAAGAATGTTTCTTCTCTTATTCTCAGGAGGATCTTGCACAGAACAGAAAGAAAGAAGAAAGAGACAAGTCTCATCATCAGTCCTCTTTGTTTTGGGTTTTTTGTTTTTAAGCAAGTTGGCTCATTTTTAATTGATGAGTCAGTTTCTCAGTTCCTTACTTTCTTTTTTCCCACAAGTATCTCAAAAACAGAGATGAGGAACCACAGTGCTGCCTGTGCCATCCTGCAGGTTTGGGAAGAAGGAGGATAAATGAATAAAGACACAGAAGCAAAGACTTAGGAAAGCAAAGGTATGGAGTATATTTGATATATGAAGGTTGAATTGTCTGGGGTAGAGCAAACACACTGATTTAAAACTGTAGTGATTGTGCACACATATCTTGCTATTTTCTGTAAGCTTAAGAACAGAATAACTTTTCTTTAATTAGCCTTATAGATTTCCATTTTTAATGAAAATAAATGCAGTGAATAGGAACACAGCCCTGAAATAAGACAGAGATTTTTACCAACTTCATTTCTATGCTTAGAAAAACTGATATAATGAAGAAATGAGACATTGGTCACTATATTTAGGTTTCTAAAGTAAGTTGTCCTGAGTGTCAGCAAGTTGCTTTTGCCTCTCAATGTTTTCAGTAGTGTGAAATTGAGCTGTTCTTAATCCTGGCTTGTCTTATTTTAAACATCTAAGATATATAAGAAGAAATACTGTGGAGAAAGCTTTCCTCTCAGGTGTCATTAAAGAAAGAACTGGGACAATCAGTCTTAGTCTAACTTTTAAATGTGTAAGTGAACTGTGGTGTGATCCACTCCACCTCTTTCAAGATGTTTAAGCAGACATCAAATTTTCTTTTCAGCTGGCTATTTCATTGTGTACATTCAATCATTACCATGGGTAAAAGAAAAATCACTAAATTATTAACTTAAAAAAAAACCTATTGGAATCAATGGCATGGAGAAAGCTCCATAAAATCTTAAGTATTAAGTAAATAAAAAGTTTAAAAATTGTCCTTGTCTATGATGTTAGTTAGAAATAGCTAGTGGATGTCTGCTTCCTAAATTTTTTGCTGAGTTCTGATATAGTTGTAAAATAACTATCACCACTCTCAATTCTGAGAAAAAAAATAGCCTGTTAGGAGTTACTGCAAATGGGATGAAAGTGAAGACTTCTCTTTTTTTTTTCTCAATTAAATGCACTCTAAATTTTAGAAAGCTATAAAACCCCATCTTTTTCTATGAGTAGCACATTTTCTCTTTTCAGCTTTTCTTTTCCATAGCATACAGCTGGAATTTGTAGCTTGTGGTTTAGATTTTTGCAACATTCATATTTTTAATTAAATATGGGATTCATCATCAAGACATGACAGTCTGCCTTTCTTATGAGAAGTGATAAAGATTGATTTAGGTGTGTAGTTTTATATCATATGCTATCTTTCCAAAATGTTAAGGTGATTAGACTTTAATGTTTCTTTTAGGATGCACAGGATAAGAAAATCTAAAAAACACTGACTTTTGTTCCTGGGAAAAAGACCTAGGAGGTATCACAGGAGACTGAAAATGTAACTCCCTTGCCCTACAAAAGTACATACAGCAAGAGTTCAGATTCATATCCCTGAAGCCCTAATAAATTGAACACAAAAATAATTTTTTCCCTCACATTGCAGAATTGCAGATTTATTGACCTCTTAATAGTTAACAATCTTCTTGTTTTAGTCAACATGATAATTCTACTTGTTGATCTTGGCATGCAATACAGTTTTTCCAGGTAGATGATAATGAAAAGTTTCTCTATCCTACTTTTGCTATTTTTTTTATTTTATATTCCAAATATAGTACCAGTGCATTTATCTCTGTATGGTGGTGCAAAAACCTAATTTGGTTGACTCAGTTTGTGAGTTATAACTCTGTATTACTTTACTGGATTTTTTTTCTTGTCATGAAAGTTGGTTGGTTGTAGTAAGAACTTCTATTCCTACAAGGGATGGTCAGGGGCACAAAATAGAAAAGTCATTCACTAAACCAAAGCTCAGATTAGATATAGCAAGAATAAAACTTGGTTTTGGAACATAACAAAGTGAACAACAACATATTTCCTCTGTGAAGCATATTTTCTTTTTATATCTGTAATGTTTCTTCCCCTTTTATTTTTTTTTCCATTTTACATAAAAGGAAATTAAAAAAAGTACACAGACAGGAAGTGTGAGTCCTCTGGCAAATCAGCAAGCATGTGTATTTCATTTGGCATTTTAAAGTCAAATTAAAAAAGAAAGTAAAGACAAAATTTCTGTGATGATTTTGTTGGAAGCTGCATCAGAAGGACTTTGTAAAATGATATATTTTAGATTAAAATTTGCTTCAGTTTCTTAAGCCTGCTCTACTTCCAGGTTTCTTGCACAGCTGAAATAATAGAATGAGGATACTCTAGATTGGATACACATAAAGGTATGGATACATGTTGCCTTGCCTTTCTTTTTTTTTTCCTAGTTGATATTCCTATCCCCCTAACAATAAATTTCCCTTCTTCTGAATAAAGCTGAATCTCTTTCAAAGGGCGCATTGTCTGACTCCACTAGTGAAAAGCTGAATCTCTGTTTTGAAATGCTTGAGTCAACATGGATATATCACAGGAAGTTTAAGAGCTGCTTCCACTGTGATTAATAAAATCAAAGCTTTCTGAAATGTGCTATTCTCTGTGCAAATCATCAGACAGAAAATAGAGAGAGGAAGTGGCAGCACCATCTGCCATGTTGCAAGCAGCATCAAATAGAGGTGACTAAAGAAAGTGAAAAGCAATTCATTTGCTTATCTCATCTTACCTCCCCTCCTTCTGCTGAGCAAAGTTGCTGGATCAAACTATGCAACCAGAAGGATTAGTTGAAAGTGTGGTCTTTTCTCACCTGTCTTCTATTTGTGTATAAATTTTTGGTTATTTTATTTAGACTAGAATTTGACATGGTGAAAACAGTGGGAATGGGCACCTTCCTTGTTATCTGTTCCCATTGAACTTATGTTATTTTTTATTATTTAAGATAGGCCAGTCCTCTTAAATTAATGGCAAATGACTACATTTAATACAGACCTCCTTGGAATTTTACATACGTGAAGTACTAGGAGAAATTTTGCTAATGCCTTAGAATACTGAAAGAAAGAATTCACTGATCTTGGAATTCATAATCCAGAAGAAAGGTTTTCAAGGGTACAGGAATCTTCCCAGGAACAGCTTATGCAATTAAGTACAGAAGAAAATCAGGATCACATTTCAGGTAGGGCTGAAATGAGTTCTTGTATGTCAAATGTGCATTTGTCCTTGCACATTTTAAATACTCTTATATTTTCTGAGGAATATAAAGCTATGCAATTCTTGATTTTAATGTGGATAGTAGGATTCATTGCAAGTAATCTCGATTAATACTGGTGATCAGATCAGGAGGCATTTTTAGAAGGGACACTTCTGGCTGGTCTATTACAGATATTACTGCCAAAATACTGTTCAGAAACCTATTGACTAGAGAAATGATTGTGAGAGAGTGGGCATAAGAAGCAAAATAAATGTTGTTCTCAGATTTGGTTCAAGGCTTGAGATTCAAGGGAAGGTTTCTGTTGACATAAGAAATGAGAACACAGCTATTCATATGGTTTATGATGAGCAGTAGAATTTTAAGGCTGACTGATAGCCTTGATGTTAAACTGGAGGTTTTAAATTTAAAATCTGTCAAGGAGAAGGTTAAGGCTTATGCTTTATTAGGAGTGAGAACAAGATACTAGAAAGTATTATGTGTACAAATAGTGAGCCTATGCTTGTCTGTCCCGTTGAACATGCTTTTCTGCATAACTTTTGCAGAAGTCTGACATCATGTCTTAGGGTAAAATAAAATGTGTCAGTTACTCTTTTCAATGACAAATGACATAAAAGTTGTGAGAAAATAATTAAATAGCGTGACAAAGATCATTGATGAGATCCCATTAGTTAAAAAACTTTTGAAATTCCTTGTTAACTTTTTTCAGTTTCTGTTATGGGGTTTTTTGTTGTTTTGTATTTAGGCTTTATTTTAAGAGTAATGCACTATTTTTTTCCATTAGTTGTCACTGAGTTAATGTACACAAATATATAAAAAGTGAACTCTCCACATTGTGTACTTCTCACAATGGCAAACTTGATTTAAAAATTTCTTAAAAATTCCTTTCAGGAACATAGCACACATAACTTTCACTGTCCATAATTAATTACTTTCACTCTTTCACTTTCATAGAATTAGCATTTTTCATTGGTTGAATGCCAAGTAGTTGTGCTGAAAATTATAATTGATTAGAAAAGAGGGTAAAATATCTGAAGCTCTTCAGCCATGCAGCTGTCAAATCTGAAATCTAGTGGAAAGTATTGTACAATTCCATCATTTAAAAGAAATAAATGAAAGAATGTTTGCATTGTTTGTTTGCATTGTCATCTTTAGTGATATACAGATGAACAGACAGTATTTCAATTATAAATCCATTTCAACAACAATAGCTATTCATTTTTGCTCATTAAAATAAAAAACCTTAATAACATATGATGTGACACTTGGATTTTTCTATAATTGCATATTTATTCATGAGGGACAATGCATATGCCAGATGTACAAAACAATAGGACTTTTTTTTTTTGCATGGGTTTGGAAAAATATTTCTAGAAATATAATGCATACCTATGTGTGTTTTTGTTTGTCACCTGTGTGTGTATAAATACAGCATGTGTGAGAGTATTCCAGACACATTCATGTGTGCCTGCTGTCTGTTCATGTGTTTTCAAACTATTGTGATAATAAAGCCTTGTATATATTTAAGTCTTTATAAATACAGCTTTGAAAGCAGTTAGCTGGACAGGTGGCATAGCAGCTGAAAGGTGGTGTTATAGGATGTGAACAAACAAAGTGTTCTTCGAGTTGATACTTAAAATCATACTCTAATGATCTATTGTTTTAACTGTTCTGAAAAAGCTGTGGTACCTATTATTTTATTGTTCTTCCTTAGTGCTTCAGCCTTCTCAACTGTGATTCATAACTTTAGGTTGCATATCAGATATTTAGAGTTGGTGAGAACAGCAATGAGTTTAAAAATCTGAGCTCACATTATCTATGTAGTGCCTAGTCTTCCAGTATACAGAACCTCTGCCCTGACAAACCACACAAGAACTATAAAAAGCTGTATCATTCATGCCTTAATGGACTGTAAAGCATCAGAATAACAACATTAAACCCAGTATGCTTCCTGAGCAAATGGCTTAAGCCTTCACTAGCGGAATTAGTTCCTTTCACTGACAGAGGAAGCTCCCGTAAACTGTGAATTTCTCCTTGCTTTTTATAACAGATTTGTGGTTGTGATAGATTGATGGAAGAAACATTACAGAAGTATATGGCTATGTTTTCCATCACTTTCACAGCAAGAAACTGGAAATCTAAATTCTGAACCTCTTTTCAGAATAGACTGCAGCAAGCCATCTTTGCTTCTTTCTCACACATTTAGTTTTGAGTGTGCCACACACAGACTGCTTAGATCTGATAATTGTTCCTCAGCCTGAAAGGATAAACTACAGAAATATATTAATATGGGATATTATGAAGCAAGGTGTAAGATGAATACATTATGTTTTAAGAGTCTATGCATATTTGAAATTATTATTGTTCCTGTTCATCTGCGTTGTTTTACCCACAGAAAATGGGAGCAGGCATTTGGAGATTCCTTAGAAGTACAAAACTCAACTGCTAAACTAACCTTAATCCTCCATTTCACTGGTTAAGAATTTAACATTGTTTTGATTTTATTTAGGACTGGTCTGGATGTTATTTTAGACATTCTGCAAGAAGAGATAATCTCTGACATAATACAAACTAGCTCTTTCTTGTTTCGAATAGCTCTAAGATGTTACTTCAGGAGTCTCGTAAGATTCAGTTATTTCTTTCAGCCGTGGCTGATATTAGCAACTCAGATAGATGTGGAAAATGTACTTGCAATATTTGTAATCCTAAATGCATTTTTCTTTGGTGAACTGTTTTGATTGCACACTAAATGATTCCTTAGCTTATCAGTAACAGTATCTTAGCTTCACCACCTACCTCTTACTCATTTCAGGAGCTCCATAGACAAGCAGCTACTGTAGAATGTGTCCAAGTGTACCTGTCCTACACTCCTTCTGTGCCCCTATTTCTCACCACATATTTGCAGAACTGAAGCTCTATTCTCAAATGGGGAATTCTTTGTGATGTACAGTCTTTGACTTTCCCTGAAACATTACTGTCATGTTACTCATTATGTTCCTGGCAGTCCCTCTAGCACACACGCAACATATCTCTGGTGAACTGACCTACACTGGAATGAGTCATGCCTTGCTCAAGTACAGCT
This sequence comes from Loriotus luctuosus, assembly GCA_035582745.1. Taxonomy (NCBI): domain Eukaryota; kingdom Metazoa; phylum Chordata; class Aves; order Passeriformes; family Thraupidae; genus Loriotus; species Loriotus luctuosus. The sequence goes on along the minus strand of JAWWEY010000115.1, from coordinate 76,479,879 downwards.
GAGTCTCTCACAGCTCTATCCAATTCGTTTTGTTTCGTGTGCTGCTGAAGCACTGAGTGCAGCTGTAAACACTCTCTGGACCATAAATCTGGAGAGTGCAGCACATCCTGAGTTTTAATATGCTTTCTTTCAACAGCAACATCCTTACGTGACTGTTTTCCATATCTCTGCCAGCTGAGAAAAGGTAAAATTGTCTTGTAATAATGATTTGTTTACTTTATCCACATATTAATCTGCCTTCTGCAATCAAAAGAGTAGGTGAAGTGGCAGGTGGACAGGGAAGGCTCTTAACTGCAAGGGTACAGAATAGCTCTGGGCATTTGTGATCTTTAAAGCACAGCCAATATTTTCCTCTGCAAATTTCTTCAGAGTCCCTGAGCTGTAACACCTTGCTTCACTGGCACCTCTGCTGCCAACCTGCCTTCAGCAAGTTCACAGAATATTGTGGCAAATCATGGCTAATTGCCACAGAATGAATACTAGCTGCTTGCCTGTTTTAGTGCTTACATTGAAAATCCTGTCTTGGATGTGGAAGTATGTTAGTATCTTGTTAAAGACAGGAAATATTGCCAGGCACATATTTCCAGGTTACAAGGAAGAAGAGCAATTAGGCATTTTTCTGTCACTGCAAAGTTCAGCATCAATAAAAGCTTTATCTGTGGTGGTTTACAGGCATGATCACATAAATACTTTGCAGGCTTATTACATTATCATTTTCTAGCTGCTTGCACAGCCCTCTTCCTGGTAGGTGGAGAGTGAAAAGGCAGTGGGATTTTTGTCATGCAGTTCATTCCATAACCTAGAAGTTTACTTTGAGTTGTCACAAAGCCTTTGCTTTCTCTAACATAAATTTTCAGACTTCATACTAAGACATTAAAAAGTGAAATAGATACTAGTTAATTTTAATTTAAAACCTAAGAGTAAATGCTGGCAGCAATAAAATCCACCAGAAAGCCAGGATATGCAGCTATAGGCACCACCATGAGAAAATTTTCTGAGTTTGGAGGATTATGCAGCATGAAACCTGGGGATTTCTGAGTAGGAAAGCTGGTTCTGTTTATTGTTTGTCTGTACTCAGGGAATCATTTCTTTGTGCTGCCTTTACTTCACTCTCCCTTAATACCCAAAACTGCTACTTGCAAAGAGGTTATCCCCATCTATTAGTATCTTTCCACTTATAAGATATTCCAGGAAGGTATCAAATCTTGACCGACTTCTTGGTTCCAGGAGTAGCAACGGTAACATTTTCTCCTAACTAGCAAGGCAGAAAAAGACAGGAAATTGGCTTCCAAATAATGAAAAATGGGGGTATTTGCAAATTTTCAAAAATATGACTGATTATGCCATTTTTTCATCCAATCTATACATAACTCCTCTCAATTTGAGTTATTCAAGTTTATATTTTTTCAGTTTTTTTCTCTAGAAAAAGATATACTTCTGTTTCATTGTTCCATTGCTATTTCATATCAAATTGAAAACTTTGTGTAAGTCATTAATCTAAAAAAATGGTCTTTAAAATGCTCACATTTAGTTGTTACTACACACTGTGTGAACAAACCAATGCAAAGAGATCCCATCGACGTGAGTGGTTATGTTTCATTATATTAAAAAAAATGCAATCACAAACTTATTCTCATTTCATAACTTTAGATAGTTGTTAACACCCAGGATTATTAATACAATGCCTCATATCTAGTTTGTTGCTCACATTGGAACATTGACACTACCACTGTGTTTTATCACTGTTAAGGGACTTAAATTGCTTTTTCTTCTTGTGTTGTCTCATCTGTCAGTGCAAAATTGTTTATTTGTCTATTTGAATTTATTACAAATTTTCACCAAAAGAACCTATAAATGGTTTCACCATTCAAATATTTTTCTATAAGTTCAAGTATTTTATACAAATTTGTTCTAAATTAAGCATGTTTTGATGTTAAAGCTGCTGCCATCTGTATGTATTTTTAATAGAACTTCTTCAACAATAAAGATTCATCATATAATGTAAAACATGTGCTAAAATATGCATGATACCATTCTAAAATTAATATTAAAATCTTATTTTGCTAGTCTCTGATTTATTAATTGATATTTTATCTCACCTTTTGTAAAATCAAAGTGAAAAAAATTAAGTAACAAGGGCTTAAGAAAATTATTTTCATGAATTTGCCGTATCTTTTGTTAGATAATAAAGCAATTCAAACAGCAATGGAGAAGAAGTTTTTTTTATGAATACCATCTCATGGAGCCAAAACATTCTTTGTAATGTATTTTTATATTCATTATTGATGTTTTTAAGTTATGAAATAAACAAGAGAGATAAAACAGATTAAAAAAGGTTTAAAAAAGCCATTATATATATGTATTTTTTAATATATATTCTCTATATAATTAGAATTCATTATACTTGGTTTGTCTCATTCCAGATATACTGTTCCTTTCATAAATTTGACAGTGTAAAGATAAATAAATAAATATCAGTACTGCATTTTTGTGTTTGTGGATCATATCACAGGATCTGAGTGTCTTATGACCTTTTCTTGAGTCTTGTGACTCAAAAAGAGTCTCCTGATCCAGATGTTGTATAGCAGTCATGTTACTTGAAGAAGAGAGGAAAGAGTAATTTTATCACTGAATGTTTTACATATAGAATGAAAGACAGAATAGTATTTATTCAGATTCACATAATAATCTTATTATGCAACCAAATCTATGTACTTTGTGTCATCTTTCTCAATGATAGGTGATGTATAAACAAGAAACTGATTATTCATCTTTTTTAATTCCAATAAAGCTGGTGCATGAATTTTTTTTTTCCTCTCAAAAGGCTATACATTAAAGAAAATGTCAGTAATCCTGGCTTGCAGGCATATGTTATTCAGCTTTACCTCAAAGGTAATCCTTTCTTGTAAGTCTTCCTCCAGGACGCACTGACAATTAGTTTAAGTGATTTTGAATTGTCAAGTGATGAAGGACTAGAAGGTATTATGTTTCATGGAGCTTATTTTTTCTGCTAGCTATAAAAATTCACCTTATATTGAGATTCAGTAGGAAAGATGAGTGCAGAACAAAGACTTGAGGATATTTGTAAATGAAAAATTAGACATCAGCTTGCAATGTGGACTTGCAGCCCACAAAGCCAAATATATCCTGGACTGCATCTAAAAAAGTTGACAGCAGGTCAAGGGAGGTGATTTTCCCCCTTTGCTCTCATGTGAGACCCCACCTGGAGTGCTGCATCTAGTTCTGGGGTCCTGACCACAGGAAAGACACGGACCTGATGGAATGGGTCCAGAGGAAAGCCCCAAAAATAGTCAGAAGGATGGAACACCTTCTTATAAAGAAAAGCTGAGAGAGTTGCAGTTGTTCAGCCTGAAGAAGTAAAGGCTCCAGGGAGACCTTATTGTAGAGTTTCAGTACTTGAAAGAGCCTTATAAGAAAGATGAAGAGGGACTTTTTACCAGGGTCTATAGTAATAGGACAAGGCACAACTGTTTTAAACTGACAGAAGGTAGATTCAAATTGAATATAATAAAGAATGTTTTTTGCTATGAGAGTGAAGAGACACTGGAAGAGATTGTCCAGAGATATTGGGGATTTTTTTACTTTGGAGGTTTTCTGGGTCAGGTTGGATGGAGCTGTAAGCAATCTGATGTAGTGAAAGATACGCCTGGCCACAGCAAGGGTCTTGAAACAAATAGGGACCTGTAGTTTGCCAGTGTGACCTTGGTGTTGGGGAGGGCCCAGTGACAGATGATCTTCCGTGGCATCACATGGGACATACAGGATAACCAGGTGATCAAGTCCACTCAGCATGGGTTTTTGAGAAGCAGCTGCTGCTTGACTATCCTGATCACAGAATCACAGAATCACAGAATCACAGAATCATAAAGACTGGAAGAAACCTTCAAGATCATCTAATCTTACCATCAACCTAGCACTACCACAGTCACCCTTGGATGACCTAAATCTCCCACACAGTGGATGAGAGAAAGGCTGTGGATGCCATTTACCCAGACTTTACTAAAGTGTTCTTCAAGAGTAAGTATTTTAGGGTACAAAACTGTCAGAAAGGAACTATACATATTAATAGCTTTTTTTCTACTGTAGATAATAACTTATAAGCAAAAAGGAAAATTTTCCTCACTAGACTATCAAATTCATATTTTAAACCTTGAGTTTTTCTTTCTTGTTATGTCTTTCATAGTAAATGGGCACTTCATAAAGAAGTAATAAGGCAGAGTGTATTATATGAGATATGTATATAATATGCACCTTAGTAGATGTTGTTTTATATACGGGTTTCATTTTAGCTCAAGTTTACTACTGTAACTACTTTCCTTTTTTTTTTTTTTTTTTGCACTTATGCTGGTTTTCCATTTGGTTACCCAACGAGACACCAGAGACACCTCAGTATGAACTTACTTACTTTGGAGCCTCATCTCCATTCTGTGAAGGTCTCAGCCAAAGCTAACTATACCAGCTCTGAGGGAGGGTGAGAGGAGAGTGATAGGCACTATTCAGGTTGAAGAGGTGGCCCATGTTTGATTTACAAAATATTCAGAACTAAACATTGTTTTGAAAAAGTGTCTCTTTCCTGCTGAACCCCTTTTAAGGGCTATATTATTTTGATATTTTTTAGTAAGAAGCAGCTTTCTTGAACTGTGTGTTGCATTGATCTTTGACAAAGAACTGAGTACTTTCCAAATTTTCCTTTCCTGCCAGCAAAATAAAGTAATATTTACTTCCTGCTGGTCTTACTGTTATGAATGTCTGAGTCATAAGCCAAATTTCATGTTTCTCTGCTACTACTTCAAAATGATAGTGCTGTCAATGACATGTACCCATCCTTCTATCTTCCATTTTCCACTTGCTCAGCATGTCTTCCAGTTACTTTCTTACAGTTTTCAGTTTATTCTCTCTTGTGCAGAAACTTTCATACTCAGGGAGAGTTCAAAGGTATTTGACAGCTGTGAATGTGTCTCCCTGCTGATGACAGAAAGTCACAGTTCACTCAGTTAGGGATGTGTTTCATTGACCTAAGCAGTGTTAGTGTCCAAGCTAGCATGAAACTCCATGTTCCAGAGCAGTTCAGAAGCCTTATGCTTGTGATGATAGATAAAGCAGAGGACAGACAGACATTACCAGTATCAGCAAGAGTAACAAATATGTTAAATGAGACAGATCCAAGAAGGAATACTGAGCAGCTCCAGTATGATCTTGCAGTGTAAGAGGCTTACAAGTTGACTGAATATGGGCTTTCCACAAGGGCATGTAGTGATAGGACAAGATGAAATGGGCTTTAGCTGAAGGAGGGTTGATTGAGATTAGGTATTAGGAAGAAGTTTTTTTTCTGTGAGTGTCATTAGGCACAGGAACAGGTTTTTGAGAGAAGTTGTGGGATCCCCATCTCTGGAAGTGGCCAAGGTCAGGTTGGATGGGGCTTTGAGGAAATGGGTGTAGCAGAAGGTGTCCCTGCCCACAGCAGAGGGGGTTGGAATTAGATGATCTTTGAAGTCTATTCAAATCCAGACCGTCCTATTCTGTGAAAGCTGAAAAGTCTTCATGGCTCTGACTGGCTTAGGTTTAAGCTGGAGAAAAATTCTTCCCTGTCCCCAAAGCTGTTGATCAGGCTCTCACTGAGAAGGACACTGTGAGAGGTGTTACTACAAGTCCTATGTCTCAGACCTATTCATATATCAGAGCACCCGCATGTCATTTCCTGGTTCTTTATCCAGCTGTGCTAAACACCCTTTCCTTCACAAGAAGATGAGAACTGATTTCTCTAATCAGTTCCCTACTCATTTGAACAAGTTGACATGACAGCTTCAAATGTAGAAGATGGGAGGGAGAATATCCTTTCTTATCTTTGTAGGAGCAGCTGAATTCTTGAAGTGTAACATGAAAATACCATTTCCTTTTATATACCAAGATGTTCAGTTTTCTTTTCCTGGGCTGGAATGGATGGGTGAACGAAAGAAATAGCGCAGTTCTGTCTTTGTCATTACTTTACTTTGGTAAAAAAATTATCACACTATCAAAGAGTGTACTTTATTTTGTTAAGTTAATGAGTTATCATGGACCATTTGATGCTTAACAGCCAAAGTAAGAGTTAATAAGACTCCTAACTCAGTGCCAGACTTGGATACCTTAGGTATTGCATTACCCAGTGCATTTAGCAAAATATAGCTAAAATTTGTACCCTCTACTCATGAGGGCAGGGACCTTGGGACAAAGGAAATGGAAAGGGCTTAGATGTCATTCGACTTCTTTGCCTTCATTTTCACAGGAAAATTGTACTCTTAGTCGGGCTGGTCAGAGCCTTTTGACAGAAACTGTGGGAATGAAACACTCCCCAGAGCAGCAGGACAAAGGGATAGACTACCCAAGCAAGGTTACGTGTAATGAAGGGAAGTTAGTGATGGCTGGCCAAAAGCAAACATCTCACCCTCTTCAAGACAGACCAAGACAATGGACAAAGAGACTACAAGACAGGAAGTTTTTACACTAGTTTCTTTTCAATTCATATATTACCTTAGGCAGAACTAAATAGGTTTCCAAATGGCAGTACTCTTGCTACTTAATACTGGGTATGTGTGTGAGAGTTAACACACATGTATTCTGTTTTGCTCAAACACAAACTCAAGTAAACTAAACCTTGTGTGGTCTTCTGGAAATGTACTCATTTTAAGCAAGACAAGGAGTATTGTTTTCTGGGCTGTATTCCTAGCATACCACTACTCCTCTTTTGGGAGCAGGGGAGATAGAAGGGTTGTTGCTAAGCAGCAGCTGTCACCAGAAAGGTCTATGTGTAATATTGTGGTAGTGGATTAAGTGCCACTCAAGTACCTCTCTTCTGAAGACTTTCTGTCTGTTAACTGTTGAAATAATTTATAGCCATGGTATTCAGCCTAACGTGTACATCCATTTTCCCCTTTCCACCCATCTATATTGACTGTGATGTCTGGTGACTTAAGAGCTGTCTATATTTCTTGATGTTAGTATTCTGAGGAAGTCTGGCCCTAGAGCCAGGCTGGACAGTGCTGGAGTAAAGGTCTACCTGTACTGACTTGCTACCCACTAATATGATCCCCAGTCCTACCATTTTGTTAAAAAAAAACAAAGTTAGCAGTATGAATAGCTCCTTAATCCTTATCTTCTTTTCCCATAAAAAATCTGTTTTCTTTCTCACAGACAGAGTTGTTATGGCCAACTCACAAAATACTGGTTGCAGGAAATACTTCTGAGAACAATTTTTTTCTGCTCATGAGAAAGTTATTTCAATAAATACATTTGATGAAAGCTCAAATCAGAACAAGTACCACCTTTCCCACAGGAAAATAAGCCTTGATTGGGTATCACCCACTTTTCTTAAACTGACTTTGAGGACCACAACTATACAGGAATGCTAATGTTGCGTAGGTATTTTTAAAAGCTACAAAAATATGATGTTATCTCTTACAGAACTCTTGTTCTGGCTTTGAATTACTGCCTGCAAGAAATTCAGGGGTTTTATTACATTCTGATGGGCAGACACTACAGAAACACCCATGTAGGATGTAGTAATGTGCTTTGGAAAGACAAACAACTAATGCATTCTCATGCATATGGATAGTTGTGACTAAGGAAAACTCTTCGCCACTTGGAGACTTTTTAAGTTGTATTCAACCTTGATATTTGGCAGTGTATTTTGGAAAGATGTGTTAGTTGTGTACCATAGCACAGATAAAATCTAGGGAAGAAATGAAACATAGAAAAAAAACCACATCCATGGAGGATGTAGCTGCCTGAAATTTACCTGGGGATGTGGTCCAGATGGCTATGGGAGTGATACTGTCCTCTGACATGAAAAATCTTGTCTTCCATTAATTGATATTGGGTGGTACAGACTGCAGGTGTGCATCTGCCTTCTAGAAACCCCCATATAATATATATATTTTTTAGCTCTGAATAGCTTCGCCTATTGTTGCATTCTGAAACCCTTGTTATGGACACTTCAATGAAGAATGATTTTTTTTGTTCTTCTTCTTCAGAGAATTTCTAACTTGATCAGTTTTATCCTGGGATATATTAAATTGCAGTACAAATTCCTCTGGACTATGTCTGGCCACTGAAAAAACCCCACAAAATATGGATACAACCGAAACCATGCTCTGAAATCTAAATTGATTTTACAGTTTAGTGTCCAGCAGCAAGTGCATAAAAACCTTGACAAGAAGTGATTACAGTAGTTTAAACATTTTAAGACTCTGGTGTTCTGATTGATTTAGTCAGAACTTGGGGTGTACTGTTCCTCAGCACATGTTTCTAGAGGAAAATAGAAAGGAAGACCTGCATTTGGTTCCACTCCTGAGACACTGATACAAAAGGTGTAGTATTTCAGTCAAAGCTTGCATCCTAACATGAGTATAAAATACATGTAAACTCTCCCATTTTTAGTCTCAGGGCAGCGAGAAATGGATAAACTGCGTAAGGCCCAAATCAGATAAAATATATGTTAGAGCATCTATCCTTAGTTAAATAATCAGTTGTACTGTCTTGAGACAAACTTAACCTGACTGAAGGCAACTGTAGTTGTACATATATCTGGAAAAGGGAACAGAGATAAGGAAATCTGATGTGTGGAAATTTGTGTTAAATTACAGTTAGATTCTGCAGTCCCCAGAGCTTTTTTTTCTTTTTTCCATTTTGTAAACCAATTTCTATTAATCAAAGTCCACATAAACAGTTTGCTGATTATGAGACCTTGTTGCAGCCTGACTGTGCTCCCAAACATCGATCACCTTGACAGCCTTTAAGAAGATAGTGTGGTAAGTAAGGAACACTGAACAAACTGGGTATAGGGACACCCAGTACCTCCCTTTCTGACTACTGGGGTGACTCAGGCAGGGCTGGAGTGCACAGCAGTAACATCAAGGGGGATTGGTACTCAGTGATATAAGAGATGTTTACTCCAATGTATACCTCCTGTTTTAGTTTGCAATCCATTGAGCTTTAGTACAACTTAGCTTTTTTAAATACTTTTTATATCAGTATATTCACATTTTATTAAATTTGGGAAATTGTGCTTTAGTCAGTTTTTAGACCACAGGGGCTCAAAGGCTATGAAAGCTTATCTTCGTTTATCTAACTTTTTATTGAACAGAACTTATATATTTCTTTTAATTTAAACTACCACTAGTATTGGGATCATCTTGTCATTTAAATTTGAATTAAATATTTAAACAATTTCTCAAGCTGACCAATTTAATTTTTGCCTTAGGGATTGGGGGTTAAATGATGTTTTGGAATTTAAAATGGAGAAAAAATTGAACTGAGCTCATGTAAAATAAGTTGAAGTTTTTACTTAATACTTAACTTTTCAATTTAAAATATTATAGTTTTAGCAAAAATGGCTACAGGTTTCTAATATTCCTTTTAGAGATTGCAGAGAGACATGAGTAGCATATGAAAGACTGGCAGATTAGGATCTTTTGAAAGTACAACTATGTTAGTGTGATTATTTATTTTACAATGCATTATGCACATATATAGTAATCTTTCCTTATATCCCTCATTTTGTGATTTAATATTTAGATATATAATTCTGAAGTTATTTATTAACAATATATTTGTGTAGAAGGAACACATCTCAAACTGGAAAATTATTGACCAACATATAAAATCAAAATAATAAGTTTCTCCTTTTCAACAACCAATTAAACCCTTTTTACTTTCATGAATTTCAATAAAATCTTGCATCATTAAACTTCCTATTCTTTTCTTTCTTCAGATTTGGAGGCAAAAACTTTTTTACTTCCATTAGAGTTTGTACAAAAAGCTTTCAATTAAATTAATTTCTGTAATCCAGGAGCTTTGTTTGTCATATTGAGCCATTTAATACTTACTTTTTCTTGATTATTTACTATTTATTATTATTGCTATTTCTTATTATTTATTATTTCTTGATAAGTTTCAAATATTCAGACTTGGATGTCTAAATATTTGAGACTTGGAGCTCTCATATTGAGTATGTGATGGGGCTGTGAAATGTCCTGGAGTATGTCTTTTGGTAGGGAAGGTGGGGCTAGAGGCTAGAGGTTACTAACATTTTGAGATATATTGGAAAAATACTGAAAAACCTCTAATAAACCCCCAAAAATTATTAAATGAAAAGTGTTTGATAGAAGAAAATTAAATTCTTTAGTGGTTGACAGTGATAATTCACTATGATTTCCTCCTGTATATTTTGATGCACATGATAAGGACAAGACCCTTACCTGTCCTGTAGTGCCTGGAATGTGGTGGTAAATCAGAGACATTGAAAGTTATTCTGTGAGAAAGCTGAAACAGTACTTAACAGAACCCTTCCTAACTGAAGTTTGGGAGGTGTGTGTGTGTGTGTGTGTGTGTTTATTATTAATAACTCTGCAATATCTCTATCTTTACTTTAATTTCTCTGGAACCAGTGCAGCTCCTGGTAGTTCTGCGGAGTATATTGTTGTTGCTTTTGACAGAAAACCTGGGATAAAAAAGCCTTGCTGCATGGTTCTTCTCAAGGAGATAATTTGGTTTGTTACCAAACCAAAGTGGAAAATGACACAGTCTCAATGTCATGCTGAGCTCATCAGGGTGATATAGACTGTGTTCCAGAATCAGACACATGTATCTGCCAATGAATGTTATTGAAAGCACAAAAAATGAAGGTAATAATATTAGATTTAATTTGAAAAATAGTAACAATTCTTCTGCTGGTGTATTCACATTATCCAAGACATAATTTTAAGGTGCCCTATCCTAGCATGCAACATTAACACAGGATTCTAACAAAGCATCAAAGATATTCATTGCTCAATTTCAGAAAGATAGTTTAAAATAAGATAGATATAGCAACTTCTTTGCTGTGAAAAATTTCAGCTATGATTCTTATACTCTGTTTTTTCCGAGGTCTAAAAACTCTTCCAGTGCTCCTGGAAGCCCCCGTATACTCTCCTCTGGTGCAGTGGGATCTCTGCTTAAGCACTGCGCCTCTTTTCTGGGGGAGGCACTTGTTTCTCCCATGAGACCTGCTGATCAGGAGCAGTCAGACAAGATTCCCTGGACCAGAATTATTAATATTTTCACCTTCATCTTCTATTCATGGAAATCTTTGGAAAAATTCCTGACTACCTCATGTGAATTAATGGTATATAGACTGGTAGTTTGACAACAGGGTATGGCATGGAGATTTGTAATCCTGTCAGAACTGTAGTGGATCATACATTGAAAAGATGCAGGTTTTTTGCTTAATTTTTTTCCAAAAATTAAGGAACTGGAACTCCTCAGATATTAAGCTTGTCTTGAATAAATAGAGGCAATATATTGATTATAGACTGAGAAGGTGATTGGAAGATAGAGCAAAAGCTAATCCACTCATTCTCATAGATGCGATCTGTGTACAGTTTATGACACTTTCACATTTGGAAAAAATATGAATGCAATTGTTTAACTCAGCTTCAAATAAGCAAGTATGTATGGCCACTTGCACTTTGCTAAGATGCTATAGCCCTCTTTTCTGATCCCTGGCATAGTTAATAATTAAATTCTCTCTTGCAACATTGTGCAGTTGTAATTTAATCTCTGTGATGCATATGTTGATTTCAACAGTGAAAGAAGACTCTTCCTCTGCAATTACATTTTCCACAGATAAAACATTAAAGCTATCCTGCAAGTTGTGTGCTACCTATTCAATAATTATCTAGATATCTGAAGATGTTGGTGTTTGAGTAAGTCCTTATATATCAGATATCCAGCAGTTTCTTGTCTTGGATGTTTCTATTAGAGTCTGTGAACTGGACCGTGAATTTAAAAGTCAGTACTACTGGGCAACTGATGAGAGTTAGTGAAAATCCCTTTCTAAACTCTTTGTGGTCATGGTCTCTCCCCAGGTGCTATAACAATTCTGTTCAAAGGTGTTATTTTTAAACCTTTATTCCCACCAGGTGGCATGTAGTTGCTGAGGGACTGTTTTCAAGTTTAATCTCTCACCATGGAAAGCATTGTCATTCTTATATCTGGCATTCAGAACAGATAGGGAAATTACCAAGGGTAGAATTTGCAGGATTAAGGAAAAATATAAAGGAAAGCTGACGGGGATTAACAGACTTCATTATATATTAACATTGGGTCATTTCACGTGTTCACATGTGTTTGTTTGCAAGTGTAAATAAAAATTGTAGAGTTTTCATTTATTTAGGTTTGTAGATTTTTAAAGGAATGTAATGTAATCAGCAAATGAGTCTTTGAATTAATGTTTAGTACACACAGAATACATCTGGAGATTTTGTAAGCCTCATCCGAAGCAATTTTGAGCAGTTACAGAGAAAATAACACCTTCCAAGAGTTTTTATATTGGCTTTGTTTAGAAAATAAAATTATTAAGAAATGAGAAGAGAATGCGGTGCAGTGGGATATGTAATTTACATTTATATTTTATATTTTTTCTAGAAGCATTTACCAAAGTAAGTTGGTAACAAAAAAACAGCTAAAATTTTGATTATGTCTCAAGTGCTTTTCAAATTAATATAGAGTACAAACTTGAAGTTGTCCACAGTACTTGTTAAGGTAAATACAATATTAAATAATTGAAGATTAACGTCCCCACGGTTTTTTGATAACTTTTTTTTTTTACTAGGCAAGATAGTCTTTGGTTTTTTTTCTACTTTCAGTTAAAGTTTTTTTCACAGAAACAGGCTAAAGTGAAATTACATATGAGGTAGTTAAAAAGCAAGATTATTCCAGTTTAGAGAAAGCAAAAATGTATTAATGTGATTTATTCAGCAGAATTACTTGCTTTGTCATAAAATATAGTGTTTCCATTAGTATGACTATTAATAATGTCACTGACATGAATGATGGTGACAGCAGCCAGTAGAGCAGATATTGGGTGCTAGACAGTGGTTTCGACCTATTCTCATGTGGCTGTTTTCATTGGTGTACTCTTGTGATTCAGGACAGACACCAATAATTTTAACACCAAAGCTGGAAAGGGGGGAACTCCTGCTACTCTTAAATGTAGAATACATCACTGCATTGGGTCTGGCTGAGCTGGAGTTAATTTTCTCTAATTTTACTACTCCTATCTAAACTAAATTCCAATATTAAAGAGTTTTTAAATTTTTTTTCTTCCCTGAGATCACATTTAGCAATCCACTTTCTCACTTGAATCTTTAGAGTATTTACAGCTTTTATGTGTAAATATTTTTATTTTCTTAGTAAGGGTTTCAATATTAATGCCAGAGAAAAACAATTCCTTGGTTCTTTCTTGCCTTGAGTAGTCTTTTGTTCACTTTGAGAAAACTTTGTTTTCCTCCTCTATCTGTAATAGAATTGCAATAGAACAGCACTGAACTCTCTTTCAAGCTTTGCCCATTGAATACCCAATGTAAGATAAAAATTGACCTTATAGATTTTTCTCTTCCTTTGGACTATGTCTCCCTATTGCCCTTCAGTGTTGAATTTTTATGAATTAAAACAAATTCCTACACCTTTCTATGACCCTGCGTTTTTTTGTTTTTTTTCACGTAACTGCAAACACCATCTTCGATGTAGGGCCAAAAAATAACCAACAAAAAAAAAAGTGGCAATAATCTCTAGGTAAAAACAGCAATAAAAATTAGCTATATATGTAATTTTCAAATCCTTTTGACTAAGAATCCATTCAGACATGACCTTGACCCTCAGCAGCACAAAAATTTGGACAAAACCATACCAGCCCCCTGCTACTTTGTGTTCTGGGATCCATTATGGCTGTACTTGCTTGAAGCCTCAACCAAAAACTATCATTATAAGGAACTATTGGGATTTGAATCTGAGATGTATCTGCTTTTGCTTTGAATTCCAGAAATTCTTCATGTAGTATGTTGGCCAAGACAGTTGCTGTTGCATTATCTCCTTTATATTAAGTATTACTTTTGGTTTCCAAAAACTTTCCTGCAATACCAAGGAAAGAAAAGCTATTAAAACACAAACTCACATGTATTTTGAACATTATATTTCACTAATTTATTATGCCTTCAAAGTATGGAAGGAGAAATAATTCTCCAGTCCTATTTTTATTCTTAGTTTATAAGATAACAGTTTTTTTATTAAAAATCACAAATTATACCCTTACTTTTTTGAAAATCAAATAACTGCACAGGGAAAATATTTACAGTAATAATCTTCTTGCCTCTACACAAAAATTTTGTCTGAAATGCAAAGGTCTGCTTTTGTCACATTAAAAGACATTTTATGACTATCATCCTGACACAGCAAATGACAGCTTCTATTCAGAGATCTAAAGCTGGCTGACCAAATCAGCTGTCTGAACAATTCTATTCACAGGAAAATCATTCCATTACTGCACATGACAACCCTTCAAATAATCAGTCACAGTCACTATGAGGCCAAACAATCCATAGGTGGAGGTGATGGACAGCAGAAAAGCATAATTACATGGACAAAATGAAAATATAATAATGGCTTTTGAAATAAAAGGACAATTTTTCCTTGAACATATTTGTTTGAAAAAAGTTTTTCTATGTTCTTGAGGGACTTGCACAAAAGGGACAAGCAGTAGAGAAACTACATTAACTGGTAGATTAAGGTCACAAATAGATACATGCTTTAAACCTACTCTTAGTCATATGCATCTAATAAATAGATATATAAACGATATCTTGTAGCTGAGAGAAGGTACATATTATAATAGGATACCTCTCCTGTCAGTTTTTGTTCAATAGCACTGGCAATTAAACAATTTCTGCTTTGTAAATTTCATAAAGTACTTGCTGAAGACAACTGCTAACGGAAATTACATATGAATATATGAAAACCTGAATGACAACCAATACTTGTTTATAACAGTTCTTGACATTGTTCCTCCCCAATTTTTCTTGCCTGGTTCTGAGGCTATGTTTATATTTCTGAACTGATTCTATTAATTAATGCTTTGTATGCAAATCAAAATCTGACATATTTGTCTTCCATTTTAGTGAGAGTAATATTGTATCTCAACTGCAGAGTAACTTATTTTATGAAGTTTAGAAATGAACTTTTTACATTTCAGATGTAGGAAGCAACATTTAAGGTACAGAGTAAAAACATGATAAAAAGAGTATATTCTTCTTCTTCTTCTTCTTCTTCTTCTTCTTCTTCTTCTTCTCCTTCTCCTTCTCCTTCTCCTCTTCTTCTTCTTCTTTTTCTTCCACCTTGCATAATATTTGGGGGACAGGGAAATGTTTCATTCCCTTCTGGGCTGAGTACCATGGAAGAGGGAACAGTCAGGGAATTTCCATGGAGGTGGGAACAGTCAGGGAATTTCAGGGGAGTGGAGCCATCACATGTGAATCATTCACCTCTTTTCTTGTGCACTGTCATTAGTGTCATTGCTGTTACTGTTAATTTTCTGAACTCATTGCTGTCTCCAGTTAATTGTTGTTATCTCAACCCATGATATTTCCCATTTCTGAGTCCCATCCTCCCTTCCAGTCCTCACTGGGGGAGGGGGTTGGGAGAACAGAGAATGAGCAAATTGGGCCTGGTTTTAAGTGTGTTTCAGAGTAAATGCTAGGTTGGAGACTAGCATCCTTAAATCACAACATAAGTGGAAACGCTTAAGAACACTCAGATTTCATCTTTCTTGCCTAACAGAGCAAATTCTCCCCAAAACAAGTTCAATAAGGTCAGTTCAGTAATGCATTTCTGAGATGCTTTTCATTCTCACAAACAAGAACAAGCATTGTCATTACCATGGTCAGAGGTGGTGAACAATTTCCCTTCAAAATTGTCTTTCTAAGGTCTTTAAAAAAACGAACTGCTTGTGTGAGACAGAATAATAGCTCACATAAACACATAAAGGAAAAAAACTCCAAAATAACATTTTTTTTGTGTTTCGAAGTCTGTTTCTCATTGAACTCTTTCAAACTTAATTGCATCAAAAAAAGTATTTGCCTTGCATGCTTGAAAAAGCTCATCCAAATCAATTGAGTGTGGGAATAAAAGGGATTTACCCAAAATGTCAAAGTAAGATATGAATAAATGACCAACATGTTCCATTTCATTGCAAGACAATATCTTACATTGAACCATCTCTGGAGAAAGTATGTGAGCACAGGTAGCTCTTATTAAATAAGTAATTCACTGTAGGGTTTTTTTACAGTTTCTGCAGTCCCGTGCATGTTAAATGCTAAATGTGTTGAAATGTATTAGCCTCAATGTAGACACATATTCAGAATTAAAATGTCCCTAATTTAATTAAGCTTAATTCACTTTGAAGTCAGAAGTAGACTACATGGAATTAAAGGCATTGAAAATCTGAATAAAAGGATCAATATGTGGGTTTAATTCATTTAATTACTCCACTTTAAAAGTTACTTCAGATTAACTTTCTTAAGTGTTTCTGCATTGACAAATTCAATAGGTCTTGAGTCTTTAGATGGGACTTTATCATTAACTATGAAATCATCTGTTCCTTTCTTTGCAACCTAAAGAGTTTATGGCATAAGATGTAACTGTTCTGATACCAACACAAAACATAGAGAATAAAAGCACAGAATTTTTCATACCCTGGTAGTTCTTTTTCTCTGAAGCTTTTCCAATCATTGAAAAGTAAACAGTAAATTTATTTGACAATTAAAAAATAATCTATTAGTAGTTAGAATGTTGCAAGTCATTCAAATTGTTTACTCTATCATAATTTAAAATGGGCTGTGCTTCACATGAATAAAAGGCAACATATGATATTTTTTATAATGATTTTCTCTCAGCAGATTAGGTTGTTTCTTAGTTTAGGGTGACAATGAATATTTGAATAATTAAATGTAGTGACAATATTTAGACCAGAGGCATAAAAGGGTCTTTTATATTATTTTTTTTAAGTACACAAGGAGTTATTGTAACATTTCACATGACTAAACTGGAATAAAATTTGTGTTACTGAAATAGCGTCACATGAGTAGCAGAAGAATACAGGTTCATACCTCTTTTCAGGCTTTTTTTTAACCATGGAAACATATTTTTCTCTTATTTGAATTTATTTGAAAGGTCTCATAATTTAGTTAGGTGACAGAGATGAACCTTGTGTAAAATTATATACAATATCAGTATTGTTAGCATCTGTTTCCCTTATGCCAAGGTAATGGTTTAATGGAATTCAGATAGGTGTTCATCAGTTTTTCTGGTAGGATGCCCTTTTCTGTTGTTTACACCATCATAAATCTATCAAATCTTGACCTTAAATAGAGCTCCTGAGTGTCTCAGAGGATGTTCTTAAAGAAAGGACATTTTCTATTTGTTGGCTTTAGAGCATGGAGGCAGCACTTGTTGGAAAATGTCATTTCCAGAGAGATAATAGGCGTCACTGTTAAAAGAGAAGGCTATGTCAAATTCATGCTCTGCACATGTAGTTCAGAGCATGGATTTGCTTCATTAGTATTAGTTGGCCAGGTTGAAATATAAATGAAATATAAATATGCTTACTAAATTTGAAGTTGAAACAACCCTGGAGAAAGCTGCAGGTGTGGAGGATAAGAAGATTAGAATTCAAAGCCATCTGGATAGTTTGGGAAATGGCCTGAAAAACTGGATGAATGTACAAAGTACTTTGCACAAAAATAATTAATAGCACATATACAGAAACAGGAGCAAAAGCTTGAGCAACTGTTGTTTGAAAAAAACGTCAGCAAATTAGGATGTCAGAAGGAGGTGAATAAATGGCAGCTATATTGAAAGAGGCACAAAGATTGTATAATGAAAAAAATAAATAAAAAGATATGCAACAAGAAATTTGAAACAAAGCTCCTATGAAAAAGAGATGTATGTAGAGCCCTTCCACCGTCTAGATTCAAAAAGGCCTAGAAAGCCTCCCTTTAGCAGATCTTTCATCCTGAACTGATTGTGCATGGAGGCCATACACAGCAGAGCAACATCTACTCTTGAGTATATTGTCTTTGGCCTGCTCTGGATTGGTAATGCTTTCCTGAAAACACTACTGAAAATACTGGGGACTGCCCATTGAGAAAGAAGAGATTTGAACATTCCTTGGAAAATGCCCAATGATTTCACTAAAAAGTATCAGGGCTAGAGAGCACATCAAGAAAAATTAAATTTGTTACATGAAAAAAGGGATTACAGAAGGGATGAAGAACTCTCCAAGCATGTTAGAAGTTGACGCAAAAGGAAAGGGAATGTTCTATCGTCCCCATCTGCCATACCTAGAAACATGAAATAATGGACTTCTGTTGCAACAAAACAAAGTCAAGTAAAATATTAGGAAAAAAAATATTAATGAAACACTGAAAGTGCCTGGTGAAGAGGCAGTCACATCTCCATCACTAGTCATCCTAAGAAAAGGATGGGAAAGGATCTGCGAGTACTGATGATGCCTCATCTGGTATGGGGGAGGGAGTAATGCTGTCTCATTGGAATGGGAGGAAAGAGTAATGCAGTCCACTTGCAATTTTTCATGTAATTTACTGGAACTTGCTGACAATTGCTTAGAAGCATACAGAAAAATGTTTACAAGTTTTTTAAAAGAATTTTTGTTTCATTCAGGAGTGGTATTCAGCATTTTCTTAAATTCTTTTACTCTTTTCTTTCTTTTTCGTACATTATGGATACTTGGAACATATTCTCCATGTTTATTTATTTTAAATCCAGCGAACATATTGATGTAACATAAAAGGGTTTTTTTTCAACAGAGCCTTACATTATGAAGATGAGGTTTTTTCCTAGGGTCTTTTTTGAAATTTTTAGATGAGTTCAACCGAAAGACACATTATTATTGTGATTAAAGCAAAACATTAGGAGACCTATATCAGGAGTAAGAATGTTCTGCATTTTTCTTACTCTTTCTTCCATCTTCATTTAGATAATTTAGATAACACATTGTCAGCTTTATTTACAAAATCCTGAAGCCACTGAAACAATTTTTCATTTGCAAAGTATCAGTGTTTGGAATAATTTAATTATGGATGAAGTATTTGAAAATATATAACTGCTATTTTCTTGTGTTTGGATTGCCTTCTTTGACTCTGTTTAAATTAATTTATAAAAGTAACAGAAACCTCTTTTATACAAATGCGCATTTTGTTAAAATAATTTAAATGTTTGTACATCAAGATTATATTTTCTTGAGAAATTGGGTTTTATACATAGACAGATAAATTATTTTAAATACTTTTGCCTGAAATAACTTTTTTGCATTTTATAAGTTTTAATTTGAAAGATCATTTACTTTTATTAAAATATTATTATAGAAGAAATAAAAAACATGTAGAAAATTAAAAAATGCTGTTATGGATCACCTGAAATGAGTATGGTTTCCTGAAAGGTATAAAGCACTGAAGTTGTGTCTGGTAGCTCTAAAGAGATTAACTTCTATTTCCTCGGGTGTAACCCACAAGGTGCTTATTACATAGGAACCTCTAATGATATGATGGAGCACTATTTCTTTTGAAATTTTACTTTAATTTGAGATTACATTGTCGTCTATTGAAAAGGTATATTGGATCAGGTTAGAATCACACAGTTATAAGGCACTCCTTCTTACAGAATACTTACACACACAGAATACTTATACTTTCAGTTTAGTGATAATGCAGATAAGTTTGAATACCAGGCTGAGTCATAGAATCTCTAATATTGTTTATGTCCTTTGTTTTCATCTAACCCAAGATGTTATCTGTCCATGAAAAAGACACTGGGTCTCCAACAGAAACCACAGATGCAATTACATGCCTCACTTTTCATGTCAGTTTTCCAGAAAAGTGCAAACCCAAATGCCAAACACAGCTCCATAAATATAAAGTAAATATCCTTCACAGAAATGCATTGTACCACACAAAGCAACTGAAGAATTATTGTCCTTGGTATTTTTATTTAGCAATCCATATATTAATAAGCAGTTTTAGTCACAATGTTCATGAATCCATTCCCAGCCCACGACATTCAGATGCTGCTATCAATTCATGCTTTGTACAGCAACAACACTCTTAAGTTGTGTGTTGATTGACTTTGAATAGGAATTTTGAACAATCATTCACTTGTGGGGAAAAATGGCACACCTTTTAAACTGTAGCTGTAGCTGCAATGCAGTTGCAGTGGAGCCATAACTCTGTCACTTTCTAAATGGCATTTCTTTTGAGTGCTTGCTTTACATCCCTCTTCCTCTGAAACACTTTTGTGTTCTGATCTTTTTTAGTGTTGTATACAAGCTGAATGTCTGCATCAATCATCCTGGTCGGAGGGAAAGGTTTCGAAAAGGCCAGCCAAATTAAGCATTAACCATTTGTTTGTTAACCATTAACAAATGGCTAAAAAAGCCACAGCCAGGAGTTTGACTAATTAACCAGGACTTGCTTTGAGAGAACTGGTCTACAGCAGGCTGGTCAGGGCTCATGTGCCAGAGAAGAAGAAGAGCATCTTCAACCATGGGCTTGCCAAGTTGGTGAAGTGGGTTCTATCCATCCCACTCCTACCAGTTTGATGTTTCTGCCAGGAAGTGATACCCTGAGCCTGGAAAGGGATCACAGGTCAGGAGGACAGCACCTGAAGGGCAGTAGCAAAAAAAATTCCAGCCACCCCATCCAATAAGTCATTTCACTGGGAGCTCAACTTAAATTCCTCTACGCAAACTTGTATCATGGGAAAAAACCAAGAAAAGTTAGAGATGTGTACATGCCTGTAGGGCTGTTATCTTACTGGCATCATGAAGACATTGTGGAATGGTTCTTGTGACTGGAGTGTTGGATTGGAAGGATGCAGATTCTTTAGGAAGGGTGGGCAGGGAGATGAGGAGGCAGTGTTAACGTCTCTGTCCATGACCAGCTGGAGTGCATGGAGTGCTGCCTGAGGATAGATGAGGAGCTGACCAAGAGTTTATGAGTCACGATTAAGTGGAGGACACGGTCAGGTGACATTATGGTGGAGATCTGCAAGGGGACACCTGACCAGTCATATTAAGTAGATAAAGCCCTGTACAGAGAGATAGAATCAACTTCATATTCACAAGCCCTGATCCTCATGGGGACTCCAAACACTAAAATATCTATTGGAAGGACAACACAGCAGGGCATAAGAAATCCAGGGGTTTCTTGAAATGCATTGAGGATAAATTCCTTCTCCAAGTGACAGAGGAGCAAGCCAGGAGAGGTGCTATGCTGGACCCTGTTCTCACCCACAAGGACATGATTATGAGGAATGTGGAGCTCAAGGGCACCTAACCATAGATTGGTGGCAATCAAGATTCTTAGGACCAGGAGGAAGGTGCACAGCAAGCTCACTCCCTGGACTTCAGGAGAGAAGGCCTTTGCCTCTTTGGGGTCTGTTTAGTAGAGTACAATGGACTAAAGCCCTGCAAGGAAGATTGGTCCAAGGAATCTGGTTACTATTTGAGGATCAACTTCTCCAAGCTCAGGAGTGAGGAATTCCAGCAAAGAGGAAGAAAGACAAAAAGTCTGGGAGGTCTGCATGGATTAACAAGTTGCTCCTGGACAAATATAAACACTAAGAGGAAGTCTATAATGGAAGGAAGGACAAGTAGCCTGGGAGGAATACAGAGAAGTAGTGCAAGCCATCAAGGATCAGGTTAGGAAAGCAAAAGTCCTGACAGAACTAACCTGGCCACCCAGGTCAAGGACAAAAGGATAATCTTCTATAGCTAAGTTGGTGATAAAAGGAAAATTGGGGAAAATATAGGCCCTCTTTGAAAGAAAATGTAAAATCTGGTGGCCTGGGACATAGGCTAGACTGAGGTACTCAATGACTTTTTTGCCTCAGTCTTTACCAATAAGTTCTCTAGCCACACTACCCAAATCACTGAAGGTAAAGGCAGGGATTGGCACAATGAAAAACCACACGCTGCAGAAGATCATGTTCTTCACTATCTAAAACTCAAAATTGCATAAGTCCATTGCATCTGCTGACATGCACCCATAGGTGCAATGAGATGTACCTCATGGTCCTGAGGGTACAAGATGAGGAAGTGGTTAAACCAGTCACCTTGATATTTGAAAAGTTGTGGTAGTCCACATTGAAGGACTTTTTCCCCCCTTGTCTTGTGCTCTGCCATTGAGGAGGTGCAAAAATGAAACTGTAAGGCACCATAACTGATACGGCACAGAGGACCCAAACTTACCAAAAGGGACATCCCACATCACAGAATGCCATAATGGACACTTTTCTGTCCAGTAGTCTATTTTCATTAAAAAATGAGAATTAAAATTTGAGATGCTATTTTTGAGTTTCTTGTGTGTTTTTCCAGTGTTATTACAGTCAGCAGACATGAATACTGTGGGAAATGGATGGATAGGCAGACACGGTTTGATAAACAGCACATACAGAGAAACACAAGCTTAACCTCCAGCCCCTTTACAGACAGGAAATATCAGTTAAAACAAACTGGATTAAATTAATAAGTGCATCAGAATTTTAAGACAGCATGAAATATATTACAGCATACCACAAAATGCATGCATTGCCGCAGTAAAAAATATCACTATGATTTCTGTCTTAGTCTGCAGAAGTCACACAATTCAGTATGTTTTACTTGTGAGTAATACAGACCATTCCAAGAGAAGTGTAATGAAAACTTATCATGCTATAATACAGAAATTCTTATTAATACTTTACTTTTTCAGTTTTGGAGGGAATATTTCATCTCACTTTATTCTATACCTTCAGTGAACTTCTGTGCAATGACCACAGGAGGCTTTGGAGAGTTTAAAATAGCTATTTTTGTATAAGTGCTATTGTTTGATGTATGTAAGTGAAATATTTGGAGGTCTGGAAGGAAATCCTTTTATGAATTATTCAAAAGCTGACCTGCCTCTTTTTTCTGTAGGAAAGCTATACTGTACCAAGCAAAGAGAAAATACATCTCTGGCTCAGAACAGAAACTTTGGTGTCTTAGAAATGCTCTATTTTTTCTGCTTGGTTGGTTGCTTGGTTGGTTTATTGGGTTTTAAATGCACAAAGAAAGATAATAAATGCTCTTTTTGATTTAACCAGCTCTGGTAGCTGATTTGCTAACTGAACTGCTCAAAATTACTCAAGTTCTCAGCATATCTCAATGCTAGGTGATGTGCCAGTGCAAAGACAGGGCTTTTGAACACCCTTCCACCATATTTATCCATTTAAATATTTAATCCATTTATATGTAGATTGCTAGCCTGGTCATATTTTATCACACAGACTTAAACCTCCATAAAAACATTACAAAAACTAAACACTGAACAATTTAGGAGATTTTCCACTGTGTGAATATAAAGGCAGGTAAGCAAATCTGTACTTCCACATACCCATTCAAATAACGCATCCCAGGACAGATCTGGCCTGAAATTTGCATAAATAAATTAACATTCCTCTGTCACTGAAACAGTTGTCACTTTTCAACATACTGGGCTTATTAATGTAGGTGTAATACCTTCATTTAATGTATACTCTGATGGCATGACATTAATTTCCCATATTAGTTTTAAACTTTTCAAGGCAGATTTTTTTTTGTTTTGAGTAAAAATTTAGCCTAGCAATAGATAAATGTTATCTTTTTTGCAAAAGGCATTATGTTAAAGGTACAGGAGTATGCAGGTTACAGAAAAGGGATATTTACAGGACAAGAAATTTAATAATGAAAAATTATTTTTAGGTTTTGTCAAGGGTTTAGCCATATTTATGAATGTCTATAATATGAGAAAATTTATCTACTATAGTTCTTTCTCAGTTCATCTTTTTAATTTCTCAAGATCATCTCCAAAAAAACTCCCATTTTGAAGAATTTTCCTTAAAATCCTGCTTTCATTAGTGGCATTGTTAGCTGTGTTTTTTTTTTTAATTAGGTTTCTACAGGAGTTTAGATGATTTTTGTTTATTCAAAATTTAATGAGAATACTAACACCATTGCCAATTTTAATTATTAAGCTTGAAAGGGCAAACATGATTTACATTAATTTTGCCCTTCTCATAACTAACTAGCATCTCAGCCTTGCGGCTATGCTTTCAGACATCTTTGCATTTCTATTTGACAGCAGAAGGCTGTTAGTCATTCTCTGGTGTGAAATTTGTTTCTTATTTTCTGACATTATAAGAGGGTCTTATAATCTGAAGACTAATCAACCTTAACTACAGATTTCATACTCTACACAGCTCAAAGCTTTAATTAAATGGCTTGCTAAAAATATCGTGCATCACTGAGATTTTTTTCTATTCCTCCTTCATATTGGTTCTGTGTTAGGCCAATTACTACTGGTGAATTGGTCAAGAATTTTATATATTACAAAAATACTTAATAAAGATCACAAGATTACTGTTAATATAAATGCATGTAGATGATGCAAGATAGCTTAAGTGGCAATTAACTTTTCTTCGAATATCTTCATTTCTCACAACATTCATGTATATTCTAGCAGAAAAGAAGTACCATAGACAGTCTTAGTTTCTGCACAATTAACCCATTGAGAATTGGTACTATTTGGTACTATTGCTTGCAAAAAACAAAAAAAGGCAAAAATATGTAGAAGAAATGAACTCACACTATAGGTATGATTTTAACAATAAGCATTAGAATGATGATAGCACAGGCAGCTTGTAGGTAGAGATAAACAGACATGCCTAATAAGGGAAAGGAGAAGGGTTAGAGCCTTAACTCAAGATGGAACAAACAAAAAAGGATCTGTAAGGAAGCTGGAAATAACACAGTGCATGTGTGATAGAATAGCTGATAGTATGGAGAGAAACAGTGTCTCTTAGACCGTCATCCTGATATGTGCATTTTTGATCCTATATTTTGAAGGAGCTTTAAGATGGGCCAGATAAAATATGCTTTTGCAGATCTAATTTTTTTTTTTTTTTTTTTGGTACCGATTGTTTTTTTGTCCTTTCTCTCCCAGAGAAGGTGGAAACTGGATGTCTCTGATTCTGTGACTGTATCTGAGTCCATTTTCCCTTTTAGTGATACAGTCTGGGAATTCAGCATCTATGATTCATTCCTCTTCCATGGACATGTCATCAATATCATCTTACTGACCTATTCTTGGGAAGAAGATTTCAAGTATGGAGTAAGTATGACTTTCCTTAGGTGCTATAAGTATGTTACAACTTATGGTTATTGTTAAGCTTCTTAAGCAGAAGATGTGACTAGGAATCCTTTTCTTTTACACCTTGCACAGGTAGCTCTGCATAAAAACCATTAAACCTGAGGAAATTATTATGAATGAAGTAGACTTTATTAAATTTGACAATTAAGCATGAGTAACTGAAGAAAGGCATGGTGCAAAAGGGAAAAAAGGAACTGAAGTCAGTTGCTAGTCTTTCCGATTTCCATCTATGCTAGGGAGGGATATACTGACCTAATAACTCAATGATCACTTTATGATCTTCATAGCAGCCTAGCAATCTAAATAATGAACTGTAGCACTAAATCAATATAATTTGCAATTCTGCAATGTGACCTAGACTGCCAATACTGACTGACACCTCAAGGTTCTTGGGGTTTGATTGGTTGGTTGGGTTTGTTTGTTTTTAATATTAATGAAAGAAATCTAATCTTTCCCATATGGTAAATAAATAATTGAAATAGAATGGTATTTACTTTTATGGGTGAGTTTTACAAGTACATTTTCAACAAAAACAAGGACGTTTTCTGACTCAAATTCCTACCACAGCCAACCATGTTATTAGTATGTGGGAAAAATGAAGATTAAGGACCTTTAAGAATATACAATTTTATTTGCTATTTCTTTTTATTTGCCACTCATTTTCTTAAATAAGTGTTTCTGTCCCTGTACCATTCTTATATCTGACCATTTCTACTGTAGAGGCATATATATTTATGTACTCACTTATTTCACTTAAATAAAGATAGCATTTAAGTTCCCTCATCTTTTCTCAACTCCTTCTCAATGCAAATCCTTATTTGCTTATTATTCCTTAATATTTTATCTTCAGACACTTTCATGACACTGTCTTGAATTACAGAATCTTACTGATGTCACATTTCTGTGGTTTATTTAATCTTTCAGCTGCCCCTTTGTATTTTTGGTCCTGTGTCCTGGTTTCTGTGTTGCTGTGTTTTCAAAGCTTCTTCTAACCTCAGATTCTGTCTTGTGAGCGCTCCTTTCAGACTCTTTCTCATCTGCCCTTTCACCCTTCCTATTGCCTTAATTTTGTAGTTTTTGCTTTATTATTTTTCTTAGATACTGTCCCAAATTTCAATCACAGTATTCATAGAAATTATACATTTAGTAACCTGTGTTTAAATTTTCAACAGACTAAAAAATCTTTCGGAGAATGTTGTAAGATTTCTTTCTCCACCTTTCATTGTAATTTGCAGCCAACGGCAAATATCCTAAGGGGGACTGAAGGGCTTGTTACGTTTATGCGTTGTCTGCGTATGTCTTGCCAAGTCCACATCACTGATTTCATGAAAGGGTAGAATCATAGAATTGTAGAATCATTAGGTTTAGATGATACACTCAGTGCCATGTACAGTCATTTCTTGAACACCTCCAGGGATGATGACTCCACCACCTCCCTGGGCAATCCATTCCAAAGCTGAACAATCCCTTTCAGGGAAGTTGATGTCCAACGTGAACCTCCCTTGGTGATTGTTCTTGTCCTGTGGCTTGCTGTCTGTGAGAAGATGCCAAAACTCAGCTGTCTACTAACCTCAACTTGAGGTTGTGTTCTCTTGCCCTGTTGCTTGCTGTCTGGGAGAAGGTGCCAAAACTCAGCTGTCTACAAACCTCCTTTCAGGTAGTTGTAGAGAGAGATAAAGCCTTGGGTTTTCTCCAAACTAAATAAGCCCAGCTCCCTCAGCTGTTCTTCATAGCACTTACTGTTACACCCCCATCACTCAAATCCAGGGCTAAACCAAGGTTCTTTTGCTCTGGATAGGTGCAAAGGAGAAAAGTCCAACCAAATATTCTCAAGAAGTTGAAATACATGGAAGTTTACTGGCAAATTATAGAAAATTAAGGAACTTTTGCAAAAGAATAAATACTGCATAACATCACTTTTTACAGCATAGACAGAGCCCATTGAACACAGAAAATCTTATAATCTAGTGGATGTTAATGTTCTGTGAGATGAGAGAAGAAAAAGAAAGGGACATAACCAGACAGATGGGAAGGCTATAGAAAAACAGGCACATAGCTATCAACTCCTGGTTGAGGAGCATTGTAAAACTCCAAGATGAAGGTAGGGTTAAAGGACAACCTGCTAACCTTGTGGTGATCCTTCTTAAAACTTTCTGGCCCATCCTGTGCCTTCCTCCCAGGAGGGATTTCCAGTCTCTTGTCCACTCAGGCACTGGGTTGTGCAAATCTGGGGCTGCCTCCAGTGTACCATGATTGACAGATGCTGTGGGGCTGGAGGGTATCGGGGACAGGGTACCACTTCACCAGAGCAAGATCTGACTCACCCACTGCTACACATTCCAAGACCCCAAGATGTCTTGAAACAGATCACATTTTCCAGTCTCTGGACTTTATTCACTAGACCCTTCGCCAGCTCTGTTGCCCTTCTCTGGACAGGCTCCAGCACCTCAAGGTCTATCTTGCTGTGAGGGGCCCAGAACTGGACACAGAATTTGAGGTGCAGCCCCACCAATGCTGAGTACAGGGGGACAATCACTGCCCTGCTCCTGCTGGCCACATCATTGCTGATACAGGCCAGGATGCTTTTGGCCTTCTTGGCCACCTGGGTACATGCTGAATCATGTTCAGCTGCTGTCAACCAGCAGCCCCAGGTCCTTTTCCACTGGGCCACTTTCCAGTCAGCCTTCCCCCAGCCTGCAGTACTGAAAGAATTGTTGTGACCCAAATCCAGGACTCAGCACTTCACCTTGTTGTACCTCATACAACTGGCCTTGGTCAATTGATCCAGCCTGTCCAGATCCCTCTGCAAAGCCTTCCTACCCTCTACCAGATCAACACTTGTGCCCAGCTTATGTCGTCTGTGAACTTACTGAGGGTGCACTCGATCTCCTCATCCAGATCATTGATACAGACACTTAACAGGACTTGCCTAAACGCTGAGCTCTAGGGAACACTACTAATGCCCAGCCCCATCTGTATGGGAATACATTCACTACCACTCTCTGCTCAAGCAATCCAGCAAGTTTTTAACCTAGCCAAGGTAGACGCAGAATAAAAAGGAAGAGACTACAAGAATCTTTCAAGTAAATGTGTCTTTACAGAGCAGTATAAAAATCTAAATTAAATAGAACATGGCCAATAATACAGTGGCTTTTGTGGTTGCAAAATATCTCTTATTTTTAAAAATAATATGGAAGAGTATACTGACCCACTAAAATTTACAGAAAAGCTCAGTGTGACTGGATTCACATGTGTGTAAAAATTAGGCAAAAATAAATCCATACAGTTCATGTGTCTAACTTTCGATGGAGACACAATGTTACAATCATTAATAGTACCTGTCTTTAAAGGATCTGCTGTGTTTTCTATCATTAAAGGGTTTTTCAGCCTAGGATGTGGGATTTAATACCTATTTATGTCTTGTTATCAATATATATGCCTTAGTATAGGGAATAATTTTCTTAAGCTGTGTCAGGTTGTTCTGATGAATGGTTGGTATCTGGGTAACTTTTATGTGTTCTTAACGATAACACTTTGATTTATCACTAACTGAAGTGCGCATATGCACACACACTGGAGAAAATTAATTTCTTTTTGACAAGGACATGTAGAACAAATTAAAACATAAGAAAAGCAGGCATAATTTGAAATATCTCTGTAAGTATTCTTCAAGAAGTATAATCGTAGTCATACTTCTAAACCAATTAAAAACAAATTATGTAGTTACACATCTGATACACAGACTATAGATATATTTTTCTGTATCAATTGACTATGGATTTGGTAACAGCTCAGTAAATATTCTTTTTTGACTGGTGAAATTGTAGCCAGTGCTGCAGAAAAAATTGGAACACAAGCAAAAAATATTTTGCTTTAATGAGGTTGTACCTGTCTAATGAAAGACACTTCAGCATTAATACAGATAGCTTCACATCCAGCTACTTTGTTTGGTGATTAGAATCTGTAGCTCTAATTGGTTGTGCAGGACAGTTATCCTCCATTAACATTAGCCAGCACATTCTTCTGATATCCAGCACAAAAGAAAACTACAAGAGCTTCTGCTTCTTATCTTGCCTACTGACTCTAAATTGGAATGGGTTGTATTATTTAATAAGTTGCACAAAGAAATCAACAGTCCTCTTTCTGAAGGCTGGGTATATCTTCCATAAAGCTTTGGATAATTTCATTTACTATTTCTGCTTGGATTTTGCATATGTTGGAAATTTATTTTGAATTTAATTCTTATGCTGCAGATATACTCTAGTATATATATTTGCATTTGAATGCAAAACCATTGCAATTACAGACACAGATGTGTGCTTAATTTTTTCAGTTAAAATGAAGAACATCATTCTGTAAAAGATCCTTGTTGAGGGGGAAAAAATAACAAAAACAAGTGTTGTCAATTCAGTCCATTCAACTTCTAGAGTAGGTTGTTAGAATTCTCGTAATTTTTTTATATTCAAAATCTTTTTAAAAAAATGCTGTTTGCATCAATTCCAACACAAGAATTTATCATTAGAATTAAAATCTTATCTGTATAAAAAAGTATTATTATTAGTTTAGTATAAAAAAGAATTATTAATAGTTTGGTAACAGTGATAAAAACATTTCACAGTCAAATTATGTAAAGTTAAAAACAGATGTACATGAAGTTTCTAGTGAATTTTTCTTTCTCTCTTCTCAACCTCATTTCACTTAGGTGTGAGCCATCAGTTTGGGGGAGCTTTCTCATCATCCTACATTCTTCATGAGCAGAGTATGATGATGCTGTTAGTGGTTTCTCCTTACTGCAGGACATATTGGAGGGTACTTTATTTTTGCTAGCACAAGATGTCTTGGTCTTTCTTTATTGGTGTATAAGTCCACATTGTATTCAAATACACCATCTGTGATGTGTTTTTTTTATGGAGACTGGTGCTGCAAGTCTCCCAAGGGTGCCTTCCCTTTATCATTGATTAGTTCCTGGTGAATTGTTTAAAACCCTGTAGACACTGCGTGCTTGTAAATTCAGATCCCCTGCTGTAATCTCATGCTGGTTTTCTTCCATATTCCATTTTATCAGCATTGTAGACATCTGTTCTCAGAATAGCTGCTGACAACAAATAGGCCTGACATCACACAACTGTACAAATCTAAACAAAAGCTAAAGAAAAATAACAATGAGCTGGTCATTAGATAACAGCTAGCGCAGCCTAAAATAAATCTTCTGACATACACAGAAAAGTCTGGGCAAAACTTGACGAATCCCAAGTCCTTTCTGTTAGCCTATCACATTGCCTGTGTCCTGTTACAAGCAATGTCAAAAAATACCATCAAAACAAAACAGTAATAAAACAAACTACCTAAAAAAACCCCACAGACTCGGGCTATTTTTTAAATTCATTGTCTAATTCAGGGCATTGTGAGCTGCAAATTTGCTTCTTCTCTTCTCCAAATTTTGCAAGTACTGTCTAAACATCAAATTGATTATGTTTGTCACCTAGGTGATGACTGATGAGTGTTTCATCACTTTGCAGAAGCTGTGCTGTGTACCTGACTTCAGTGTCAGCATAAGTTCATATGTGGGTGAGGAGGGAGCAAGAGGTACAATTTTCCTTTACTTTAGCTGGGCTTTCAACATCATCTCCCACAATTATTGTTTTAATCTAAGTTTTCGTTGTAGGGTCTGGATTGCTAGACCGTAAGAGCGGTAAAAGATGCTATCGATTATTGGCCTCAGAGGGTGGTGGTTAACATGCAATGCTGGTGACACATAGAGTACAAAAGTGACATATTCAGTTTAACAGTCTTAGCAGGGATTTGGAGGAGGTTACGGATAGCACAGTTACCAAGTAGGTGAAAAACGAAAAGTTCTGCCCCTGTGGAGCACCAGTGCAACAGCACAGGCTCATGCCTACCTGTCTGGGAGCTGCTCTGCTGGAAGGGACCTGGAGTCTTGACCAACAGAAAGTAAATATGAGCCAGCAGTGTGCCCTGGCTGCTGAAATGGACAACAAACTGCATCCTGGACAGTATTCGCAGGGGTGCAAGCAGGACACCGAGAACTTTTTTGATCTACTTGCTAGATCCATCTAGGTACTGCATCCAGTCTTGATGCCCCCATCCCTGTCCCTCCCAGGAAAGCCAGTGATAAACTGAATCAGGCTTGGCAGAGAGACCTTAAACTGGTCAAGGATGGAGAGGTTTCCCTGGGAGAAGAGGCTGAGGGACTAGGATTTGCTCATTCTGAAGAAGAGGTAGCACCAACATGAACTCAACAGCAGCTTCTCAGCAGCTGTAAGGAGCTCATCAGAGACAAAGTCAGGCTCTTTACTGTGGTACATGGTGGGAGAATGATAAGCAGTAGGCACTAGAAGAAACAGGTAAATCTTAAACTGGATGGAAGAAAAACCTTTTTTTCTCAAGGATATCAAGCAGGAAAACAAGTTTTCCAGAGATTTTGTACTTGAGACTCTGTCCTTGGAGATGGTAATATGAACCTGGACAAGCGCTGAGCAATCTGTTCTGACCTCAGACCTGATGATGCTATGAGAAGGAGGTTGGACAAGACATCTCCTGAAGTAATTTCCAACCTGAACTTTCCCGTGACTTCTGTATCTACTGTCTTAAAGAACAAAACTAGAACAGTATTTACAGAAAATATTGTTATTAAACCTTGTCTTTTTATCCAAAATCAAAGTTACATCCTTAAAATTTGCATATAGAACAATATCTGTTGGCATAAATATATTAGCTCCATGGAATTCTAGCAATGATCTGCAAAATATATGGTTTAAGATGTGAACAAGACTTTTATATTCTCTTCAGTCACTACAGAATGAAGTAATTAAAATCCATGTAAAATACCTAAGAGTAAAGTTCAATGAATATTCATAGCTTGATAATAAAATCATTATATCTACTAGTTCTCAAAAGTGTTTCACACATAGTAGCATTATGTAGTTTTTGGTAAACCGGAATTTTATCCTATTTCTGTGCATACATTTGGGCTTTTTGCAATATTTTTGCTGTTGTAAGTAAAAACATTCTTTCTTCATGGACTGTTCAGAAGCAAGAAAAGGTGATTTTTATATGCAGATTTCAGCTTTTCCCAGTTTGCTGGATTTACAGAACTGGAATTAAATATACACAACTACTATTAAGATCTGTACCTGGAGAACTATTAAAGGCTAGGTATTCATTTGCCTGTGTGCCATTGTAGTGGAATAAGCTGTGCGATAATAATCAGATTACTGCTGATACAGCTGTTGGGAGGAAAGGGTTAAAACTGAAAGATTTGGTGAGGAGGTAATAGTTTCATTCAAAGGGGCCTTGCAGCTGGGAGGGCTAAGAATATCAGTGTGAGAAAACACGTATTGTGTTTATTGCTGATTATCCTCTGTGGGTTTTGAGAAGTAGAATTTCTGCAGAGATAACATAAATGTTATCAGATACTTGAGAGGTACTTCCACAGACAGGCTTGAGCCTCCTGGTGGGAGAGAAAGCTCAAAAGCCCAGAGCTTGTAAAAAGCACAGAAGCTTTTCGAAACAATGGGGCGAGCAGTAAGTCCCCCCTCCCCCACGCCAGCCTCTGCTCATGACTAGGATGAAATGAGCCTAAGGGAGCCCCTGTCCCCAGGTGTCTCTGCTGTCCAGCACTGTTAGTAAGGTAATGAAACAAATCTGCTCTCTGCTTTTCCATTGGGGCTTGGTGGTCACCCTGGTCACCTGCATATGTTGATTCACACAATAATCAAACAATCAGCTGTATGGGAGAAAGGACCTGGTATTAGACACTCACATAGGAGCCTACCTAAATTCATAAATACATGTATGCTGACTATCGCTTCACAAATACATTTGAATATTCTGCAATATTGAAAAAAGACATTTTGAAATTATCAGCCTTCAGTAACCCTCAGTAAGTGATGATATTCATGTTCTTTTGAGTTGAAAGTTATTGATGTATTGAATGATTGTGTTTAATAGTTCATTTGTGACAGATATAAAAGGTAAGTGCATTAGGCTGAGGTGGAACTCTTGAAATACTTTGCTTGTGAATAGGGTTTGTGTTTATGGACAAATCAGTGTTGTAAAGCCTGTATGAAATATTCTTAGTATAATGTCCTTTATATATGTATGCAGAATTCTTCTTCAGCCTATACGTAGTCCATCACAAATGCAGGCAGGTAGTTCTTCCTTTCACAATTGTGGGCTGAAGGCCAATGTTAAGTTCATGTGTCCCCAGACTTAATTAGGAATATGTCTGATCATAATAACTGTGAAGTTTGATTTCGTCTGTTTGCGGCTGTGGACAACACTGTAAACCTATCAGTGGAAACAGAGCAAGTAAGCACCCTGAGCTTCTTGTTCAGTGCCAAGATTTGATCTCAGCTACTGGGTGTTCAAATTTTCCAGAAATCCTGCTGTTGAGTACCCTATGCTCTAACAATCGACACTAACCATCCTCATGTTAAAGTTCCTTTATCTTTAGGTACGTAACTCATTTGCACAGAACATTTGTATGTGTCTCCTTCCCAGGAGCTATGGAGTACATCATTATATTAGGAGGGGTTGGTAGCATAGTTAAATGGAAAATAATACTAGAGATAGACACAATATCAGTCTTTTGTATTAGCGGTGACATTTACAGTTAAACCTTAGAATAAAAAACCAAAATAACCTGCAATACAAAACAGTCTAGAAGCTATTGTGTTAGAGTGTATTATTGAGTATACAGGTACTGTGAGACATTGCTAAATTCCTAGCTTTAGTTGCTAAGGGTACATCTGGTTTGGTGTAAGAAGTCACACCTTTGGTTTAAACATATTAGTTATTCAAAGAGGAGTAGGTAGGAAAAAAAATAAAAATCTGTGCTACACTGATTGTTTATTAAATCTAAACTTCAAACTAGAGGTAATTGAAGATTTTGATCATTACTCAAGAAGTTTATTGTCCAGTTCTGAAGGGAAAAATTTCAGTTATGGAACTAGTTTTAGCTCTTGGTTTCATAAGTAGGTTAATTTTCCCAAAATTAAGTGTCTGCAGCCTACACATAGATATCACCTTTGGCTGTCCTGTAATGGAATGAAAATGATATTCCAAGAGAAAGTAATTCATCCTGTCTTGTAGTGAGGCTTCTGTGGCATGATGCATTTATTTCCCTGAATTAAATTTCAAGTCCCTGCTATTTTCTTAGCAAAAATCCTGAAATATTTTTTTAGCATATCCAGTAGTACAAGTATTCCCAAACTGGTTCCCTAAATTAATTGTTTTTTCCTGCCTATTGGCTGTTTAGCCCCAGCTTGCTATACTAAAGGACTAC
Source organism: Loriotus luctuosus (assembly GCA_035582745.1). Classification (NCBI taxonomy): domain Eukaryota; kingdom Metazoa; phylum Chordata; class Aves; order Passeriformes; family Thraupidae; genus Loriotus; species Loriotus luctuosus. The sequence goes on along the minus strand of JAWWEY010000115.1, from coordinate 76,445,484 downwards.
AAACAGGAGTAGTAATGTAATCTGAAAGAGCTCATCTTTGGGTTTCATGGTGGGAAATGTAACCTTTAAGACCAAATAACGCCTCTAGGGTTTTCTTCCTTAGATAAGCCTGAAAGAGTAAACAGGTACAAAACAATCACTAGACTTGAAGTGATTCTTGATCAAGAGGTGAAGACTCAGTGCAGAGGTAAAACACACGCACATTTACTTACAGACAGAGTATCAGTTATTTTTGACATCTGTACTTGAAAAATCACCACACCAAACTGACTGCAGGTACTCAAGGCAGACACCTACATTGGGGTGCAATGCTAGTAGGCTAATGTCTCTTGAAGAAGTGACAAAAAATCATTAATTCTGAGGCTAAATCGAGGTATGCTTTGCTCATTGAACAGGACTCATGACACAGTGCTCACTACTTCACATCTGCTGTTGCCAAGGAAAAGTTTGTGGACCAAAAGCAGGGCCGACCAAGTGTATTTCAGTGAATACATTTCCTAGCATTACATTTCTGGTGTCTGTGTGATAAAGTATGCAAAATGATGCAGCTTGAAAGAAACTAATGAGCAGACACACGAACTGAATTACAAAGCAAATTTCAGGAAATAACTTCTTTCAAACACAGGCAGAATTGGGTAATCAGTCACAGATGACAAAGGCAATATTGCTTTTCAGAGTATGTACTGCATTGCAGCACATAATTAACACCTAACATTACAGAGCTCTGGAGGCAATTTTGCTACAGTCAGAGGAAAAGAAAAAATTAGTGATTTCAGACCTGGTTTGTGAACCTGAAATCTAATAGTATTTCCTCTGTTCAATAGGAAAAAAAAAAGAAAGCAAATGCCTAGTTACTTGGAGCTAGGTACCTCTTTTTGTAAACCTACCTAAACTAATGAAATTGCAATCCCTTCCAATTCCTATTCTAATCTTAGAAGTTTCTATGTACATTTCATATGTAATCTGTCTTTCTCTGGGCCATTTATATCACAATCTATAATTTAGGAAAAATGCTTCATTTTCTCTTCATTTGGACTCCGAAATTTGCCCATTTATTTACCAGCTTGATTCCTGGATCAGTCATGAGATGTCCCTTGGAAGGTTCCTAATTTTTATATAGCTAAATTTGTGTGAGGGGTTTTCCATCCTGCTTAAAAGACAAGTTCACAGCTTCAGAGAAAATGGAATATCTGACTCTCAGTCAAACTGCAACCTAGTGAGTAAGGGGTGAATTTCTCTAGTGTATTATTTCTTTAATTTTTTAATAGAAATTTACATGAATATGTGCCAAATGATGTTGATCCTAATTTGTGATGTCCTAAGAGATCAAATAATTCAGACTGTTGATGAAGTTCTTTTTGATATACGGTGATATCTTAAACTTGCAAAAGTATCTATTAGTTGAAAAATGGAAAGGTATGATTTCTTTCTTGAAGCAAAAGCACATGTTGCATGTCAACAGTGAGGTCTACTGTAAAATTTAATGACAATACTCACTTGCAATTATTCACCAAAACCTCATTCTGAGTCATGAAGCCTTATAGACAGACTTAAATTTTGGTACACTTCTTGCATTTACAAAGATACTAAAGACAACAGAATTAATGTCTTTTGCTTTTATTTAAGGAGATTTCCAAAACATTTCTACCGAAGTTATGTTGTCAAAAATTCTGTATAGTATTTTAAATATTTAAGATAATAATTTGGATATTTTTAATAGGTTTGTTAAGTCAACCCTCAGAATTCTATAGCATTTACATTTTCACATACTAGAAATTCACTTAGATCTGTCTACGCATGTATTTGGTTTAAGTTTATTTCAAGTTCTTAGAATTTTTGGTGTTCAGATGGCCATCTTTGGGACTCATTATTGTTTATCTAATTTTTTACCTTTTGCTTATTTCAAGAAAGAAAAGGCAAATAAGAAAAATGAAAAAATGAAAAAAGTTCCGGTCAAAATAAGAAGGCTTAGGACAGGTAACCTCTCTTAGACAACTCTCCATCTTTAGTTGTCAACGTATTGACATGTTGCCAATTGGTGCCAATGGCACACCTCTGTAGTTAGCATCACCTCTACTACAGAACAGACTATAAAGGCTTTTGTGTGAATGTTTACACAGCTATGTATGCATGTATTTAAAAACATATGACCAAATTTAGTTAAACTGCACAGAGTTAAGAGCTGGGAGACCACTTGAGAGTGCAATCCAGAGGCTCCTCCAATAGGTACTCAAGTGTGAATATTAATTAAAACCATATTTAAGGGTCATTCATCAAACTACTTTTCTGTTTTATCTGTAATGTTCCCAATGATATATGAACAGAATGCAAAGCAAAGTTCTGGAAAAAAAACAGAAAGAAAAATAAATCTATATTTCTGTTAGCATTTTATTCATAGAGTGAAGACCATGATGTGAGGCTAAGCTGCTTCTTCATTAAGTCCATCCAATCAAAGGCCTTTTGCAGCAAGTAAAGAGGGAGTTGATAACCAAAATCACATGGAGACATAAGCTTAGTAAATCAGGGACAAAGGATACATGGTCAGATATTAAAGTCTTAGGAAGAAATTTTTAAGTGAATGGTCATGAAGAAGAACAAAGTTGCAGTAGTTTGGTGAAACTTCTAATTTCTAATGCTGTAGCTTTCAAAGGACAGCTCTGTTTCTAACCAAAATGCCAAAGACCAGACCAAAATTTGCTGGAAGTACATTTCCTCATAAGAAAAAATTTTTTCTTTTTTAATATATTTGGTAGTGAAAAATAATAAATATAAAATAACGTAGTGTCAACAAGAGAAGCGATATTAAAGTTCATCGAAAGCAAATATTTAATTATTTGACAGATAACAAGTATCAAAAGACTTCATCTCTTCTTACTCTCTTATTATAGGGAAAGTCATATAAGTATATCCAAAATATGCAATTCAAAAAGCTATATAACATCAGGGAGTTTTGTTCCTGTGTTGAAGAAACAAATTTCTCTTTGTATTTAAGACTTGTTGCTGCGGTGCTCCTAAATCCTGGCTAGCAAAATCCAGCACACCAGCTAGCAGTCGTCAGGGGCACTGCTCCATTCTTGGGCCTCTGTGGCAAGGAGCAGCGCCTCAGGAGATCCCTGGCGTCAGAGGACGTCTCCAGATGGACAAGACTGGAGCTAACACACAACCAGGCCGGCAGAAGAAAGAAGAGGGACTCTCCAGTAGTGGCAAAGTCCAAGGTTATGGGGCCCAGGAAACGAGTGAAATAAGCCTCAGGGGAGCAGACCAAAGGACAGACACAGGGAGGAGGAGTTACCTGAGGGTTATAAAGGAAATGGGTGGAGGCAAATAACCTCGCCTTGGGCAAATCAAATACGAGGTGCAGATAACTGACATGCAGGAGCAACCAATGATAACATAACAAAGGAGGGGCCCCAGCCTCTGAACCAATCATCCCAAGCCTCAGATGGAAGATTCTGGCTAAAAGGGTTGGGGCAAGGAGTGACAGACAGGGTGTCGGGGAAAAATGCAACGAAGATCCTGTTAATTGCTAGGGTAACCAGGGAGGGGTGCAGCAGAAATCAATTAATTGCTATGACACCTAAGTGATTGACACGTAACCACTGGGGAAAAGGCAGGAAGGGGGAACCAGGGCAGAACAATTCAACTAAAATAGGGGGAACAGAACAAATTAACACACCGCAACAACTTGTTGTTTGTTTTCTGGTGCAGGAATCAATAAGTTCTGTAAAATTTAGAATTTTCCTATAAAAAGGCAATGGACCTACGGTAAAATTATATTCCTGAAAGTTGAGACAAAGTTATTGTTGTAATAATTGGGTTGTGGGTTTTTTTTTTTTTTTGGTTTGGTTTTTCTTTGGTTTTGTTTTGGTTTGTGGGGCGTTTTGTGTTGTGGGGTTTTTTTTGGTTTTGTTTTTTTGGTTTTTGTTGGTTTTGGGGGATTTTTTTTGGTTCTGGTTTTTTTTTTTTGTTTTTTTCTTTTTTTTAAAACTTTTTTACTTTTTGTTTTTGTTAGGAGTTCTATGTAGTCTTTACTGGGGACAAAGTGAGATAAGTAATGTTTTACATTCTTTCAGACTTTGAGCAGAACACGTTGCTTGTAGCACATCTGTCATTCTTTGATTTTTGGTGTTGAGACTGTAAAGCAGCCCAATAGAAAATTCTTTAAAAAAAGCATTTGCAGTATTAAGAAATGTTCAAGAAGACAGTTTGCAAAAAAGGTATGTCACATAGTAAAAAAAGAAATGTCACATAGTATCAATTAGAATTTTTCAACAATGGCTAGAATTTCAAAAATGTACCCTTTTACTCCATCTTCAAACTCCTTTGAATTTGAATAATTTCAAGTTTTCCCTATCTTTCTCCTTATCAATTACTTTGTTGATACTGAAAATCCACTTTCTCAAGTTTTTTTTATATGTCATATAACACAAACGACTTTGGGTTAGAGTAGAATATCCACCTTTTTAGATTTTAAATTTGGTAGACGTGTGAGATAGAACTGTATCTATCTCATGTTCTTTGTCCCAGACTTTAGATGCAAAATGAAAGCTTTATTATAAAAAAATTCTTCTCCTACAGCTATAACTATTTTTTTTTTCTGGATCTTGTCAGTTATTGATGGCTTCATTTCTGAAAATGTTCATGTACCTTATAAAGTGAATTACTACCTACTTTATTTCTGCTAGTTGAACAAATTTGGAGGCAGTGAACAAATATCTAACATGCAATTTCTGTTGCAAGCACTTTTCTTCCACTATATTTTTTGAATAAAGAAATCATTATTAATCCAATATGCAAAATTGAACTCCTTACAGAATCTTCCTGGAGATTTCTTCTTGCTGTATATGCTGTTAATCCTGTTTGTGCAGAAAAAGGTGAATTATGCCTACAGCGCTGATATTACTTAACCATGAGTAAAATCTGTTTCAATAGTATGAAAACAAACGCTCCCTTTTGAGCGTCAAAAGTAATCAAAAGTTAGTTTCCCTCATCTCTCCTGTTCTTTGTTCTAAGTGGCCTATGCTGCCACAAGAAATACTAAAAGCAGTGAAGCCAGCGACACAAAAAGGAAGCATAAATTAATAACACTGATAAGCACTGAAGTATTTACAATACATGTCAGTTATACCAGCTGGAAAGATGAGGTAAATTCTTCGAAAGGAGCCCTTATACATTGATTTTAGTATTATTGAAAAATCACTTAAATGTGGTAAAAAAACCAAACCAAACCAAATCAAATACTTACTGTAATGAAGTTTTTTTTTTCTTCTATTGTTTATGATCAGTACTTGTCTGCTGTGAGAGAGCTGGGCTACATTAGCCAAAATATTTTGATTCTATTAATTATTTCTAAACCTCTACAGGTGATTACATGGACAAGCCATTTTTCCAATTAAACAGATTTTTAAGTTTTCACATTCTTGCATTTTAAAGAGCGTCCAGTTCATTCTGAAATGAAAGGTGAAGATAGGATGAGTTACCTAGTCTGAGGATGAGTATTTTTCACATCCTAGAAAGACCCATGAGATTCCCTCACACTCTGGAATTGAGTTGCATACAATTGACAATATTAATGGTTACAGATCCCCAGAAATATATGAATTGCAATTTTTACTTTTGATACAAATTTTCATGTTTCCCTGTTTTATTGTCTCAAATTATAACGTGGAGACAACCTTTAAAGTGCTTTGTGAGAAAAAGGTCTCTTGGTTATTAATTCAGTGCGATACTGTGAATTGAAATATATTTTGTTCAGAAGTTCCTATTGTGAATGCTTTAATTGTCAGCTGTGTTGAAAGGCATTTTATGTTTTAAGGGACTGAGGGGAAACTAATGAAATAACAGTGAGACTGAAGGAAGAGAAGTTTTAATTAGCACTTTTATTCCCACATTTGAGTATGTTCTGTCATGTTGTTGAATGTGACACTTTACCAAAAACTAGAATATTTTTGTTGAGTAAAATATGAATGTCCATTTTCATGCACCACCCTATGGCTTTCAGTCTTCTGAACAAATTGTGCACTGACTGGAGGACATTTATCTTTATGCATGCAGCATTTTCCATTGTCATTATTAAGCTTCACTTTTAGTTTGGCAGTGAGCTTATGAAGCAGTAGTTAATAAAATAACTTATTTCTTCAGTGTGACAATCCTAAATTAATTTTCTCTCACAGTGAACAAAAATGAAAGATTCAACATTTAGCAACTTATAAGAACACCTATAATTGTAATCTTAGCTTTATGCAACATACCTGTTGCTCACTTTCCAGTGACTATTGCTTATTCCCAGAAAATAAACTCCAGTTGTACCACTTTTCTAAATGTAGTGCTCTTATAGGTGTATAATAAGTATAATTTCAAGTCAATAAGTATAATTTCAAGTCTGTTTATTCACAGAATGAGTTCACTCCACTTCAGTGAAATATGAAATGGCTGATCATATATTTTCTTTCCTATTTCAGGACTCAGGTTAATTAGCAAAATGAGTTCTTGTGAACATTTTATAACCATACTTCAAAGCTGGTTCCTCACTGACATCCCATTCATGTCCATGTGTTTAGTGTCTACCTTTTCTAAAGCTCTCTATGCTCTTTAAAGTGCTATTCCATCAGTTCACAGAGTATTGTGGATTCCACAGCTACAAGAAAAATGAAGGTAAGGCTCAGGTTTCAATTAATTTAAATTTCATAAACAACAACAGCAAAATCCTACTGGACTGAGAATAATAATTATATAAAAACAATTCATTTGGAAGATGGTAGAAAACACAGTGACAGCCCTTTGTGGTTGTTTTGTGTGCTTAACATGTAGACTAATGCTAGAAAATAATAAAATTTGGAGTGAATATGTCACTGGAACCATATGTAACATTTTGAAAAATGAGCTAGCACCTCTATAGTGTAGATCACAATCATTCTGTCCTGAGCAAAAAAAGGCATTGGTCTCAAATTTGAAGATTCATCATGTTTGACTCAAAAATGCTCAGATTATAGATGAATCACAATATAAAACATAAGAACATATGTTAAGCTGAAATCTAACAGACTCCTAAATATTTCAGAGAAACTTATAACCATGAATACTTTCTGGTGCTTATATTTACTATCTCATTCCTCCTGCTCCATTACAGCCCTGTAATAGATATTCTGGAAAACAGAGCTTTAAGAATCCAGCATGAGCTACTTGCATGAGGTTATTACATTTTTTCAGTAGCTCATTCCTTACCAGACTAATGACCGCAGATTCAGACATTTCAGCTATGCCTAAACCATAGAATGCAGGGCTAACATTCTGGGGCACTATTTTGCATGCCCTCCATGGCTTCTCTGCTTGCACTCACCCTGGGCTGGTTTTAGTCTCTGTCAAATTGGTGCACTCTGAAATGCTGCCCAGGCATGATTTCAGTGACCAGCATAGGACAGGGGCAATCCTCAGTTTGTAACATGGATTAGTTATGTCTGTCTGTTGTAGGAGAGGAAGGTGTGTAACTATAAGAAGACAAGCTCAATTTCACTATTTGGCTTTGCAGGCCGGGAACAGTTGCTGACCTATGTACCTATCATAATTTTCAGCTTTTGTGGAAACATTGATAAATTCCTTTGAGCAATACATTTTAGAGTTTATCTTTTTTGTCCCACAATAGATTTTAATCTGTTTGAAAAGATAATCCCTGTGCCCTGTCTATTCCTTCCTCCTCATGTTAAAAAAGAAGTCCACCATTTACACAAGATGGTTTCCTTGCTTCTCTCTTCTCATTGTTTTCAAGGGTGGCACATCCATAACCTCTCTGGGCTACCTGTTACACTAATCCACCATCCTTATCACAAAAATATCTTCCTTGTATCTAATCTGAATCTACCCTCGTCTAGTTTAAAGCTGTTAAATCCCTTTGTCCAATCACAACAGGTCCTGTTAATAGACTTAATCCTTCTTACAAGGCTCCTCTAAACATTGAGAAGACACAATAAGGTCACCCCAGAGGCTTCTTGTCTTCCCCCTTCAACCCTGACAGACAAGCCTAGGCTGTATGCAAAGATAAGAAGGGCTGCTTCCAGTGTGAACAGCCATTCTTAAGAGTTTGCAGTTGAGGTAAAAAAAGCATGGACGTGTTGGAAGCTCTTTGAAAGAATCACTACTTGGAAACCTCCACTTTACTAAGACTTTGTGCTGTAGAACTATTGAAATGCTCATTTGTCGCCATATTTCTCTTCACAGAGAAAAACAAGGCACAATTCTTCCCAAGAATATTTCTGGGTTTCACATTCTCTGAACCTCAGAGAAAGGAAAAAAAATCTTATCATTTGCTGCGCCTGTGTTTGTGCCAAAGTAGAATGCAATATGCAAATTGTTTACCCAAAGTGATGGTGTTTTGTTTCCTTGGGCTTTCAGGGTCAAAAGTGTGTGTGTGTGTGTGTGTGTGTGTGTGTTGGGACCGTCAGCTGACAGTCACGAGATTCTGGGCAGTTCTGTGCAGAGTTGAGTGCTTGGCAGATTCGGTTTAGATGTAATGTAATATAGCATAATATAGAATAGAATAATATAGTATAATAAAGTAATTAGTTGCCCTTCTGATAAGATGGAGTCAGATGCATAATTTCTCTCCCCTCATCAGGGTTGCCTGTGAATTCAATACTCTTTGGCTCTGGTATTAAAGAAACAAATGTCTATAACCTGGTCAAGTTAAAATCTTTCTTTACAAAGTTTGATATGGATTTTATTTGATGGGTGTTCTTGGCATGGAGGCACAAATGTAAACCTCCTATGCTTAGAGATTTGATCAAAGGAAATGTTCTTAGGTAAAACTAATTTTTTTAAATTGTTTTAGCTGATTCACATGGAATATTGGCAGTCTCATTGCTCAAGGAAAGAAAACATACCAGAAAACTCATGGAGAGAGAGCCTTGAGGAAAAAGTAGTCACATGCTGATATTTATTGGACAATAGCAACTAAGGAATTGATGAATGAATATTATGAGATAAAACTTCAGAGAGAAGAAGCAAATTAGCACAGAAGGAGGCAAGTTAGAGAAATCTGATTATATAGTGCCCGAAGAATATATAGGCTTGAGAGAAGTCAGGATAAAAAACAACTTTTAGAAATAAATAGAACAATGTCTGGGCAATATAAACCATAGCATGTAAAGTAAATTTGAGCAGGAAAGTTCTTGAAATTAATTGGTCCACTTGGATGAACAACTGATGAAATCTGAAAGAAAAAATAGCAAAAAAAAAAGAAGTGCCATTGAAAGAAGCGTGACTAAAAACAACTTCAAGAAGTGAAACAGAGCCCTTAACTTGATTGTAGTGTCTAACCACATCAATTGGGAATGGATGCCAGCATTTCTGAAATGAAGGAAAGAGTTCTTTAGTTCAGTAGTAGGTGTGAATGAAAAAACCAGCCACTAATCTAGATTTATACACTTGCATATAAGCAAATCAACTCGTAACAAGGGCTATCAGTTTAAATATAAATAGATTTAAATATAATTTAAATTTAAATATATATTTAAATTTAAATATAATTATACTCTGATTTAAAATATACTGCCTTGACTTCCACTGAAAATCAATTGACAACATATTTAGTGAACTGGAAAATTCTTTATATTTTCAAGAATTATTTATATTAGAAAAATTGCTTTCATACGTCTAATATTTCTCTCCTGAACAGTAGGCATGAAGAACACTGTAAAGGTACAAGATTTAAAATGTCTGACTGTGGTGAGGTGATACTGTTAGGATGTATTTAGCTGCATAAACCACAAGCACATCCAAGACCCAGGTGCACACTCTACATACTGACTTTTGTGAGAATGGAATCTGAACATACATATTTTTCTCTATGATTTAGAAAAACAAAAGTGAGAGCCAGCTAGGGGCAAGTTCCCAAACATGGACTCCTGGAAATGTTAGAACGTTTCTGAACAACATTCTTTAAATAGCTGTTTGAGCATAATATACAGGCTCCCTAGTCTTTGGTAGTAGTAGTAGTTTGCAAAATGTCTTAATACATTAAAGGCCACTTTATTGAACGTACCTGGGAAATTAAAATTAAGAAAACTGACTGGGAATTCTTAAGCAATTGGATCATCATGTAAGAAACTGTGTATTCTCTTTTAAGTGACCCAGGTCAGGTCTTGTCTAACAAAATGATTTCTCTTCATAACCTTCAAAAGGACAAAAGAATGTTACTTTCCCTTATATTTACACTTTTACTTTGAAGTGTCTGAGATTTTCTTACTTTTTTCCCAATCCAATCACTTTTAGAGTTCATGGACTTTCAAGTGGTACTGTTACATGTAGACTCAATGACCCCATAAATTTATAAAGAATTTTCCAGAATTCTTATCTCTGGTCAATGAATCTGTTGACAAAACCTACCATACTGTGTAGTTAAGCCATACAAGGAACCATGTTTTTTATAAGACTAAAAATTTATTTCAGTGTGACATATGACCATTAGTTTTTACCAGTTACCTTATTGGAGATAATTTTAATAGGTCAGAAGTTTGGAAAACCAAAATACTACAAAAGAAATAATTATCTTTCCACAGACACACTTCAGGCTAAAGATGGTCTTTGAGTAAACAATTCATTGCGATTTTTTTTGTTCATCTCTAATGAAGGTTTTCTGATAGCAGAATATGTTTGCTATATTATAAAGTCACAGATTACACAGAATTGTATTTTCAGTTCTAGTTAAATAAAAGTTTTAGTTTATTTGATTTACACACCACAGAAACTTATTTTTCTTTGGTTTTCATAGCTAAGTATTTTAGTTTAATAGCAGTGGAAGAATGCCAAATGTTAGGAAGCTATTTTTTCTTCCTACTGTTGTTGATGGCTCATATTAAAAATTATGACCATATAGTGTGTTACATATCTATAAACTGTTTAATTTTATTCTTTATGTAGAGTTACATAGCTGTTTTATTGATGTATGTAAGGTGACACAACCTTGTTTTGTGGTGGTGGTGATAACTTGCCATTAGTACAGCAATATGAAGAAAAATTTATTTATCCACGTGTCCAAAGACAGACCTTCAAAGTGAATTAGCATAGGCAAAGTACTAGAAAATAGTAAACACTACATCTACATGATACTTTTTCAAATATTCATCTATTTTTTTCATTATAATGGCTGTTGTTGTTAGGCATTTTGTTCATATAGACCAGTGAGAAAGCTGTTCAAAAATTGGTGTCATGGGCTTTAGTTTCTGAATGCAAAATTTACCACCTTCAATAAATGGATGTTTTAATTAGCAACTTCTTCTTGATATTAACGCAGTTTCTCCATGTTCTCTGCATAAGGAAATAAAAGCATATGTAAAAATTACCCCAAGAAAATTACAGAGAAGGGTGAATTCTGAGTACTGCTAGAAGAAGAGTAAAATTTTCTCTGGTGACTAGATGAAACATTGCCTACTGTTTTTGTTTTTGTTGTTGTTTGGGTTTTTTTGTTTGTTTTCTTTTTTTTTCAGAGAAACCAATTCCAGAGAATGAAAGGAGACATTACTGTATCTTGACGAGCTAATAGCACCCAGTATTTTTTCTCATTATTCTAGATTATCATGTAACTGTTCTCAAAAAAATTCTGTCTTGCATAAGCCCACGTGTACACTCTCTCCTTCTCTAAAAGAAAGTGGTATGTGGCCTAGTAATGATCCATCAGTCTGCTTTGTACAACCGCAACTAAGAAGAAAAACCTCCAAAAGCAACACATCTCCCTACTGGGTTACTGAAGGATTCATCTTCAAAAAGGATCTTCAAATGTTTTTTACAATTGCCAAGAAATTTGTATCCCATTAATTTTTCTGTTCAGTTTTTTACTTTGTGGCAGGTTGCCACAATCTAAACCACCTTTTGGTTAATGAGGTAAAGCTGATTTTCAAACATGGAAAAGTACTCATAAATATTCAAAAGAGAGAGATGTCGATTAAAGAGGAGTTTGATAATCTATTCCATTACCTCCTATTGGGAACTGTAATCCTAACATCCCGTTTACTTTTTTGAAGACCTGGCAGTTAGAGTTCAGTTAGTGAATTCAATACTCAGGCTCTGCTGTCTTTGCTGTTAAATTAGGCAGCACATGAAGTCAGTATATTTTGAACTCAGAGTATATTTTAGCCATGTAAGCTACTTAATAAAGTGACATTTTAGTGGTACACTTTTTTCTCTGTTGTAAAAAATGTCACATGAATCTAGAACAAGGAATCAGCAAGATAATTAAGATAAAATTTTCAAATATAATTAGAGAATAAATTTAATTTCATAGAATGGTAGAATTGTTAGGGTTTGAAGGGTCCTTAAAGATTATCTCATTCCAACCCACCATCTCCCCATGGGCTGGGATCCCCCTTGATAGATCAGGCTACTCAGGACTCCATCCAACACTCCCTTGAGTACTTCCAAGGATGGAATATCCACAACTTCTCTGGACAAACAGTTCTGGTGTTTCACTATCCTCTGAGTAAAGAATTTCTACCAAAATATATAAAGACATGAAATCTGATCTCCAGTGTGCAAGTCTAGTGATGATTACTGATGTGGGATAGAAATTTGAGTTTAAAGCAATTCAGCCTCGAACCTCTATTGGTACACTATAGTTAATATTATGTCAGATCTAAAAGACTTGTCCTAATTACATATTGCCATTCAAACTGTGTACTAGGATGTGCACTAGTTTCTGTAAATCAATACTGTTCCTCCTAAAATTGATTCTATTTTATTCTCATTGTCTGACACGACCAAAAATGTGTACACACATGTATCCCCTCCATGTCTCCATATCTGGCTATTTTGTCTATAAATAACCAGTAAATATCCCAAACTAAAAGCACCCTAATTAAAATTAAGGTTTTAAAACTAATTTCACTATAAGATTGATAGTCATTGCAGCTACATTTATGCTAAAATAGTTATTTGAAATTACAGAAATTAAAAGTTGCCTTTTAACAGTAGTGTCAAAGAAAGCATATCAGTATTCAAATGCTAAATAACATTAGTTCAATTACTCAGAGCCTGATTCAAAACTTTCTTGAAAAATGTGTTAAAAGTCTCAGTTAATTTACCTTGGATTTATATTTGTTTTTAATTTTTGTTTTGTTTTGTGGTTGTTTTTGGTTTTGTTTTTTATTTTTTCTAACTTGTGTTTGTTTGTCTGAGGCTTTTTGGTTTGGTTTGTTTTTGTTTTTTTGTTTTTTTGGTTTTTTTTTAATAAAGCAAGTTGAACGTAATTCCGGTTGTCATAATTGCAGTTTTAAGTTTTTGGGAGAGTACATTTTAAGTCAGGTCAAAATCTGAACTCTTAAATGTCGTATGGTATTTTCAGAATGGTCTTGCTCATGAATCTTATTAGAACATCAGGGATTTTTAAATGTGTGTGTGTGCTGTGTGATATCACTTGTATTTTCTCCTTCCTTGAAGTCACAAATAATTTTGCTGTAATTAAATACACAAGATTATATGTTTTGGAAAAAAAATTGATCTATATTGTTTGTATATATGATGATAATTATGCAGATATATGGCAAAATAATTAGAATTAATAGAGGTATTTATTAATTAACTGTGATCTTTGTGCAATTGTGTCAAATGTAAAACATTTAAAATTGCAATGTGTATAAAAAGTAAATTTTCCTCAGCCTTTAGGAAAGGTCTATGATAAGTAAATAAAGTTTACTTAGTATTTTTAAGTTGCATTTCTTCTGAAATAAAATTAGGTATGTAATGTGTTGGTCACTGACCTTTAGTTAGATATTAAATTTCTACTTAGAACTATCTCAATATTACCATTCTGTGCATTCAGTAGTCACATGCACATACAAATGAGCATTTGAAAATGCAACACATATAGTAACTGTATCTTAAATGTGTCTTTACATTTTTTTAGCTACTAGTTAATAAACAAAACAATGTGTGTCTGTGCAGAGAATGACAGAATCCTGGTAAGATCTTGCAAATCATTAAGATTTCTTTGCAATTGAAGCAGTTTTTTCTCATCTCCAAATACCTGTTTTCCTGACTCCAGAGCTGAACTGCATTAACCAAGACAGATAGAAGCCAGATAGTCACCAGCTTTATATGTATACGTAATGATACCTTTTTTTTTAGGCTGTAACTGCTGGTCAGATTGCTCTGCTCTGCTGAGAGTCATTTCTCTTCCCATAGCTTGAAAATCACCCCTTTGATTTTCAAGCAGTTCCATTTCCAAGTTTCAAAGTGACAGGAGTATAGAAAGATGTAGGAATGGCCATGATTAAAGGTTTATTTTTCAGGTGGACCTACTAGCATTGGATCTGCATTTACAAACGGAGCTGCATGATTCAGATCAGAAATGGTTTGTGCCCCACTGGCTCAGAGCACAGGTGAAATTAGTATGACAGCTTCCTCATAACCCTATATCAAGGTCTTTTTTCTTTTCTCATATTCATCTGTAAATCTTTTTCTTACTTTCAGTGATTTCTTCAAGTCCACCGCATCTATTCTCTCCCACTGCATTTGTTTCTGTAGATAGCAGAACACATTTTAGAAATAATATTTACCAATTTGAAATGAACTCACAATGGACATGGGAAATGTGAGAACTTTTAAAGTTTGAAAATCACAATTTTTTCTCACTTTTGATTTGAGAGTCTCTAGTGAAAAAGTTGCACTAAGTTACTATTGACTTTCTAACAGCTCTGTGCTGAAATCCAATGTGTAGGCACTAAAGGCATGGACTGGTTAATTGCAGGTATGAAGCACTGACACATCTTCTGGTGTACAAAATTATGAAATATTTTTGTTGGTTTTATGCACATTTTTTTTGATCAAAGAAATTTAAAGACATGGTGTACCTGCTTTTTCTTACCAAAAATTTTTCCTTACATTTAAAAGCCAAAGGTATTTAGAAAATTGTTATTACTCTGGATGCCTGGATAAGTGATGAAGTCATTAATTTCTGTGTATTTTTTTCCCTAAGAACTATCATAATTGTTTTCTTGAGTTATGACGCTAACTATGAAAATATCTAGATTGCATCGCAGGTAGTAATTATCCTAAGATTTCATTATTTTTAACCACTTCTATGTAAAAATCATAGGTAGACAATTGCAATTGTATGCTGACACCTCATTTTGTGTTTCCTTTTTATTTTCTTTCTTTCTTTTTCCTTTATCTGATTTTAAAGCTTCTTTCACTGCAGCATCTTATTGCTATTCATTTTTTTGACACAAACCTGTGTTCTTGGAAGGTCACATTTTAAATTTTGGAGACATTTTTCTGGCCATAAAGTGTAATCTGCCATTTTAAGGAAAGATCATGGCATACAGTACTGTGTGATATTTTTTTCCTCTTCATTATCAGTTAATTTGCTGAATTACAGGAGATTATATCAGGTTCTGATGGCTCCAATTTAATATTTATCACAGGAGTAAAGGTGCACTGAAATTCCTTATACATGAGAGGAATTTATTCATAACTGATTTCTGCCCTAATAAAAATTTTATCTGGTATTAGTACCCTTATATTTTGTATTTAAGGTGCTTCCTGTGTGTTCTCCAAAACCAAAATGGGATAAACTAAGTCAGTGGTTTTCTACATTTGTACAGAATTTCCTGAGTTTGTCATCACAGAAGAATGCTTGCTCTTTTATTCTGTGATTACATTTGAGTATTTAAATATTTAGTGCTGAGGCATTGACTGGACCAAAACCACGCTCTGACTTACACCTAAAGAAATGCAGTATTTCTGCCTATTTTAACTGACAACAGCTTTCCTTTAATAAAAGAGCAGTCTACAGAGAGATAAGACCTTTTTTCTGCCTTGCCTCTTTCACCTCCCAGTGCAAAAATGTGATATCTGTGTAAGCTATGGGGGATTATGACAGAAGTAAATAACACCACCTCCATTTTAATAGCTCCTTGAAGCAGGGACTACTGGTTTTCTCATGCAAGGCACTTTCTTTTTGGATTTATTTTTTTATGTCCTTCTTATCTGAAGCTAAACTATCTTCAGATTTTAGTTAGTGATTTTTGGGAAATGGGAAGGATAACAATAGTTGTAATACACAGACCCAATTTTAAACCGTGTAGGAAAGTTGTGGTAGGAAAGAAAGAGTCAAGGGGAGTGAAATTTGGTTGCTCTGAAGAAAACAAAGGGAAAGGAGGAAGTAAGGAGGAAATTTTTCCCGTTGGCTGTTATAGGTCATTTAATTAAAGTTGGAAAAAAGATAAAACTGCTTCCTAAATATTTAGTTGTAAAATGCACAATTAAAAAGTTCTTAAGGTTTAAATATCAGACACAGTCCTCAAAACCACAATGAAAATCTTTAGGCATCTAATACCTACCTGTAGGCACTTGAAATTTTGTCAGTGAGTTAGTGTCCAGACAATTTGCTTCCAAATCTTTCCCTATTTGGTAGCACTGAGTGACTTAATGCATCCTGAATATTTGCCTTCAGCTGGAAACATTTGCATAGGCATTTCATACAGACCAATCCAGAAAGTATGTCCAGAACGAGAGAAGAAATGTGCATACATCCTTTTACTAAAAAAAGCAAATGGTGCTGCTTTCCCCTCCAGAATATCTGCTTCCACCTATACAAAATATACCAATGGACACTTAAAATCAGAAACAGTTCTTGTCTGCTGTTGTTTGGATATTTTCAATTTCTTTTTATTCTTAAATTGACTCTCAAGTGGCTTCAAGCAAAATTGAACTCTGACTAATGTTAATGAATCTAGCAATATAAAAAACTTTTTACTGTAAATATTTGCTATCATATGTTTTGTAGTCACAAGGAAAAAAAAAACTAATTCAGCTCCAGAACTGCTGCCTAGAAGCAGTACAGTCTGATGCAAAATTATGGCGTGATATGAGGATGGTTGAGATACGTGCATGGATGTTATTTATCTGAGATCACATAAAGCACAAAATGAGTTTACAGCATGAATGATCACTCTGAATGACTGTTATTTACTGCAATATCCTTTTGTAAGGTTTTGTGGAGTTCAAGGGAACATATAGGCCTTTAGAAAGGGCATGGAAATGGAGAGTGATCTGTTATATGAGTGCAGTCCTTTGCAATAAAATGAACAATTTTTAGTTGTGGTTTGATGTAAGTGATTGCAGCTTATGAGAATACATAGCTTTTCTAACTTTCCTGGTAGTTATAGAGGCAGTTCCTCACATAATTGTTACCAAAATTATATTACAATATTATATAATGTTATATTACTACAGAAAAGTGTTATTTAGATGGCTCTGGAGAATGGTCCTAGCCTGTGCAGTTTATCCCCCAAGCTTAAACAGCCTTTGTACTCGGTTGACTTATTCTACCAGATGATTCTCCAGAATATCATCCAGTTAAAATTCCAAGAGCAGAGATGGTCCAGAGCATGCCTTTATCTAGTGAATCTTTGTCATTTTCATATGCAAAGCTTCAGGTGTACTCACTAAAAAATCCCATGCATATTGCTCTACTTTTGGCTAATGAAGAACATTATTTTGAAGGTAGATATTCCTATGAGCACCATGTGTGTTGTTGCTGGTAATTTCACTGTGAATTTGCAGAATGATTCTAATCAAACCTACTATTCCAAACTTGAAACAATTTTTCAATGGGAAATTAGAGAAATATGATTAGTAATTTCTGGTCGTTCTTAAATTATTTTTCTACTACAATTCATCAAATTACATCAGTGTTGTATGCTTACTAACATTGGGGAAATCACAACCTTCCCATCCCAACGAATCTTGAAGCAAATAAGAAGCCATCAAAATTGAGAAGAGTTCTCATACTATTTTAAACTAGAAAAAACTTAATTATCACAAATTAATAACATTTTTCTAATTGCTTCCTTAGATAATCTTGTTTCCTGTAATTTTTAGCAATTATGATTAAATATTTAAATACTGTCTTAGCTTGCTTCAGTTTTAGTGTTTCTTTATTAAAATAAGTGCAGATTTACCAATCAAGACAATTCTGCTAGACTATCTTAGTGGTTTTAGTATTGAGTGTCCTTGTTACAGTCCAAAGGCATAACACTTAAACATATAAATTTACATAGTTCATTAAGATAACTGCATCCAACAGCAGAAGTTTTTAGTTTTACATATCTTAAGTACTCTTAAATTCTTTAAAATGTTGTATCAGGATAGAAAGAAGAAGGAGAAGGAAGCAAAATTGCACTGGTCTTTGTACCTTTATTTCACATGCTATGTATCACAAGTGTGTTTTGTGGTTTTGCAAGAAAATAATGGCATGAAAAATAATTATACTTGTTCTATTTTTATTTCTGGTTTTCCTCTCTGAATTTCTCTTTCAAACTCTTCCATTCCTCTGACCTGACCAGTTATGGTCATTTTCTTTTTCTGTGATGTTGTAAGCAAAGTTTTTGCAGTTGTTGTACAAAACATATCTCTTTGTGGTCACTCTCAATGTTAATTTGTTGCTCATGAGACAACACTGTCACTGAACAATGGTTTGAGCGACACAGGATATAGGAGAACAAATTAATCAAGTACAGGAGCAGGGTAACAAACTAAAAATAACCTGCCTAAGAACTATTGCCCAGATGCATCTGAATAATTACAGTCTTCCAGAGCAATATAACCATTGGCTAGAAATATTTTATAATAGTTATGTGAAGGATTTTTAAGTAGCCTATTAAGAAATTTAGGAAAGTTATGCATTTCTGCTTACTATCACAATGATTTCAGAAATTATATTGTTTGTGCAGTAATAAATGTCTATATTGTTAGCTGGGTGTGCAGCTGCTGATTTGCACAAAGGACTCTACCTTAACGAACTTTGAAATTAAATGTGGGAAATGTGTTTTACCTAGAAAAGCAGGTTTTATCTGGTTCAGTATGAATTTTGGATCAAGACTGACATGGCAGCACTTGAGTTTACTCTACATTGGACACACAATTAGCAATAACCTTTCTCTTAAATATTAATACAATTTACAGATTTACTTCTTACTAGTTATTTTTCTTAAGAAATATGTATTCTGGATTGTGAGGGTAAAATGCCATACATGAGTAGCAACCTGGGCCTTGTCTGATTTGGGGGAAAAAAAGAAAGCATCTTGTTTTTTCTATAGGAAGATTTTTACTGTCTTAAGCTCACTATCTACAAGCACATGTACCCAGTTACTAGTTTTATAATTTTATAATTTGGAATTACTTTACAGTAACTAGTTTGGAGAATTCTGCACTGCTCATATTTGGTTTTTATTGTTTCTCTGGGTATATTGCTGTTGTCTTTTTGAGATGTAATTTATACCACATCACATCAGTAGTATTTTCATAAGCATAGGAACTATACAAAATAGAGTTGTGTTTTCTTTTAAGAAAGAAATCTGTCATCTTATTGTAATGAGAACTCAATATGAAAGGGAGAGCCAGATTTTTGTGATTAGAAATAATGTTTTCTTTTTCTGATATTTACCAGGCAAAGATTTCACTTTTATGTCATCTGCTGTATGCTTTAAAATATTCCTATGTGGGAAGAGATACTTGTACAGAAACTTTCTTTCTTTTATTTTGATAAAGCCATTGCAATAAACCTTCAGCTGGTGCCAGTAAAGGTTTTCTAATACTCAAACCCCTGACCAATTGCTGCATATTTTATCATTGAACTTCAGACCAATTAAACAGTGGTGATATATTTGATTTTCTGGAATTAGTCAAACAGTGGAATTCTCCTAGAAAAGACTAACACTGGGAAGTTGAACTCAATCATCACTGAGAAGGAAAAAAAATTTTTTTTTGAGTAGTTTGATGAGCTCAAATATTTTAATTGAGTTTGGGGTGTTTTTTGCAACATTTGAGCACTATATCTTGGAATTATTTTAGTGTATCAGAAATTTAAACCAATACGGAATAATTGAAAACTTCCAATTATTCTGTTCATATAATAGAAGATAGAAAACTATATAAATAATAAAGTTGAAAGAAGAATTATTAAGTTGTAAGTAATTGAAAATAAAATTAGTAAATTTTAGTACTGTGTTTCTTTCATTTTCATTCATTTTTGGAAGACAGTTATTAAAGTGATTCAAAGTGTCTAACTGTAAAATGAAGTTTGTTTGGGTATTCAGACTCAGATACGTATACAGTGACTGTTCTGGGTTGCAAGGAGATTGACCTCTCTGTTTAACAAAAGACATGTTAACACAATAATTTTTCAAGCATTCATGAGGATGTAATCACTAATAAGACATGATCTCTGATGTCCATGTAAAATGAAATCAGCAAATGAGTTCTAGGGAAGACATTTCTGAAGAGGAGTGAAATGTTTCCAACAAATCCTAAATTTTATTCTAAAAATGTTGAAATATGATTTTTCCCTAAATTTTCAGAACTGAATGATTTAATTTTCTTGGTCATGGATACACATGTATTAAGGAAATATAACTAAAATATTTTTTAATTACTTTAAAATTGAATACATGAAAATACTGAAATATAAAATGTATTCCAGTAACAGTACAAGTATAGATGGTGTAATATAGAGAAAAACAGAGTTTTCCTCTATAAAACGGAAAGGACAAACAAATCTGTCAGCTCAGGTCTCCAGGAGCTGTCTTTCTTTATTTTACTAGGTAAAGCATAAAAAAAGTAGCTTTAAATATGTTTTTTGTAATTTAGCAAGAGGTTCTTGTCATTTTCCTCAGAAAAGTAGTATTGCTGCTTAAATAGAACTTGGGATATGTTTGAAATAGCCAGTTCAACTCTCTTGATTGTTATTCAACATCATAACAACACTATTTCTTGTTACACTTTCTTGCATTCTTTAAAATAACAATTTTGTCTTTTGGGCTTTCATCCTTCAAATGCTTATTGATTTATTGTTTCACTCCAGGCATTAGACAAGCCAGAGATGTGTAATTCTCTAGAATTGTCATGGTTGTTTCTGAAGTCTCCACAGTTTACAAATATTTATTTGGAAGATAGATTCTTGAACTGAATCCCATATTCCAAGTCTTACTCCACTAGAAATGCCCAAGAAAAGTGCTGCCTGCTTTCGTTCTCTTGAGAAATCTCTGCATACTCAACCCTATATTGGAAAGAATTGGCTTTGCTTTTCCATCATCTCATGTTGAACACTTACAGTTCATTATCACGTGAACAAATTCTTTCCTTTTCTGAGGCTGTCCATCAGGGAGGTCTCCCTATCACACTGATAATTTTTTCTTCACGTGGTTGCTTCCTCTTACCCTTTTAGCTCTCTATTTCCAAGGTTGCATCTCAAAATTTCAAACATAAAGTAAATCAGGAAAAAGCAACTGTCAGAAATCCCAATACTCTGCATCATATATTGCCATACTGAAGCCATCATATGTACTCATTCACATAGTACGTTGTAATAGTCTTGAACAAAAATATGTCTTGTGAAAAACTCTGACCTACATGCCAAAGAAAGAGATATTGAGTGCCATTGAGCTGGCTCACTAAACCTGGAAATTTCTCTTGCTAATCTGCAAGATAGGTAAAATTGCTTTCTGATTTTTTCAGACTGTGGTACAGTGAAAACACATCCATTACAGAAACATACCATGATCTACGACAAGAATTTCTCTCTCACAGATTTTTGGCAAGCTAAAATGGGTAAGTAAAGATAATATGTTTTACCATATCAACTACTGGACTTATCACAAGTTAGAAAGGGTCCATAACTTTCAAAAGCATGCAGGCAGAAAGCAGTGATGGGAGCAGGATTGCACATTTGTTAAGGGATTTACAGGTGTTTTGCAGGTCTGAGTTTCTGTAAAGCAACAGAAACATAAACTTAACAGCAAACACCCACAAAGCATTAAGGAGCCTTTGACAGAAAACAGAAGTTTTAATAGATGGCAGGACTAAAAAGGGCCTGCCTTGGTTCAATTTCTTGTGATGTATGATGTAACTGTGCTGATTACAGAGCACAGCCTAAACCCAGAGAAGTAATTTGTAGCTGTAGTTGTGACACAGAATGAAATTAAGATAGAAAAGTGGTGATTTTCAGGGGAAACTGAATTTAATAAATAAAATGTCCGAACCTAGATATCTCCTGTGCAGAAAGATACTTTTTATCTATTGACAGTTGTGGGCAATACAGATAAAATTATCTGTATAAATACCAGAGATTTTGCAGACTTTGCTGTTTGTAATGCTGCCAACTGAAAAAAAATGCCAAGCACAGTTTCAGGCCTGTCTGAAAACACCAAAAAACAATTTATTGTTTAGTGTTATTTTCTACTCACATGCTTAAAAAACTAGTAGCACCTAACCTTGTGCACCCTTAATGTTTTTGTTACATGACACGTCTACTGAAGTTTTCCTAACTAATATTTTACTCTGTCTTTTTCGCATGGAGAAATTTTATTTACATAGATCATTTTGGAAATTAAAGGCAGATGGGTTTGCAAGTGGCCTCAATAAAAGAACTAGTTTTGACATGTAAAGTATTTGTTAGATTTTAGCTTGTGTGAAGTAATAGCCTAAGGTGACAAAATACAGCTTTATTTTGCAATGTTTACGAGGTTTTATCATGTTGCATAACACAATCCAAAGACATCTTACTACCAAGCAAATATGAGAAATTAAACATAGACTTTTGTTCAATTTGGAAAGAAGATGTCATTTATTCACTGGAACACTGGGTGTGGGGAATGAGTACTAAGGCTCCAGTGTAAGACTCCCCCATTGACTTCAGGTGAAATTTTGTCTGTGATTTGCATTTCATGAGTTTCAAAATGAATGTAGTGTAATAATCACATGTAAAAGTAAGGGTGAGACTTAATGCGTATTTAATGAAATGTTTCCCTAGACAAATAAGAATTTCACATTTGTCTGGATTTGAATTAGTTTTGGGTTAGAATGCATAGCTTAACAAATATGTGCAAAAGCTCTGAATAAATCGCTTCTTGACATAAGGACAAAATAAAGATGACCCCTAAACTGCTTATTGTAAGATCCTGTACTCTCAAGAATATGGTTGTGACTTATATAAAAAGGAAATATTAATCCTCTTTAAAATATTTACAAACAAATCTGAATTTCTCTTTACTTACATGTTAATGAGAAAGATTAATACACATGAGGAGTAGAGCAGCTCTGTGCTTATCTCAGGACTCGTGGAAGCTTTTTCACATTATGCAGTTGGTGATCTGGCAGGTTTTATGATTGGTAGATCCCTTGCAAAGGCAACTGTAAGGCAGATAGAAAGGTTTTAACATTCTTCTGACAAGCAAACAGCTGACAGTGTTCCCTGATGGTGTTGTTTGTGACATAGATTTGCCAAACACTGTCTCATTTACTTGAAAATGTCAGCAGCTGGAACATGGAACAAGATGGTGACTAATAATCCTGAATTAATTGTAGCCATTAATTTTAATTGGGATTCAAAATGTTCCTATTTGGTGTACATTTAAATTTTAAATTTAAATTACTAATTAAGTTTCACTCTGTGTATATCTCATATGAAGCAATTATTGATACTTCTCCCTGAGATAAATACCTCAAAACCAAACTGAAGAAAGATCCTAATTTCCATCATAAACTGTATGCATTTAAATTTAGCATTCCCTTTATTCTAGTAAGGACTGGAAAGATTATAGGAAAAAAATCCAATTGTTTTAATAAAATACATGTTTTTATGAAAAAAATTACTTATAATTTTCAGTACACTACGCAATAATGCTTAAAATCTTAGGATTCTGGGGTTTGGTTAATTCATTAGTTTGTTTGTAAAGCAATTTTGCTCAAAGGGATATCTCCCAATTGTCTGAAATCACATTAGTATTTTCCATCATTTTGGAAAAGTCAACCATCCAACCATGGAGAATTCGCTGTTATCTAGATGATTACTCCATGCACTTTGAACAATAAAAAAGGAGGTTGCTAAAAAGGAATTGTTTTTGAACTGGATTAATTATGCACAGAAAAAGGTCTGATAAAAATACTTATGTAAGAAGTAAAGCAATAATGATTAAATAAAAATAATAAACAATTAAAAAAAATCATGAACTGTCATTACCTAAAGACTCTAAAGGCCCTAATAACATGTTTTTCCAAAAACTGTTGAGGTATAAGTAATAATACAATTTACCACTACAAGCAGCTCATCACATCATGCAGTAATATGGAGAAATGATCACCCTCTGAAAAGAACCAACTGAGAGTAAAAAACTCCATGTTAAATTGTACAGGATTATGTGGTGGTACTGAGGTAGAAAACTAAATTCTTCCTTTCAGATCCTAGTAATCTAGTAGTAAAATCAAAATAACAGTCAAATGTTCTATATGACAGAAGCCATCATATAACTTGCATGTGAGATTTTTGATTTATAGTAATATATGTTAGTCAATCATATATTAGTTAGTCCTTCTCTTCAGGAGACCATCTACTCATTTTACTATATTGAAAATATTTTTTTTCCTTTTTATTAAAAATTCTATTTAAAAAAAAAATGTTGGTTGCCAATCCATGTTATATACCCAGAAAATTTAACAATAGAAGTTGTTTGCTAGAGAGAAATTTACTTCAGAGTTTTGGGTTTGGTTTTTTGCTCAAAAAGTAAGAATGAACTCTGTAACTACTCCCAAGTTACTTATTAACTTTTTTCCCTTTATATCTAAATTTACTAGAAAAAAGGTTGCAGAAGCCTTACAGCTCATCTTCTGATTCTAGGTTGCTTACATTTAACAATATATTTTTGTTGTACTAGTTTTGGCTTGGGTGCAGTTAATATTCTTCACAGCAGCTGTTATGGGGCCATGCTTTGTGTTTGTGATGAAAACAGTATTGATAACAGAGATGTTTCAGCTCCTGCTGAGCAGCGTTTGCACAGTGTGAAGGCCCTTTTGGCTCCTCACAGAGCCCCATCAGCCAGGAGATTGGGGGTGTAGAGGAGCTGGGACAGCCAGGACAGCTGACCCCAGCTGAGCAAAGGCAAATTCCAGACCACATGGCACTGTGCTCGGCATGCAGAGGTAGGGGGAAAAGGAGGAAGGAAGTTTGGAGTGACGATGTTTGCCTTCCCAAGTCGCAATTTTGTGTGATGGAGCCCTGCTCTCCTGGGAGTGTCAGAACACCTGCCTGCCTTTGGGAATTGGTGAATATATTCCTTGTTTCACTTTGCTTGTGCATGGATTTTTTTTCCTTATGACACTGCCTTTACATCAAATCATGTGTTTCCTCACTTTTACTCTTCCGATTCTCTCCCCCATCTTACTGAAGAGGTCAGTAAGAATGAGCATCTGCATGGGGTTTAGTTGCTTACTGGAGTTAAACCGCTGCAAGCTTTTAACAGGGATTTGTGCAGTTCTTTTAATCTGTTTCTTTTATTTTATTTGTGGAAACCCAGGGCATCTGGAATATTTCTCTGTCTGCTCTGGGGTGCCCTGACCCCCAGGGGAGCACTGACTTTGACTGTCATTCGTGGAGAAAGTTTCCTAGACTTCACGATAAACTAGAATCCACAAAA
Organism: Loriotus luctuosus; assembly: GCA_035582745.1. Classification (NCBI taxonomy): domain Eukaryota; kingdom Metazoa; phylum Chordata; class Aves; order Passeriformes; family Thraupidae; genus Loriotus; species Loriotus luctuosus. The sequence goes on along the minus strand of JAWWEY010000115.1, from coordinate 76,420,027 downwards.
TTGTAAAATAGATTATAGAGAGTAGTGTAGGCGTATCACTTGGTGAGAAATTTAGGTTTTGGGGTTCTTAGTATGTTGTGGATGGAAGCAAGATGGAGGGCACAGGGTGTCCTCTGGGTTTCTTCTTCCCTGTTTCTTCTTTCTTCTTCTTCTTGGGTTTGGGTGGCATTTTGTAATTGGGCAGAAAAGTCCACACTGCGGGCTCTGTGGGATCAGTTATTGGGTTAAAAGGGAAAATAATCTAGGTGTCAGTTCTTAATTGGATAGTTTAGT